>CM049799.1:6665354-7339359 GCA_027422405.1 Ptychobarbus kaznakovi
CCCAGCTACCACAACCACCGTGTCAACATCCTCAAGTATAGCATCATTGTCAACAACTGATGCATCAACCACAACTCTACCTGGCACCACAACAACTACTGATGCAACAACAACTTTGGCTGCCACAGCCCCTTTTCCAACATCCTCAGCTGTGGCACCAACGTCAACATCATCTGAAGCATCAACCACAACTCTACCTGACACCACAACAACTAATGATGCAACAACAACAATTTTGACTTCCACGACCCCCCCTCCAACATCCTCAGCTACAGTACCAACATCAACAACTAATGGACCAACAACAACTATGCCAGACACAACTAAAACTAGCGATGTAACAACAACTTTGGATTTCACAACCACACCTTTAACATTAAAAACTGATGCATCAACCACATCTCTGTCTGACACCACAGCTACTGATACAATAACAACTTTAGCTTCCACAACCACCCCTCCAACATCCTCAGCAAGAGTACCAACATCAACAACTAATGAACCAACAACCACTATGCCTCATGCAACAAAAACTAGTGATTTAACAACAACTTTAGATTTCACAATCACACCTCAAACATCAACAACTGATGTGTCAACCACAACTCTGTCTGAAACCACGAAAACTACTGATGCAACAACAATATTGACTTCCACAACCACCCCTCAGTCATCCTCAACTATAGCACCAGCATCAACAACTGATGCAGCAACCACAACTCTGTCTGACACCACAACAGCTACTGATAGAACAACAACTGTGACTTCCACAACGACCTCTCCACCATCCTCAACTATAGCACCAGCATCAACAACTGATGCAGCAACCACAACTCTGTCTGACACCACAACAGCTACTGATAGAACAACAACTGTGACTTCCACAACAACCTCTCCACCATCCTCAACTATAGCAGCATCATCAACAACTGATGCAGCAACCACAACTCTGTCTGACCACCACAAAAGCTACTGATAGAACAACAACTGTGACACTTCCACAACAACCTCTCCACCATCCTCAACTATAGCACTATCATCAACAACTGGTGCAGTAACCACAACTCTGCCTGACACCACAACAACTATTGATGGAACTACAACATCAGCTACCACAACCACCGTGTCAACATCCTCAAGTATAGCATCATTGTCAACAACTGATGCATCAACCACAACTATACCTTGCACCTCAAAAACTACTGATGCAACAACAACTTGGCTGCCACAGCCCCTTTTTTTCCAACATCCTCAACTATAGCACCAACGTCAACATCATCTGATGCAGCAACCCACAACCTCTGTCTGACACCACAACAGCTACTGATAGAACAACAACTGTGACTTCCACAACGACCTCTCCACTCATCCTCAACTTTACACCAGCATCAACAACTGATGCAGCAACCACAACTCTTTCTGACACCACAACAGCTACTGATAGAACAACAATATTGACTTCCACAACCACCCCTCAGTCATCCTCAACTATAGCACCAGCATCAACAACTGATGCAGCAACCACAACTCTGTCTGACACCACAACAGCTACTGATAGAACAACAACTGTGACTTCCACAATGACCTCTCCACCATCCTCAACTATAGCACCAGCATCAACAACTGATGCAGCAACCACAACTCTGTCTGACACCACAACAGCTACTGATAGAACAACAACTGTGACTTCCACAACGACCTCTCCACCATCCTCAACTATAGCACCAGCATCAACAACTGATGCAGCAACCACAACTCTGCCTGACACCTCAAGAACTATTGATGGAACTACAACATTAGCTACTACAACCACTGTATCAACATCCTCAACTATAGCATCAGTGACAGCAACTAATGCATCAACCACAACTCTGTCTGACACCACAACAGCTACTGATGCAACAACAATATTGACTTCCACAACAACCTCTCCACCATCCTCAACTATAGCACCATCATCAACAACTGATGCAGCAACCACAACTCTGTCTGAAACCACGAACAGCTACTGATGCAACAACAATATTGACTTCCACAACCACCCCTCAGTCATCCTCAACTATAGCACCAGCATCAACAACTGATGCAGCAACCACAACTCTGTCTGACACCACAACAGCTACTGATAGAACAACAACTGTGACTTCCACAACGACCTCTCCACCATCCTCAACTATAGCACCAGCATCAACAACTGATGCAGCAACCACAACTCTGTCTGACACCACAACAGCTACTGATAGAACAACAACTGTGACTTCCACAACAACCTCTCCACCATCCTCAACTATAGCACCAGCATCAACAACTGATGCAGCAACCACAACTCTGTCTGAAACCACGACAGCTACTGATGCAACAACAATATTGACTTCCACAACCACCCCTCAGTCATCCTCAACTATAGCACCAGCATCAACAACTGATGCAGCAACCACAACTCTGTCTGACACCACAACAGCTACTGATGCAACAACAATATTGACTTCCACAACAACCTCTCCACCATCCTCAACTATAGCACCATCATCAACAACTGATGCAGCAACCACAACTCTGTCTGACACCACAACAACTACTGATGCAACAACAACAATTTTGACTTCCACGACCCCCCCTCCAACATCCTCAACTATAGCATCAACAACTAATGACCCAACAACAACTATGCCACAACAAAACTAGCGATGCAACAACTTTGATTTCAACCACAACTCAAACATCAACAATCTGTGTGTCAACCACAAACTGACACCACAACAGCTACTGATAGAACAACAACTGTGACTTCCACAACGACCTCTCCACCATCCTCAACTATAGCACCATCATCAACAACTGATGCAGCAACCACAACTCTGTCTGAAACCACGACAACTACTGATGCAACAACAATATTGACTTCCACAACAACCTCTCCACCATCCTCAACTATAGCACCATCATCAACAACTGATGCAGCAACCACAACTCTGTCTGAAACCACAACAGCTACTGATGCAACAACAATATTGACTTCCACAACCACCCCTCAGTCATCCTCAACTATAGCACCAGCATCAACAACTGATGCAGCAACCACAACTCTGTCTGAAACACCACAACAGCTACTGATGCAACAACAATATTGACTTCCACAACCACCCCTCCATCCATCCTCAACTATAGCACCACAACTCTGTCAAACCACGACAGCTCAACAACTGATTCCACAAACAAACCTCTCCACCATCCTCAACAATAGCACCATCATCAACAACTGCAACCACAACTCTGTCGGAAACCACAAAACTGTCTGACACCACAACAACTATAGCTACTGATAGAACAACTCTGTCTGAACCACAACAACTGTGACTTCCACAACGACCTCTCCACCATCCTCAACTATAGCACCATCATCAACAACTGATGCAGCAACCACAACTCTGTCTGACACCACAACAGCTACTGATAGAACAACAATATTGACTTCCACAACGACCTCTCCACCGTCCTCAACTATAGCACCATCATCAACAACTGATGCAGCAACCACAACTCTGCCTGACACCTCAAGAAATATTGATGGAACTACAACATTAGCTACTACAACCACTGTATCAACATCCTCAACTATAGCATCAGTGACAACAACTAATGCATCAACCACAACTCTGTCTGACACCACAACAACTACTGATGCAGCAACAACAAATTTGGCTGCCACAACCACCATTTCAATATCCTCAACTGTGGCACCAACATCAACAACATCTGATTCAGCAACCACAAGTATGTCTGACACCACAACAACTACTGATGAAACAACAAGTTTGACTTCCACAATCACCCCTCCAACATCTACAATACCAACATCAACAACTAATGGACCAATAACAACTATGCCAGACACAACAAAAACTAGTGATGTAACAACAACTTTGGATTTCACAACCACACCTCTATCCTCAATTAAAGAAACAACTGATGCATCAACCACAACTCTCTGACACACAACAACTACTTTGAGTATAGCACCATCATCCAACTGATGCAGCAACCACAACTCTGTCTGACACCACAACACTACTGATGCAAGTTCAAGTATAGCATCATTGTCAACAACTGATGCAGCAACCACAACTCTACCACTCCAACAACTTTGGCTGCCACTTTTCCAACATCCTCAGAACGTCAACATCAAAGCATCAACCAACTCTACCTGACACACAACAACTGCAACAACAACAATTTGACTTCCACGACCCCCCCTCCAACAAGCTACAGTACTGGACCAACAACAACTATGCCAGACACAACTAAAACTACGATGTAACAACAACTTTGGATTTCACAACCACATTTAACATTAAAAACATCAACCACTATACTGATACAATAACAATTCTTTCCACAACCACCCCTCCAACATCCTCAGCTGAGTACTCAACAACCAATGAACAACCACTCAACAAAAAATAGCAGATGTGTCAGCCACAACTCTGTCTGAAAACAAAAATACTGATGCAACATCCAAAACCACCCTGTCTGCAGCAACCACCACTCTGTCTGACAGCTACAACAACTGTGAACAACTCAACTATAGCACCAGCATCAACAACTGATGCAACCACAACTCTGTCTGACACCACATACTGATGGACTTCCACAACCACCGTCCACCATCCTCAACTATAGCACCATCATCAACAACTCCTCAACTACTGATAGAACACAACTGTGACTTCCATCACATCCTCAACTATAGACAACCAACAACTGATGCAGCAACCACTCTGTCTGACACCACAACAGCTGATGCAACAACAACTGTGAACCACAAGCTCAACAACTGATGAGCAAACCACAACTCTGCCTGACACCTCTTAGCTACTACAACCACTGGCATCCTCAACTATAGCACAGTGACAGCAAAACTGTCTGACAACAACAACACTACTGATGCAACAACAACATTTGACTTCCACGACCCCCCCTCCAACATCCTCAGCTATAGCACCATCATCAACAACTGAAGCAACCACAACTGGACCAACAACTACTGATGCAACAACAATATGCCACAACCACCCTCCAGACACAACTAAAACTAAACTGCGCAACCACAACTATGTAACCACAAACAGTTATGATAGAACAACTTTGGATTTCACAACCTCTCCACACCTTAACACAGCATTAAAAACTGATGCATCACCACATCTCTGTCTGACACCACAACTACTGATACAAAAACTACTTCCACAACAACCTTCCACCATCCTCAACTATAGCTTCCACAACTGGTGCAGCAACCCCTCCAACACAACAACTATTGATTGGAACCAACATTGGTGCAGCCCCCCCTAACATCCTCAGCTAGTACCAACATCAACAACTAATGAACCAACAACACTATGCCAGATGCAGACAAACTAAACTAGTGATTTAACAACTTTGGATTTCACAACCACACCTCAAACATCAAAATCTGATGCGTCAACCACAACTCTGTCTGAAACCACGACAACTACTGATGCAACAACAATATTGACTTCCACAACCACCCCTCAGTCATCCTCAACTATAGCACCAGCATCAACAACTGACAGCAACCACAACTCTGTCTGACACCACTGATATCTTCAAACGACCTCTCCACCATCTCAACTAGCATCACATACTGATGAACAACAAGTTTGATTTCCACAACAACCTCTCCACCATCCTCAAATATAGCACCATCTTCAACAACTGATGCAGCAACCACAACTCTGCCTGACACCACAACAGCTAAATATATGGAACACTTCCAACATTTAGCTACTCCACTGTATCAACATCCTCAACTATAGCATCAGTGACAACAACTAATGCATCAACCACAACTCTGTCTGACACCACAACAACTACTGATGCAGCAACAACAACTTTGGCTGCCACAACCACCAATATCATCAACTGTGGCACAAACATCAACAACATCTGATGCAGCAACCACAAGTATGTCTGACACCACAACAACTACTGATGAAACAACAAGTTTGACTTCCACAACCACCCCTCCAACATCTACAATACCAACATCAACAACTAATGGACCAATAACAACTATGCCAGACACAACAAAAACTAGTGATGTAATAACAACTTTGGATTTCACAACCACACCTCTAACATTAAAATATGATGCATCAACCACAACTCTGTCTGACACCACACAACTACTGATGCAATAACAACTTTGGGTTCCACAAACACCCCTCAAACATCCTCAATAATAGCATCTGTGTCAACAACTGATGCATCAACCACAACTCTGCCTGGAACTACTGATGCAACAACAATTTGCTGACATCCTCAGCTGTGATAACAACCATCAACCACAACTCTACCTGTGCCTATCAACAACCAGTGCTGCCAGCACATAGTGATGTAACAACAATTAACGGCCAGACACCACAATATCGATCAACAACATGCTGTCCACCAAGTGCCCCTCCAAACAACTTCCACAGCCTCACTCCAACATCAAGCAAGATAGCACCAATAATAACAACTGATGCAGCACACCACAACAACATTGCTAGGATGAATAACGAGCTGATCCTCATCAGAATTACATGCACACAACTGTGCCTGACA
The DNA here is from genome assembly GCA_027422405.1 of Ptychobarbus kaznakovi. NCBI lineage: Eukaryota > Metazoa > Chordata > Actinopteri > Cypriniformes > Cyprinidae > Ptychobarbus > Ptychobarbus kaznakovi. Next base: position 6,671,982 of record CM049799.1, read on the forward strand.
CCACAACAGCTATTGATGCAATAACAAATTTGGTTTCCATAACCACCCCTCCAGTGTCAACAACTCTTGCAGCAACCACAAATACAACTTATAGCACAACAACTACTGATGCAACAACAAAGTTGGAATCCTCAGCTACACGCAGCTTCAATGCTAATGTAGCTGATGCAGCAACATCTTTGGCTTCCACAAACTCTCCTCTCACATCCTTAACTCTGGAACCAATGTCAACAACAACAACAACAACTGATTCTGCAAACAGAAGTATGCATAACAGTATAATAACTACTGATGCAACAACAACTTTTGATTCCAAAACCACCACTCCAACATCCTCCAATGTAGTGTCAACAACTGATGTGTCAACCACAACTTTACCTAATAATACAACAGATATTTATGCAGCAACAGCTTTAGCTTCCACAACCACCCTTCCAACGTCAACAACAGAAGCAACAACCTTAAATACTAATAATACTGATGTATCAACAACTTTGAATTCCTCAACAATGCCTTTAACATCTTCAACTGCAGCATCAATGTTGACAACTGATTCAACAACCACATCTGTGCCTGACACCACAACAAGTATTGATTCAACAACAAGTTCGGCAATCAAAACCGCCCCACCAACATCTTCAACTGTAGCACCAATGTCAACAACCAATGCAGCAAACACATTAGGTTCCACAGCCTCCCCTCCAACCAATTTGTCTGTAGCACCAATGTCAACAACTGATGCAGCAACCACAACCATGTCTGAGATAACAATAAATATTGCTGGAACAGCAACTTTATCTTCCACAAACATGCCATCCTCAACTGTGGTCCCAATGTTGCATACTGATGCAGCGACCTTAAGTATGCCTGAGACCACAACAACTATTGATGCAACAACAACTTTGGTTACCACATCTGACACTCAAACATCCTCAACTGTGGCAATACCATCTACAACAAATGAAACAACAACGACAAGTATCCCTATTGGTACAACAACAAATATTGCCAACACAAGCACCCCTCCATCATTCTCAACAGCCACAACTAAGTCTGAAATAACAAGAGTACTTCCAGTAACAACTACTGATGAAATAACAACAACTTTGGCTGGTACAAGTACACTTCCAACTGCAACTATAGATGAGACAACTATAAGTTGTATATATATTAATTTAATATATGACACTTTAACACTATTAACTACTATTTCATTTTTTTAATGTACTATTAAATTTACTATATTATTTTTATGCATTATTATTCTCCTTAAATATCTCCTAAAATCTTTTTTACACCACAGGCCTAACTACTCCAGCCCCAACAGTGAATAAAACAACAAAAAAACCTATAGAGACACCAAATGTGTAAGTATAAAATGTAAGAATAAACTGTGTTGTGTAAAAGCTAGTCATTTTATTCATTATCTCACTCACCCTTATTCTTATTTACCTTTTTTTCAGGATTGTCAGGGTGATTATTTACATTCGGCTCATATTTATCACACGGGGCCCTGTACCAAGTAAAGCTAAAATATTACAGTTGGTCACCAATCTGCTGGCCGCACATCTCAGAACTAAACGAGAACTAAGGTCACAAAGATTGGGTACCCCTGTGAGCTTTGCGAATGTCACTTACACAAGTGAGTTTTCTCTTTTCTGTTCAGTCAGTAAAATAAATTATATGCATACAGTGTCAGTTAATGTGTGCTATTATTATTAATTCATGTATTTTTTTAAAGAAATTTCTGATACGTCATATGGCCTGAATTTTGGATTTGAAATCAACAATGTTACCATGTCTGAGAAACCTGAAACCAGGGATACCGCATATAATTTAATCCAGGACTCCATAAATAAGTTGGTGAGTCTGATATGATTTGTATTTAAAATGTCCATATTTTTATTAAGCTTTGTTTTTGATTAAGCTTAACTATTAAGCTCAAATTGTATCAACTTCAACTATTGATATAACAATTCATTTGTTTTCATTGCTTATCTTTTTAGCTGAATGAGATCCTAAATGAGCCCGCTGCCACTCCATTTGTGTTCAAAGATACCAATTTCACGTAAGCTTTAAACTTTTATTAGAAAAGAAATGTCCATTGATTCTTAGACATCTAGTTTAAATGTGGTACTTAGATCAGAAGTAAAGGAAGTAGTACATTGATATATTTTTGAAGGGTTCATTTGCATCAATGTACATTTTAATTTCTCCACAGGGGTAATTCCACCACTATTCAGGCAGATGTACACTATGTTTTCTCAGAAAGTGACATCCAGAAACCCAGTTCCTTTCTCTATGCACTTATTGGGATTAATAATGGTATGTTCTTCTACACATAAATGTTACTATTATTAGTTTTATAACTATTTGAGATTTGTTTAATTTTAAATATTTTACACCTTACCATCTACAGAGATTATTACCACAACTACACCTGCTGCAACAAGAACCACCTTTTACTCCACGGTGCTGAGCACTACAATCACAAATAACAGCACTAGTTCAGCATGGATTGTAGCCATCATTGTCCCCTGTGCTATTGCCATCATCCTCGTACCTTGCTGGATTCTCCTTTGTGTAAGTTGCGTAAAGATTTAATAACAAATGTGCATATTATATTTGAAGTGGTTAGTGATAACAAGAATATGATATACATTTGATAATAATAATTTCCCTGAAACCTATGAATGTCATGAAGGTAAATTCCAGTCTCTCTCTCTGTCCTCAGTGTTTGCTCTGTGGTTGCTGTCCAGCAATAAGAAGACGGTGGTCCAGAAGACGGTCATACAATGTACAATACACTACTCAAAACAACCATTTCTAGAGAACTCGAGACATCAGGAAAATTTTCTAACACTAATGACTAATTACTTATATTACTAATCCAAATTGTGATGGTGGTACTTTCCATAATGATTATGCTGTCTTAGAGCTTTTATAATACACTATTTATTTTCTTGCGCCTGTATTGCTGGACAGACAGAATCTTAAATTGTGATTAATGTAATTTATTTTCAGTACTATTTAATGGATGAAAAATGTATTTACTATTTCTGTAAGGTTTACCATATTTACATGTTAATTAATTTATTTGATATTACACATTTCATTTTAAGGGGTAATGTTGGTAATGTTAAACTTATTCACACTTTATGCACTTTGGTTCCATGTAACTCAAAGAAAAAAATAATCACACAAACAGCCTATTTAATCTTTTTAAATCATAACAATATTAATACATTTTAGACCAAATATGTATATATAACCAAATGACTATCAATGATCTAACTGAACTCTGTGTAACACCATGCATACTGTGTGATATAAATAAAAACCTTACAATGTGGAAAAATATACTAATTATTTTTATTTTGGATGTTTTAAGTAACCCCCACCCCCATGTTTGGAACATAAGGGTGAATGAGTGATGGCAGAATTTTCAGTTTAGGCTAATCCCTTTAAATTCTCTTGAGTATGAGCTTCTTCTGACCTAAAACTAGATGACATTGTCACCAAATGATTTGCATACCACCAGAATACACAATACAGTATGCATCACTTTAGCTATTCATGTACTGTATGGAAGGAACTGACAAATGTGTTTGATTCATAACCACTTGAACTATCATACACTGCTGAACTTTTTTTTTTAGCTGAAATTGTCATTGTTTTTTTTTCATGTTTCCAATATATAATATTTCAACATTTGTACAAACAAATATAAAATATGATCACAACATTCACAAGTAAAGGTTTAAAGTTTCCTTGCACAGTGAAACCAAGAATCCCAGAACACCTGGATGATTATGTCTACACCGATTTCCAATAGTAGTGCAGAAATAGACATATGAACCAACAACCATTTCAATTATTTATTGTTAGACTCTAGGGTTGGTGTCAACATTGTGATGTCTGTCAGCCATCAGCGATGGACGATGACATCGTATTTCGGCCCAACCCTATTAGACTTTTCTGTTACCTTTTATATTTTAAAACGTTCATCCTCTGGCAATGAATGAAATAACGTTCACCACCATGTCAGTGGCCTAAGAAAATTTTTGCAACCTACATTGATGTTATTCTCTGTCATCTGTTCTTTGACCATGTGTTGCACTGTACTTGGATGATACACAATGATGATCATTTATACAAATGCATGATCTATTTTGATGCACAACATTACAAGTCATAACATTTGATAAACATATATATTCTTAATTAGGCTTTAAATAGAGGCATGTTTTATAAAAAAAATAATGGAATAAAGATTGGATTATGGCCTTGACTAGCTTTAGATAACTAGATGTTGTTATGTGTGTTGGAGTGGAAGTTTGATATTGTGTGAGGCAGTGACATTTTGTTTTTAAAAATATGAATTCAATAATGATTCACACTCAAAATCCAAAATGTAATCATGGAGGATATGATCAATATACGTTTTCCTGTTGAGTATAAATTACTATTGAATTCTTGTTACAAAATAAAAATAATTATGCACCAAAACAAGACTACATAAGAAAAAGAGAGCGTGATGTAAATATCCTAGTTGACTCTGCTGTATAAATGAATATGACACATAATAAAGCTATTCTAAGATCATATCCAAGAGAGGTAAAATAACAACAACAACAACATATTTCTAAGCTTGATTCTAGCATTTGACTCATGATATTACCATTCAAAAGTTTTGTGATTACCATGTTGTTGTTTTATTTTATTTTTTTTTAAACATTAAGAAATGTATGCTTTTGTTCGACAGGGATGCATTACATTTATAAAAAAATATATATTTCAAATAAATACAGTTTTTTTCTGAGCTTTCAATTCATCAAAGAATCCTGTCACTGTATAACGGTCTCCACACTTCATAAGCAGAACAATTTTCAACTGTGATTATAATCATAAATGTTTCTTCAACAGCAAATCAGCATAGTAGAATGAATTCTGAAAGATCACATGACATTGAAGAGGAAAAATCGGACATTACATAGAAAAACCTTAGAACATAATCAGAATCAGATAGAGCTTTATTGCCTAATGTGTTTACATACACAATTAATTTATCTTGGTGATAGGACAAGTCCAAAGAACAAAATTATAAAACAGTCAAATCAAACAACTCACTTTTATTGTCACATCACACAGTGCCTTGGTGAGAAATTCATACACAAACCAACACAAAAAAAAAACAGTCTTGACATACATATTTACAGACTGTACAGAGGACAGTGTGCGCAAAATACACATACATTACTCAGTACACATAGTGTACTATATAGACATACTTATTATCAGCTACATTATACACCGTATGTACCAATCTATACATTATGTAATCTATACATAGAATAATGTGAAGGTGCAAAGATTATAAATTTACAGCAGATTGGTTGTGCAACAGATTGGTTGTGCAACAGGTAGATGTGCAAGGTGCAAACATATTATGCATTGCAATGTCGTGGGTGTGCTTTGTATGGTGTCCAGTGCAGTGTGTGCGTGTATCCGGTAGGAACTTGTTTTAAAGTGCAGTGCATGGCATGTTGTGTGAGTGGGAGTGTGTTGTAGGGTGGGTCATTTCTGACTGTTCATTAGCCTGATAGCCTGAGGAAAAAGCTGTCCCTCAGTCGGCTAGTGCGGGATCGGATGCTGCGGAGACATTCCTGAGGGCAGCGAGAGAGAGAGAACAGACTGTGGGACGGGTGGCTGGAGTCTTTGATAATCCCCGGGCTTCCTTGCACACGCCTGGTGTAGATGTCCTGGAGGGAGGGAAGCTCACCTCCAACAATGTGGCGGGCAGTTCGCACGACCCTTTGCAGGGCTTTGCGGTTGCCAGCGGTGCTGTTTCCAAACCAGGCGGTATGCAGCGGTCAGGATGCTTCCACAGTGCAGGTGTAGAAGGATCTGAGGATTCTGGGCTCGTTCCAAACTTCCTCAGCCGTCTCAGGAAGAAGAGGCGCTGATGTGCCTTCTTCAGCAAGCATCTGTGTGAGCAGACCATGTGAGATCCTCAGTATGTGAACGCCGAGGAACTTAAAGCTGCTCACCGCTCCACAGGTGTCTTGTCGATGGTGATGGGTGTGTGTTCTCTGCTCTGTCTCCTGTAATCCACCACCAGCTCCTTGGTCTTGTCGATGTGAGTGAGAGTGGTTCTCTGACACCATTTAGTCAGGTGTACTCACCTCCTCTCTGTAGGCCGTCTCATCGTTGTCGGTGATCAGGCCTATCACCGTTGTGTCATCAGCAAATTTGACGATGCATTGGAGCTGTGTGTTGCTGTACAGTCGTGTGTGTACAGGGAGTACAGGAGTGGGTGAGGACGCAGCCTGCGGTGCACAGTGTTGAGGGTAGGGGAGATGAGGTGTTGTTGCCCATTTTGACCACCTGACTTCTGCCTGTCAGGAAGTCCAGGATCCAGCTGCACAGAGATCTGTTCAGTCCCGAGTGTGGAGCTTCGCAACCAGTGTGGCTGGCACTTTGGTGTTAATGACAAGCTATAATCCACGAACAGCATCCTCACATAAGTGTTCTTATTTTCCAGGTGGGAGAGAGCAGTGTGCAGGGTAAAGGCAATAGCATCATCTGTGGAACGGTTACTGCGGTATGCAAATTGTAGTGGGTCCAGTGAAGCAGGAAGCACAGAGCCTATGTGTTCTCTGACGAGCTTCTCAAAACACTTGTGAAGATGGGGGTCAGAGCAACGGGCCTCCAGTCATTCAAGCATGTGACTTTATTTTTCTTAGGTATGGGCACAATGGTGGATTTTTGAAGCATGCGGGAACCACAGACAGAGAGAGGGACAGATTGAAAATGTCTGTAAAAACCCCGGCTAGCTGGAAAGCGCATGCTTTGAGCACACGGCCTGGTATACCGTACGGCAGGGCCCACGGCTTTAGGATGTTCACCCGTTTGAAGGATCGGGTTACATCCGCGACAAAACAACTTCACAAACAAATTCCATCTGCAATTTAGCCAGGCAGAGGGATGGGGAGTGAGGTGTATAAATAGTCCAAGATGATGGAGAACAGCTGAGGAGTGTGATGAGAGGGAGGTGTGTGTGGTTAAGGGAAATTAGTCCAGAGAAAGGGAGATGGCGACCTTGGTGGTGAGAGGGAGGAGCGCCAGGCCTGGACTCATGACATGACCCCCCCTTAAAGGAACGGCTTCCAGATGTTCCCGAGTGACCAAAAAGGGGAACGGCAGAGCGGGGGTGGAGTAGGGGGAGGGATGGGAGGGCCAGGCCCATGTAGAGGAAGAGGGCCTGGAGACAGAGGCAGCCACAGGTACCAGGGTGGGGCAGGCAGAGCAGGAGGCCATTGGGCCGGCTCCGGGGCGGGCTGCGTGGGCTCCCAGAATGGAGCAGGCACTGGAGCGGACTCCGTGGGCTCCCGGACCGGAGCGGCATGCGGGGGCTCCCGGACCGGGGAGTAATGCGTGGGCTCCCGGAACGGAGCGGACTGCGTGGGCTCCCGGAGCGGATCAGGCTCTGGAGCGGACTGGGTGGGCTCCCAGAGCGGAGCGGGCTCTGGAGCGGACTGCTCTGGGCTCACGGAACGGAGCGGGCTCTGGAGCGGACTCTCTGGGCTCACGGAACGGAGCGGGCTCTTGGATTATTCTGGGCTCACGGAACGGAACGGGCTCTGGAGCGGACTCTCTGGGCTCACGGAACGGAGCAGGCTCTGGATATATCATGGATACGGAGAGGGCTTTGGAGCGGACTCAACTCTGAAGGCGGAGCGGTTAAATTCAGAGCCAGGTTGATGTAATCCTCCAACAATGCCTCTGGAGCCCAGTATGGCATCATGGACTTAAAGGGGTCGGCCAGGCCTCCCCAGAAGATGATCATGAGGCAGGTCTTATCTGTAGCCGACTGGTGAGCCATTCCCAAGAAGTCCACCGCATAATCTCGATGCTCCGGTCTCCTTGCCGGATAGAAAGGAACTTCCCTGCTGGACCATGTTTGCTGGCTAAATTCTGTCACGGCGGTGAGAGGGATCACCGTTAATCAGAGTCTGGGTCCAAATGCAGGGAAAAAGGCTTTAATAAATAACAAAAAGGCCAACACGGCCAAAAAACAAAACAAGTAGGAAATGGGATAACATAAAACGGCAGCACAGTGCATGTATCCCCAGCGTACTGATCACAAGAGACAAACAAATTCACATCTGCAATTTAGCCAGGCAGAGGGACGGGGAGTGAGGTGTATAAATAGTCCAAGATGATGGAGAACAGCTGAGGAGTGTGATGAGAGGCAGGTGTGTGTGGTTAAGGGAAATTAGTCCAGGAGAAAGGGAGATGGTGACCTCTGGTGGTGAGAGGGAGGAGCGCTAGGCCTGGACTCATGACAGTTACAGATTACAAGTTACCCTACTTAAAATGTAATAAGTAGTGTAACTTTTCAATTACTTTATAAAAGTAAAGTAACATTACATTTGATTATTTGATTTTTTTTTGATTACTTTTCTAAATTTCTAATATTTTCAACTATTAATCATTTTCAAACATGCAAAGCAGGCAGGGTTAAGCTTACAGTAGAGTTTAACACTAATTACTGTCAGACTCTCGAAAGCCTTCATCACTTGAATTAAGATTATAATATTTTAATTTTAAAGGAGATGTTGGATGCAAAATATCTTCATTTGCATATAAGTGTGTCTTTGCAGTGTGTGGACACAACCACCCTACAATGGTAAAAATTAACTCCTTTTTTGATCCCCCCAAAAGCCTAAACAGTCTCAATTATCAAGCAATTTTGATTTTGTAGTGAATAACCAGCACTCTCTCCGTCCTCAATACCACGACTGAGGTGAGACCATTGAGCAAGGCACCGAACCCCCAACTGCTCCCCGGGGGCCTCAGCATAGAAGGCTGCCAACTGCTCCGGGTGTGTGTTCACAGTGTATTTGTTCACTGCTGTGTGTGTGCACTTTGGATGGGTTAAATGCAGAGCACAAATTCTGAGAATGGGTCACCATCCTTGAGCCTCTCCAACATCTCCACATCTCCAAGGCTCTATGAACCATCTGACTAGTAAGTAAAACCTCAAACATTCAAAAGTTTATCAGAAAATAAAAAAATATATTAAATAAATATAAAATATTTTTTTATTCATGTATGTCTTACAAGGCCATCCTGTTTAACAATGTATTGAGGACACTGCAACCTATAGAGGGGTACAACATAATTCAAAACGAGACACAGATGAAACTGTAATTTTTTTTACAGATGAAAAAAGTGCTTTGAAATGAAAATTAATAATGGTAAGGCAGAACCGAGTACGTGACTGTGCCTCACTTCAAAGTGAAACAGTCTGTAAGGGTCATCTGCCATACCAGATGGACGGTGAAGGTGGAAATTAGAAGTAAGATTTTCTAAACTTTAAATGTAGTAAAGTGTTTGTTCAAGTAGACTTTGTTGCTTGTGGAAACCTCACACAAGCCTAAAAGGTGCTTAAAACTTAAAATCTTAATCAAACTTCACCACCAAGATCAAAATGAGCATTGGGAATGTAAAAGCATCACATTACATTTATAATAATCATTGATAATATTTGAATTGCATTTCAGGGCTGTTCGTGAAGACAGACAATCAAGAGATGTTGTGACAACTTGGACAGAATTCAGCTCTAGATCCACCCTCCACACCAGACATGACTGCAGACAGGATTGCTGTCTAATAGCTTATTATCTGTTCTCTTCTGAGTAAGGTGCATGCAGATATTACTTGATTTTAGATATAATGAAAACAATATATATATATAAATTTATATATACAGTTTATATATTTTTCTTCACCCAAAGCACCTAAAAGCTAACGCCCTGACCAAACAAAACTAAATAAGCATTTTTTTTATAAGAAAATAGGTTTTGTGGCAGTGTGAAATGACCATAATGCTGTATGTTAGGTGTGAGATTCATTAAACTTGGTTTGCTATAATACATCTATTCAGAAGTGCATCAGCGTGAATCATAATACCCCCCACATTTGCTGTATATCCATAAAGAGATATATTTGTCATAGTATTCTTTCATTGGTTAACTAACTAATTAAGACCACCTACTGGCATAACAATGTAACTTGCAATGTTTTTAGTTCCTTTTCAAGGGGCTTATTCAGCGGCTGGTCAGGCAGCAGCATGTTTACACACTATGTCGCTGTTACAAGCCTACCAGGCTGAATTATTAACAGATCTCGATGAGGGCGAAGGTATTAGTCCGAACACAGTTTGCGAACTGCGTCGGGCCACATATTTGTCTCTCAGGGCTGCCAAGGAGACAGCTAAATCAATCGCGGCCTATGGCAGCCCTGGTGGCCATGAGAGACCTTATGGTTAAATTTGAGTAACATTAAAGGAAAAGATAAGAACTTCCTTATGGCTGCTCCCATTTCTCTCTCTTGCCTCTTTGGCGGTGCTGTGATTCGGTTGTCGAAGATTTCAGGAATCAGCTAAGCAAGGGCTGCATTCAGAAACTCCTCCCCCGCCGTATTCAACTCCGGGGCTGCTGACAGGAGCAGCCCCAAACATCAAAGCAGCTCCTCCCACCGTGCCACACAAAAGCAGAGTTGGCTTATCATGCTCCCCCACATAAAGACTGGGGACATGGTAAACACACTCAACCGCAGCCTTCAAAGGGTAACAAAAAAAAAAGGGATCTGAGGACCGTTATTAATTCCAAGAAGGCTGCGGGTAAAAGCTCCTGATACCAGAGGGCTCAGGCCAGTGAGGACCTCCCAACTCGAAGTAGAGCGGTTAACACCTCATTTTACGGTGCCCTTCTCCCTTCGATGTCCTCAGGGGACCGGTCTGCCAACCCTGCCACCTCGTATGCTTCAGGGCGCAACGGTCTCCGGCGAGCGCATATCCCAAGTTCCACCCGGAAACGTAGTGGCCTTAGGATGCCCGCCCCCTCTGAGGAGGGTTTCGGAGCGGTCAACTCAGACGCTTCCTGCCGGTTCACTGCTTCAGGACGTCGTTCTGACTGCACAAATACATACAAATCCAGAAACCAGTATCGAGAGGCTGGTACCTCTAGTAGAATTTTTGACAGCATACAAACTTCTGCCAAATATATCTCATTGGGTCCTGCAGACTATAGAAAAAGGGTATAAAATACAGTTCGGGTCTCGCCCGCCCAGGTTCATGGGGGTTTTGTCCACCGAGGTGGCCCCCCAGCAGGTTCTGGTAATGGAACAGGAAATAAAAGCTCTGTTAGAGAAAGGGGCCATAGAATATGTACCTCACTCCAACAGGGAAACCGGGTTTTACAGCCGGTATTTCATAGTTCCAAAGAAGGATGGGGGGTTGCCTCCCATTTTAGATCTTCGAGTTCTGAACGATTCCGTCATGCAGCTCAAGTTCAAAGTGTTAACTTTGAGACAAATCGTGTCACAGATCAGATCCGAGGACTGGTTTGTCATGATAGATCTTAAGGACGCATACTTTCACATATCCATCCTTTCATGTCAAAAGAAGTTCCTGAGGTTCGCTTTTGGGGGCAAAGCATACCAGTATCGGGTTCTTCTGTTCGGCCTAGCATTATCACACTGCACTTTCACGAAATGCGTAGATGCAGCCCTGGTGCTTCTTCGGCTTCAGGGTATTCGCATTATGAACTACATCGATGATCGGTTGATTCTAGCTCAGTCGCATTAGTTGGCAGTTCGGCATCGAGATGTCGTTCTTGCCGACATGAAAAAGTTGGGTTTATGGCTAAACGCCAAGAAAAGTGTGCTTTCTCCACTACAGATGACCACTTTCCTGGGCGTGATATGGGACTCAACGTTGATGCAGGCGCGTCTGTCACCGGCACGTATAGATTCCATCCTGTCGGCTGTGGAAAGAATAAGGCTAGGCCAGTCACTCACTGCCAGACAGTTTCAGAGACTGGTAGGTCTTATGGCAGCAGCATCCAACGTGATACCTTTTGGACTGTTACACATGAGACCCCTGCAGTGGTGGCTCAGGACCAAAGGGTTTTCCCTGAGGGGCAACCCCTTTCGCATGATCAAGGTCACGAGGCGATGCCTTCGTGCCTTGGTAATGTGGAAGAAACCTTGGTTCCTGTCCCAGGGTGCCGTGTTTGGAGCTTCATGTCATCGCAAGAAGCTAGCGATAGATGCCTCCCTCACGGGCTGGGGAGCGATCTTAGAGGGATGCTCGAGTCTAGGTCTATGGAAGAACCATCATCTCTCATGGCACATCAACCATCTGGAGATGTTGGCTGTATTTCTTGCTCTCAAGAATTTCCTTGCAGATCTCAGGGGCCACCATGTGCTTGTCCGCTTAGACAACACATCGGTGGTCTCCTATATAAATCACCAGGGGGGTTTGCGGTCATGTCCACTTTGCAAACTGGCGTGCCAAATCCTCCTGTGGTCCCAAGGGAAGTTGCTGTCTCTGCGAGCAACTTTCATCCCTGGGGCCCACAATTTAGGAGCAGATATCCTGTCAAGACAGGGGCTGAGGCCCGGGGAATGGAGGCTCCACCCCGAGGTGGTGGAGCTGATATGGAAGGAGTTTGACCAGGCACAAGTGGATCTGTTTGCATCTCGAGAGACGTCTCACTTTCCACTCTGGTTCTCCCTCACGCATCCAGCTCCTCTCGGACTGGATGCGAGGACACAGACGTGGCCGAGGCTTCGTCTGTATGCATTCCCCCAGATTGCTCTGCTCCCGGGACTTCATGGTGTAGTGACCATCAGCTGGACCCAGTTAACTGCCCAGTTGGTACAGTGCTGGAGTTCCTGCAAAATCGGTTCACTGCAGGGCTAACCTCGTCCACTCTGAAGGTTTATGTGGCGGCCATAAGTGCTTACCACATTCCTTTGGGTGGAATGTCTATGAGGAAAGACCCCCTGGTATCTCGTTTCCTCCATGGTACTCTGAGGCTGAGGCCTGCAGCTCGCACCAGGGTGCCGACATGGGACTTGGCCATTGTCCAGCAAGGCCTTTCCCTGGCTCCCTTCGAGCCTTTAGAGGAGGTGCCTGCCAAGTTTTTGACCTTAAAAGCGTTGTTCCTCCTTGCTATCTCATCTCTTAAAAGGATAGGAGATCTACAAGCACTGCCGGTTGCACCCTCGTGCCTGAAATTTGCACCTGGCATGGTTAAAGTATTTCTTCATCCCAGACCAGGTTACATTCCTAAAGTCCCCGCTAATGTGGCGAGGTCAATTATGCTGCAAGCCTTCTGTCCTCCTCCTTTTCAAAATGCGGACCAGGAAAGGCACAATTTGCTTTGCCCAGTACGGGCATTAGATGCTTACGTCCACAGAGCTGCCCGGTGGCGCAAGAATGAACAGCTGTTCGTATGCTTTGGACCTCCTAACAAGGGGTCCCCTGCATCTAAGCAAAGGATGAGCAAGTGGGTGGTCGAGGCCATCTCACTTGCTTATGAGTCGGCCGGTCAACCTTCACCCATGGCTGTCCGGTCCCACTTGACCAGGAGTATAGCGGCCTCCAAGGCCCTAATATCAGGAGTTGCTCTCCAAGAGGTTTGTGATGCGTCAGGCTGGTCCTCACCGCACACATTCGTCAGATTTTATTCTTTGGACCTGGACTTTACCCCAGGTTCCCAAGTGCTCTCGTCCCAGTGCTGCTCATTAGATTCACACAGGACAGGCACTCGTCACTATGGTGATGTTGTACTGACGTTACCAAAGCGTTAGAACTCTGACGCAACGGAGTTCCCTTGAAAGGGAACGTTCGGTTATGACTGTAACCTCGGTTCCCTGAAGAGGGAATGAACGTTGCGTCCCCGGCCATATCTCCTTCGTGCCTGTAAGCGACTTGCTCAGACTTTTAAGCTAGTGACAGCTTCGTTTGGGCAGGCTTTATAGCTTCCTGGTTCATGACGTCACCCGCTCTGACTTCCCAATTACACCTTGGATTGATTTCACATGTGCTTCATGATTTATCACTCAAAGCGTTCCCAAAGCGTTAGAACTCTGACGCAATGTTCGTTCCCTCTTCAGAGAACCGAGGTTACACTCGTAAACGAACGTAAAAAAAAACTAAAATTATTTTTTTTTTGCATGATTTCAAATCAATTTTTGGAAGTGGGTTGGTTAAGGGCCCGATAAGCTGATGTATTACACTGCTTGATTCAGGTTTAATTGTATTTAAATACAGTGTGTTGAATGCCTATGTAGACTTGCATAATGTTTTAGCCTTGGATGCTTACAGAAGGATAATCTTTCATTTGTGTGCCAGAAACATCATAAGCATTTATAATTTTGTAGGTTGGACTGGTGTTGATCGAGGTAAATGTATATTATCTATCATTGCTTAAAAAGTATTAAAAGTTGATAAATCTGAAAAATTAAGTGCATTAAAAAAGTCAGAGAGGATTCAATTTTGAGGCAAGAGTTTTACCCAAAACGTACATGAATATATTTATTTTACACACAATCTTGAACAAGAGCAATTTCAATAAGTACTCACTTAACGAGAACGCGTGTGGGACAATTTGACTGCCGCGCAAAAACAAACTTAAAAGATATGAGCCGTCTTATCTATCTAAATATTTGCTCTAATTTTTGTTGAGAAACAGCTGCCCTTGTGAACATCTGTGTGTTTTTATATTTTTAACTCAACTAATATAACCACAGATTAAAGGTTTTATTTTTTATTACGAGAAAACCAAATCCATGAGTTATTAATGTCAATTTGAGGTGCCACTACCTGTAAAACATTTACACAGAGTAAAATGCTTTATATCTCATGTTGTCAGCATTACATTCCTTGCCAAATTTAAATGTATATGTTTACAACTACATGCTAATTTTTGATATAGCTTCATTACTTTTGTGGTAAAGTGAACTGGTAAGCAGCAGGTTGCTGGTTTGATCTCCGCAGCCATCACCACCGGTGTGTCCTTCAGCAAAGCTCTTTACTCCAGGTAGCTGCCATGGGGATTGGGGTCCCTGTAATAAGAGTCCACACAATTTGGATAAAAGTGTCTGACAAATGCATGAATGTAAATATTTTTTTTTTTTAATGTAACTAAATGCTAAGCTGCTTATTTCTAAAAGTTGATTTCTTCAAGATACTACTATAATATAAATGCTTACACATATTTCATACAATTTCTATTTGGGGTTTTAAAGGGTTAGTTCACCCAAACATATAAATTCAGTCATTATTTACTCACATCCATGCTGTTCAATCCTTGCGTGTGTGTGTGTGTGTGTGTGTGTGTGTGTGTGTGTGTGTGTGTGTGTGTGTGTGTGTGTGTGTGTGTGTGTGTGTGTGTGTGTGTTTTTACAAACACAAAAGGTGATTTTGGTCAAGTTTGTTCTGCTGGTTTCTGTTCATACAATATCAGTCAATGGTGCCTGACTTTCAGATTCTTCATGAAAATATTTGACAATGCTTTTGAAGCTTCTGAAACGTTGGGTTTCATTGATATTGTATGAACAGAAACAAGCAGAACAAACTTGACCAAACTCACATCCTCCATGTGTTTTTGGTCTTTCTCTAGATGTTCTCGCTGGCTATGGGGTCACTGAGGATGAAGCGACCACAGCAACATCTGGTCCAGATGAGACAGTAAGGGCAGGTGGAGTGATGAAGCATCTCATCCGTGGCACTGGACCATTTCCAGGATGACTTCTCCATCCTCACTGCTCACAGGAGTCTGCAGACATTTCAGATCATACAAAACTACACAAACATAATACAAAATCAGTAATTTTAACAGCACAGTGTCATTTTATTTCTGTTTTAGAAGTAACAAAATGATTTCTTACTTTTTCTTACTTTATATTTTTGTTTCAGGTTTGCCTTTTTTTCCACAAATGCCGCTGTCACCTGCTCCACCACAAAAGATCTGCAGCAAATGTACAGCAATCAAGAATCAGAAAAGTGCTGTAATAGCTCTGTTTAAAATTACAATAATGAAAATAAACTACACATTAAGATTGAAAATATGTTTTTATTCCTTTCAGTTAGTATACTCACTCAAAGCCTTTGATGGCAGCATTCCTTCATCAGTCACTCTGCACCGGATAAACACACGTGTGTCTCATCTGTCCCTGTAACATCCAGACAAGATTCAGTCACCTCTGTGATTTATCTGCTCAATACTATATTTACATGTTGAGGTAGCTGCTGATGTGTTAACTCACTTTTTATCCAACACAAATGTTTCTCAATTCATCGACAATACTAATGGACAAATAAAATAGATAACTTATGTTTAGTTACTCCATGTAGATTTGTTTATTTACATTAATCTAAAGCAGTGTTGACAACAATGAATTCTACATAACAGCACACATAGATGTCTGTTCATGTTGTGATGTGCTCATCTGTAATTCTTTTAGAATATTTTCCTGTCTCATATTAAATATACATTTAGTAATTGTCTTTAAGATGTATATGGTTTATGTAAATTCACTCTGGCGTACGTGTGCTACGGGAGATCCCCTGTTCGCTATGTACACAATAAAACTTATTTTTATAGCAAAATCACAAATATACTGTAACGTTACTGTCTAGCATCTTTACGCCTTAAGCAAATCAACAGTTTACTATACAGTAGCTCAACAAATGCGATTTTAACACAGGGAATGGTAATACATTTGTAAACAGCCTCGTCACTGTTCTCCATCACGTTCGATGATGACGTATTGATCTCCCATGGCCTCCTGGGATAGAAAAGTATCCATCGATGAGCACTCAAGGGCTGAAGCAGTAGGACATCTGGGAAATGCTCGCCTGCTCTACTATGAATACTGAGGTTTCGGACATACTTATTCGCTCGCCTACTGCTTTTTCCCTATGATATAGTAGAGAAGTAGGCGGTTTCGGACGAAGCATAAGAAACACACTGAAAACTGAACGAATCCAGGGATTTGAACGAATCGGTTCAGTGATTTAGTGGCCCATTCTTGCTTGTTCATGACGAATCAAGTCTTCTGAATGAATCAGTTCAATGAACTCTTCTGTGATAAAGCAGTGATTGAGATGCATTTTTGGTCTCAACTGTACCCATATGGTGTACAGTTGAAACACTAGCATGGTACAGTTGAGACATCCAATCTTAATGCTCTAAAGCTGGCTATCCATTTAAAGCAAATGTAATAAATTACAAAATTAGCATTTTAAATAATTTCAGTTTAAAATAAATGTATTTATTTGCTTTATTTAATTCAGATTCAATTAAGCAAAATAGGAACAAATATTTAGAAAATATATGGCAAACCGTACAAATGTAAACATAACACTAAAAATAACAATATACATACCCTTATATTCTATAACCCTACCCCTAAACCTACGCGACACTCAAAACTTTTTACATTTTCAATTATTCTGTATGATTTATAAGCTTATTTCATCATGGGGACCTAAAAATATTCCCATAAGGTTAAAATGTTACTGGTATTACTATACGTGTGGGAATGTTTGGTCCCCATAATGTAGGTCATACCAGTACACAAACACACACAGCCTCTGTATGTATTTTATTTTCTATGATTGGACGGTTACTATATACAGTACATATCAACCTATAAAGGGTGTCTCAACTGTACCCACTTTGTATATTTCTTAAAATGCTATGTAATCCTTTTAACATTAATGTTAGATAATATGTCCATTATAATAGACAATTGAAATATATCAAATATTGAGAACACTAATACAAATGTATGGAGAAAAATCACGGCTCTGGGTTCTTGTGCACACAAGTTATTTAAGGTGTTTCAACTGTACACATGTCTCAAATGTATTCAGTCTACCATAACGGAGAGAGAGCAACTGGACAGAGAGAAGAGAGACAATGCACACAAACCACAATTTAACACCATGATGATTTTAATAGAAATGAAAGTACAAATGTAAAAAAAATCAAAGTATTAGAAAAATGAATAAATAAAGAAATAAATGCCAATTCAACATTGTAAAAGCTGTACTGTTCAAAAACTGAAATGTTAGAGAAGGCAAAACTGCTGGTAGAGAGATCTGTTTAATAACTGTTTAATAACATGTTTGATTATGTAAAGTCTGTATTCATTCATTCGGCTCACGCGGGTGCTTTTTACCTACGCTGTTTGCGTGTCCAAACTACCTGTGTCAATCTATGTGAGTCAAACAGTGCAAACAGCGCCTGTGCCAAGGGTCAAGAATAAGATGACAGTCACAGAATATGGTGAACACCACCACTCACTGAATTACACCAGTGGCAACACCACCACTCACTGGCAAGTACACCAGCAATCTGGTGGGGCGGGGTTGACACTTGGGGGCGGGGGGACACACGTGTGACTCCGCCACCCCAATTAAATTGCCCACCCCCAATTTTATAACACGTTTTATAATACCCGGCAAGTCTTATTGGTGTAGACCTAAGCATGGCAAATTCCTTTGTATGTTTGGCCAATTACATATACATATTATGTGCTAACTCAGATAACTCTAGATCAATTATTCAGATCATAGGCCCATCTTAATTATTATCTGTTTAGTAACCATGGTGGTATCATTTTCAAATAAACTCTTGACAGCACCGCCGGGTTCTTCAGGCCGAATAGCGCTTCATTCATATTTCCTTGAGGATTGGCACCTATTGGTTAATGTTGATAAAGCACTAATTGTAGGAGATTTTAACATTCACGTAGATAATACAAATGATGCGCTAGGACTTGCGTTTCTGACCTAATACCTCTTATTGAGTCAAGCAAAATGTAAATAAAAATAAACTTATCACTGCATCTAAACCAACAACATGTTTATTAGATCCTGTACCCACTATATTATTGATAGAGATGTTACCTGTAGCAGAAGAACCTCTTCTCAACATTATTAACTCATCGTTTATGTATTGTGTGTGTGTGTTCTATTGTGTTTGTGTGCTCACAATGCACAGAATATTAAATCTGTCAATTTAGTTCTTAAAAAAGAGACCTCAAATTTTTTATTTATTAATAACTATAATAACTACAAAAAATCTAAAATCACTAGAAATCGTGATAATCTTTAAAGTTACACAAAACCAGTAATTTAATATAGGGATGATAAATAAAAATGCATATACATTAACAACAATAATATTTGCTGCAGATTTAATAACAAAACAAAAACATTTAAAATAGCAGCAAAAAATGCTAAAAATAAACATATAGAATATATATATATATATATATATATATATATATATATATATATATATATATATATTGTTTCAAGTTTTTATTTCCTTCAAACAAAACCCCAGGTTCAGGTATTATTGTCTTATTTGTCCTTCAAAATAAAAACGTTTGCGGGTTTGTTTAGGTTTTATCATCATATCTAAATTTTTGTTGAATTTATTTAGCTATACAAAACAACTAAATCTCAGCTGATTTTTATCAACATCTGCTGTCTGCTTCGTGTAATGAACAATAATATCTGCATCCAACCCACCTTATTGAGGACCACTTACGTCTCACACAGAAACATAATTAGTATTTATCATAAGGATATTTGTAGCTTTCCTTACAGTTTGTTCCCCAGACTTTTTGTGATTAATCTTTACAAATTGGTGTGGTCTCTTCCATAAGTTTGAAAAACAAACATTTGTTCTAACAGTAAATGTAGGCCTATATCTGTATATAAAAGAATGCCACACCTCATTTTATAATATAAACAGTCTGCCTCGCCCCACCTTCGTTCCTTGTTACTCCTTACTGATTTTTATTCTATCATTAAATTTAATATTTCTATATTCATTTTTTTTATATATATATTTTTTCAACAGAACACAAAACAAAAACGAAACAAAATCTAGGCAGACCTCTTAAAAAAATCAAAGCAAGAGGGGAAGACATCTTAACAACACTGGAAATCCTTCAAAAGGTTTTGTTGAATTTATTTAGCTAGTTTAAATGAACTTGTCATGTGACAAATCAGATCTCCAGTTAATTTGGCCAAATCAGACCACTTATAGCTGTTCACAGCAAGAACTGTAATGATAACTATTTTAGCATCCACACAAACAGACAATGTTCTGTTTATTATAACTGCACGCTGCGATTGTTGTCTGCCATTTAAATGCTCAAGCTCTTTAAAGTCTGGTGGATTCTGATTGGCTGTCAATGTTTTTATTGTTCATCAGCTGGACAAATTTGATCTGAAAGAGTCAAAGAGATTCCAAAATTGTTCCTCTGTGTCATTAAATGTTAAATAGCTGGACTCATCCTTGGTGTGAAGATGCCTTTAAATTGCTTACAAGTTGCAGTACTGTCAGCATGTAATCATATTTAAAATAATTCATATTAATATAGCTGGCTATTGAATAATACAGCTTTTTATAATGCTGTTTTCCTCTTATTCTGTTAAACTTACACACAAAATTCTGCCTTGTTCCTGTCTGTCTGTTTGTCTTCATCTTATTCCTTTACTGCCTCACTCACTGACACATTCTTTCGTGCTCTGTAATGAAGTAGAAACTGAGAATTAGCATGATGGACTTTTCTGAAACTCTGAATCTGATGTATACAAGATGAACTCAGGAGCCTGCGAGAGTTGCCAGGGAAGTTGAGCTTGTATATAATTATAACTGCTTAATTTATGTTTAAACAACAATAATAATTAAACATGGGGTCAATAGATATTTTCTTGTTTTACAGCTATAGACCAAAAACGCAAATAAAAGCCAGCAAGCCAGTCTAACCAGTCCTGTCGGGGATGAGGAATGAACATGGTCTACACTGGCATGTATATATTCAAGCTATGCAGTTATATGTGGTACAGCATTTGATGTCGATCTCTCAAAAAACTCTTCAAGTTAGACTCAGCAGTTGTCATTTTTCACTTATACATATTTTTATTGATCCTAGAATGAGCAAATCAGCTGTGCATCATCGCTAGGATTTGGGCAGGAGATGACTGAATATGGTGGGTACTGACACCTGCACCTGTATTCACCCAAACTATTTATCTGGAGTTATCGCTTAATTATTGTTTTGTCTCTTTGTTTGAAGGAGTATGGAAGCCAGTGGATGAAGATATCAATTCAATGGCCACCAAGTGAAGCACTGTTGTCTGAAACCATCAGATATCTGCTGTGAAGACTGCATTCACGAACAGCTCTACTGCGACAGCTCAGATGTTACGACCCATAAAAGAAACTTCACATCTGATCAACTGCAAGATAGTGGTGGAGGGATTCTTTTAGGCCATACCTCCAACAAGAATCAATGGTAAGTCCAGTTCAACAATTAAAAATACTTTATTTTGTTTATTGATTTACCACACCCTAAATACATGTTTTGTCCCTCCAGGGCATCTACACCAGGTGGTGTGTGAGGAAAGCATGGAGGACCGTCAGAGACTCCAGTCACCGAGCCATGGATTGCTCTCACTATTACCATCAGGCAGATGTTATCGCAGAACCTTTACCAGCAGACTGCGAGACAAGCATTTGGTTATAAGGAAAAAGACAATTAAGGTTAAAAATGAAAGAAAAACTGAATATTATAGGACAAGCACAGCATTAATAAATAATTTAATTATTCATATAAATAAATACTGTACTAATTAATTTATTGCTCACTGTAAGCTCATGTTAGTTAATGCTTTAACTAATGTTATTAAATGAGGCATTGCTGTGAAGTGTTGCCCTCTGCTACATATTATCTTCTTAAATTGTATATTTTTCTATACAGATTTATACTGTATTTGTGTTAATGTGTTTTCTGTAGTGAATTACCAAACAGTGTAAGATGTGCCAGATGCACGCTTGTGGCTTTCCAGTAGATGTCTCTGTTCTTCTTCTAAAGAAACAATTCCTGTGATGTATTCTTTTGATGATGTACATATTTTGAAATTTGATGGGAGTCTGATAAAAACTAAGTATTTTAATTTGAAGAGGTTCACTTTCGTCTACACAATCTTGTTATTCTTTATATTCACTCAGTATAATTGTGGAACGATATATACATATATAAACACCAATTAATTAATTAAGATTGGGTCAGTACTAAAATTAATCATGGTTTATTATAGTAAACGTGTGGTAACTATTTTTTTTTCGGATTTATTACCATTGTATAACCAGTTTTACTACAAATAACACGTTTAAACTATGGTTAGTTTACCACAACCATTATTATTTTGTGGTCACCGTGGAAGTACAAAAACCCTCGTTTTTTGTTTATTGTTGTTGTTGTAAAACCATGGTTAATTTTCGTAAGGAATTGTAATTACGCTATTGGCGGATACTGTGCGTTTCACATTTCTTCTGGTTGTTTGTTTTTGAAAATCATTTAAATGTAAGGTTTTAAAACATAAAAAATAACCTGTATGATTATTTTGTTCTTCATTATCCATCGTAGGTATGCTTTTCTCCCTCATTATCCATCTGAGCTGATCTTGGAATTGGAACAGCATTCTGCGCATGATGTGCTGCAGTACTGTGGTTTCCTTCATACATCACACCCCAGGATTCCCCCAACAACCAAAAACACTGCTTGGGTGGGAATAACGTTATAATGTTGTTCGCGGTAGTGAAAGCTACTGTTAGATTTAATGTCCGCATAAATGAATGTAAAGCCACATAAATAAAGGTTTAATTTCCACATAAATGAATGTAAAGCCACATAAATGAAGGGTTAATGCTTTTAATCTCACTGAATACACATGGCTCATTGGCTATGTGTGGAAGAATGGTCATTTTCTTAACATTCTTTGTCTGTCCTGCTATACCTTATTTGGTCATTTTGTGAACCTCATGTAATATGAGAGCTTCTGGTACCATATATAAAGATGTGTTTTTCCATTTTCTGTGTCTTGTCTTTGTTCTCCCAGATCTGCTGAAGACTTCTCCCACAACATCCAACATATATTTCTGATTTGATTTAGAAGTGATCCAAAACACAAAAAGAAAACTTAGTTCATAAGGAATCTGAAGTTTTAGAGCTACTTATATTTAAACAATGCACAGGGAAAGCAAGTGTGAAGACATTAAACATAAACACAGCTTTTGCCTTGTTTACAAGATTTTCCGAATATACTGGCCCTGATGATCATCATATATACTTCCCATTTCTGTAAATTCGTTTTTGTGAATGAAATTGACAATGAATGCCTCTCTCAAGCGTTATTTTGGCCTTGTCTACAGCTGCTAGTGGCACCTGCTGGTGAGGCTGACTAACGACAGATGGTGATCATGCATCGGTGACCTACTGCCTTTTCATGCAGTTCCCGGATGTGCAGTGTTGAATTTTCTGTCGAATTTTAACCACTGAATTTGTGGAGGCGAATTTCTAAAGCGAATTAAAATGGACCGACAATTACCTGTTGAATATTATAGGTCGTCTTTTTAAACAGACCGAAGGTTTTGGAAGTGAAATCTGAAAGGTGAATATGGATTATTGAATATTTTATAATGGAAATGTATGTGAAATGTTTTGAATTGAAATAGTCACATTTTAAACATACAACCATGTTGAATTTCAGCCCATACAAATGCAAGCTCTAAAAATACAATGCATTAAAATGCAAGCAGGTTTATTACAATGTATCTTTTTTCCAATTAGTACAATTCAACAAGCTTTTTATTTCAAATACTTTAGTCATTTTATTACTTCCAAAAAAGACAACAGCAATCCGGCACCGAGAGAACAAATAATAAAAAAGTGAAAACGAAGCCCGTGCATCACTTAATCCTGTGAAACTTTTTTGGCTGTTGACGTTAATAAAGTTTTTTAATGTCGTAATAATTTCACCACCACCAACACATCTAATATTCTCTCTGAGTTTCCATGTCCCCCTACGAAAATGGTTTTAACACAAATAAAACCGCAAATTAACCATGGTTTGTTACTTCAAATAATAATTTACAAATATTATTTGTGGTTATAAAAACAGGCCTAAGCCAACAATAGCCTTTAAAATGACTTAAAATGCATTATATAAAAACAATGAGACAATAAAGATTGGTTAATTAAAAATTATTGGTTCATCATATATCAACACTGTTAAAATACATAATAGGCTAATACAAAATAAACAATTTATATACATTACATGTTATACAAATGCCTGCAAAGCCAAAGGCCTGGTAATTGCTGCTGTTACAGTTACAGGACTATCAAATCCTTGTTTAATAGACTATTGACCAAACATTTAATTCAAATATATCCACATAATCTTTCATTTTTTTGGCTACCTTTTTTCTATAGATGACACAGCCTCTATAATTTCATCAACAAAAAAACATGTGGACATCACAACCCATAATTAACCATGGTTTTTGTAGTAAAGCAGCTTAATTTTCTTTTGCATGATTTCTGAATGCTTGAGACCATAAAATCAATCAGACAACTGTATAAATAAAGTCATAGCCATAGGTAACTGTCTCAGCTACAGTTGTAATTAGTAAATAATACAATTTAACTTGAAGTCAATGAAGATAACGTTTACTCAAAGTAACAAAAACAGTGAAGAGTATATTTATTAGTATTAGTATTCATTAGTATATTAGTGTGCTTGAGATTTCTGAAGATTGTTCCGTTGCCCCGGGCTCCGACTGAGGAGGGTCACCACCGAGATTCCAACAACTAACGCTTGGTGAATGATGAACGGTTAGGGAAGTTGCTTCATTGAAGTATAGGGAAGACTGAGGCAAGGTGTCACACTTTTCAACCTTGCATGTTTACTTTTATAGTTTATTATATATATATATATTCTGTTGCACTGTGGAGCTCTGTCACTATAACAAATTCCTCGTATGTGTAAACATACCTGCAATAAAGCTCATTCTCATTCTCTCATTCTCAATTTGAATTTGTTTTTTTAATCAATTAATTTATTTACTTTTTTACTTCTATAATATTTGAGGGAGGGGGCACAGAAATACAATCCTGCTTAGGGCACCAATTTTACCAGCAGTGGCCCTGTGTATAATCAATTATTATTATTATAATGACTACAAGATTAAGAACACATTTTCCTCCATAAGTTTCTAGCTACAGAAAAACTGGCTAAACAAGAAAGTAAGAATGACACAGAATACTTACACCCAGTGGCGGAGCCAGGATGTTTTCATAGGGGTGGCCAGGGAGGGGCCAGCAACCAGCCTGGGGTGGCACAGAAATCTTCATTATTTCAATGTAAAAATGTGGTTGACTATAAAGTACTAGACTATTTTAGTGCCTAAAACACAGCAGAATACAATTAATTTAATCTTAATTGTAATTTAGATATTTGTGAATTATTATATCAAGTAATACTGAGTTAATATGACAATTTTTGCATTATTCCTCACCTCCAGGTATTTTAATTTAGGGGCTCACTATAGCTGTCTATAGTCAGTTTGGTTCTATCTCTCAAAACCCCAAAAACTTGTTCTCTAACATTACATACTCATGGATGAGACTTCAGACATGTTAGAGATAAGAATGTGAAAAAGGCCGGAAGACAACAGCACATAAATGCCAGATTGTAAAATTAGTTGTTTTATGCATTTAAATTGTTTCATTTTCGTTTGTACTTTTAAAAGTAATGAAAAAAGGTATAAGTATAAGTGTATGAGTATAAGTATAAGTGCACTGTGCTCACATTTACTTGTGCATTACATTACAAATTAAAATACATATCAGCTTACGCCTTATTGTGATCTGGAATTGCACGATAGCCTATATTTTAGTATGCATTTGAGAGACGTTCTGAAATGTAATGCATACATACATGCATGCACAGTTTGCAGCTTTAATCGCCTTTTTGGTCATTTCATGACTTAACTGATGACAATTTCTTGCTCAATTTCTTGTGCGCTTATTTATGATGACGCGATCAGAGCATGCGCCGTGAGCACAGTGACGGCTGACAGGACACCAGTTCCGCGTAAAGGCATTTCTTGTCAAGAAAAAGGGGACAAAAACTGCAGTTTTGAGCAGGGTGGCCAAAGGGGTGGCCAAGCTTAGATCATTTGTGGCCACGGCCACCCCTAGCCACCCCTGACTCCACCACTGCTTACACCAGGCTAGCTTATGTACATTTTATTAAGCCACAGATAGATTTGTAGAGGTTTATTTTAGGCATTGTTGTCAACCAACCCAGTCTCGCGGTACTGTTGTCACCAAATGACACTAAACTAATTGGACTTATACTTCAGTTCCATTCAATGCAATCTGCTCATAAATGTGAAGTTGAAATGTTTCTGATTTCTTTCAGTGTGAAACAATTCAAAAATTCAGATCTGTTTTAGCATGTGCTTTGTCTAAATTTATATGTCAGGGTTCTGTCAGTTCGGTCTGGTGTCATTCATGGGTTTTGTGACAGAGCCCCGACACTCCCGTCATGTCCTGTTTTTATGTGAGTGCGCGGCTTCGAGTGAGCTCGAGCCGGGAACTCATGTCTTGAGTTTCGGTTTGTGTCGGGTTTGGACACTTCGCTCCATGTTCTGTCTCGTTGTGTGAGTGAGCGGTCTCGAGTTTGCTCGGCCGCGCGCTCTTCTGTCCACGTGTGTTTTGTGTTGTTGCATGCAGTTCGTGTTTTTATTGGCTGTAATCATGTTATGTTGTCAGCTTGTGTATTTCATTGGCTGTGTGCTTTCATGTTGTCATGTCTTGTGTGAGTGGCTTATGTCTATCATTTCGTGTCCTGTTTTGCTCATTTTGTTTGCTGGCCATTTGCTTGTTATTGTTTTGTGTGAGCATGGCTTTTGTCTTATTTTCTGTGTGCATGTGCATGTCAGTCTTGACCCCACCCATCTTGTTTCCTGATTATTGGGTAATTTGCCCCACCTGTGTTTTTCCTCGTTCCTCTTTAAACTGCTGCAGTTCGTCGTCGTATTTCCCCTGTTTATCCTGCCTTGCCTTGCCTTGCCTTGCTTTGCCCTGCCTGCCCTGCCTGCCTGTGTCTGCTGTCCTGCTTGCCTTGCTTGCCCTGCCCTGTACTGCCTTGCCTTGCCTTTTCTTGCCTTGCCTTGCCAAGCCTGCCAGCTGCCCTGTTTTTCCCCTACGGGGCAGTTTTTGTTGTTTTGTTTATTTAAATTTTGTGCTTGACCACTTAATTGAGTCTTCATCAAACCCTGACAGAAAGAAACTGGCCAAAAGAGGACTCAGCAGAACAATGGGCATCTTCCTGTTCCCATCTCCCTGCCCCTCCGCTCATTAGATGGCTGCTCAATGCAGGAGGCTCCTTTCTCTTCAGCAAGGGGAGCCAGTGTGAAGGAGTTTGCGTATTCTTTTCTTTTTGTAGCGGAGGAACTCAACATCAGTGATGCAGAGCTCAAAGACATTTTTAACACCAGCCTTAATAAGCCCGTCCATGCCTGGGAGATGGGAATGATTGGAATACTTCTGGCAGTTTGTGGGGTATGTTTACCACCATGGAGAAGAGGGTGGCCTTCCTCCTCTTGGCTCTCCTCCCATTCTCCCCACAAACTACCTAGTCCCCAGTCCTCCGATGACTCGTAACCGAAGGAGGAGGAAGAATGGGCCTACTGCAGCACCCCCAGAGGTGGCCAAAGAGGCTGCAGCTCCCCCAGAGGCTGTTATGCCGCCGTCCCGCTCTCGTCGTCGTCGGAGGAACAGGAGGAAGGCTTTTCTTTCCTGGAGTGTCCAGAAGCCCACAAGCCCACTTAAAAAGAGCCCGCTTCAGAGCCGCAGAGCCAGCTCAACCCAAGCTCCTTGCCCTGCCGGCTCCACCCAAGCTCCTTGCCCTGTCGGCTCGACCCAGGCTCCTTGCCCTGCCGGCTCCGCCCAAGCTGTGCCGGCTCCGCCCAAGCTCAAGCTTCTTTTCCCTGCCGGCTCCGCCCAAGCTCATGCTCCTTGCCCTACCGGCTCCACCCAAGCTCAAGCTCCTTGCCCTGCAGGCTCTGCCCAAGTGCAAGCTCTTTGCTCTGCCGACCCCGCCCTGGCCGTTCGCTGGGGTTCCTCTTAGGCTCCCCTCTTTGTCTCTGTGTTTTGATTTTTCTGGTCTTATCTGCTGTTGTGTGTCAGTCTTGTGTAGTCATGTTTGTCAATTTACTTGTGCTGTCATGTTCTTCTCTTGTTCTTGGTGTCCCTAGTTAGGGACGCCAGGTGGCATCCCCTTTGAGGGGGGGTAGTGTCAGAGATCTGTCACTTCGGTCTGGTGTCATTCATGAGTTTTGTGAGAGAGCCCTGACACTCCCGTCATGTCCTGTTTTCACGTGAGCGTGCGGCTTCGAGTACGCTTGAGCCATGCGCTCTCTCATCTGTGTGCCTTGTTTCATGTTGGAGCGTGGTGTTCAGATCCGGGCACTCATGTCTTGAATTTCGGTTCGTGTCGGGGTTTGGACACTCGCGCTTCATATTCTGTCTCATTGTGTGAGTGTGCGGTCTCGAGTTTGCTTGAGGAAAGGCTCGCCCAAACTACCATAATAAGTAAACATATTCAATGTGCTCTTCTAGGATCTTCTGTTCACATGTGTTTTGTGGTGTTGAACGCAGTTCGTGTTTTTATCGGCTGTGTGCATTCATGTTATGTCTTGTGCTGTGTGGCATGCAGCTTGTGTATTTCATTGTCTGTGTTCTTTCATGTTGTCATGTCTTGTGTGAACACGTGGCTTTTGAGTATTTTTATTAGCTGCATGTTCGTGTCCTGTTTTACACATGGCTGGTAATTTGTTTTGCTGGCCATATGCTTGTTTCTTTTTTTGTGTGAGCACATGGCTTTTGTCTTAGTTTTCTGTGTGCCATGTGCTCTCATGTCAATTGTCTGGACACCACCCATCTTGTTTCCTGATTATTGGTTAATTTGCCCCACCTGTTTTTCCTCGTTTCTCTCCTCATTTGCTCCCTTTATATTATATTTTATAATCTCCTTGTATTTACAGCCCTGTGCTAGTTCGTATGTTCCCCTGTTGTGTGCTGATCCTGCTGGCTTTGCCTTGCCTTGCCTTGCCTTTTGCCTTGCCTTGCTTGCCTTGCCTTGCCTTGCTGCGTGCCCTGCCAAGCTAAGCCTGCCAGCTGTCCTGTTTTTCCCATACGTGGTAGTTTTAGTTTGTTTGTTTTATTTATTATCCAAATAAAGCCCATTCACCTTTAGTTCTTGCCTCAACCCTTCACCCCAACCCTGACAATATAGCTTATAATTAGCTTTCTTTTAATAAAAATTATGTTTTTGTTGTTTGTTTCTAACAAATTGTGCTATCATTTGAAAGTAGTTTCCTATGGAAGTTTCTGTTTAAAGTAAACATTTGTTTCTGTTGTCATGTTGGTATAGGCCTAATGTTGTTTATATACTGTAGGTATATAATATTGCTATCCTGAAATTAATGTAAATGTACCATACAATAAAATGTTTTTAAAAAAGACCGTAATACATTTTTTATTTCAAGATTATTTTTTTAAACGAAACAGGTTTATCACAAAAGTATATATAGAATATTTGTTATTGCCAATGCTGAGTGGCAAATTGTGGTGGTTTAACTATTTTCCAGTCAATAAGCGAGGGAGAAGTTCAAACTCTGGAGTGTATACAGTCTTTTCTGTTATTTGTATTTTGTGTTACTGTTTGTATTTTATGTTTTATGTTAATTAATGATCCATTATTGATAGATTAATTGGTCCATTCATTTACTGGACATACACCCTGTGATGGTTAAAATTAAGTAAAAACAGTGGAGCCACCTGGGAATTTTTATTAGGCTTCAAGAAAGTTTTTAAATATGTTTACTTATTATGGTAGAACAGTAGAAGTAATTAGAGGAAGTGACATGAGAGATAAGAAGGGAAGCAGGGATTTGAACTCACATCGACCAAAACACTCTAGGGCCTCTATCTTACACCGCTGGACACAGTAAGGCAATGCCTCTGGACTTCCCATCATTTTTATAGTGTCCTTTCAAAGTGGGCACTGTTTACTCAGTTTCTTTTTTAATTTATATATATATATATATATATATATATATATAGGTGAGTCTCATTGTGAGCTTGTAACCAAGTTACATTGTCAACTTGTAACTAATGTTGATCTATGGCAATTCATCGTTCATTCATAGCCTCTTCTTCACCAGCTCTCCAGCAGTATACAGCATTCATAACACTCAATGCCAAAACCACAAAAGCTTGTCAGACTTGTTTCATTTCTTCAGAATAAAATAAAAAAACATCACTCAATTAAAAAAACAAAACAAAACAAAACCATCACTCAATCTTCTCTCAATAGGTGCTGCATCATCATTTAGTTTTTGAGTCAATCACTTTATTATACTTTTATTTATGATTTAAATAATATGATGTTACTTATAACACTAATTAATAAACAGTTATAAAAAAAAAAAATACAGCTGTGTGATCTAAAACTAAGGACTGAACCAGCAACTATTTGTTCACACTAGACTAGACCCATCCCAGGTGAGATATTTCCAGCCAGTGCAGTCCACACCCTCTTGTGTCGGAGCTAAGCAAAGTTATAATATTTTTTTCTGTTGTTATTAGACCATAATTGTAAAATTGAATAGTGTGAATATTAAATAGTAAAAACATGTGAACTGCGTGATTGGTCTGCATATGGACAAACAGTGAATGAGCAGTGAAAAAAGTATGTGAATTCACACTAAATGGTTACACTTTTATATTTAGATTGTACAAAATGATTGTTGTATTGAAATGTTGCACAAGAATTACTGTTAATTTACATGCTGCATTATCCTGTAGTCTACAGTTAACAAAAACACATTTACTTATGGTTTCCCCCACTTTCTTAATTAAGTAAAATTGTATATAGGCTAGTTGTTTGTGTTTTATATTATAGCCTATATGCCTGAGCCAATTTGAAAGATACAGCACACCAAGCCTATAAAAACCTTTCCCATTAGAAAGCAGTTCATTTTCTGGACATATGTGGTGTGAAAAAATAAGTGTTATTGTGGACGTCAGTAATATAATGTCAATTCAAACTCAATTCAAAATTTGCACGAGATAACGCACCACAGGGATGGGTGTGTCTGCCTTTAGCCTACGCATTGCCGTCACAGCAAACAGCCCACCAATAAAAAACAACAAAACAAAACATATATTTATGTAATACTTAGTTATGCGGGATGTATTAAACATGAGCACGCATCAAAATACAACTAATCTGCAATCATATATTTGACACTGGCTTTTACTGACATTTAAATGCACACTACTGGGTTTATTTTACATTTCATAGATGTTTTATACAGTAGATGGTTTGTTACAAGACGCTGCACGAACAGTTAGAACGTGATTAAAATGACAAATAAGTAATTAATAGTAATTCAACTGGCAATTACATGTCAGTTGAGATATGCTGTTGTATTGTTGAAAAAGCTGCATAGTCTAAATTAAGATTGTAGTGATTGTTCATTCTGTATGACATCAAAAGTTTTGTCTACGTAAGTTGCTGTGTATTGTTGTAAGTCTGTGCGTTGTTGAACATTCCAAGACACACCCTGTACCGGTTAAACAACAAAACACGAGAGCAATTACATTTTATGCGATAGACATTCTTGCACATGCATCAAAGCGATTTTGTGACTGAGGCTCACACCCTAAATCTATTGTTATAAGAACGAATACTGAGATTAGTTTGTGGCTATGTATTTTGCTGTATAAGTATCAGCAT
Organism: Ptychobarbus kaznakovi; assembly: GCA_027422405.1. NCBI lineage: Eukaryota > Metazoa > Chordata > Actinopteri > Cypriniformes > Cyprinidae > Ptychobarbus > Ptychobarbus kaznakovi. The sequence continues at coordinate 6,703,531 of CM049799.1, forward strand.
ATAGGCTGTGCACACAATTATTAAACCAATACATTTAATTTAATACTCATTAGCCTATAAAGGAATTTGACTGGAGAGCATATTATCATAGTCAAAATAATGATTACACATTTGATGATTATCATGTCACCAAATATCGCTTCATCTCTACTTCCAATTCTGAGATTTCAAGATGATAATTTTGGGCAGATAAAGTTGTCAGTTGGCAGAGAAGTGGGGTGGGATGCCAGGCCCAGTGTTAGCATAAAATGACAAAGCGTTTGACGTAGAAACTAATTTTCACTCCGAAAAAGCTAGTAAATGTCACAAAGAATTGGAAAGAAACAGCAAGTAAATCTGAATTAAACATTACATTTGTAAGTAGAAATAGTATTTTCTATGTTAAACGTACTCTAATAATCTTTAACAAACTTCACATCTTAAGAGCCAAAAACCAAATTGTTATAATATTGCCATGAATTTACTAATGAAATAAAAATTGTGAATAATAAATATATTGTAATTCAATCATTTTAGCTATACATTGTATAATGTTACTGACAATATGTCTTTGTTAATATAACAATTTATCAACTTTTGAAAAAAAAAAAAAAAATGAAATGTTAATGGATTAATTTAAATTAGATAAGATCTTTGAATATGTAATGTATGTAATAAATACAATTGTATTTATTCTATATCTATCTATTTCAATTAAGCCTTTTATAAGGCTAGTTTTAGTTTACCTTCTTTATGCTTTATTTTATTTTACATCAAAATAGGAACATTGTTACCAAAAACACAGTTTATTATCCTGACATAAATTCTTGACAATTCATTTTAGCAGTAATCAGCATTGTATTTACACCCTTCATTGTGGACAGGGAATAATACCATCATGCTTCTGTATTGCGTACTACAGGGTTTGGTCACAGAACTATACTTTTTTACCACACCCTACACGTCAACATACCTTTGATATAGTATCGCCCAAAATCGCTCTCTTTTCAGTCTCTTACTTTTGAACTAAGAAGACAAATCGCACAGAGCTTTGCATTACCGTTTGGTATACATGGTTATGACTTTAAACAGCAGAAGGAGGTAGGTGAAAGATTATATATTAAATGATTGAAATCATACAGCATATAATACTGTATTGCACTCAATAATACATAATGTTCAATACAACAACATTTATACTAAGTAAAAATATGATATGTTTAAAATAGCCCATGTGTCTGCTTTTGTGATTTGTTGTCAACTTTTATTAACTTTATAGCAATGCCTTTTAAATTACAATTAATTTTCTTAAAGTTGAATTTCAAACAAGCACGAAAGTAGGATTAAGATAGATAGATAGATAGATAGATAGATAGATAGATAGATAGATAGATAGATAGATAGATAGATAGATAGATAGATAGATAGATAGATAGATAGATAGATAGATAGATAGATAGATAGATATGGATGATGGATGGATGGATGGATGATGGATGATGGATGGATGGATGATGGATGGATGGATGGATGGATAGATAGATAGATAGATAGATAGATAGATAGACCAAATAGATTACTGTGAAGGAACACAGTTATTAAATTTGGAATTATGTTGAACCCATTTTGAGCTTTAATAGATGATAATTAAATCAGTAATTATTAATAATTACTGGTGAGATCACATTTATACATTGGTGACCTCATTTGGTATAGACTATTTGGTAGTACACTGGATAGATGGCAAAAGTACAGTATGCATTGAGGCTCACCAGGGAGTGCTGATGAGCAGACTTTTGGAATCTAAAATGGCATATAGGATACCCTATGGCAGTGGTTCCCAATCCTGGTCCTGGAGAATCTCCAACACTGCATTTATAAATGTCTCCATAATCAAACACACCTGATTGAACTCATCAGTTCATTAGTAAAAACTCCAAGACCTCAAATGTGTGTGTTAGGTAAGAGAGACATCAAAAAACTTGCAGTGTTGAGGGCTCTCCACAGAGCTTAATTTGTGCCGGAACAAGCAGGATCCTCCGAATTTCGAGCCGGCACCTCATTTTGTTGGATCCCCCTCCTCACGCGCCAATGAAAGACGTTTGTGCTGACCTATATTGTGCATATACGAAAAATCCTCTATAATGACCACCCTTGCAGCACATCCACATTTGAAATAAAGAACCTGAACACGCAAAAGACGCGACATGTGAACTGCTCTGCTCTCACAAGACATAATTCACGGATCAATAGCCTACACAGGGCCGGCGCGTGCATATAGGCGATTCCAGTCGTCTGGGCTTGCAGCACAGTCAGGGGCCGTCTGAGATTTTTAGTTTATCTTTTGGGCATTCGTTTGGCATAACTGCACTCATATCAACAAGTTATCACCCCTTAGTTACTCTAAATCTTAATTAACTTTGCTTCATAGTCATAGTCTGCATGCAAAACATCATAATGTACATTCATAAATGTCATCATAACGATTAAAACTATCCAAACATGAATGACTTTCGCTGCTGGTGATGTCCGATGGGTTTTAAAGCCAGACACGCGCTTCTGAATGGTAAGATTATAGCCTTTTTTGATCAAATATAGGTTTGTTTAATTTAATCTGTAAACCCATTGTAGGCTATTTAATGCAAATCAAACCACTAAACGAGCCGCATCGGTCTTTTTCCGACTATGAAATTTTTTATTTTTGCTTCCAAAAATGCTTAGTTTAAAAACGAGTTTAAATAAAATAAATGTTGTATACATGTTTAAACTGTAAAATATGTCGTATTAATAACTTTATTTGACTAAAATAAAGGCATTTAGTAAATAAAGAGCTAAAAGAAACTAAAAGAAAACGAAACCAACAGCAACTAAATAAAATAATCAAAAATAAATATTCATTTTCTAATCAATCTCAGCATGCTGTAATTTAGTGTCACTATGGTTTGCGTCAATAAGATTAAATTAAAATGTCTTTGGTCTGTGCTCTGGAAGTGTTATTTTAATTCTGCTAAACTTTAATTAATAAAACTCAAATTAAAACGCAAACTAACCTGTATAGGGTAAAACTGTTCACAAAATAAAAACGAAACTAAAATCAACCAAATTATAAAAAAATAAAAATGATTTTGAAATTTACAGCAAAAATTGAAAGCAATGTTAAAATAAAAGGGAATTTAAAAATGCTAAACTGTATTAACCCAGACACGAACGTCTTTCATTGGAGGAAGAGCATCTGTCAAATGAGATGATCGGAATTCGGAGGTGCTGATCCGGACCGGGTTTGTTCAGATTAAGCCCTGACTACACCAGCTGTTTTGCGCTGCTCACCGAGGATTCTCCCAAATCTTCCCATGGCCACTTCAGGCTTGTACACTTAATTTGAATTAGCAGCTATTGTGGTTATTTATTATCATTATTATTTAGGCCTATTTAGTTATTTTAAGTTGCAGTAGGGGAAAATTAATAATCAGAAAGCATGCCCGTGTCTGCTTTTATTTTCATACAGCTGTATCAATAAACAAATGATCCAGTCTTTCACTGCATCTTTAAAATAGTATTTAATTATGAGAAAGAAGTTGGGGCGGCATGGCAGGGTTTTAGAGCAGCAGTTGAGTTTGTGCGTTCATTTTTCTTTCTAAAATGTTCATATTTACTTAAGAAAAAACCTGGATACTCCCAAGGACGGCCATTTTTGCATAATTTTGTGTGTATTTGTCCACTTAAGCTCAACAACAAACTAGGAAAAATAACTCAATATGATATAGGTGGCTATAGGTGGCTTTGGATGTGACTGACCGCTCAGCCTGAAATAGCCTCTGGAGTGCGCGAGTAAAAAGACCTGCAAATTATATATTTTTGTGACGATGCAAAGATGACCCGATCAAGCAAGTGACAATTCTGTCAACTGTCCCGAGATATGAGTGAAAGTCTTGGATCAGAGACAGCATGCAGCAGCTTGTTGTATTGCAGATGAGATGCGCTGACGTGAAGCTGCTTTGAGAGAGTGAAAGAAAGAAGACGCGGTCCAGCTGAATCACTCACGTGATGACTGATTTAATCTGATAGTTTGTGTGGATTTATTTACTCATTTAACCTACATGCTATATTCAAAACATTTTTGCAGGGATTTTCCTCATTATAAACTCAAAAGCTGCGGAAATGAGTAAAACTATGCAATATACACACAATCGCCCAAAAAATTCTGGACAGGATTAATTATAACTCTTACAGAGATTTGTGAAATAAAATTCCATTATAATTTTTTTTCCCAGGCCTGGAAATTGCGTTTTCAAAATGTCATTGCTTTTTCATGTACTAACCCTAATAAAAGCAACTAATGCATGCTGTTAATCACTTAAAATGGCCCACCAATGTGATCATGCGAATGCTCCATTACATCTCCCTCCTCTCCGTCACCCCGCTTAGTTCCATGACCTCGAAATTTACAAAATAAGCACTGGTTCTCCTGGACCTGGTCTGGATCAGCATTTTCCTCTTTGTTAATCAGAAACAGTTTTCAGCTAACCTTAAAAAACACTGTAAAATATTACCATGCAGTTAACGGTAAAATACTGTAAAAATTCTTCTGTAAAAATTGTTTAAATGGTTAATGGTAAGTTCCCCTACTATATACAGTGAAAAACTGAATTGGATATTACATGCAATTTTACGGAATTATATTGTTTTTGGAAGTGAGAAAAAGAATGTATAATTTACAGTAAATAACTATAAATTGACATTCCCAGAATTAACTGTTACATTTCTAAGTTGATGTTTGTTGTTTCCTCTTAGTAAAAATAAAAAAAAAATCAGTTTTATGCATGGTTGTATGTTACATCTAATGTTGTTAAATTAATGTTTATTGCATTATTTCAGTTTCATGTGTGTTTGTGTGAATGACACTGAGCATGGGTTTGATTCCCAGGAAATGCAAGCTGATAGAAAAGTATATACCTTGAATGCAGAGACCAACTGGTCCCTAACATATAATGTAAACTGGGCTAACTGAGAGCTTTGTATTTACTAACAGTGCTTCTTCATATAAGTATACTCCTTAAATACAATTACAGTTTTTATTTAATAAACATAGCAATTTAGAAGTTGCTTTCAGTAGCATGAAAACATTAATGTTTTGTAATTTATTAAAGAAAAAATATAAATGATTTATCTTCTATTTTAGGTGGCGTTTCATTTCAAAATATGAGGCCAAATGGACCATATTCCTCACCATATGTATGTATGCTCTTAATCTCGATAATTTGTGTTGAGAAATGTTTAAATAAATATGTCACATATAATCAAATGCTATACAAATGTTGATTTAATTTAATAATAGTCTAATTTGAATTTTAAACGGTCAGAAGTTAATACGGTACTGATTGTTTTTCCTTGACAGTGTATGTATGGTGCAGTGTTTGTGGAGGTGCATCCTCCATAACACCAACAACAGCAGTTTCAACAGCCAATGAAGTTTGTATTATAAGAACTAAAGCATCTCTTACCACAGTTATGTCTCCCGAACAAAATAAATGCATAGCTGTGACTTTCACAACTACATCTCCTACAACTACTGATTCAACATCAGTTGCATCTACAACTGAGGCTTCTATAGAAAACGCACCTTCAACAACAGCTACAGGTCAAACAGCAATGTCATCTTCATTGACAACAAAAACTGGAGCTTCCACAACAATAGATGTGATCTCCACAACCACACACATATCCTCAACAAGTACAACTGCACCTTCAACAGCAACAAATGCTGCTTCAACAACAACAGCACCATCAACAGAAACTGAAGCTTCCACAACCATAGAGGTGACCCCCACAACCACCCTCATATCCTCACCAAGTACAACTACACCTTCAACAGCAACAAATGCTTATTCAACAACAACAACACCGTCAACAGAAACTGAAGCTTCCACAACCATAGAGGTGACCCCCACAACCATCATATCCTCACCAAGAACAACTACACCTTCACAAACAAATGCTTATTCAACAACAACAACAGCACCGTCAACAGAAACCGAAGCTTCCCCAACCATAGAGGTGACCCCCACAACCAGCCTCATATCCTCACCAAGTACAACTGAAGCTTCAACAGCAACAAATGCTGTTTCAACAACAACAGCACCATCAAAAAAAACAGAGGCTTCAACAACCATAGAGGTGACCCCCACAACCACCATCATATCCTCACCTAGTACTACAACAACAACATCACCGTCAACAGAAACCGAAGGTTCCACAAACATAGAGGTGACCCCCACAACCACCCTCATATCCTCACCTAGTACAACTACAACTGCATCTTCAGCAGCAACAAATGCTGTTTCAACAACAACAGCACCGTCAACAGAAACCGAAGCTTCCACAACCATAGAGGTGACCCCCACAACCACTCTCATATCCTCACCAAGTACAACTACACCTTCAACAGCAACAAATGCTGTTTCAACAACAACAGCACCGTCAACAGAAACCGAAGCTTCCACAACCATAGAGGTGACCCCACAACCACCCTCATATCCTCATCAACAGCAACACATCAACCGTCACACAACCATAGAACCCTCTCATATTCTTATCAAGTACAGCTGCTGTTTCAACAACAATAGCACTATCAACAGAAACTGAAGCTTCCACAACCATAGTGACCCACAGCCACCCTCATATCCTCACCAAGTACAACCTGCACCTTCAGCAGCAACAAATGCTGCTTCAACAACAACATCAACAGAAACCGAAGCTTCCACTAAATAGAGTGACCCCCACAACCACCTCATACCCTTACCAAGTACAACTAACCTTCAACAGCAACACATGCTGCTTCAACAACAACAGCACTGTCAACAGAAACCGAAGCTTCCACAACCATGGAGGTGACCCACACAACCACCCTCATATCCTCACCTAGTACAACAACAACATCACCGTCAACAGAAACCGAAGGTTCCACAACCATAGAGGTGACCCCCACAACCACTCTCAATCCTCCCAAGTACAACTACACCTTCAACAGCAACAAATGCTGCTTCAACAACAACAGCACTGTCAACAAAACCGAAGTTCCACAAACATAGAGGTGACCCCCACAAGTACAGCTCAACCACTGTTCACACATAGAGGTGACCCCCCCCTGAAGTACAACTCCTGCTGTTTCAACAACAACAGCACCGTCCTGACAGCTTCAACAGCACAAATGTGTTTCAACAACAACAGCACCGTCAACAGAAACTGAAGCTCCACAACCATAGAGGTGACACCCACAACCACTCTCATATCCTCACCAAGTACAAGTACAACTACACTTTCAACAGCAACAAATGCTTATTCAACAACAACAGCACCATCAACAGAAACCGAAGGTTCCACAACCATAGAGGTGACCCCCACAACCACCCTCATATCCTCACCTAGTACAACAACAACATCACCATCAACAGAAACTGAAGCTTCCACAACCATAGAGGTGACCCCCACAACCACCCTCATATCCTCACCAAGAATAACTGCAACTTCAGCAGCAACAAATGCTGCTTCAACAACCAGCACTTTCAACAGAAACCGAAGCACAAGCATAGAGGTGACTCATATCCTCAACAAGTACAACTGAAGCTTCAACAGCAACAAATGCTGTTTCAACAACAACAGCACCGTCAACAGAAACCGAAGCTTCCACAACCATGGAGGTGACCCACACAACCACCCTCATATCCTCACCTAGTACAGTCAACAGAAACCGAAGGTTCCACAAGTAGGTGCTGAACCCCCACAACCACCACTCATCATATCCTCACCAAGTACAACTGCACAGCCTTCAACAGCAACAAATGCTGCTTCAACAACAACACAGCTGTGAACAGAAACCGAAGCTCATCCACAAGCATAGAACAGGTGACAACAACAGCACCGTCAACACCGAAGCTTCACCCCTATCCTCACCAAGTAGCAGTGAACAACAACAGCACCGTCAACAGAAATTGAAGCTTCCACAAGCATAGAGGTGACCCCCACAACCACCCTCATATCCTCACCTAGTACAACATCACCATCAACAGAAACTGAAGGTTCCACAACCATAGAGGTGACCCCCACAACCACTCTCATATCCTCACCAAGAACAACTGCAACTTCAGCAGCAACAAATGCTGCTTCAACAACAACAGCACTTTCAACAGAAACCGAAGCTTTCACAAGCATAGAGGTGACCCCCACAACCACCCTCATATCCTCACCAAGTACAACTGAAGCTTCAACAGCAACAAATGCTGTTTCAACAACAACAGCACCGTCAACAGAAACCGAAGCTTCCACAACCATAGAGGTGACCCCCACAACCACCCTCATATCCTCACCAAGTACATCTGAAGATTCAACAGCAATAAATGCGGTTTCAACAACAACAGCACCGTCACCAGAAACTGAACCTCCCACAACCATAGAGGCGACCCCCACAACCACTCTCATATTCTTATCAAGTACAACTACCCCTTCAACAGCAACAAATGCTGTTTCAACAACAACAGCACTATCAACAGAAACCGAAGCTTCCACAACCATAGGGGTGACCCCCACAACCACTCTCACATCCTCACCAAGTACCACCACACCTTCAACAGCAACAAATGCTGCTGCAACAACAATAGCACTGTCAACAGAAACTGAAGCTTCCACAACCATAGGGGTGACCCCCACAACCACCCTCATATCCTCACCAAGTACAACTGCAACTGCACCTTCAGCAGCAACAAATGCTGCTTCAACAACAACAGCACTGTCAACAGAAACCGAAGCTTCCACAAGCATAGAGGTGACCCCCACAACCACTCTCATATCCTCACCAAGTACAACTACACCTTCAACAGCAACAAATGCTGCTTCAACAACAACAGCACTGTCAACAGAAACCGAAGCTTCCACAAGCATAGAGGTGACCCCCACAACCACCCTCATATCCTCACCAAGTACAACTGAAGCTTCAGCAGCAACAAATGCTGCTTCAACAACAACAGCACCGTCAACAGAAACCGAAGCTTCCACAACCATAGAGGTGACCCCCACAACCACTCTCATATCCTCACCAAGTACAACTACAACTACACCTTCAACAGAAACTGAAGCTTCCACAGCCATAGACGAATCTACAACAACAACAAAAGCTGCTCCAACAACAACACCATTGTCAACAACAAATAAAGGATCAACTACCACAGCAGTGAATCCCACAACAATGCCTATTTACTCAGTACCTACAACAACAGAAAATGTTGCTCCAACAAAGACACCATCTTCAGCAATAACAACTGAGGCTTATACAACCACAGCTGAGAACCCCACAACAATGCCTGTATTCTCTGCACCTCCAGCAACAGAAAATGTTGCTCCAACAACAACTCCATTGCCTTTGACAACGAAAGCTTCTGCTACCCAAGCTGTGAACCCCACAACCATTCAGATATCATCAGAAACTACAATAACAGCAAAAACTGCTCCAACATTGTCAACAACAAATGAAACTTTAACAACCAAAGCAATAAACCCCACAGCCATGCCTGTGTTCCCAGCAACTACAAATGCACCTCCGGCAACAGAAAATGCATCTCTAGCAACAACAGCACAGTCTTCGACAAAAGAAGCTTCAACAAGCACAGCTGTGAATCCTACAACCATGCCTGTATTCCCAGAACCTCCAACAAATGCTGCACCACCACCAACAGCCAGTAACTTCAACAACTGACGCTTCTACAGTAACAGCTGTGAAACCCACATCCACACCTTTCTCTTCAGCAAATACAATTCCACTTAAAACAACAAGTGCTGCTCCAACACCATCTTCAGAAACTAAAGGTTATACAACCACAGCTGTGACACCCACATCTGTGCATGTCTTCTCAGGACCTACAATTGCACTTCCAGCAACAGAAAAAGCTGTTCTTACCACAACACTTCCTTCAATATCTTCAACTTCTTCTCTTGTATCACCAAGCACAACAACCATTTCTCCAACCACAATACCACTTTTCACAAAAACCACAACTGCTGCAACAACAATAATTGTCACATCAACAACTATGCCAATGTTGTCAGAATTTACAAAATCATTTCTAACTAACTCATCTTTGATAAATGCAACAACAAATGCAGTGACTCTGACTAAACTTTCAGAAACACAAAATCCCGCTCCAACTGCATTTGTATCTCAAAACACAAAATCTGTGTCTTTAGCAACAACTGAAACCACTGCACCAACTATTATAATTGTAACTCAAGAAACGACTATGCCATTGTCAATGTCAGCTACTGGTGCTTCCCCAATTACAAGTGTGACTCGGCTGACTACATCTGGAGCTACAGCAAGTAATAGTATAAACTCAGGTGCTACAATTGCATCAACTCAAACAACAGCAGTGGTGGCAAGCAAACTGCTGTTCAACTCCTCATCTCCAGTCCCCAATGAAACTCTGGTCCTCAGAGCTATCAACACTCTCCGTAATTCCAGAGAGTCACAGCTGAATGAATCAGTGAAGGTGGTGAATGTCACCTATGAGAGTAAGTATCATAATTTTCATTTGGAATGCTTTGAAATTAGATTGATTCAAACAATTATATATTACAGGTTTTTGGCATATCTCAAAATTAATACTTTTCTTTTCCTAACAGAAATCTCAGAAAACTCCTATGCTGTGGTCTTTACATTTAACGTGATTAACATCAGCATGCCACAGAACCCTGTGCTCAGAGGCGAGACCAACCAGCAAGTGCAGGATACCATCAATAATGCGGTAAACTTCAAAAATTAACAGTGAAAAAAGGATAAATTACAATGCCAGTCTTCACCAGAAACTTATGAATGTTTTAATTTTTCTCCTACAGCTGAACACTCTTCTGAATGAACCTAGAAGTCCAACTTTACAGCCCAAGTCATCAAACTTCACGTAAGATGCAAATTGACATTTCAAATCTTCACTTTCTCTCCATACATTTTAGCTCATCAAAGTAATCTAAAACATTTATAATTATTATTAGCTGTGTAATTTTCATAAATGATGTTTCAATATTACTTTTACATTACATTTATGATTGAAAGCCTTAAACTCTATATTCTTTGTATCTTTTTCCCTGGGATTGAACCCACAACTGTTCCGAATTCTCTAACAGGAACACTTCAATATAGATTGAAGTCACTTATTTTGTTTGTTCAAACCAGATTGATGGCAGAATGGAATACACCTTCCAGGATGGAGATGTCATACAACCAGTCAGCTTCCTAAATGAGCTACGTCTGCCAACCACTACAACAGTGTTTCCAGAAACAACAACCAGTTTTTCTGTTACTACTCCCAACTTTATGTAAGTTTATTTTTTTGTTTTGTTTTGAGAACGATAAAAAATGGAGAATTCACTTTATTGCTAAAAATTTCATATGCATTAATCAAAATTGATTTTATTTACAGATCTAGGTTCAGCAGTGGTCACAAGCAAACTGGTGTTCAACTCCTCATCTCCAGTCCCCAATAAAACTCTGGTCCTCAGAGCTATCACCACTCTCCGTAATTCCAGAGAGTCACAGCTGAATGAATCAGTGAAGGTGGTGAATGTCACCTATGAGAGTAAGTGTCATCGTTTTTATTTCGAAACAGGGGTGCTCTGAAATTAGATTGTTTCAAACAATTATATATTGCAAGCTTTTAGCCATATCTCAAATGTAATAATTTTATTTTCCAAACAGAAATCTCAGAAACCTCCTATGCTGTGGTCTTTACATTTTACGTGATTAACATCAGCATGCCACAGAACCCTGTGCTCAGAAGCGACATCAACCAGCAAGTGCAGGATACCATCAATAATGCGGTAAACTTCAAAAAATGAACAGTGAAATAAGGATTAGTTGCAATGCCAGTCTTCACCAGAAACTGATGAATGTTTTAATTTTTCTCCTGCAGCTGAACACTCTTCTGAATGAACCTAGCAGTCCAACTTTACAGCCCAAGTCATCAAACTTCACGTAAGATGCAAATTGACATTTCAAATCTTCACTTTCTCTCCATACATTTTAGCTCATCAAAGTAATCTAAAACATTTATAATTATTATTAGCTGTGTAATTTCCATTAATGATTTTCAATATAGATTGAAATCCTTAAACTGTATCTTTTATTTGTTCCGAAGGAGCACTTCAAACCAGATTGATGGCAGAATGGAATACACCTTCCAGGATGGAGATGTCATACAACCAGTCAGCTTCCTAAATGAGCTACGTCTGCCAACCACTACAACAGTGTTTCCAGAAACAACAACCAGTTTTTCTGTTACTACTCCCAACTTTATGTAAGTTTCGTTTATTTGTTTGTTTTGAGAACAATAAAAAATGGAGAATTCACTTTATTGCAAAAATTGTATATGCATTAATCAAAATTGATTTTATTTACAGATCTGGTTCAGCAGTGGTCACAAGCAAACTGGTGTTCAACTCCTCATCTCCAGTCCCCAATGAAGCTCTGGTCCTCAGAGCTATCACCACTCTCCGTAATTCCAGAGAGTCACAGCTGAATGAATCAGTGAAGGTGGTGAATGTCACCTATGAGAGTAAGTGTCATGATTATCTCAAAATATCAAATTATCAAAAATCATTGGTGCCCCTCTCCCCTCCATTCTGGATATTTTCCTTACACGATGCCCCAGCAAAGCAAAAAGTATCGTGTAGGACTCCACCCACCCCTCCCACAGTCTCTTCCAGCTCCTACCCTCAGGTAGACGGTACCGGAGTATCAGAGCCCGCTCCGCCAGACTGCTCAACAGCTTTTTCCCCCAGGCTGTGAGAGCCCTGAACTCACATCACACAGCCCCTCTCTGAAACCCCAAACAACCCCCCCCCCCCTTACCACATCTCAGGAAAAAACTGTTAAACTTTTATTTCTGTGCAATTCAGGTGAGCGGGCCTGCAACTCCCCTCTGCATGCACTAGACACTTTCACACACCATTGTGTGTCCATAATCCCTCAAAAGACTGACTGTAATATACGACTGTAATGTATGTATGTTTACTGGCTCATGCACCACAAATCACCTTACACTGTTCCCCAGCCAGCTGCTTGAATGTCTCTCTTTTTGCACATGTACAGTATTTGAAGTCATCTGCACAGTTGTACAGTTTGTATTGTATTGTATTGTATTTTATTTTTTATTTTTTTATTCTTTTTAGTTTATGTATAGGTAACCACTTTTATATTTAGCATATGTATAGTCAAAGCTGACAGTAGGTCAGTTGTGTATAGGTTTATACTGTTTTACTTCGTGTTGTATATCTGTATTTATGTAGCACCGTGGTCCTGTGAGACACGACATCTCGTCCCGCTATATGTCCACACATGTAGCGGAATGACAATAAAGCTCAACTTGACTTGACTTGATTAAAAGGTTTAAAAAAAATTAACACGGGTGTGTGAAAAACTAATATGAATGGCAAGTTTTAGCCAAATATAAATGTACATTTGTCTCCACACAGAAATCTCAGAAACCTCCTTTGCTGTGGTCTTTACATTCAATGTGACTAACATCAGCATGCCACAGGACCCTGTGCTCAGAGGCGACACCAACCAGCAAGTGCAGGATACCATCAATAATGCGGTAAACTTAAAAAATGAACAGTGAAAAAAGGATAAATTACAATGCCAGTCTTCACCAGAAACTTATGAATGGTTTGATTTTTCTCCTGCAGCTGAACACTCTTCTGAATGAACCTAGCAGTCCAACTTTACGGCCCAAGTCATCAAACTTCACGTAAGATGCAAATTGACATTTTAAATCTTCACTTTCTCTCCATACATTTTAGCTCATCAAAGTAATCTAAAACATGTATAATTATTATTAGCTGTGTAATTTCCATTAATGATTTTCAATATAGATTGAAATCCTTAAACTGTATCTTTTATTTGTTCCGAAGGAGCACTTCAAACCAGATTGATGGCAGAATGGAATACACCTTCCAGGATGGAGATGTCATACAACCAGTCAGCTTCCTAAATGAGCTACGTCTGCCAACCACTACAACAGTGTTTCCAGAAACAACAACCAGTTTTTCTGTTACTACTCCCAACTTTATGTAAGTTTCGTTTATTTGTTTGTTTTGAGAACAATAAAAAATGGAGAATTCACTTTATTGCAAACATTTTATATGCATTAATCAAAATTGATTTTATTTACAGATCTGGTTCAGCAGTGGTCACAAGCAAACTGGTGTTCAACTCCTCATCTCCAGTCCCCAATGAAGCTCTGGTCCTCAGAGCTATCACCACTCTCCGTAATTCCAGAGAGTCACAGCTGAATGAATCAGTGAAGGTGGTGAATGTCACCTATGAGAGTAAGTGTCATGATTAAAAGGTTTAAAAAAATGTAACACGGTGTGTGAAAAACTAATATGAATGGCAAGTTTTAGCCAAATATAAATGTACATTTGTCTCCACACAGAAATCTCAGAAACCTCCTATGCTGTGGTCTTTACATTCAATCGTGACTTAACATCAGCATGCCACAGGACCCTGTGCTCAGAGGCGACACCAACCAGCAAGTGCAGGATACCATCAATAATGCGGTAAACTTCAAAAAATGAACAGTGAAAAAAGGATAAGTTGCAATGCCAGTCTTCACCAGAAACTTATGAATGGTTTGATTTTTCTCCTGCAGTTGAACACTCTTCTGAATGAACCTAGAAGTCCAACTTTACAGCCCAAGTCATCAAACTTCACGTAAGATGCAAATTGACATTTCAAATCTTCACTTTCTCTCCATACATTTTAGCTTATCAAAATAATCTAAAACATTTATAATTATTATTAGCTGTGTAATTTTCATAAATGATGTTTCAATATAGATTGAAAGCCTTAAACTGTATCTTTTATTTGTTCCGAAGGAGCACTTCAAACCAGATTGATGGCAGAATGGAATACAGCTTCCAGGATGGAGATGTCATACAACCAGTCAGCTTCCTAAATGAGCTACGTCTGCCAACCACTACAACAGTGTTTCCAGAAACAACAACCAGTTTTTCTGTTACTACTCCCAATTTTATGTAAGTTTATTTTTTGTTTCGTTTTGAGAACAATCAAAAATGGAGAATTGACTTTATTGCTAAAATTTCATATGCATTAATCAAAAGTGGTTATATTTACAGCTCTAGTTCAGCAGTGGTCACAAGCAAACTGGTGTTCAACTCCTCATCTCCTGTCCCCAATGAAGCTCTGGTCCTCAGAGCTATCACCACCCTCCGTAATTCCAGAGAGTCACAGCTGAATGAATTAGTGAAGGTGGTGAATGTCACCTATGAGAGTAAGTGTCATCGTTTTTATTTCGAATGCTCTGAAATTAGATTGTTTCAAACAATTATATATTGCAGGCTTTTGGCATATCTCAAATGTAATAATTTTATTTTCCAAACAGAAATCTCAGAAACCTCCTATGCTGTGGTCTTTACATTTTACGTGATTAACATCAGCATGCCACAGAACCCTGTGTTCAGAAGCGACATCAACCAGCAAGTGCAGGATACCATCAATAATGCGGTAAACTTCAAAAAATGAACAGTGAAATAAGGATTAGTTGCAATGCCAGTCTTCACCAGAAACTGATGAATGTTTTAATTTTTCTCCTGCAGCTGAACACTCTTCTGAATGAACCTAGCAGTCCAACTTTACGGCCCAAGTCATCAAACTTCACGTAAGATGCAAATTGACATTTCAAATCTTCACTTTCTCTCCATACATTTTAGCTCATCAAAGTAATCTAAAACATGTATAATTATTATTAGCTGTGTAATTTCCATTAATGATTTTCAATATAGATTGAAATCCTTAAACTGTATCTTTTATTTGTTCCGAAGGAGCACTTCAAACCAGATTGATGGCAGAATGGAATACACCTTCCAGGATGGAGATGTCATACAACCAGTCAGCTTCCTAAATGAGCTACGTCTGCCAACCACTACAACAGTGTTTCCAGAAACAACAACCAGTTTTTCTGTTACTACTCCCAACTTTATGTAAGTTTATTTTTTGTTTTGTTTTGAGAACAATCAAAAATGGAGAATTCACTTTATTGCTAAAATTTCATATGCATTAATCAAAATTGATTATTATTTACAGATCTGGTTCAGCAGTGGTCACAAGCAAACTGGTGTTCGACTCCTCATCTCCAGTCCCCAGTGAAGCTCTGGTCCTCAGAGCTATCACCACTCTCCGTAATTCCAGAGAGTCACAGCTGAATGAATCAGTGAAGGTGGTGAATGTCACCTATGAGAGTAAGTGTCATCGTTTTTAAACGTTTCGAAAGGGGTGCTCTGAAATTAGATTGTTTCAAACAATAATATATTGCAAGTTTTGGCCAAATATCTCAAATGTAATAATTTTATTTCCAAACAGAAATCTCAGAAACCTCCTATGCTGTGGTCTTTACATTTTACGTGATTAACATCAGCATGCCACAGAACCCTGTGTTCAGAAGCGACATCAACCAGCAAGTGCAGGATACCATCAATAATGCGGTAAACTTCAAAAATGAACAGTGAAATAAGGATTAGTTGCAATGCCAGTCTTCACCAGAAACTGATGAATGTTTTAATTTTTCTCCTGCAGCTGAACACTCTTCTGAATGAACCTAGCAGTCCAACTTTACGGCCCAAGTCATCAAACTTCACGTAAGATGCAAATTGACATTTCAAATCTTCACTTTCTCTCCATACATTTTAGCTCATCAAAGTAATCTAAAACATGTATAATTATTATTAGCTGTGTAATTTCCATTAATGATTTTCAATATAGATTGAAATCCTTAAACTGTATCTTTTATTTGTTCTGAAGGAGCACTTCAAACCAGATTGATGGCAGAATGGAATACACCTTCCAGGATGGAGATGTCATACAACCAGTCAGCTTCCTAAATGAGCTACGTCTGCCAACCACTACAACAGTGTTTCCAGAAACAACAACCAGTTTTTCTGTTACTACTCCCAACTTTATGTAAGTTTCGTTTATTTGTTTGTTTTGAGAACAATAAAAAATGGAGAATTCACTTTATTGCAAAAATTGTCATATGCATTAATCAAAATTGATTTTATTTACAGATCTGGTTCAGCAGTGGTCACAAGCAAACTGGTGTTCAACTCCTCATCTCCAGTCCCCAATGAAGCTCTGGTCCTCAGAGCTATCACCACTCTCCGTAATTCCAGAGAGTCACAGCTGAATGAATCAGTGAAGGTGGTGAATGTCACCTATGAGAGTAAGTGTCATGATTAAAAGGTTTAAAAAAATGTAACACGGGTGTGTGAAAAACTAATATGAATGGCAAGTTTTAGCCAAATATAAATGTACATTTGTCTCCACACAGAAATCTCAGAAACCTCCTATGCTGTGGTCTTTACATTCAATGTGACTAACATCAGCATGCCACAGGACCCTGTGCTCAGAGGCGACACCAACCAGCAAGTGCAGGATACCATCAATAATGCGGTAAACTTCAAAAATGAACAGTGAAATAAGGATTAGTTGCAATGCCAGTCTTCACCAGAAACTGATGAATGTTTTAATTTTTCTCCTGCAGCTGAACACTCTTCTGAATGAACCTAGCAGTCCAACTTTACGGCCCAAGTCATCAAACTTCACGTAAGATGCAAATTGACATTTCAAATCTTCACTTTCTCTCCATACATTTTAGCTCATCAAAGTAATCTAAAACATGTATAATTATTATTAGCTGTGTAATTTCCATTAATGATTTTCAATATAGATTGAAATCCTTAAACTGTATCTTTTATTTGTTCCGAAGGAGCACTTCAAACCAGATTGATGGCAGAATGGAATACAGCCTTCCAGGATGGAGATGTCATACAACCAGTCAGCTTCCTAAATGAGCTACGTCTGCCAACCACTACAACAGTGTTTCCAGAAACAACAACCAGTTTTTCTGTTACTACTCCCAACTTTATGTAAGTTTATTTTTTGTTTGTTTTGAGAACAATCAAAAATGGAGAATTCACTTTATTGCAAAAATTTCATATGCATTAATCAAAATTGGTTTTATTTACAGATCTGGTTCAGCAGTGGTCACAAGCAAACTGGTGTTCAACTCCTCATCTCCAGTCCCCAATGAAGCTCTGGTCCTCAGAGCTATCACCACTCTCCGTAATTCCAGAGAGTCACAGCTGAATGAATTAGTGAAGGTGGTGAATGTCACCTATGAGAGTAAGTGTCATCGTTAAAAGGTTTAAAACGATTTCGAAACGGGTGCTCTGAAATTAGATTGTTTCAAACAATTATATATTGCAGGTTTTAGGCCAAATATCAAATGTAATTTTTATTTCTCCACACAGAAATCTCAGAAACCTCCTATGCTGTGGTCTTTACATTTTACGTGATTAACATCAGCATGCCACAGAACCCTGTGTTCAGAAGCGACATCCAACCAGCAAGTGCAGGAATACCATCAATAATGCGGTAAACTTCAAAAAATGAACAGTGAAATAAGGATTAATTGCAATGCCAGTCTTCACCAGAAACTGATGAATGTTTTAATTTTTCTCCTGCAGCTGAACACTCTTCTGAATGAACCTAGCAGTCCAACTTTACAGCCCAAGTCATCAAACTTCACGTAAGATGCAAATTGACATTTCAAATCTTCACTTTCTCTCCATACATTTTAGCTCATCAAAGTAATCTAAAACATGTATAATTATTATTAGCTGTGTAATTTCCATTAATGATTTTCAATATAGATTGAAATCCTTAAACTGTATCTTTTATTTGTTCCGAAGGAGCACTTCAAACCAGATTGATGGCAGAATGGAATACACCTTCCAGGATGGAGATGTCATACAACCAGTCAGCTTCCTAAATGAGCTACGTCTGCCAACCACTACAACAGTGTTTCCAGAAACAACAACCAGTTTTTCTGTTACTACTCCCAACTTTATGTAAGTTTCGTTTATTTGTTTGTTTTGAGAACAATAAAAAATGGAGAATTCACTTTATTGCAAAAATTGTATATGCATTAATCAAAATTGATTTTATTTACAGATCTGGTTCAGCAGTGGTCACAAGCAAACTGGTGTTCAACTCCTCATCTCCAGTCCCCAATGAAGCTCTGGTCCTCAGAGCTATCACCACTCTCCGTAATTCCAGAGAGTCACAGCTGAATGAATCAGTGAAGGTGGTGAATGTCACCTATGAGAGTAAGTGTCATGATTAAAAGGTTTAAAAAAATTTAACACGGGTGTGTGAAAAACTAATATGAATGGCAAGTTTTAGCCAAATATAAATGTACATTTGTCTCCACACAGAAATCTCAGAAACCTCCTTTGCTGTGGTCTTTACATTCAATGTGACTAACATCAGCATGCCACAGGACCCTGTGCTCAGAGGCGACACCAACCAGCAAGTGCAGGATACCATCAATAATGCGGTAAACTTCAAAAATGAACAGTGAAATAAGGATTAGTTGCAATGCCAGTCTTCACCAGAAACTGATGAATGGTTTAATTTTTCTCCTGCAGCTGAACACTCTTCTGAATGAACCTAGCAGTCCAACTTTACAGGCCCAAGTCATCAAACTTCACGTAAGATGCAAATTGACATTTCAAATCTTCACTTTCTCTCCATACATTTTAGCTCATCAAAGTAATCTAAAACATGTATAATTATTATTAGCTGTGTAATTTTTATAAATGATTTTCAATATAGATTGAAATCCTTAAACTGTATCTTTTATTTGTTCCGAAGGAGCACTTCAAACCAGATTGATGGCAGAATGGAATACAGCCTTCCAGGATGGAGATGTCATACAACCAGTCAGCTTCCTAAATGAGCTACGTCTGCCAACCACTACAACAGTGTTTCCAGAAACAACAACCAGTTTTTCTGTTACTACTCCCAACTTTATGTAAGTTTCGTTTATTTTTTGTTTTGTTTTGAGAACAATCAAAAATGGAGAATTCACTTTATTGCAAAAATTTTATATGCATTAATCAAAATTGATTTTATTTACAGATCTGGTTCAGCAGTGGTCACAAGCAAACTGGTGTTCAACTCCTCATCTCCAGTCCCCAATGAAGCTCTGGTCCTCAGAGCTATCACCACTCTCCGTAATTCCAGAGAGTCACAGCTGAATGAATTAGTGAAGGTGGTGAATGTCACCTATGAGAGTAAGTGTCATCGTTTTTAAAACGATTTCGAATGCTCTGAAATTAGATTGTTTCAAACAATTATATATTGCAGGCTTTTGGCATATCTCAAATGTAATAATTTTATTTTCCAAACAGAAATCTCAGAAACCTCCTATGCTGTGGTCTTTACATTTTATGTGATTAACATCAGCATGCCACAGAACCCTGTGTTCAGAAGCGACATCAACCAGCAAGTGCAGGATACCATCAATAATGCGGTAAACTTCAAAAAATGAACAGTGAAATAAGGATTAGTTGCAATGCCAGTCTTCACCAGAAACTGATGAATGTTTTAATTTTTCTCCTGCAGCTGAACACTCTTCTGAATGAACCTAGCAGTCCAACTTTACAGCCCAAGTCATCAAACTTCACGTAAGATGCAAATTGACATTTCAAATCTTCACTTTCTCTCCATACATTTTAGCTCATCAAAGTAATCTAAAACATTTATAATTATTATTAGCTGTGTAATTTCCATTAATGATTTTCAATATAGATTGAAATCCTTAAACTGTATCTTTTATTTGTTCCGAAGGAGCACTTCAAACCAGATTGATGGCAGAATGGAATACACCTTCCAGGATGGAGATGTCATACAACCAGTCAGCTTCCTAAATGAGCTACGTCTGCCAACCACTACAACAGTGTTTCCAGAAACAACAACCAGTTTTTCTGTTACTACTCCCAACTTTATGTAAGTTTATTTTTTGTTTTGTTTTGAGAACAATCAAAAATGGAGAATTCACTTTATTGCAAAAATTTCATATGCATTAATCAAAATTGATTTTATTTACAGATCTGGTTCAGCAGTGGTCACAAGCAAACTGGTGTTCAACTCCTCATCTCCAGTCCCCAATGAAGCTCTGGTCCTCAGAGCTATCACCACTCTCCGTAATTCCAGAGAGTCACAGCTGAATGAATTAGTGAAGGTGGTGAATGTCACCTATGAGAGTAAGTGTCATGATTAAATTTAAAAAAATTTAACACGGGTGTTTGAAAAAAAAAACAATAATATGAATGCAAGTTTTAGCCAAATATAAATGTACATTTGTCTCCACACAGAAATCTCAGAAACCTCCTTTGCTGTGGTCTTTACATTCAATGTGACTAACATCAGCATGCCACAGGACCCTGTGCTCAGAGGCGACACCAACCAGCAAGTGCAGGATACCATCAATAATGCGGTAAACTTCAAAAATGAACAGTGAAAAAAGGATAAATTACAATGCCAGTCTTCACCAGAAACTGATGAATGTTTTAATTTTTCTCCTGCAGCTGAACACTCTTCTGAATGAACCTAGCAGTCCAACTTTACAGCCCAAGTCATCAAACTTCACGTAAGATGCAAATTGACATTTCAAATCTTCACTTTCTCTCCATACATTTTAGCTCATCAAAGTAATCTAAAACATGTATAATTATTATTAGCTGTGTAATTTTCATAAATGAATGATTTTCAATATAGATAAAATCCTTATATTTGTTTGAAAGGAGCACTTCAAACCAGATTGATGGCAGAATGGAATACAGCTTCCAGGATGGAGATGTCATACAACCAGTCAGCTTCCTAAATGAGCTACGTCTGCCAACCACTACAACAGTGTTTCCAGAAACAACAACCAGTTTTTCTGTTACTACTCCCAACTTTATGTAAGTTTCGTTTATTTGTTTGTTTTGAGAACAATAAAAAATGGAGAATTCACTTTATTGCAAAAATTTTATATGCATTAATCAAAATTGATTTTATTTACAGATCTGGTTCAGCAGTGGTCACAAGCAAACTGGTGTTCAACTCCTCATCTCCAGTCCCCAATGAAGCTCTGGTCCTCAGAGCTATCACCACTCTCCGTAATTCCAGAGAGTCACAGCTGAATGAATTAGTGAAGGTGGTGAATGTCACCTATGAGAGTAAGTGTCATCGTTTTTATTTCGAATTTGAAATGTGAAAAACAATATGATATTGCAGGCTTTTGCATATCTCAAATGTAATAATTTTATTTTCCAAACAGAAATCTCAGAAACCTCCTATGCTGTGGTCTTTACATTTATCGTGATTAACATCAGCATGCCACAGAACCCTGTGTTCAGAAGCGACATCAACCAGCAAGTGCAGGATACCATCAATAATGCGGTAAACTTCAAAAAATGAACAGTGAAAAAAGGATAAGGATTAGTTGCAATGCCAGTCTTCACCAGAAACTGATGAATGTTTTAATTTTTCTCCTGCAGCTGAACACTCTTCTGAATGAACCTAGCAGTCCAACTTTACGCCCAAGTCATCAAACTTCACGTAAGATGCAAATTGACATTTTAAATCTTCACTTTCTCTCCATACATTTTAGCTCATCAAAGTAATCTAAAACATTTATAATTATTATTAGCTGTGTAATTTCCATTAATGATTTTCAATATAGATTGAAATCCTTAAACTGTATCTTTTATTTGTTCCGAAGGAGCACTTCAAACCAGATTGATGGCAGAATGGAATACAGCCTTCCAGGATGGAGATGTCATACAACCAGTCAGCTTCCTAAATGAGCTACGTCTGCCAACCACTACAACAGTGTTTCCAGAAACAACAACCAGTTTTTCTGTTACTACTCCCAACTTTATGTAAGTTTTTTTTTTTTTTTGTTTTGAGAACAATCAAAAATGGAGAATTCACTTTATTGCAAAAATTTCATATGCATTAATCAAAATTGGTTTTATTTACAGATCTGGTTCAGCAGTGGTCACAAGCAAACTGGTGTTCAACTCCTCATCTCCAGTCCCCAATGAAGCTCTGGTCCTCAGAGCTATCACCACTCTCCGTAATTCCAGAGAGTCACAGCTGAATGAATCAGTGAAGGTGGTGAATGTCACCTATGAGAGTAAGTGTCATCGTTTTTATTTCGAATGCTCTGAAATTAGATTGTTTCAAACAATTATAGAATATTGCAGGCTTTTAGCCAAATATCTCAAATGTACATAATTGTCTCCAAACAGAAATCTCAGAAACCTCCTATGCTGTGGTCTTTACATTTTACGTGATTAACATCAGCATGCCACAGAACCCTGTGTTCAGAAGCGACATCAACCAGCAAGTGCAGGATACCATCAATAATGCGGTAAACTTCAAAAAATGAACAGTGAAATAAGGATTAGTTGCAATGCCAGTCTTCACCAGAAACTGATGAATGTTTTAATTTTTCTCCTGCAGCTGAACACTCTTCTGAATGAACCTAGCAGTCCAACTTTACGGCCCAAGTCATCAAACTTCACGTAAGATGCAAATTGACATTTTAAATCTTCACTTTCTCTCCATACATTTTAGCTCATCAAAGTAATCTAAAACATGTATAATTATTATTAGCTGTGTAATTTCCATTAATGATTTTCAATATAGATTGAAATCCTTAAACTGTATCTTTTATTTGTTCAAGGAGCACTTCAAACCAGATTGATGGCAGAATGGAATACAGCTTCCAGGATGGAGATGTCATACAACCAGTCAGCTTCCTAAATGAGCTACGTCTGCCAACCACTACAACAGTGTTTCCAGAAACAACAACCAGTTTTTCTGTTACTACTCCCAACTTTATGTAAGTTTCGTTTTTTGTTTGTTTTGAGAACAATCAAAAATGGAGAATTCACTTTATTGCAAAAATTTCATATGCATTAATCAAAATTGATTTTATTTACAGATCTGGTTCAGCAGTGGTCACAAGCAAACTGGTGTTCAACTCCTCATCTCCAGTCCCCAATGAAGCTCTGGTCCTCAGAGCTATCACCACTCTCCGTAATTCCAGAGAGTCACAGCTGAATGAATCAGTGAAGGTGGTGAATGTCACCTATGAGAGTAAGTGTCATGATTAAAAGGTTTAAAAAAATTTAACACGGGTGTGTGAAAAACTAATATGAATGGCACGTTTTAGCCAAATATAAATGTACATTTGTCTCCACACAGAAATCTCAGAAACCTCCTATGCTGTGGTCTTTACATTTAACGTGATTAACATCAGCATGCCACAGAACCCTGTGTTCAGAAGCGACATCAACCAGCAAGTGCAGGATACCATCAATAATGCGGTAAACTTCAAAAAATGAACAGTGAAATAAGGATTAGTTGCAATGCCAGTCTTCACCAGAAACTGATGAATGTTTTAATTTTTCTCCTGCAGCTGAACACTCTTCTGAATGAACCTAGCAGTCCAACTTTACGGCCCAAGTCATCAAACTTCACGTAAGATGCAAATTGACATTTTAAATCTTCACTTTCTCTCCATACATTTTAGCTCATCAAAGTAATCTAAAACATGTATAATTATTATTAGCTGTGTAATTTCCATTAATGATTTTCAATATAGATTGAAATCCTTAAACTGTATCTTTTATTTGTTCCGAAGGAGCACTTCAAACCAGATTGATGGCAGAATGGAATACACCTTCCAGGATGGAGATGTCATACAACCAGTCAGCTTCCTAAATGAGCTACGTCTGCCAACCACTACAACAGTGTTTCCAGAAACAACAACCAGTTTTTCTGTTACTACTCCCAACTTTATGTAAGTTTATTTTTTGTTTCGTTTTGAGAACAATCAAAAATGGAGAATTCACTTTATTGCAAAAATTTCATATGCATTAATCAAAATTGATTTTATTTACAGATCTGGTTCAGCAGTGGTCACAAGCAAACTGGTGTTCAACTCCTCATCTCCAGTCCCCAATGAAGCTCTGGTCCTCAGAGCTATCACCACTCTCCGTAATTCCAGAGAGTCACAGCTGAATGAATCAGTGAAGGTGGTGAATGTCACCTATGAGAGTAAGTGTCATCATTTTTATTTGGAATGCTCTGAAATTAGATTGATTCAAACAATTATATATTACAGGCTTTTGGCATATCTCAAATTGTATAATTTTCTTTTCCAAACAGAAATCTCAGAAACCTCCTATGCTGTGGTCTTTACATTTAACGTGATTAACATCAGCATGCCACAGGACCCTGTGCTCAGAAGCGACACCAACCAGCAAGTGCAGGATACCATCAATAATGCGGTAAACTTCAAAAATGAACAGTGAAAAAGGGATTATTTGCAATGCCAGTCTTCACCAGACATTGATGAATGGTTTAATTTTTCTCCTGCAGCTGAACACTCTTCTGAATGAACCTAGAAGTCCAACTTTACAGCCCAAGTCATCAAACTTCACGTAAGATGCAAATTGACATTTTAAATCTTCACTTTGTCTCGATACATTTTAGCTCATCAAAGTAATCTAAAACATGTATAATTATTATTAGCTGTGTAATTTCCATTAATGATTTTCAATATAGATTGAAATCCTTAAACTGTATCTTTTATTTGTTCCGAAGGAGCACTTCAAACCAGATTGATGGCAGAATGGAATACACCTTCCAGGATGGAGATGTCATACAACCAGTCAGCTTCCTAAATGAGCTACGTCTGCCAACCACTACAACAGTGTTTCCAGAAACAACAACCAGTTTTTCTGTTACTACTCCCAACTTTATGTAAGTTTATTTTTTTGTTTTGTTTTGAGAACAATAAAAAATGGAGAATTCACTTTATTGCAAAAATTTCATATGCATTAATCAAAATTGATTTTATTTACAGATCTGGTTCAGCAGTGGTCACAAGCAAACTGGTGTTCAACTCCTCATCTCCAGTCCCCAATGAAGCTCTGGTCCTCAGAGCTATCACCACTCTCCGTAATTCCAGAGAGTCACAGCTGAATGAATCAGTGAAGGTGGTGAATGTCACCTATGAGAGTAAGTGTCATGATAAAAGGTTTAAATGTTTTGAAACGGGGGTGTGAAAAACTAATATGAATGGTAAGTTTTAGCCAAATATAAATGTACATTTGTCTCCACACAGAAATCTCAGAAACCTCCTATGCTGTGGTCTTTACATTTAACGTGATTAACATCAGCATGCCACAGGACCCTGTGCTCAGAGGCGACACCAACCAGCAAGTGCAGGATACCATCAATAATGCGGTAAACTTCAAAAATGAACAGTGAAAAAAGGATTAATTGCAATGCCAGTCTTCACCAGAAACTGATGAATGGTTTGATTTTTCTCCTGCAGTTGAACACTCTTCTGAATGAACCTAGAAGTCCAACTTTACAGCCCAAGTCATCAAACTTCACGTAAGATGCAAATTGACATTTCAAATCTTCACTTTGTCTCCATACATTTTAGCTCATCAAAGTAATCTAAAACATTTATAATTATTATTAGCTGTGTAATTTTCATAAATGATGTTTCAATATAGATTGAAATCCTTAAACTGTATCTTTTGTTTGTTCCGAAGGAGCACTTCAAACCAGATTGATGGCAGAATGGAATACACCTTCCAGGATGGAGATGTCATACAACCAGTCAGCTTCCTAAATGAGCTACGTCTGCCAACCACTACAACAGTGTTTCCAGAAACAACAACCAGTTTTTCTGTTACTACTCCCAACTTTATGTAAGTTTGTTTTTTGTTTTGAGAACAATCAAAAATGGAGAATTCACTTTATTGCAAAAATTTTATATGCATTAATCAAAATTGATTTTATTTACAGATCTGGTTCAGCAGTGGTCACAAGCAAACTGATGTTCAACTCCTCATCTCCAGTCCCCAATGATGCTCTGGTCCTCAGAGCTATCACCACTCTCCGTAATTCCAGAGAGTCACAGCTGAATGAATCAGTGAAGGTGGTGAATGTCACCTATGAGAGTAAGTGTCATGATAAAAGGTTTAAACGTTTTGAAACGGGGGTGTGAAAAACTAATAAGAATAGCAAGTTTTAGCCAAATATAAATGTACATTTGTCTCCACACAGAAATCTCAGAAACCTCCTATGCTTTGGTCTTTACATTTATCGTGATTAACATGAGCATGCCACAGGACCCTGTGCTCAGAGGCGACATCAACCAGCAAGTGCAGGATACCATCAATAATGCGGTAAACTTCAAAAAATGAACAGTGAAAAAGGATTAATTGCAATGCCAGTCTTCACCAGAAACTGATGAATGGTTTTAATTTTTCTCCTGCAGCTGAACACTCTTCTGAATGAACCTAGCAGTCCAACTTTACAGCCCAAGTCATCAAACTTCACGTAAGATGCAAATTGACATTTTAGAATCTTCACTTTCTCTCCATACATTTTAGCTCATCAAAGTAATCTAAAACATGTATAATTATTATTAGCTGTGTAATTTTCCATGATTTTAATATAGAAAAATCCTTAAACTGTATCTTTTATTTGTTCCGAAGGAGCACTTCAAACCAGATTGATGGCAGAATGGAATACACCTTCCAGGATGGAGATGTCATACAACCAGTCAGCTTCCTAAATGAGCTACGTCTGCCAACCACTACAACAGTGTTTCCAGAAACAACAACCAGTTTTTCTGTTACTACTCCCAACTTTATGTAAGTTTATTTTTTGTTTGTTTTGAGAAAATCAAAAATGGAGAATTCACTTTATTGCAAAAATTTCATATGCATTAATCAAAATTGATTTTATTTACAGATCTGGTTCAGCAGTGGTCACAAGCAAACTGGTGTTCAACTCCTCATCTCCAGTCCCCAATGAAGCTCTGGTCCTCAGAGCTATCACCACTCTCCGTAATTCCAGAGAGTCACAGCTGAATGAATCAGTGAAGGTGGTGAATGTCACCTATGAGAGTAAGTGTCATGATAAAAGGTTTAAAACGATTTGAAACGGGGGTGTGAAAAACTAATAAGAATTGCAAGGCTTTTGGCAAATATCTCAAATGTACATTTATTCCAAACAGAAATCTCAGAAACCTCCTATGCTGTGGTCTTTACATTTAACGTGATTAACATCAGCATGCCACAGGAACCCTGTGCTCAGAAGCGACATCAACCAGCAAGTGCAGGATACCATCAATAATGCGGTAAACTTCAAAAAATGAACAGTGAAATAAGGATTAGTTGCAATGCCAGTCTTCACCAGAAACTGATGAATGTTTTAATTTTTCTCCTGCAGCTGAACACTCTTCTGAATGAACCTAGAAGTCCAACTTTACAGCCCAAGTCATCAAACTTCACGTAAGATGCAAATTGACATTTTAGAATCTTCACTTTCTCTCCATATATTTTTGCTCATCAAAGTAATCTAAAAATGTATAATTATCATTAGCTGTGTAATTTTCATAAATGATGTTTCAATATAGATTGAAATCCTTAAACAGTATCTTTTGTTTGTTCTGCAGGAGCACTTCAAACCAGATTGATGGCAGAATGGAATACACCTTCCAGGATGGAGATGTCATACAACCAGTCAGCTTCCTAAATGAGCTACGTCTGCCAACCACTACAACAGTGTTTCCAGAAACAACAACCAGTTTTTCTGTTACTACTCCCAACTTTATGTAAGTTTATTTTTTTTTTTTGTTTTGAGAACAATCAAAAATGGAGAATTCACTTTATTGCAAAAATTTCATATGCATTAATCAAAATTGATTTTATTTACAGATCTGGTTCAGCAGTGGTCACAAGCAAACTGGTGTTCAACTCCTCATCTCCAGTCCCCAATGAAGCTCTGGTCCTCAGAGCTATCACCACTCTCCGTAATTCCAGAGAGTCACAGCTGAATGAATCAGTGAAGGTGGTGAATGTCACCTATGAGAGTAAGTGTCATGATAAAAGGTTTAAAACGATTTGAAACGGGTGTGTGAAAAACTAATAAGAATAGCAAGTTTTAGCCAAATATAAATGTACATTTGTCTCCACACAGAAATCTCAGAAACCTCCTATGCTGTGGTCTTTACATTTAACGTGATTAACATGAGCATGCCACAGGACCCTGTGCTCAGAGGCGACACCAACCAGCAAGTGCAGAATACCATCAATAATGCGGTAAACTTCAAAAATGAACAGTGAAAAAAGGATTAATTGCAATGCCAGTCTTCACCAGAAACTGATGAATGGTTTGATTTTTCTCCTGCAGTTGAACACTCTTCTGAATGAACCTAGAAGTCCAACTTTACAGCCCAAGTCATCAAACTTCACGTAAGATGCAAATTGACATTGCAGATCTTCACTTTGTCTCCATACATTTTAGCTCATCAAAGTAATCGAAAACATTTATAATTATTATTAGCTGTGTAATTTTCATAAATGATGTTTCAATATAGATTGAAATCCTTAAACAGTATCTTTTGTTTGTTCTGCAGGAGCACTTCAAACCAGATTGATGGCAGAATGGAATACACCTTCCAGGATGGAGATGTCATACAACCAGTCAGCTTCCTAAATGAGCTACGTCTGCCAACCACTACAACAGTGTTTCCAGAAACAACAACCAGTTTTTCTGTTACTACTCCCAACTTTATGTAAGTTTTGTTTTTTTGTTTGTTTTGAGAACAATCAAAAATGGAGAATTCACTTTATTGCAAAAATTTCATATGCATTAATCAAAATTGATTTTATTTACAGATCTGGTTCAGCAGTGGTCACAAGCAAACTGGTGTTCAACTCCTCATCTCCAGTCCCCAATGAAGCTCTGGTCCTCAGAGCTATCACCACTCTCCGTAATTCCAGAGAGTCACAGCTGAATGAATCAGTGAAGGTGGTGAATGTCACCTATGAGAGTAAGTGTCATGATAAAAGGTTTAAAACGATTTGAAACGGGGGTGTGAAAAACTAATAAGAATAGCAAGTTTTAGCCAAATATAAATGTACATTTGTCTCCACACAGAAATCTCAGAAACCTCCTATGCTGTGGTCTTTACATTTAACGTGATTAACATGAGCATGCCACAGGACCCTGTGCTCAGAGGCGACACCAACCAGCAAGTGCAGAATACCATCAATAATGCGGTAAACTTAAAAAATGAACAGTGAAAAAGGATTAGTTGCAATACCAGTCTTCACCAGAAACTGATGAATGGTTTGATTTTTCTCCTGCAGCTGAACACTCTTCTGAATGAACCTAGAAGTCCAACTTTACAGCCCAAGTCATCAAACTTCACGTAAGATGCAAATTGACATTGCAGATCTTCACTTTGTCTCCATACATTTTAGCTCATCAAAGTAATCTAAAAAATTATAATTATTATTAGCTGTGTAATTTTTAATGATGTTTCAATATAGATTGAAATCCTTAAAATGTATCTTTTATTTGTTCTGCAAGGAGCACTTCAAACCAGATTGATGGCAGAATGCAATACACCTTCCAGGATGGAGATGTCATACAACCAGTCAGCTTCCTAAATGAGCTACGTCTGCCAACCACTACAACAGTGTTTCCAGAAACAACAACCAGTTTTTCTGTTACTACTCCCAACTTTATGTAAGTTTCGTTTTTTTTGTTTGTTTTGAGAACAATACAAAATGGAGAATTCACTTTATTGCAAAAATTTCATATGCATTAATCAAAATTGATTTTATTTACAGATCTGGTTCAGCAGTGGTCACAAGCAAACTGGTGTTCAACTCCTCATCTCCAGTCCCCAATGAAGCTCTGGTCCTCAGAGCTATCACCACTCTCCGTAATTCCAGAGAGTCACAGCTGAATGAATCAGTGAAGGTGGTGAATGTCACCTATGAGAGTAAGTGTCATGATAAAAGGTTTAAAAACATTTTGAAACGGGGGTGTGAAAAACTAATATGAATGGCAAGTTTTAGCCAAATATAAATGTACATTTGTCTCCACACAGAAATCTCAGAAACCTCCTATGCTGTGGTCTTTACATTTAACGTGATTAACATCAGCATGCCACAGGACCCTGTGCTCAGAGGCGACACCAACCAGCAAGTGCAGGATACCATCAATAATGCGGTAAACTTCAAAAATGAACAGTGAAAAAAGGATTAATTGCAATGCCAGTCTTCACCAGAAACTGATGAATGGTTTGATTTTTCTCCTGCAGTTGAACACTCTTCTGAATGAACCTAGAAGTCCAACTTTACAGCCCAAGTCATCAAACTTCACGTAAGATGCAAATTGACATTGCAAATCTTCACTTTGTCTCCATACATTTTAGCTCATCAAAGTAATCTAAAACATTTATAATTATTATTAGCTGTGTAATTTTCATAAATGATGTTTCAATATAGATTGAAATCCTTAAACTGTATCTTTTGTTTGTTCTGCAGGAGCACTTCAAACCAGATTGATGGCAGAATGGAATACACCTTCCAGGATGGAGATGTCATACAACCAGTCAGCTTCCTAAATGAGCTACGTCTGCCAACCACTACAACAGTGTTTCCAGAAACAACAACCAGTTTTTCTGTTACTACTCCCAACTTTATGTAAGTTTATTTTTTGTTTTGTTTTGAGAACAATCAAAAATGGAGAATTCACTTTATTGCAAAAATTTCATATGCATTAATCAAAATTGATTTTATTTACAGATCTGGTTCAGCAGTGGTCACAAGCAAACTGGTGTTCAACTCCTCATCTCCAGTCCCCAATGAAGCTCTGGTCCTCAGAGCTATCACCACTCTCCGTAATTCCAGAGAGTCACAGCTGAATGAATCAGTGAAGGTGGTGAATGTCACCTATGAGAGTAAGTGTCATGATAAAAGGTTTAAAACGATTTGAAACGGGGGTGTGAAAAATTGTTTCAAACAATTAATAAGAATTGCAAGGCTTTTAGCCAAATATCTCAAATGTACATAATTTTATTTCTCCACAACAGAAATCTCAGAAACCTCCTATGCTGTGGTCTTTACATTTAACGTGATTAACATCAGCATGCCACAGGACCCTGTGCTCAGAGGCGACACCAACCAGCAAGTGCAGAATACCATCAATAATGCGGTAAACTTCAAAAATGAACAGTGAAAAAAGGATTAATTGCAATGCCAGTCTTCACCAGAAACTGATGAATGGTTTGATTTTTCTCCTGCAGTTGAACACTCTTCTGAATGAACCTAGAAGTCCAACTTTACAGCCCAAGTCATCAAACTTCACGTAAGATGCAAATTGACATTGCAGATCTTCACTTTGTCTCCATACATTTTAGCTCATCAAAGTAATCTAAAAATGTATAATTATCATTAGCTGTGTAATTTTCATAAATTAATGATTTTCAATATAGATTGAAATCCTTAAACTGTATCTTTTATTTGTTCCGAAGGAGCACTTCAAACCAGATTGATGGCAGAATGGAATACACCTTCCAGGATGGAGATGTCATACAACCAGTCAGCTTCCTAAATGAGCTACGTCTGCCAACCACTACAACAGTGTTTCCAGAAACAACAACCAGTTTTTCTGTTACTACTCCCAACTTTATGTAAGTTTCGTTTATTTGTTTGTTTTGAGAACAATAAAAAATGGAGAATTCACTTTATTGCTAAAATTTCATATGCATTAATCAAAATTGATTTTATTTACAGATCTGGTTCAGCAGTGGTCACAAGCAAACTGGTGTTCAACTCCTCATCTCCAGTCCCCAATGAAGCTCTGGTCCTCAGAGCTATCACCACTCTCCGTAATTCCAGAGAGTCACAGCTGAATGAATCAGTGAAGGTGGTGAATGTCACCTATGAGAGTAAGTGTCATGATAAAAGGTTTAAAACGATTTGAAACGGGGGTGTGAAAAACTAATATGAATGGCAAGTTTTAGCCAAATATAAATGTACATTTGTCTCCACACAGAAATCTCAGAAACCTCCTATGCTGTGGTCTTTACATTCAATGTGATTAACATCAGCATGCCACAGGACCCTGTGCTCAGAGGCGACACCAACCAGCAAGTGCAGGATACCATCAATAATGCGGTAAACTTCAAAAATGAACAGTGAAAAAATGATTATTTGCAATGCCAGTCTTCACCAGAAACTGATGAATGGTTTAATTTTTCTCCTGCAGTTGAACACTCTTCTGAATGAACCTAGCAGTCCAACTTTACAGCCCAAGTCATCAAACTTCACGTAAGATGCAAATTGACATTTCAGAATCTTCACTTTGTCTCCATACATTTTAGCTCATCAAAGTAATCTAAAACATGTATAATTATTATTAGCTGTGTAATTTCATAAATGATGTTTCAATATAGATTGAAATCCTTAAACTGTATCTTTTGTTTGTTCTTCAGGAGCACTTCAAACCAGATTGATGGCAGAATGGAATACACCTTCCAGGATGGAGATGTCATACAACCAGTCAGCTTCCTAAATGAGCTACGTCTGCCAACCACTACAACAGTGTTTCCAGAAACAACAACCAGTTTTTCTGTTACTACTCCCAACTTTATGTAAGTTTATTTTTGTTTTGTTTTGAGAACAATCAAAAATGGTGAATTCACTTTATTGCAAAAATGTAATATGCATTAAACACAATTGATTTTATTTACAGATCTGGTTCAGCAGTGGTCACAAGCAAACTGGTGTTCAACTCCTCATCTCCAGTCCCCAATGAAGCTCTGGTCCTCAGAGCTATCACCACTCTCCGTAATTCCAGAGAGTCACAGCTGAATGAATCAGTGAAGGTGGTGAATGTCACCTATGAGAGTAAGTGTCATCATCTTCTCCTGAAAAGTTTTTTAAAATATTGAAGTGTCCAGTTTTGACCAAATAAAAAAATGAATAAATAAAAATGTAACGTTTATATCCAAACAGAAATCACAGCAACCTCCTATGCTGTCATCTTTATGTTTAATCTGAGTAATATCAGCATGTCAAAGGATACTGAGCATAGAAACGGCACATTACTGCAAGCTCAGGGTGTTGTCAATAATGCGGTAAGCATAAAACATTACCCAAGTAGAAGTTTTTAGGTCCAATATAATTGTTCTCCAGAGTTTCATGTATGTTTGATTTTATTTCTGCAGCTGAACACTCTTCTGAATGAACCTGGCAGAGCAATTTTAAATCCCAAGTCATCCAACTTCATGTAAGATGCAAACAGGCTTATTGTATATCATATGTACTCACATTTTACATTATCAAGTGCATTAACAAAACAAATAAATTGCACATATGGATCCTTAAAACATATCTTCTGTTTTTCCTGCAGAAGTACATCAAACCAGATTGATGGCAGGATGGAATACATCTTCCAGGATAAAGATGCCATTCAACCAATTAGCTTCCTAAATGAACTTCGTTCACAGACAGGTTTGTCAAAACTAACAATGGATTGGCAATGTTGTAATTGTAGAAAAAAAGTCAAGCTTCCTTCATTAATCATTACTTTCTTTTACAGTCTTAACAACAGCCAGTGCTCTAACATCTGTTCCACTGTTAGTGTAAGAGCAGTGATTTCAGTCTATTTACTTTTTTCTTTATTTTTAATTTATTTCCTGCCTTAATGTATATTATTTATCATCTTTGTAGGCGCGGCAGAGCACTTATATTCATTCGCCTCGTGTTTGTGACACTGGGCCCCCTGCCAAATCCAGATAAGATTCTTGAGGTGGTCAACACTCTGCTGAACACACGTCTCACAACTAAACAAGGCACCACAACACAAGACCTGAGTGATTCTGTGAAATTTGCCAGTGTCAATTATACAAGTAAGTTTTTCTCTCGTGGCTTTGCTTCTTTTTGTTCTGAATATGTTATTACAATTCTAATGTTGTAGATCTTTAGCTTTTATTGCATATTTTGAAGAAATACTAAATAAAATGACAAAATAAGTAATATTAAGGAAAATTAATGCATTAGTGAAATTTCACCACCCACATATAACCAGAACCACACAACTAATTAATTGTATTATATATTTTTAAGAAATAAATGAGACGGCCTATGCTCTCAACTTTGGATTTGAAATCAGCAACATAACCATGACTGAGAAAACTGAACTCAGGAATGGCACCCACCTGGTAATACAAGACACTATAAACTCATTGGTGAGTTGGAGACATTTCAATTGAGTATTCTTTTACAAACACTTTATCTTCTTACACATCTCTCTCTCTCTCTCTCTCTCTCTCTCTCTCTCTCTCTCTCTCTCTCTCTCCTCCCTTTATAAACCAATTAATCTATTTTTTTCAGTTGGGCAAGATCCTCCTCGGTAACTCCTCAGCACCTCTCATTAAGATCCAAGCAGCTGATTTCAAGTAAGTTCTGACTCACTTTTTACTTTGATTTGAGCACATACGTTATGATGACTCTTCATTGATGTTAGTTGGGATGTTTTTGTACATGAGTACATGGCTTGTGACTAAACAATTTTTTTAATTATTGACTTTAGTTTCTCATTGTACATTTTGATCTCCCCACAGGGGTAATTCCACTGTGATTGAGGCCAAAGTAGAGTATGTTTTCTCACCAAGTGACATCACGGGAACCCAGCCTTTTTGTTCAGCAACTTCTCATCCAACTTGCCGAAGGTATTACCATATCCACACCTGCTGCACTGGCAACCATCAGTTACCCCACAGTTTATGTGGCCAAACTGACAAACAAATGTCAATTTTTTTAAGTTGTCATGTTTTATGTCTTGCTTCAAAAATACCAAACGCTGTAAATTAAAGTATGATTCTCCCTCATTAATATTAATTTATTTTACAGCAAGCCCTCTGACAACAACCTCACCACCGATCTTGTAAGACCAATTCATTATTTTATTTATTAATAATTTTTTTTTAAAGCTAGTTGTTTTAATTTTCTTTGTTTATATTACAATTCTTTATCATCTTTTTTATGCAGGATTAGGAAGGCAATTATTAGGATTCGTCTCGTGTTTATCACACTGGGCCCAAGACCAAGTGAGAATAGTGTTCTAGAGGTGGTTAAATCTATTCTGGCCTCAAATCTCACAACTAAACTAACCACCAGAACAGTAAGCGTGGGTGAACCTGTGACCTTGGCGAATGTCAACTATTTGGGTGAGTTTTGCTCCATTTGCATGCACTATTTTTGTTGTGAATATAACATTTGTATGCAAATGGTGTATCTGTAATCATGTGGTCCTTATATATGACTTCCTTTTGAAGGAAAATAATAATTAAAAAAGGCACTCAATAATTATGCATAATGAAAAGGGATAATGAAATACCATGACCTGTATATAGTCACACAACTAATTATTTTTGTCATATATTTTAAAGGAATTAATGACACTGCCTACGCACTCATCTTTGCATTTGAAATCAACAAAGTATCACTGACAGAGTTAAAAAGGAATGAAACCTATCAAGAAATCCAAATGAAGATAAATGACTTGGTGAGTAGGAGAGGCTTGGATATTGTTGTCCTGATATTGCCCTATTTTAATAATGAACATATTGTATTTTAACTGATGCACTCTACAGGTGAGGAAGATCCTAAAGGACCCCTCAGCTAATCTGCTCATTCCAGCCAATTTCACGTTAGTTCTGATCCACTGCTTTTTACTTTGTCTTGAGAATAAATGTCTAAATGAATGGTAAGATCATTTTTAGATATTTAATTTTGTTTCTCATTGTATGTTTTAATCTCTCCTCAGTGATGATTCTCGCGTGATTGAGGCCAATGTTACGTATGTTTTCTCACAACATGACAGCAACACGGCTGCCGGTTTCTTGGTCAATGCCCTTTTCACGGTTTTTACCACACCAGTTCCAACCACCATGAACACTACAATCTCAAACAACGGAAAAACAAACCTAGCATGGATTGTGGCTATCATTGTCCCCTGTGCTATTCTCATCGGGCTCGTACCATGCTGGATTCTCCTTTGCGTAAGTATTATGATGACTGAATGTCAAATATGTGCATTGGTAGTGAAGCGATTAATGACAACAGACATGTGTTATTCTTATGGTAAAAACAGACATAGATCTCTGTTTTAAATGTGGTATATAATTGTGTATGTACAGCTCTATAAAATTCCCTTCCATGATGCTAACTCTCACGTTGTCTGTTTATGTGTTTAGTGTTTGCTGTGTGGTTGCTGTGCAGCAGTCAGGAGACGTTGGCACAGAAGACGGTCATACAATGTACAGTACACCACCCGAAACAGCATCTTCTAGAGATATTCAAGAACATACTTTGATACTTAAAATATTATTAATTTTCCTGTATTGCTGGGCATACAGAACCTCTCTTAATGGGATGCAACTGTGATTAAAACAACAACAGCAACACCTACCATTTAAGGAACTATTGTATTTATTTAAAAACTGTTATGTAAAGTAATGATAATCTTGTTTAATAAATGAAAGATTTATTTGATAGTATGTATTTAATGTCAAGGGAAAAATGTAGAATGTGTTGATCGCTTCTTTATTCACACTTTATGTACTTTATCTAAAATAATATATTGTACCTGATGACATATTTAAGTACAAATCCACAATTAATGTTTTAAGACTGTGTAGTTAAAAACTATAATTTAATAAAAACAAATCAATATACATTTTTGAACATTATTGTATCCATAATTTTTGGTATATACAATAGATAGATTTACAGCTTTAATATGTTAGAAAATGTATTTGGGCCCATCCTACCAGTCTTTACTGTCTGATAAGCATTCTACCAAAGACAGAATTATGATTATTGACAAAACATCTTCAACACAATCCAACACTCCATTTACAGTACACTAAATGGAGTGTCAGACATTTTATAGTGCTGTTTGAATTCTTTGTGAATAATTTAACACACACCTGAAAATAACACAGCACTGACAACAATCGGCATTTGGTACTATTGTTCATATACAGGTAGAACATTTCTTAGTGAAAATCTGGTAGACATTCTTGAATTGCTAACGTCACAGCACCTTTAAATAAGTGGATCAAAGTTGAAAAATAATACATTTAAAATAATTATATTATGTACACAGGGAATTGGCTTGGTAACAAGCTTCCAGTAGTTATATTCCGTACATACTCAGTAGAGGTCCTCAGCGTGCACCGTTTCACTTCATGTACCAGCCATCCCATGCCCACTTCTTAGGTAAAGGTAGGCGTGTGGCCTACATAAAATATAATATTTAGTGTCCTATTAATGATTTATGGCAGAACCAATGTGAGTAAGAAACAGAAGAGAATGAGAATGAAAACATCCATTGAAGGCTGAGCTGCAGCCACAATTAGTTACACCACACTGTGAAGTTTATATGCTGCACTCCCTTTCTTCCTGTTTAGGATTTATTTCATGTTTTGGAATATACAGTTTAAAAAAAATATTATAATAATCTGAGTACATTTCTGAGGTCAGACCATCAAACCCAGAAAATGTCTCTTGAAAATGGGGATGTGCATTCACCTTATTTATTTTATTTATACTGTGTATGTGTGTAGCAAAGTGATTTAGGACAGCCTTTGGCAACTCTGAAATACATTTAGTTATTTTTCTGGGCACCCATTTGACATCTCACTATGGGAACCTGCCCCTAACCTGTTGTACAGGATCAGGTCCACATTCACTACAGCTTCTCCAAATTGGTTGGTGAGATGTCTCACTTTGAAGGATTTTATTTTACTGGGCGTAAAGATAAAGCAGGTTGGCTTCCTCTCTGTGTGGACCCTGTGGAACTTAAACACCTCTAAATGCCCAGCAGAAATTTCTGTACATAGCTGTAATGCTCAACACTTTAAAACATTTTTTGTATAAATTATTGACTGTACTTTTTCCAACACTAGCTATGTGAGGACATGTATGTTATATTTAGGCTGGCTTCGGTGACGTGTTCAGACGGGGGCTGCAAGGGACCCGTTTGCTTTTGAACTATACGCCTTTTGTAAAGCCTTAGGCTAAAAGCCTTTATCATGAAGAAAAGCAGGTGTAACAACAGTAAACAACAGCTGAGATTCAATATGTGAGGCAAACCACACAAAAAATACATGAAAGTCACAAAATCACTTTGTTCCTCTGAAACAGAGCAGAACGCTGCAATCTGACCATTCCAAGTTTCGCCAGGTATCATGTTTACTGTCTGCTAGTGGGATATTACAACATGATTTTGTATATAACTTTTGGAACATAATTGCAGGAGAAATCATTCCCATAAAACTGAATTAACATATGAAATACAATAATGATTTAAAAATAAAGGTTTTTCTATATAAAACAGCACACAATCTTTTATTTTTAATTCAATTGTAATAGTTTTAAAATAAATCAAATCATGGCTAGGCTAAAAATAAATAAATAGGCTATGTAATTAAATTTTATTGATAGTTGCTTTTTGCACAATGACTCAATGATTTGATGCATTTGATGTGGGTTGGGCTTTGGCCCAATTGGCTTTACAAATCAAATCAAATCAAATCAAATAAAACACATTTCTGATTACGTGTTAATCTGTTAAGCTACGAAACAGATAACAAATAAAAAATGAAAGCTTCCCTCTGTGCTAAAATAAACAGGAGAAAACGAATGAAACAAACAGGCGCTCACCTCCTAACCATGCTCCAACTTAACTATGGTCAGGAAGAAAAGAGCCAAACCTAACAATCATAAATAACAACTTAATATATTTTTAGTTTTTGAAAACTCAAATCTTAGCAAGGCTAAAAATAAATAAATAGGCTATGTAATACAATTTTATTGATAGTTGCTTTTTGCACAATGACTCAATGATTTGACACATTTAATGTGGGTTGGGCCGTGGCCCATCTGGCTTTACCAGTTCCACGCGGTTACAGTTCAGCAACAGATCTCTGCAACTCCAAAACAAACAACATAGACAAATCAAAAAAGTTGACTGTTTTCCGATGAGCTGTTTTTCATCATGTTTAAACAGCACCAAACTCAACTGCTAAAACACATGTCTGGTTACGTGTTAATCTGTTCAGTGAGTCAAAATTTGATATGGTCTTATGTTGCTTCTCGTTCAGCTGCTAGACCACCTTTAAACATTTGTGACCCTCTCTGTGAAATCCAGGCTAAAGTCTCAAAATCTAATTATGAGAAAACAAGCATCAAAGTTTGATTTCTACCATTAATTTCACTGTAATTTCAAACTTTGACATGACCTTACTCAGTCAGTATTGAAGATATAAAGCTTAAATTTTCACAGAATGTTCTTTACCATATGAGGGATGATTTTTTTGTAGAAATAAGCAAATCACAAAAAAATGACTTTAGCTGGGTTTTCACAGAGAGGGTCACATTTTATGGAATACATATCTTTTTTTATATCTCTGATGCATTCATAGCACTTAAAACAGGGAAACGGTCTGCCACTAAAAGAGCTATTTGTATCCCCTTTTATCTCTTGTCTTTATGATCCACGAAGTGTTCTCACAAACCATTATGTGTGTTTATTTTACAGTAATCCCCCTTGTTCTAATTGGTCTGCTACTTGCATGCCTGTCTCTGCAGCTGGGTATTGTTTGGAGCATGGTGAAAGATATGAAGGGAACGAAATAGGATAGTGACAGTAATAAGCAGTGGTTGCAACTGAATAGGTAATATAGGATCCATGCAATGTATAAAAGGTACAGTGACAAAGTGACAGCAACAATAAAATAACAAAACAACAACATAATATTATAAACACATACAAATGGGCTCTCCTTTCATTTGATTTTTTCAATCAGTTCTAAAGGCACTAATCCAGTATATTGACCTTTTATATTGAATTAAATCAAATCAAATTAAATCACATTTACGGTCACATCACCATAGTACATGTGCCTTGGTGAGTGAAATTCTTAAAAGCGTGCTCCAGACAGTGCAGAAACAATTTACATATAGACAGTACATACTTACAAACTTATACAGATGACAATGTACAATATACACATACATATACTTAGTACACACAGTGAACTATTAGACATACTTACAGTTATCAATACACATTATGCACCGTATGTAAACAATTCTACATTATGTACACATATATACACACAATAATATGCGAAGGTGCAATAGATTATACATAAGCTGGATACGTAATGTCATGGATGTGCATTGGATGGTATCCAGTGGTAGCAGATAGATTGTTGTATTAAATTGTTGTATTAATTAAACATATACTCAAAGAGAAACAAGTCCTCTTAAAAAAGATCCATGGATTCCCGGCTCTCTCTCCCAAGGCGTCGCAACCACAAAACACTATTAAAGTACAAGACAAAAAAAGGTTTATTAAATGAGCAACATAAACTTTGGGAGGGGTAAACGTCAAAGCAAAGTACAATAAACAAAAATAACAACCTAACCTAGAAAACAGATTACAAATAAAATAGAAAAGCTTCCCTTCCTGCTAACATAAACAGGATAACATCTCCCTACCATGCTCCAACTTAACTATGGCCAGGAAGAAAGGAGCTAAATGTAACAATCACAAATCACAACTTAATAGCTCACTTAATTCAGCAGATAACAACAAATATCTTGTTTTGAGATTCTTTAACAATCACTCATTACACAATATAAAATAAGTTTGACAATGGAGGAAGCCAAGTTTCTAGTGGCTTAAAATACCAAGGCAATTACTCCTGTCGCCATCCTTGTGAACAACTCCACCTGTAAGCAATTAGACCCAAAGAAGAAGAAAAACCTGAAAAACACACAAAAGAAAACTAGCATACACTGTTTCCAAACAACACTCGAATAACGAGTACAAGACTAAAAATTGTACATATCCTTGTGTTTATTTGATGTTTTAAATGGAGTAAGCCACAAAAAGTAGTATTGAGTTCTTTTTGTGGTCTTATTGCACTTAAATGGTTTAAAATTATTTGAAAGTTTAAACTGGCAAGTCTTAAAAAGGCATGCAAAATAGACAAACTTTCATGACGATGCAGCAAGGCAATGTCGCACGTTGGAGATGATCATGCAGAATGACAGAAATTAGCTCTGACAGAATCCAAACATATTTTAACGCTGATAGTCGCAGTCAGAAAACCACATGGCTGTTTTTCAATTCCAAGAACGCAGACAACGTACTTTGTGTTCTCGGGAGACCAGTCTAGCAAGGCTTCTTTGGAGGAACATACTCGTAAGAACGCGAGAACACATAACAGCTTCCTTGTGATCAGGGGCGGACTTAGTCATTAGACAAAAGTAGGCGACTGCCTTGGGCTCCCAAAAGCCAAGGGCCCCCAAAAATGCCTTTCATATACAAGATGCGCAAAGAGCACGGACAAGTGAACAGTTGCTGTTTACGTGTTGATTACCATGACAACCGTCTGCATGTCCAAATTGAACGTGCCTCTTTCCTAGCATGCACACACCTCGCTCTCTCTCTCTGCGTCTGTTCTGTTCCCGGAGGATTATCAAAGACTCCAGCCACCCGTCCCACGGACAGCTTTTTCCCTCAGGCTATCAGGCTAATGAACAGTCAGAAATAACTCACCTACATCACACTCCCTCCCACACAACATGCCATGCACTGCACTTTAACACAGTTCTACCGGACTACACGCACATCTACTAACACATCTGCTATCACTGGACACCATACAAAAGCACATCCACGACACTGCATATGCATAATCTGTTGCACCTTTGCACAACTATCTGCTGCTCAACCAATCTGCTGTAAATTTATAATCTGTTGCACCTTCACATTATTACTATGTATAGATTACATAATGTGTAGATTGTGTACATACGGTGTATAATGTGTAGTTGATAACTAAGTATGTCTTTATAGTACACTATGTGTACTGAGTATATGTATGTGTATTTTGCACATTGTCTTCTGTACAGTCTGTAAATATGTACTGTCCATATGTAAATTGTTGTTGTTGTTGTTGTTGTTTGCACTGTCTGGAGCACGCTCGTAAGAATTTCACTCACCAAACCACTTGTGCTGTGGTGATGTGACAATAAAAGTGATTTTGATTTGAGCGGCTGAACGGAGCTGCGCTTTCCACTTTCATTTAAAAGCTATGTCGCTTCTCTAATTTTACATGCAAGCATAGCTGAAATCACAGCACAGCTATTGTCTTTACCTTTTGTGTAGCCTATTTGATTTTTATCAGACGACAGCTCGATTATAAATCAGGATTTTTGTGCAGATTAACGCAGGGGCGCGGGAAGGTGTTTTATGTAGGGGGTGCTGTGGGGGGGGGGAGGTAGTCAATTTCTGCGTATAAATATTACGCCAAATAGAAACAGAAAATCGTGCTATAGCCTACGCACTTTCATGAGATCGTGTTAGACAACAATTAGCTATTTTACAAATGGGAATAGGCTACAATGAATTCATAACAATGTTTTACATTCAAGCTACATTCAAGCTTAAAAACCCTTAAAATGTATAGTGAAATGTTATTTTAAAAGCATCTGGAATGCAATAAAGTAATTTTAAAGCTGTGTTTAAAGCATTTGCTGCATGGATTAAAAAGATAGGCCAATAAATAATTCACATAGGCCTATCAGTCAGACAAAATTGCATTTCAGCAAATCCTTTAAATTTCAAGGACAAAGATTTACAGACTTTTTTTTATTATTGAATACAATTATAAAATAAAACGCAAATTATAATCTGGCCTGTTTTAGGCTTTCCCTTATTTTTATATTTTAGATGGTGAGGTGACGGGGAAAAATGACTTGCATCTCATTGGACGCGCAGAGAGAAATATATGCATCTTAACGGATTACACAGGCTAATGAAGAGTTTTTGCTTTGCTTTGAATTATTTCGTTTTAAAGTAGTATTTTAAAGCTTTCTATAGATATATTTATCATATCTCTGAGCCAGTTTCGAGTTTCGGTTCATCATTGAAGCGCTCTTGTTCAAAACCGGCAGAAAGTGCATTCTCTGTTTTCCTGTTTTATAAAAGCACAATGTTGATATTGTGAATGCACACAAATAAAAGTAGACCCTTTACAGTTCCAAATGATATATTACTCTTACCTTTATGAGAAAAAAAAAATCACACGGCGTATTTTAAGTTGTTTTTACTGTAAGAAAAAAATCCAAGAGACCACGCTGGAGCCTCCATGTCCTGTAAAGCTCGCTTCAGCTTCCACTCTCCACACAAACTGTTGGATATTGCACATTTATATAGGTTAAATATTTAAACTAACACTGTGATATGCTTGAACTGTTTATAGGCCTATCTATCGATTTTATTTTAGTCAAGTCGTGATGATTTGATAAGGCTAAATTAATCAAACATAGGCGATCAACTCTGATGCTGGCCGCTTGGTCGTTGCTTAAAAGAAAAAAAAAACATTTAACGAACAAAAAATGCTCCCAAGGTTTTTCTAAATTAACTTTAAGAAAAAAAAAAAACGAAACATAGTCTAATCACTTTTCCATTACATACAAAACTTAACTATTTTAATAGGTAGCTATAAGCTGTTTGGGAGAAGGGAAAGACTCATATCGCTGAGAACAAAAAAAAAAAAAAGTTTTTTTTTTCTTCCAGTACATCCATGATATTTCCATGTTCCGCTTTTAAGCCACAACCTACAGATCCCACAACACAAACATAACATTCACAAACATAAAAGCAAGCATTGGCACTGCTGCGTGCGTGATTTGGCAGGATGTGCGCAACGCGCGCATCAAATAGCCCTGCATCAGTTTAATAGCTTTGATAACTTTAATTCTTACAACTGTTAAATTAATGGGCAAATGGTAAATATGTCGATCACATAGAAATAGATAGCAAAATAGCCAATGTAAACTAAATGTTATAAACTTCGGAGCAACCATAGAAATGTTTAAATGAATCTTTATTATAACAAATTTAGCCTATTTTTTTTTTTT
This sequence comes from Ptychobarbus kaznakovi, assembly GCA_027422405.1. Lineage (NCBI taxonomy): Eukaryota > Metazoa > Chordata > Actinopteri > Cypriniformes > Cyprinidae > Ptychobarbus > Ptychobarbus kaznakovi. Next base: position 6,748,309 of record CM049799.1, read on the forward strand.
ATTCACAACAGTTTACAGTTGCCCACAGAAAAAAACAGGGGGTGCTGCAGCACCCTCAGCACCCCCTGTTCCCGCGCCCCTGGATTAACGTCTTGGAAGGGAGAGCTGGTTATAGTTTTAATGGGTCGCATTTCAGTCACTATTTCATATTCATTCCATTGTCTGACAACAGAAACAGAAAAATATATCAATGAAAACTGTTTTATTGAGAATTTAGCTGCCTCAAAATTAGGGATGGCTTGATACCTGTCACGAATCCGGTTCATGAGCTAACGCCCACTCACCACATTGTCTTTTGCACCACTCTACAGCTGCATATCACCCATGGACTGCATTTACCATCCACCATTGCACTAGTCACACAGCTGTCACCAATCACTCATTAGCACTCACTGTTTACACCCCCGTTCCTGGACTAATCACCTGCACAGGTGTTCCTCATTCACTGCCCTACTTAAGCAGCCTTCACACTTACACTCATTGCGAGATTTGTTCTGGTGCGATGAAATCAACACCAACTAAGGCAATCCAGGTAGAGTTAGGAGAAGTGCCCTTAGATCTTAGAAGAGATAAACTCATGCTTACATATTGGTGTCGTTTATGTGGATGTGGTAATGAAAATCCTACCAATAGTGTTATTAAAGAATGTTGGGAGTATAATTCGTTTCAAGGTAATGGTTTTGGATGGGTAACAAAGGCTAAAGCAGAGGAATATAGGTTAGACAGTATCTGTTTTAACACTCCTACTCCTGTTAGTAATATCCCGATTTGGTTGTTTCCAAAAACTGAGGTAGATTTAAATATAATGGAACTAAAGGATAAATGGGAAGAAAGTGAGAAAGGATACATGGCAAGTCAATACATAAAAAGCTAATTTTACAGTTATCTAGATATTTATACAGATGGATCCAAAGATGAAGAAAATAGGGTAGGTATAGGAATATATATACCAACATTGAATGTAAGTATTGGGAAAAGATTACCTGATCAATTGTCAGTTTATACGGCAGAGATGATGGCGATTATTGTAGGGTTGCAGTGGGTGGAGGAAGTAAAACCAGATAGAGTGGTATGTTGTGTTGACTCTGTAGCAGCCCTATACAGTATTCAAAATATGAAATCTAATAGAGAAGATCTAATGCTAGAAATCCATCAAAATGTATTTAGATTGCGAAGGCTTCAGATAGATGTGAGATTCTGCTGGATACCTGCTCATGTAAATATAAAAGGGAATGAGAAAGCAGACAAAATAGCAAAGAAATCAACCAGGATGAGCAAAATTATAAATATTCCCTTTGGTAAAGGAGAAGCTAAGGCAATAATTAAAAAAGAAATGATGAAGAAATGGCAGGACAGGTGGGACATGGATAACAGTGGAAGAAAATATTATAGTATACAGAAATGTATTAATGCACAGGGTGTGAATGGAAGGAATAGAAGGGAGGAGACAGTCTTAACCAGGCTGAGGTTTGACCACACAGGGTTAAATAAAACATTGTTTCTGTTAGGTAAAAGTAAATCAGATGAATGTACGGAGTGTAAAATCACAGAAAATGCAGAACATGTACTGTTGTATTGTAGGAGGTATAGGGAAGAGAGGATTAGATTAAAGCAAAAGATAAGTCAGACAGGAAGAAAATGGAACCTGGAGGGTGTTTTGGGAACAACAGGAGAAGGGGTAAAAGATGCACATGATGCTGTTGTGAAATATCTGAAGAATACAGGGGTGTATTATAGGATTTAGATAGAAGTGGAAGTAGAAAAGATAGAAAAGAAGGGAAGGGAGAATGAAGAAGGGAAAGGGTAGAAGAAAAGGAAAAAGAGAAAAGGAAGAAAATATTACTATTATTATTTTATCCTGTTTTTTTATTATTTTTTATTAAGTAGAATCATTGAACTATAGGCTAATCCATGCTGCATACTCCGGTACAGTAGGTGGCGATATGCACCTGACAAATCATGATTGCAATATGCCATAAAACCAATAATAAGAAGAACACTCATTGCGAAGTCTTGTTTTTCCCCGGCTGACATTCTGAGCATTATTCCTGTTTCTGTGACCTTCCCGTGTATGACCCTGGACTGTTTACCCCCGTTGATTCTCTGCTGCCTGCCCTTGTGATATTGCTCCTTGAAGTTCCGATTGTGTTGCTGCCTGCCCTGACTCCTGCCCGGTATTGTTTACGTCTCTGCCTTGCCTCTGATATTTCTGACACTGATGTTTGATCACTGCCTGTTTGACCCTGTCTAAGTTTATCAAAGCAAGATTGCAAATGGATCCACATGCCTCAGACCCTTCGTTACAATACCACTTTTTCAGAACCTATACCGATCCGATAGCAAAAATTGAGTAACTGCCGATATCGATCCGATACATCGATCCTCCGGGGCGGAGGGTGCTTGAGCACCTGCCCCTTTGCCCAAAGTGCCCTTTTGTCAAGGCAATTTTTTTTTTTTTTTTTTTTAAACACCCTTCTGTGAAGGCCTGCCCAATCTAACTATTAGTAAAATTAATGATTAATAATTTAGCCGTAAATAAAATCACCCACATGATAACCTTTCACCTGACGACCTCATCCGAACGATCCCTCGCGCTCAGGCACCACTTCAATATCGTCCGCGCTACGGTTGCAGCTTAAGTAAGTGGGGTTCTCAGCGGAGTGGTATGCTTGTTTACTTATCATTATTATTATTTTACAAGAACAACGTGAAGAGAACATGCATTGCACAGCTTTTGTTTAAATCGCTGTGTTTAGCCTGCAGCAAACGCCACTTCTAACATTATACACAGCAGCAGCACCATAAACAAAGGTGCATGTGTTCACTTCGTTCGTGCTATTTGAGGGAGAAAAGTTTCATGGGGGTGGAAGGGTCTGGTCTTTTTAATGTCATTTTACTAAAATCTATTCATACTTTTACATTTATTGTTACAGTATTTACAGCATCCGCATCAATACGCGTATCAGCAAGGAATGCATCACTATACATTGCTGTTATGATATTTTGTGCACAGCCCTATTTAAAGCCTTGTTTCATGTGCCCCTTTTATATTTTGAGCACCTGCCCCTCCAAAGGTCTCTGCACGGCCCTGATGCGTAGTGTATTACAACTGTGCGACAGTTTATTGAGCCTTTTCTTTTAACCGTTTTAAATGTTAAACCGTTCAAATGCTTGTGAAGAACCCTTCATCGTGCTCTCTAAAACAGTATTGTGATCTAACCTGGTAGAGAGTAACACGATTTAGAAACAGCACGAGACTCTAGCTAGATAAAATCCTTTTATGCAAAACCATTTAACTTTATTTGCAGATCAAGTATAATAGGTACAGTGGAGAGAGTGTATCGTCTTGACTCTAGTAACTGAACGCGTCAAGCAGTTTGAAAGCTAAATGGAGGATGAAGGACATCTGCAGCGGAGAGAAGTGTTTACGTGAACTTGACTTAAATATTCATCTATACCTCACATTAAATTATGTAACGGCTTCAGAACACTTTAAATATTGGCTAGTGCACGGAAACGTTATGCTATTTTATGTGTTTGTGGCTTTTGTGGGGCTTAACAATAACACAATATTAGCTATGCAGAATATCGAACTTGTCAGACCGATACCCCGATCCAGCAGAAAATGCCTATATCGAAGTGATACCGATCCTGAATATCAGATCGGCGCACCCCTAATCAAAATACAGTATGTGGCACAGAGAGACAAACAAATAAATAAATAAAACAATAAATAAAAACTATACTTTTTTCCTGTTCAGAAGAAGAGCTGCCCTGTCATGCGGAAATGTAAACAGGTTTGTGTGTAAGTAAATTGCTCTGTGCAAAGAAAGAAGTGATGGGAACCTGGTGTTTCTTTTTTTTCCATTTCCACTAGACATGAACAAGTTCTTTGAAAAACATATATGATCTTTGAAACATGTCTACTCTTCATGCTCTATGTTGACTATGGTTTCACTAATAAAAACATATATTGCATAAAGCATCCACATTTGTCCATGCCCATGTTGATTAGAGTATAAAAAACATGAAAAGTATTAATTTAAGGTAAAAGATAAAAATGTGTGATTAAGTTGTGATTATTCGTGAGTTAACTCATGAAAATCATGCAATTTAATCGCGATTAAATATTTTAATCGATTGACAGCCCTAAGTTAAAACTACTAGGCCTAGTAGAAAATTAAATGTAGGCTTATGCTGGTAAGTCATCAGTGGGCTTTCCTCATCATATAAGCTATATTTTTCACACTTTCTCATTCTTGCTAATTCAAGTTTTTGTATTTTTATATGAATGAACCTCTGAAAGGAACCAATTGTCTTCAGAAAAGTTTGGAAAAGGCATTTCCATTTTACCTTATGAAGTATCATTAATGAGCTGAGCGCTGCTTTGTTTACCAGGGGAAGCGCTATATTTCTGACGTTCCAAAAGCACCTCCTACTGGCAGAGAATGAATGTGCATTTCAATAATCCAGTCTGCAGTTTTTGTTCAGACCAATGCGAAAATCTACCCACATAAACCCGTTTTAAATAATATCATAATTTATACTTCTGACTCATCCTTTTTCTTAAAAAAAAAAATGGTCTAATGGTTCAATTGTGAGGTTTATTATTTTATAATTTTAGTTTTTGTTAACTTGTATCTCAATGGTAAATCAATTGCTATGTTGTAGGGCTGCACGATATATTGCATGCGATAGTCATGCGTATCTCTTCAGTGAAGACGGTTCTGTGATTAGCCGTAAATTTGCTTCGCAAGCTACGCAATATCACGTTCACTATCGCATGCGATGCATCTGCGATTCTGAGCGTGAATTGTGTAGCTTGTCCGTGAACTACGGCTCTGTGTATTAAATGCCGCTCCATTTGAAAACAGCTGAAGCAAATTTACGGCTAATCACAGAACCGTCTTCACTGAAGAGATACGCATGACTATCGCATGCAATATATCGTGCAGCCCTACTATGTTGTGGTCTACAACATGAAATAATAAAAGTGTCTTCTAAATTAATAGATGTAAATTAAAGAATCCCATTATAACATGTACATAAAAAAATAGAAACTGTGGACACAACTATGGGGCACCATTGTGCAGCAGCAAGCATCACGACAAAAAGGAACCTCAAGGTTGATCTAAATGTGCAGATGTATAGGGCCCCATTCCTATATTTGCCTGGGGCACCCAATTCACAAAATCCGCCCCTGCTTGTTATAATTGAGCTGTACTGCATTCTTCTTGCTTAACTTGCTTGCTTAAAAGTCTCAGCATAAGCAGTGGCCAATGAACAAAAAATATAACAAAACATTAGGTTCAAGGTCAAGGTTTGCTTATTTGTCACATACTAAATTATACAGGGTATAATCAGAAGTGAAATGTAAATCAAGTCAGGTCTGCTAAGTGGACAGTGCAAAAAAAAATAGTTAAATAAAAGTAACACATAACAGGAGCATATATATAAATATAAGTAAAAAAAAGAGACATAAAGAGTTAAATGTGCAATAGAATAAAAAAGTGCAAAACAAATAAGATGTGCAAAAAACAGTATACTGGGACTTAATAAATAGTAATATGAACAGGGATGTGCAAGAGGGATCTGCAAACGGGTTGTACCGGGTATATACATGTAGCAGCAATACGGATGATGGGAATAGTGAATGTTTTTAGTTAGTAAATGAGTCTTGTAAATGTTTATGAAACTGAGTTTGTGTTAAGGAGCCTGATGGCCTGAGGGAAGAAGCTCCTCCTAAGTCTCTCAGTTTTTGCCATCATGCTCCTGAAGCGCTTGCCAGATGGCAGTAAACAGAAAAGATGGTTACTGGGGTGATTTGAGTCTTTGAGGATTTTTGCAGGTAGATGTCCTGCAGAGAGGGGAGAGCAGACCCTGAGATGCGCTCAGCCAAGCGCACGACTCTCTGTAGAGCTTTGCAGTCCTGATTTGTGGCGTTACTATACCAAACTGAGATGCACTGTGTCAGTACACTTTCTATGGCCCCTGAATAGAAAGTTTTCAGGATAGCTGGTGAGACCCTGAATTTCCTCAGCTGTCGCAGATGATACAGTCTTTGCCTGGCTTTCTTAACCTGAGTCTGAGTGTGTAGTCCATGTCAGGTCCTTGGAAATGTTTACACCGAGGTACTTGAAGCTACTCACCCTCTCCACAGGGGTCACACTGATCATAAGAGGAGTGTAGGGCCGCTGCTGTCTCTTCCTGAAGTCCACGATCAGCTCTTTAGTTTTGCTCACGTTCAGAGAGAGACAGTTGTCCTGGCACCATGACGTGAGTCTCTCTACCTCATCCAAGTATGCAGCCTCATCATTGTTGTTAATGAGGCCCAGAACCACAGTATCATCAGCAAATTTAACAATAGAAGTGGAGCTGTGAGAGGACACGCAGTCGTGTGTGTAGAGAGAGTATAGCAGGGGGCTCAGGACACAGCCCTGTGGGGCTCCTACGTTCAGGGTGATGGAGTTGGAGGTGAACTGGCCGACTTTCACCACTTGTGGTCTGGCGGTGAGAAAATCTTGAATCCAGTCACAAAGTGAAGAGGTTATGCTGAGGTCTGAGAGTTTAACAGCCAGCTTGGTGGGGACTATAGTATTAAAAGCGGAGCTATAGTCGATGAAAAGCAGCCTGACATAGTTGCCATTTTTGCTGTCAATGTGAGTGAGGGACGAGTGCAGGACCTGAGAGATGGCATCATCAGTAGACCTATTTGGCCGATAGGCAAACTGAAGAGGGTCCAAAGTAGCAGCGATGGAGGAGCAAATGTGGTTCTTTAATAGTCTCTCAAAAACCTTCATGACTGTTGATGTGAGGGCAACTGGACGTTAGTCATTCAGGCAAGAGGGTTTACTGTTCTTAGGCACAGGGATGATGACAGATTTTTTAAAGGAGGTGGGAACCACAGAGGTAGCAAGGGACTCATTAAAGATGGATGTAAATAAACCAGCAAGCTGATCAGCACAGGACCTCAGAACATGGCCAGTAATCCCATCAGGTCCTGCTGCTTTCCTGACATTACAAACAAATGTCATAACTTATTACTACATTTCATACTATTATAGATATTATTTTTATATTATTGTATATTGTTTTATTTTACAGCTTTATATGTTTAACTATGATTCTGTTGAGATTCATTTTAATGTGCCAATACAAATACTGACTTTCTCCAGGTCTCATAACTTTATTAAAAATAATCAAAACAAAATGTTAGGTTACTTGCGTAACCCTGGTTCTCTGAGAACAGAGCGAGGTATCTCACTATATGAAACTCCCCAGGTGTGATAGACTATGGAAGAACCAATTACACCATGTCTGTCCAAAGAACGGACCAACCACAGCTCTAGACAAGGAGCCCACCCCCTCCCTATATATACAGCTGCGATCCCTGAAACGGCATTCTAAGCATGCTCTTCCCCCGTGTTATGCGTGTAGGGAAGCTTTGTGAGAGACCTTGCACTGTTCTCAGAGAACCAGGGCTACGCAAGTAACCTAACATTCTCTTTCAAACAACCCCTCGGTATCTCACTATGGAAAATATATAGCCAACTCCTGTAACTTTCTGAAGCCGCCGAACAGACTCAAAAGAAAAAAGATAACCTTTCAATTCTCCAAAGGTCACACTTTAAGAACTGCATGAGCCAACAAAGACACATTGGCACCAAGGTGGTAAAATCTGATAAATGTATGCGGGGAAGCCCAACTTACCACAGCACAAATATCTCCCACCGACACCCCTTTGAACAAATCCCAGAAGCGGAAATAGCAGCCAGGTAAACTTTAATTGTAGAGAATGCTCTCCCATTGTTCAATAAGCTTTGCGAAAAGCAGAGAACATCACTCACCATGCACTGAAAAGGAATAATTAATTTACTAGTGCACCAGTCCTCAAACACCCGCCATTTAAGGTCATACAGCGAGCACGTTGATGGAGCTCTAGTGCTCTGGATTTTGTTTATAACCTCCTGGGGAAGCCCCGGTGCATTTATATTTAACCCTCCACGGGCCAGACCCAAAGATTGATTCAATCTGGGTGGGGATGAAATATATGTCCCCTCACTTGTGACAGCAGGTCCCGACGCAATGGGAGATGCCAGGGCTATCCCTGAAGGAGCTGGATGATCTCTGCTAGCCACAGCCTCCCCAGCCAACGAGGGGCTATAAGAAGGAAAGATAATCAGTTTTCTCTTACTCTATCTAGGGTGGGAGAAATTAGACTCAGCGGTGGGAACGCGTATAGCAACATGTTCTGCCATGGGTGTGGCAGCGCATCCACACCCAACGGCGCATATTCATCCCTGAGAGAGAAAGATAGCAGACATTTTGGATTTGCTTGCAAGGCGAAGAGATCTACGATGGCCCTGCCATACATTTTACAAATTTGATTCACCACCTGTGGGTGGAGTACCCATTCTCCGTATAACGGGTTTCCCCTTGACAGTAGATCTGCCCCATTATTCAGGACTCCCGGGACGTGCGTTGTGCGCAGCTTGGATGCTAGATTGTGCAGTTACAATGAACACGTACCCCCTTGGCGATTGATATACCGTGATGTTGTCTGTCCTGACTAGAACATGAATCCCTCCCAGGAATGGGAGAAATTGCTTGGGAGAAAGTGCCAGAAAAACTGCTATCAACTCCAACATGTTTGTGTGAAGTTTGCGAAATTGGGGCATCCAACGTCCATTTACCGATCTGCCCTGAACAACAGCTCCACATCCCGTCAGGGATGCAACCGTTGTCACCACTTTTCTCAGGGACACGCCCCCCAGCAGAACCCCTGTCCAGAATACAAAGGGGTTTCTCCACTGATGAAGAGCCATCACACACTCCAAGGATATTCTCACTCTGTGCGAGAGGTAGATACTCTAGACAAGGAAGATACTCTAGATACTCTATCTCCTGGGAGGGAACCAGCTGGCTTTTGGCGTACTTGATCCTGAACCACAGATTCATGAGATGAGACATGAGTATCTCTGTGTCTCGCTCTGCGCTCCCGCGAATGAGAGAATATCAGTAAATCGTCCAAATAAGCAGATATTCTGAGACCCTTGTATCTCAGCGGCGATAATGCCGCTTCTATGCACCTGCTGAACATGCGTGGAGCCAGGCTGAGCCCAGGCAGAAGAGTAACAAATTCGTATGCTTCATTCTGAAAGGAAAACCTGAGATATTTCCTGTGCGCCGGATAGATGCTTATATGAAAGTAATCAACATTGAGATCGACCACGGCAAACCAATTGCCTCCAGCGTATTGAAGTGAGTGAGAACCCCGATTATGAGCATCTTGAATTTGTATTTCCTTAAGTGCTTGTTTAGAGCACACAGGTCCATTATCGGGCGCAAACCCCCATCTTTCTTTGAAATTAGAAAATAACAAGAGTAATAGCCCCTCGCTGGAACTCGCCTTATAGCTCTTTTCTCCGAGAAGGAGGATATTTCTGCTTCCAGCACCTGAGCCGAATCCCCTGTTACTACAGATGCTATAACCCCATTGAAAGGAGGGGGTTTTACAACAAACTGAAGCCTGTAACCCTTGGTTACAGTTGCAAGGACCCACGTGGCTTTGCGTTTTGGGTAGCGGGGAGGCGGGCTGCCTGCTCTGCGCTCTGGGTTTTAGCAGTTCTGGACGCATTCAAAAACCTCCTGTTCTGCGTTGGAGGAACACGCCACTGGGGAACAGGAGGACGGGATGCCCTTTTTCATGGCAGACAGATGTCAAACGCCTCTCCTTGCTTCTTTGGGAGGTCGCACCTCTGTCTCATCGCCGCAACAGCCAGGCCGAACAGCCAACTCGAATCTACCGGAGAATCGAAAAAAATCTAATTTCTCCCTGTCCCCAATGCTCGAGAGATGTAGCAACAGCGGCCTCTTGCCCGCAACGACGAGGGCCATGGCAGCTCTCACGTGAAGTGCGTAGATTGGGAGGAGCAACATAACAGATCTCCTCCCAGACCGCCGGGTTCGGATTGCCGGCGTCCAGCTGCTTACCCAGCTCCTCCAGTAATTCAGCTTGGTAGGCCATCAACAGTGAGGTGATGTTGAGTGCCCTCACCGCTAGTGCCGAAGATTTCTACATTTTCTGGTACATGGAAGCGGTGAAGCGTTCCTTTTTTTCCAAGGAGGGAGGGGCTGGCCAATGATTTGTCATGATTTGTCCTCCTGTTCGGATAAAATTGGTGAACCTCTGACTGTTCGACCGTGGGAGGGTTAGAGAGCCCAAGCCCCTCCATTTCACTCACATCGAGAGACGAGTAGCCCTTGATGGGCACGTGATGGGAAAAGGTTTTATCCCGTGAACGTTTCATCTCTACGATGCACGCCAGCAAAGCGGGAAGCAGTTGCTTTGCCTGGGGAAGGTGGTAAGGGAGCCTTTCCCGTCGTAGATATCCATTTTAACTGCTGGATCCCCAGGAGTTACAGGCCAATTGATGACAAGTTTAGCTGGTTCACGCTTACAAACCTCAACTAAGTTGCAATCCAACACCTTCGACGCCACATCGCCACTTTGTACGCTCACAGGCCTGGATGCTTGGGCTGCAGATAAAACAGCATAATCCTCCTCATCATCCGGCTCATCTCGAAGGAGTAAACTCAGCGAACTCCGAATTCATAATATCCCCCCACGAAGGAAGATCCCGTGGGGGAGAGGGTTGGGTTACCTTAGCAAAAAAGAGGGACAGCAGAGAGAACCAGATCATCTTTGGAAGATGCAGCCACCCGAAGCCTTCTTTCTAGAATCCTGGCCGGCAATACACGACAGAGCGTGCAACTTTCTGCATCCACCAGCGCGGCCTGGGCATGCTTAACATCCATACATGCGATGCACATCGGATGCGAATCCGGGCCCGAGATCATGAATCCACATGCTGCCGACATGGTAAGTCAGATAAACTTAATGAGCTCACCTTAACGTGTTGGCTAGTGACCCACCGCTAATAACAGCGAAGCAAGAAGTTCACCAACGAGCAGGGAATCCACAACATATTCTTTCTTTGACTGTACTGCATTTGGCAATGTCAACCTTAACGGTACGTTTATGAACTGAAGCAGTGCAGCCTAGGTGCTGAAGGAAAGTCTTCATGGGGAAGAGAACAAGAATGCCGTTTCAGGGATCACAGCTGTATATATAGGGAGGGGTTGGGCTCCTTGTCTAGAGCTGTGATTGGTCCGTCCTTCGGACAGACGTGTTGTAATTGGTGCTGCCATAGTCTTTCATGCCTGGGGCATTTCCCATAGTGAGATACCGAGCGATTGTTTGAAAGAGAATGATAAATGTTAACTTTCAATTTCAAGAGCCGACGAATTATAAAAAAATATAGATATTAAGTCAAAGCAGGCAGGTTGGTATAAAGCTAACGAGAGCAAGTTTAAAGCTTACAGGCTTCCGTACACCGGCAGCCTGTAGCGTCTTCTGGGATTTCTTACAGCTCGATTCTCTTAAGTCTGCACTGGATACATCCTCGATATCAAGAACCCATCCGGGAACTTTCATGTGTCCTCTGTACTTGCGTTCTTGAGAATTGGAACTGGATTGGACATGGTGGAAAAAAATTTGGGGTGGGAGGAAAAAATATTTTTCTAATGTTTTGCGCTCTCTCTAAAAACGTTGAGTTTCCCTGCAATACTTTAGCGTTCTTTCACGTTTTGCGTTCTCTCCCAAAACCATTTCATTTCGGACAAATTCTTGTTTACTTTACAGCTTGCAGTGGTTACAGCTCGTATGTTCACAATGGAGCTGTTCAGTATTTTATTTTGAACCTGGAGTCAAATAAATTTGAGAACTACGTCAGTGCTTAGTTCAAGGCACGGTTTTGGGACATAATAAAACACTTAATGTGGCTATTGACTGAAAACGGTGATTTAAAAATACCAAATCCATTGCATTCATATTCTGCGCTATTCTGCTTTATTATTAATAAGGTTATTAATACAATCCTAATAATTGTATTAGTATTTATTAATATCATATTTGGTCCTCCAATGTCACTGTTTGAATACATAGGCCTACTATATATGAGTTACTTGAAAAACAAAACTGTAAGGAAATACAATATTATTTACTCTATCAAACTAATATAATAGAAATATAATACAAATCTATGTTATAATACAAATTACCTTGTTTATAACTCACAAAGACCACTTATCAATGTATTTAATAGCTTTTTACATACTTTTGAAAACTCCTGTGTATATTTTATATGTATTATCTTTATAATCACAATAAATAAATCACACAATTTGATTTTTGGGTGAAATATTCATTTAATGTCTTATATGTCAAAATAAATACTTGCATGTAAAGTTTTCTTTAACTAGTTAACAGAATAATACCTATATGTGATATGCTTGCCTATATTAGGAACAGCGCATATGTGAGTAATGAATGACATGCGTTGGAAAATATGCTGTTCAAAAAGGATCCCCCCCTTCCCCCAAACTTATTTTTTCTATAATTATAGCTATGTAATTTACGACATCCTATAAAACTATTTGTGACATCCTACTCTAATGATTCAGTTACAAATGTCAAGTAAATTTTCGCAGAAAGAGCAAGAAACACATTGAATTAAACATAAAAATCTGGGATATTTTATCTGATATTGCTTAAATGCATGTTACATATTCTATTATTTTCACCTGTTTTTTAGTATATAGGCCTATTATATTTATAAAGTATAAAGGATCCCCACCTTTCCCCTAAACGTATTTTTTTCTATAATTAAAGCCTTTCTGATTTGCAAATCTGTCACCTCTATACTATCACTTTAAACGCTAGTGTTTGTTTATAGTCTGATAATAGCAAGGACATGACAATAAGAGAAAGATCAATCATAACATATTTTACCCAAGAAAACAAACATATTTTGCCCATTTACATCAGATAATCTATATAACAATGTATAATTCCATAAAAAGTCGAGGAAAAATCTATAAACAATCTACTCAATAAGAAAAGAAATTGTGCACACATGTGACTATAAATAACCAAAGGTGACATATCAGGTTTCATTTATCAGTAATAAAAAATTACAAAGAACAAACTATAAAAGTAAAGGGTGGAGCTTTAGCAGTAAAGCTAAAAAGCTTAAAGATCAGGTATCATCAAAACATTCAGGTGAATAGATGTGCTTTGGGAGGCCAATTATAAGTTGTTGTAATAGTTCATCCCTTTGTCAAGCGTTTCAGTATTCTGTATTTGCGTATATGAGAGTCTGAATCACTTTGGATTTGTTAGCATTCTATGTCACTCTAGAAGTTTCACATTTGAATCTTTTTCAATAATGACAGATACAATCTTAAGTCAGCATTTGCCTTATACCCTCTTGCATTAGCCTAATAAGTAATTTACGACATCCTATAAAAAATTTGTGACATCCTACTCTAATGGTTCAGTTACAAATGTCAAGTAAATTTCCGCAGAAAGATCAAGAAACACATTGAATTAAACATTAAAATCTGGGATATTTTATTTAGTTTTGCTTAAAATTCTTGTGAGATATATGCTATTATTTTCACCTGTTTTTTAGTATATAGGCCTATTGTATTTATAAAGTTGATCACTTCTGTTTTTCTGTATATTTTTAGGTTTCTGAGAAAACACTTCAAATGTAACACATCTGTCGGGTGGTACTTTTGTGTTGTTAGATACACGTCATAAAAGAAGGTGTGCCTGTGTGTACGTCTCTGTCAATCAATGTGTCAGAGATGTTTATGTGATAAGAGTTTGTGCGTGTTTGTGCTTGTTTGTAACATTCCACACCCAAGAGGAAATTAATACAATACAATATGATTGTGAAAGAGGGACAATTTGTGTTTGTTAGACGGCTCGTTTGTGTGTGAGCATAACAGGTTCTGAATGTGCTCACACCCTTAAAACTGTCTGAAAGAATGACAGAGAATAAATAAAAATGTTTTAAGCCAAAATGACTTTGATTAAGTTTAGATTTTTTAGGTCTGTTTTAATCATGATAATTACATACAAATTATTGCTAGAGCATGCTGACCCCAAACAAAGTTCAGAATAAAGTAGAACCTGCACACTAAATCTAGTTGCACTTTTAAAGAAACACTGGGTTTCATGACTGTGTCAAAAAATTCCTGTCTTTGGGACACCAGAAATTGAGTCGAGTGATTATATGACTTATGGTTAAACAGGTCTTTGAAATAAATTAGTATTTTTTTCACATGAACACATCAAATATTATGTGTCATCTACTTTATACCTTAACAATGTGCTTTTTTCCTTGTTAAACACACATAGGCCAAGGTGTGCCATCTGTGACATGTCTTGAGAATCTTAATTATATTCAGAATTATCTTCCTCTTTCCTATATATTTATTTTGCATAATTCCTTATTTTTTTATTTGTAATAATTCACAATATTATACACAAATTATTAATACAATTTGTCATAATACAGTACTTGTTATTTATTAAACAAATGCCTTTTATATACATTTTAGAGAACAGACAATCACATTTGTCCCATCTCATGACATAACATTGCTATTGTCCTTCAAAAGTGTAATTATTTTCATATTTCCATAAGCCAGTGTCACGCTAGCAGGGTTTCAGTCATTAGCTGCAGATACGTAATTTATGAGTCAGTCGGTATAGGTGTGACACCTTCAGGGCCATAGCTGGAGTATGCAGGGCCCTGGTGCAGATTGTACCTGTGGGCTCAGGTTAAAATCATGTTCAAATAAAATCACATTTCGTAAATGTGGGGGAGGTGGTTGAAAGAGCCGGGGACCCCTAGAAGCATCGTCACCCTCTCTCCCAGGTAGCAACAGCCTTGGAGGACACCCCCAAACAAATTCAAGTTGTTATACGTCTATTAGTAGGACTCAGGATGCTGCCTTGACTTGACATCCTGATGCCTGCGAAACAGACGTGGGACCACACTCCTTCACTGCACCCATTGTGGATTTCATTCCAGGGCTAGCATCATAGCCACTTACAGTATTTCCCATGGACAAGTGGATTTTCCCATGATTTAAGTGAATCCAGTGTTAAGTGTTATGTGGAACATAAGTGGATTTTACTCTATATGTTGTACCTTGCAATTCCATTCTGCCTTTTTTGGTTTCTAAATAATATAATTTTGGTATTAGGACAACGTTGATGAAAGGTTTGTATCCACTTCAAATGTTGACTAGTTTATAAGGTGTGTTTATTAGACCCATTTCTTTCCGGTGTTTAGTGTTGTACAGGACTATAGCCTTGAAGTCTTAGAATGACTGGACTAGGACGGATGCAAAGATGCAGCCTTCCATTTGAGAAGCTTGATTAGCTGATTCAGGTGTGTTTGACTGGGGTTGGAGCTATGACCCCTGGACTGGAGGTATGTCGAGCATTTTACCTAGAGGATAAAAGTTGAATGTCTAAATTTGCATTAGAAACACTGTGATCATCAGTGTCAAAGGCTGTTGTTAGGTCTAAAATTTGGCTCCAACAACTCCACCCCTAGTTTAAATCTAAATCCAAACTGCTTAGGGTGTTCTAAAAGTATTTTAGGTACATGCCTTTTAAATACCTTACCGTGGGATACTCTCTGACCTATAGTTGTTTAGCGCTAATGGATCCCAAGCATTGTAAATAGCTATGTTGATGTCTTTTGAAAAAAAATCCTTGAATTGATAGACCTATTATAGACCTATATAGCTATTTTAATTTGGAATAGAAAACACAAATTATTTTTGGGTGAAACTTAGTGAATGGAACATTTACTATGTGGAGCTCTCCTTTACTGATTTAATAGTCTCTACCATTGCAGACCTGCAATGTGTGGGATCGGAAATGTACAACTGATTGTAAATCAAAAGGTAAATAAAATTGACTTAATTTCATGGTATACATTTGCTTTATACTGCAATAATATTTTATAATTTTAATAATCTGTTCCTCCACTCAAACAAAATCTTTAGCAGTAACACATCTCATGATGTTTGCCTAAATCACACTAATATAGTTTATAACCTGTTTCACAACAGGTTAGATTCTTAGAGTAAGCTGCTTCTGTTAGAATTAGCCAGTGTTTTTGGAACAGAAGGTTAGCAGAATGGGTTACTAAGGCCTTTATATTATACTACAATGTACTTACTATACTATAACGTGACAATGTTAGTCACTGTAGAAAAAAATATGTATAGTATTTGCCTATATATTTGCCTTGTCGGAATTTCAACTTATCACAGTATTTGAGTTTTTGGGTAAGAAAAAAATAACAGTTGGGTTTGGATACATTTAGGCTTGCTTCAAGTGTTTATTTTCTATTTGTTTATTCATTTATTTATTTTGTACATTCATTAATTAGCATTACTGGATTGTTTCCATTAGCATAGGTCACAAATTAAATGTAACCTGACTCAGTAGACTGAATTAATTATGTGACATTTAATACAATTTCATGCACATGGTGACTAAACTTTTCATTTAACAGACAAGATATTTCTTGAAACAAAATGCACCCAGCACTACAGGGGGGAGATATTTTTATATTTATATTTTATGTTATACATTATAGTATATTATATTTGTATTTATCATTTTCCAGTTAAATGTTTTGAAAGTCATATTCTTTTGGACACATACATCTTAGCTTCCGAAAAATTTGCAAGTTACAAACAAAAATATGATACCATAGCTCTGGCCAACAAGTAGGCCCATTTTAATTAATATAAATTGTATAGATTTATAACATGGAAACTTGTTTAATAGAGAGTTATTTTGTAGACTAGAAATGGCTTTTGGGGGCCTTTTTTATTTTATTTTATTTTATTTAAAATGTGTTTTTATATTGTTTTGTATTTGCAATTTGGTGTTTGTAACTGCCTAATAGATTTGCCTTTTGTGATTGGCTTTTGCGGTTTCATTTTGTAATTTCAGTTCTATCCTATAGCTAAGTTTACTGTAATAACCCTGTGAGGTGCGTCAAACTTTATAACATCCTTTTCATGACATAAAGGCATTTTTAACATAACTTGCTGGGTACACCCTTTATTGTTGACAGAGTTAGAACGTAAATATGATGCTGTGGTGCACGCTACAGAGATTTGTCACTAAAATTACACCTGTCAGACTACCACACCTTACTTTACAACGTCAACACACCTTATATTTACTGGACCAAATTTTTGTCTTGTCAGTCTGTAAACTTTGAACGAAAACGTATCACATAGAGCATTGCAAGGACTATCAAACGGAATATTGTTCGTTATTCATGGTCATGACGTTGAAGAGCGGAAGAAGGTAGGTCACTGAATAAATGAAATATACATTTTAAAAAGAGCTTATGGATATTGTATCAAGAGTTCGATATAGGCATACATTTTAATGTGCATGCATTACAGTAAAATATATATATATTTTTTTATAGATAAAGAAATAGTGTTTTCTATTATTTTTTTATTTTTTGTATCACTAAGCAAATATAAAAATTACTCCTATTTTGCGAAGGAACAGTGCTATACAGAGTCTTCTAAAGCACGCGTAAAGTTACACTGGACATTGGACATCACTTAACTAGAGCCTTCACCACTCGCAAATCTATTTCATGCATCTATATATGCATTTCATATTTAATAATAAACATTCGCTTTTTTGACAAATTGTAAATATATACATTCGCAATAATCAAAAAAGTATTCATACATTTTATTTTGTCCCGTTGTTTTTGACAAATCGAGCAATGATGTAATCTAAAGATGTAAATTATTAATTTATATATGTGCGAATACTAATAGTGGGGTCTCATTTTCTTGTAAATGTGAAATAAAATGCATTGTTTTTCTGTCTTTGAACCGATACACAACAATCTGTTCTTGCCATCATTAAGATGACAGACATAAAATGTTTTGCCTATTGTAATAAACATTACTGCTGTAGTTAAGTACGGTATATAATACATATTATTTTAATTTTAGAAGAAAATATTACCCTATTAGTATTAGCATATTTATACATGAAAATGTACATCTATAAATTGTGTAAATATTCAAATATTTTCCACTGAATACCTGCCAGAACTCTTATGGTCAATGTATGCTGTTCAAATCTCTTACATTTTATAGTTAGTCAAAAGTTGCTATTTCACAGAGCTCCTATTGGGCATAATCAGTGGTATATAAATGAGGGGGGGGGGGGGGGCATCATTTAAGATGTATTTAATTATAAAAACCTTTAGAATCTATAATAACATTCAACTGATTGCATGTTTCCTCTAAACCATGTTTTCTTGGGCATTGAGACAGGCACATTCAACAGAATATCTGATTGGAGATAATTACCTTTGCAAGTATGGCCAAATTAAAGATGCACTGTGTAGGAATCTGAACATGTGATAATGTAAGCATCATTAATGACACATTGAGTTGAATAAAAACGGCAGAATGAGTATCTCTTAATTTAAAAACGTCTTTGTAAAGGCCTTTTGTCTAACCTTATTAAATATCAAATTCATACATTTACATTTACAAACATAAAAAAAATAACGAAAAAATAAATCAGACATCAAGAAGAACACATTACCACCCAAAGGAAATCAGTATAACAAAATGTATATTTGCACTACAGAGGTGTACAGAAGCACACAAAAGTGGTATTTGTGTATAGTTACCCTGTTTAATGAGGCACATAGATGGCATGAATGCATTTAATTAAAATTTGATTTGATCAAACAGCTGATTAATTCATAATCAAAGCGGGTGACTGTTTAATGAATGGGTGACTGTTACATTGACTCACTAGATTCTTTCAAAAATACACATTCATTTATAAATGAAACAACACTGAGTTTGCTTGGAGATTTGCAGCAGCTCAGCTGTGGCTTTTTCGAACTAATTTTGTTGATAAAATAGAGCAAAGTCAGACAACAGTGTTCCTAAAATGTAAGCCACTTAATATCAACTTCTTGTTTATTGATTTGTTGTATAAAATAAATATCACATTTGCAAAATCTCATAAAACATTGAACATCTGTGACTCATCTCAGTTCATCTCACAAACTTATGTTACAGCTTTTCACTGCACAATGAGTCGCTTATCTACATCTTGTCTAAACGTATATATATATATATATAGATAGCCTATATATATAATGACAGGATCGGCACTGAATTATCCTTTCAGCAACTCAGCACTGAAAAAAACAACCACAAAAAAAACTGAGTGATTTAAATGCTTCTGATTGGCCACACGTTCAAGAAATCAAAAGTTATGTCTGTTATTGCCTACACTGCTTAATGCTGCTAGAACCCTTTGTAAACTGAAACCTTCGATGCTCTCCAGAGTGCAAACACAGACTCGCATGTATTTCTGGATTAAAAGTATGATTTTTCATATATCAAAATCACGGTTTATCCTAGATAATTCTACCTGAAGCAGTCTGGTTTGACAATATGTTCTTGTAAAGAGTAGGAAGCCCACCTATAGAGAAGCTTATTGTTATTGTTGTTAAGCAACAAGTTATGTGCGGAACTCAGATCGCTGATCAGAAACTTTACTCATTTGTAGATATTCCTATATGAAGGGTAAAACTATTAATTGTACAACAATTAAAATAATATCCAAATGTCTTGTTTTGTCTTTCAGCAGTTTTAATCTTTCTAAGCATGATGGCACTTACATATTCACCCTTTGTAAGTATTGTAAATGTAAAATGTGTGTAATTTGTCATGTTAATGGAAGATGTATCTGGAATATTTATGGAATATAGTATGTATTCTACAGTTTGTTCCGGAACTGTTCTGTTTTTGGCTAAATATAAACAAAAAATGAATGAAAGATTTTACAGGAGTGTGTTTCTCTTTACAGTGTGTTTGTGGTGTGCTATTCATTCTACAAATTGGGTTAGGTAGGTGATTGTTTGGATTTCAAATATGTGTTATTACTTTCTTATCTAATACAAACATGTTTTTGTAAAAGGTAGTAATATATTAAAAGGTATATTTGTTTAATTTTTAAAACATGCAGTGCTTCAACAACGGAGTCTACTACTTCAGGATATACAACTTCAGAAACCACAACTGTACTTCCCACTTCAACCTCAGAAACATCAGCTCCGACCTCATCTGATTCTTCAGGTACAACAATGGTTATAACTACAGAACCACTTGCTTCAACAACAATATCTACATCTTCAGAAACGACAACTGCAGCTGAAACAAAAAATACTGCTACAGCTGTAACCACAATGTCCCTTGGACTCACAACAACGGAACTCACTACAACTTCAGAGAGTACAACAGCAGAAATCACAGCTACAACCTCATCAATCACATCTACAACAACGAGCGATCCAACAACATCAACATCTGTAACATCTGAATCCACAACTCTTCCTTCAACAACAATGCCTACAACTTCTGAGACTACAAATGCAGAAACAACGACTACAGCCTCACCAACCACATCTACAACAACAAGCGATCCAACAACATCTACAGCTGTAATTTCTGAATCCACAACTCTTACCTCGACAACAATGCCTACAACTTCCGAGACTACAACAGCGGAAACCATGACTACAGCCTCATCAACCACCTCTACAACAATGAGTGATCCAACAACATCAACAGCTGTAACTTCTGAATCCACAACTCTTACTTCAACAACAGTGCCTACAACTTCCGAGACTACAAAAGCAGAAACAACGACTACAGCCTCATCAACCACATCTACAACAACGAGCGATCCAACAACATCAACATCTGTAACATCTGAATCCACAACTCTTACTTCAACAACAATGCCTACAACTTCTGAGACTACAAATGCAGAAACAACGACTACAGCCTCACCAACCACATCTACAACAACAAGCGATCCAACAACATCTACAGCTGTAATTTCTGAATCCACAACTCTTACTTCAACAACAATACCTACAACTTCAGAGAGTACAACAGCGGAAATCACGACTAAAGCATCATCAACAACATCAACAGCTGTAACTTCTGAATCCACAACACTTACTTCAACAACAGTGCCTACAACTTCAGAGAGTACAACAGCGGAAACCACGACTACAGCATCATCAACCACATCCATAACAACAAGCGATCCAACAACATCAGCAGCTGTAACTTCTGAATCCATAACTCTTACTTCAACAACAGTGCCTACAACTTCAGAGAGTACAAAAGCAAACCATCACTACAGCCTCACCAACCACATCTATAACAACAAGGAAACCATCGACTACACAACTCTTACTTCAACAACAGCCTCAGAGAGTCAAAGTGGAAATCCACATCTATAACAACAAGCGATCCAACAACCTCAACAGAACATCAACACTTCAACAACAGCTGTAACAGCGGAAACCACGACGACAGCCTTCCACATCTACAACAACAAGAAACAACATCCACAACTCTTACTTCAACAACAGTGCCTACAACTTCATCAACCACATCTATAACAACAAGATCCAACAACATCAACAGAGTACAACTCTTGATTCAACAACAGCACAACTTCAGGAAATCACGACCACGACTACAGCATCATCAACCACATCTATAACAACAAACTCTTACTTCAACAACAATACCTACAACTTCAGCGATCCAACAACCTCAACAGCTCCAACAACATCAACAGTAACTTCTGAATCCACAACTCTTACTTCAACAACAATACCTACAACTTCAGTGCCTACAACTTCAATCACATCTACAACAACGAGATCCAACAACATCAACATCTGTACAACACAACTCTTACTTCAACAACAATGCCTACAACTTCTGGAAACCACGACTACAGCCTCACCAACCACATCACAACAACAAGCGATCAACAACATCTAACAACATCAACAGCCACAACTCTTACTTCAACAACAATACCTACAACTTCAGTAACAGCGGAAACCACGACTTCTCAACAACATCAACAGAATCCACAACACTTACTTCAACAACACTGCCTACAACTTCAGAGAGTACAACAGCGGAAACCACGACTACAGCATCATCAACCACATCTATAACAACAAGCGATCCAACAACATCAACAGCTGTAACTTCTGAATCCACAACTCTTACTTCAACAACACAACTTCAGAGAGTACAACAGTGCCTACAACTTCAACAACAAGCGATCCAACAACATCAACAGCTGTAACTGAATCCACAACTCTTACTTCAACAACAATGACAACTTCAGAGTACAACAGCGGAAACCACGACTACAGCATCATCAACCACATCTACAACAACAAGCGATCCAACAACATCAACAGCTGTAACTTCTGAATCCACAACTCTTACTTCAACAACAATACAACTTCAGAGAGTACCTACAACTCAACCACATCAGATCCAACAACATCAACAGAGTACAACTCTTACTTCAACAACAATGCCTACAACTTCAGAGAACACAGCACGACTACAGCATCATCAACCACATCTATAACAACAAGCGATCCAACAACATCAACAGCTGTAACTTCTGAATCCACAACTCTTACTTCAACAACAATGCCTACAACTTCAGAGAGTACAACAGCGGAAATCACGACTACAGCATCATCAACCACATCTACAACAACAAGCGATCCAACAACATCAACAGCTGTAACTTCTGAATCCACAACTCTTACTTCAACAACAATGCCTACAACTTCAGAGAGTACAACAGCGGAAACCACGACTACAGCATCATCAACCACATCTATAACAACAAGCGATCCAACAACATCAACAGCTGTAACTTCTGAATCCACAACTCTTACTTCAACAACAGTGCCTACAACTTCAGAGAGTACAACAGCAGAAACCACGACTACAGCCTCATCAACCACATCTACAACAACAAGCGATCCAACAACATCAACAGCTGTAACTTCTGAATCCACAACTCTTACTTCAACAACAATGCCTACAACTTCAGAGACTACAAATGCAGAAACAACGACTACAGCCTCACCAACCACATCTACAACAACAAGCGATCCAACAACATCTACAGCTGTAATTTCTGAATCCACAACTCTTACTTCAACAACAATGCCTACAACTTCAGAGAGTACAACAGCGGAAACCACGACTACAGCCTCATCAACCACATCTACAACAACAAGCGATCCAACAACATCAACAGCTGTAACTTCTGAATCCACAACTCTTACTTCAACAACAGTGCCTACAACTTCAGAGAGTACAACAGCAGAAACCACGACTACAGCATCATCAACCACATCTACAACAACAAGCGATCCAACAACATCAACAGCTGTAACTTCTGAATCCACAACTCTTACTTCAACAACAATGCCTACAATTTTAGAGACTACAACAGCGGAAACAACGACTACAGCCTCATCAACCACATCTACAACAACAAGCGATCCAACAACATCAACAGCTGTAACTTCTGAAGCCACAACTCTTACTTCAACAACCATACCTACAACTTCAGAGAGTACAACAGCGGAAACCACGACTACAGCATCATCAACAACAAGCGATCAACAACATCAACAGCTCCAACAACATCAACAGTAACTTCTGAATCCACAACTCTTACTTCAACAACAATACCTACAACTTCAGAGAGTACAACAGCGGAAACCACGACTACAGCATCATCAACCACATCTATAACAACAAGCGATCCAACAACATCAACAGCTGTAACTTCTGAATCCACAACTCTTACTTCAACAACAGTGCCTACAACTTCAGAGAGTACAACAGCGGAAACCACGACTACAGCCTCATCAACCACATCTACAACAACAAGCGATCCAACAACATCAACAGCTGTAACTTCTGAATCCACAACTCTTACTTCAACAACAATGCCTACAACTTCAGAGAGTACAACAGCGGAAACCACGACTACAGCATCATCAACCACATCTATAACAACAAGCGATCCAACAACATCAACAGCTGTAACTTCTGAATCCACAACTCTTACTTCAACAACCATACCTACAACTTCAGAGAGTACAACAGCGGAAACCACAACTACAGCCTCATTAACCACATCTACAACAACGAGCGATCCAACAACATCAACAGCTGTAACTTCTGAATCCACAACTCTTACTTCAACAACAATGCCTACAACTTCAGAGAGTACAACAGCGGAAACCACGACTACAGCATCATCAACCACATCTACAACAACAAGCGATCCAACAACATCAACAGCTGTAACTTCTGAATCCACAACTCTTACTTCAACAACAGTGCCTACAACTTCAGAGAGTACAACAGCGGAAACCACGACTACAGCATCATCAACCACATCTACAACAACAAGCGATCCAACAACATCAACAGCTGTAACTTCTGAATCCACAACTCTTACTTCAACAACAATGCCTACAACTTCAGAGAGTACAACAGCGGAAACCACGACTACAGCCTCATCAACCACATCTATAACAACAAGCGATCCAACAACATCAACAGCTGTAACTTCTGAATCCACAACTCTTACTTCAACAACAATGCCTACAATTTCAGAGAGTACAACAGCAGAAACAACGACTACAGCCTCATCAACCACATCTACAACAACAAGCGATCCAACAACATCAACAGCTGTAACTTCTGAATCCACAACTCTTACTTCAACAACAATGCCTACAACTTCAGAGAGTACAACAGCGGAAACCACGACTACAGCCTCATCAACCACATCTACAACAACAAGCGATCCAACAACATCAACAGCTGTAACTTCTGAATCCACAACTCTTACTTCAACAACAATGCCTACAACTTCAGAGAGTACAACAGCGGAAACCACGACTACAGCATCATCAACCACATCTATAACAACAAGCGATCCAACAACATCAACAGCTGTAACTTCTGAATCCACAACTCTTACTTCAACAACAGTGCCTACAACTTCAGAGAGTACAACAGCGGAAACCACGACTACAGCCTTATTAACCACATCTACAACAACAAGCGATCCAACAACATCAACAGCTGTAACTTCTGAATCCACAACACTGACTTCAACAATACTGCCTACAACTTCAGAGAGTACAACAGTGGAAACCACGACTACAGCATCATCAACCACATCTATAACAACAAGCGATCCAACAACATCAACAGCTGTAACTTCTGAATCCACAACTCTTGATTCAACAACAGTGCCTACAACTTCAGAGAGTACAACAGCGGAAACCACGACTACAGCATCATCAACCACATCTACAACAACAAGCGATCCAACAACATCTACAGCTGTAATTTCTGAATCCACAACTCTTACTTCAACAACAATACCTACAACTTCAGAGAGTACAACAGCGGAAACCACGACTACAGCATCATCAACCACATCTATAACAACAAGCGATCCAACAACATCAACAGCTGTAACTTCTGAATCCACAACTCTTACTTCAACAACAATACCTACAACTTCAGAGAGTACAACAGCAGAAATCACAGCTACAACCTCATCAATCACATCTACAACAACGAGCGATCCAACAACATCAACATCTGTAACATCTGAATCCACAACTCTTACTTCAACAACAATGCCTACAACTTCTGAGACTACAAATGCAGAAACAACGACTACAGCCTCACCAACCACATCTACAACAACAAGCGATCCAACAACATCTACAGCTGTAATTTCTGAATCCACAACTCTTACTTCAACAACAATGCCTACAACTTCAGAGAGTACAACAGCGGAAACCATGACTACAGCCTCATCAACCACCTCTACAACAATGAGTGATCCAACAACATCAGCAGCTGTAACTTCTGAATCCACAACTCTTACTTCAACAACAGTGCCTACAACTTCCGAGACTACAAAAGCAGAAACAACGACTACAGCCTCATCAACCACATCTACAACAACAAGCGATCCAACAACATCAACATCTGTAACTTCTGAATCCACAACTCTTACTTCAACAACAATGCCTACAACTTCAGAGACTACAAATGCAGAAACAACGACTACAGCCTCACCAACCACATCTACAACAACAAGCGATCCAACAACATCTACAGCTGTAATTTCTGAATCCACAACTCTTACTTCAACAACAATACCTACAACTTCAGAGAGTACAACAGCGGAAACCACGACAACAGCATCATCAACAACATCAACAGCTGTAACTTCTGAATCCACAACTCTTACTTCAACAACAATGCCTACAACTTCAGAGAGTACAACAGCAGAAATCACGACTACAGCATCATCAACCACATCTATAACAACAAGCGATCCAACAACATCAACAGCTGTAACTTCTGAATCCACAACTCTTACTTCAACAACAATGCCTACAACTTCAGAGAGTACAACAGCGGAAACCACGACTACAGCATCATCAACCACATCCATAAACACAAGCGATCCAACAACATCAGCAGCTGTAACTTCTGAATCCACAACTCTTACTTCAACAACAGTGCCTACAACTTCAGAGAGTACAACAGCGGAAACCATGACTACAGCCTCATCAACCACATCTATAACAACAAGCGATCCAACAACATCAACAGCTGTAACTTCTGAATCCACAACTCTTACTTCAACAACAATGCCTACAACTTCAGAGAGTACAACAGCGGAAACCACGACAACAGCCTTATTAACCACATCTACAACAACAAGCGATCCAACAACATCTACAGCTGTAATTTCTGAATCCACAACTCTTACTTCAACAACAATACCTACAACTTCAGAGAGTACAACAGCGGAAACCACGACTACAGCATCATCAACCACATCTACAACAACAAGCGATCAAACAACATCTACAGCTGTAATTTCTGAATCTACAACTCTTACTTCAACAACAATGCCTACAACTTCAGAGAGTACAACAGCGGAAACCACGACAACAGCCTTATTAACCACATCTACAACAACAAGCGATCCAACAACATCTACAGCTGTAATTTCTGAATCCACAACTCTTACTTCAACAACAATACCTACAACTTCAGAGAGTACAACAGCGGAAACCACGACAACAGCCTTATTAACCACATCTACAACAACAAGCGATCCAACAACATCTACAGCTGTAATTTCTGAATCCACAACTCTTACTTCAACAACAATACCTACAACTTCAGAGAGTACAACAGCGGAAACCACGACTACAGCATCATCAACCACATCTATAACAACAAGCGATCCAACAACATCAACAGCTGTAACTTCTGAATCCACAACTCTTACTTCAACAACAATGCCTACAACTTCAGAGAGTACAACAGCGGAAACCATGACCACAGCCTCATCAACCACATCTACAACAATGAGTGATCCAACAACATCAACAGCTGTAACTTTTGAATCCACAACTCTTACTTCAACAACAATGCCTACAACTTCAGAGAGTACAACAGCAGAAATCACGACTACAGCATCATCAACCACATCTATAACAACAAGCAATCCAACAACATCAACAGCTGTAACTTCTGAATCCACAACTCTTACTTCAACAACAGTGCCTACAACTTCAGAGAGTACAACAGCGGAAACCACGACAACAGCCTTATTAACCACATCTACAACAACAAGCGATCCAACAACATCTACAGCTGTAATTTCTGAATCCACAACTCTTACTTTGACAACAATACCTACAACTTCAGAGAGTACAACAGCGGAAACCACGACTACAGCATCATCAACCACATCTATAACAACAAGCGATCCAACAACATCAACAGCTGTAACTTCTGAATCCACAACTCTTACTTCAACAACAATGCCTACAACTTCAGAGAGTACAACAGTGGAAACCACGACAACAGCCTTATTAACCACATCTACAAAAACAAGCGATCCAAAAACATCAACAGCTGTAACTTCTGAATCCACAACTCTTACTTCAACAACAGTGCCTACAACTCTCAACAACAGAGAGTACAACAGCCTACAACTTCAGGAAACCACGACAACAGCCTTATTAACCACATCTACAACAACAAGCGATCCAAAAACATCTACAGCTGTAATTTCTGAATCCACAACTCTTACTTCAACAACAGTACAACTTCAGCCTACAACTTCAACAACAAGAGAGTACAACAGCGGAAACCACGACTACAGCATCATCAACCACATCTACAACAACAAGCGATCCAACAACATCAACAGCTGTAACTTCTGAATTCACAACTCTTACTTCAACAACAATGCCTACAACTTCAGAGAGTACAACAGCAGAAATCACGACTACAGCATCATCAACCACATCTATAACAACAAGCGATCCAACAACATCAACAGCTGTAACTTCTGAATCCACAACTCTTACTTCAACAACAATGCCTACAATTTCAGAGAGTACAAAAGTGGAAACCACGACTACTGCATCATCAACCACATCTACAACAACAAGCGATCCAACAACATCAACAGCTGTAACTTCTGAATCCACAACTCTTACTTCAACAACAATGCCTACAACTTCAGAGAGTACAACAGCAGAAATCACGACTACAGCCTTATTAACCACATCTACAACAACAAGCGATCCAACAACATCTACAGCTGTAATTTCTGAATCCACAACTCTTACTTCAACAACAATACCTACAACTTCAGAGAGTACAACAGCGGAAACCACGACTACAGCATCATCAACCATATCTATAACAACAAGCGATCCAACAACATCAACAGCTGTAACTTCTGAATCCACAACTCTTACTTTAACAACAATGCCTACAATTTTAGAGAGTACAACAGCGGAAACCACAAATGCAGCCTCATCAATCACATCTACGACAACAACAAGCAATCCAATAACATCAACAGCTGTAACTTCTGAATCCACAACTCTTACTTCAACAACCACACCTACAAATTCAGAGAGTACAACAGCGGAAGCCACGACTACAGCATCATCAACCGCATCTACAACAACAAGCGATCCAACAACATCAAAGGCTTTAACTTCTGAATCCACAACTCTTACTTCAACAACAATGCCTATAATTTCAGAGAGTACAACAGTGGAAACCAAGACTACAGCCTCATCAACCACAATCTCAACAACAAGCGATCCAACACTATCAACAGCTGTAACTTCTGAATTCACAACTCTTACTTCAACAGCAATGCCTACAATTTCAGAGAGTACAACAGCAGAAACCACAACTACAGCTGAATCAACCACATTTTCAACAAATGATCCAACAGCACCAACATCTATAACTTCAGAATTCACAACTCTTTCTTCAACAACAATGCTTGCAATTTCAGAGAGTACAAATGCGGAAACTGTGACTACAGCCTCATCAACCACATCTACAACAGTGAGCGATCCAACAACATCAACAGCTGTAACTTCTGAATACACAACTCTTACTTCAACAACAATGCCTACAACTTCAGAAACAACTTCACCGGGAGCAACATCAGTAACTACAATAACCTCAACTACAGAAAGTCCCACAACCACAGTTAGAAGTACTGAAAAAATTACAGCCTCCTCAACTGCACCTTCCATTGTGACTGTTCTTCCCATCAGTACAATTGCAGCTGATATCTCAGCTACAGCTCCAAGCACAACAACAGCCACCATTCCAAGCTCAACTGCAGCTCAAACAACAACTGAATTTCAAGTGACAAGAGGAGATCTTTTAAAAACAACTGTTGCTTTTACCAGTACATCTTCTGCTCCAGCCACACTTACACTTTCAACAAAAACAACTTCAAGCCCAAGCATAGATTCAGATACTACAACTGCATCAACAACTACCACTGGAATTATTACAGGTCTCACTAATACAGCAGAATTTCCAGTAGTTCAAATAACATCAGGTCCAAACACAAATATGTCAACATCACCAGCATCTACAATTCCAGGTCACACATCCATGAAAACAACACCAGCTGAAACTCTTGCTAGCAATACTACACCTCTCAACAATATAACTAAAGCATATTCATTTGTAACACTTCAAAGTACTTCAAGTTTGCGACCAGAAGCTTCAAACAAACCCACAACATTGCCAACAAATGTGTCTGGTTCAGCAAAAATCACAACCATATTGATATTCTCATCCTTGTCAACCCTGCCCAATGAAATGTTGGTCTTAGTTGCTATTAGTACTGTTTTTGAATCTAGAGAGTCCCAACTCAATGAATCACTGCAGATTGTCAGTTTTGCATATAAGAGTAAGTTTCTTCATTATGAATGAAATCATTTAATTATGAAAGTTTCAACCAGTGAAAACAGTCAAACTTTAACTAATTGAAACTGGATATTTCTTTCCAAACAGAAATCTCTGAAACTTCCTATGCTGTAATCTACAAAATTATTTTGAATAATATCAGCATGCCTGAGGATCCTGAGCTAAGAAAAAGCAGTTATGAGCAAGTACAAGATGTCGTCAATAATGCTGTAAGAAACCAGCATTAACCCATTAGCAAAGTTTGGTACCAGTGTACATTTTCACTAGAGGTTGAGGAATGGCTTGTTTTTTTTCTGCAGCTGAACACTCTTCTGAATGAACCTGGCAAGCAAGCTTTTAAGCCTAAATCCTCCAACTTCACGTAAGATGCAAACTCACTTTACAATATTTATTTCATGTGTCCGCATATTTTAGTTTGGAAGCTTTGGAAACAAATAATTGATGAAAAAAATTAAATACAAATATTTTTTGAAGATGTGGATTAAGGTTCCTTACAAATATCTTCTGTTACCGCTATAGAAGCACTTCAAACCAGATTGATGGCAGGATGGAATACATCTTCCAGGATGGAGATGCCATACAACCAGTCAGCTTCCTAAATGAGCTACGTCTGCCAACCACTACAACAGTGATTCCAAAAACAACAACCAGTTTTTCTGTGACTCTTTCAAACCTCATGTAAGTTTTGTTTTTCTGTTTTGAGAACAACTCAAAATGGAGGTGCAAATATTTGATGCAAATTTATAAAACTGTGTTTTATTTACAGATCTGGTTCATCAGTGGTCATAAGCAAGCTGGTTTTCAACTCCTCATCTCCAGTCCCCAGTGAAGATATGGTCCTCAGAGCTCTCAACACTCTCCGTAATTCCAGAGAGTCACAGCTGAATGAATCAGTGAAGGTGGTGAATGTCACCTATGAGAGTAAGTGTCAGCCTATAAAATTGTAAAGCTTTTGAATGGGAATCAGACAAATAATTATAAATGGAAAGCTTTGACCAAAAAATGCATAATGATTTCCTTTCCACGCAGAAATCTCAGAAACCTCCTATGCTGTGGTCTTTACATTTAACGTGGTTAACATAAGCATGCCAGAGGACCCTGAACTCAGAGACAATACCTACCCGCAAGTGCAGGATACCATCAATAATGCGGTAAACATTAAAAAATGAACAGTATGAAAAGGTTTAGGTCCATTGACAGTCTTCACAAGAGGTTGATGGATGATTTGATATTTTTTTCTGCAGCTGAACACTCTTCTGAATGAACCTGGCAAACCAGTTTTCAAACCCAAGACCTATAACTTCACGTAAGATGCAAACTCACTTTAAAAAATGTATTTCATGCGTCCTCACATTTTAGCTTAGAAGCCAAAGAAACTAAGAATTACTGAAGAAAAAATTAACAACAAAACATTTTGAAGATGTGGATTAAAGTCCCTTACATATATGTCCTTTTTGTACTGTAGGAGCACTTCAAACCAGATTGATGGCAGGATGGAATACATCTTCCAGGATGGAGATGCCATACAACCAGTCAGCTTCCTAAATGAGTTACGTCTTCCAACCACTACAACAGTGATTCCAAAAACAACAACCGGTCTTTCTGTGACTCTTTCAAACCTCATGTAAGTTTTGTTTTTCTGTTTTGAGAACAACTAAAAATGGAGGTGCAAATTTGATGCAAATATTTGATGCAAATTTATAAAACTGTGTTTTATTTACAGATCTGGTTCATCAGTGGTCATAAGCAAGCTGGTTTTCAACTCCTCATCTCCAGTCCCCAGTGAAGATATGGTCCTCAGAGCTCTCAACACTCTCCGTAATTCCAGAGAGTCACAGCTGAATGAATCAGTGAAGGTGGTGAATGTCACCTATGAGAGTAAGTGTCAGCCTATAAAATTGTAAAGCTTTTGAATGGGAATCAGACAAATAATTATAAATGGAAAGCTTTGACCAAAAAATGCATAATGATTTCCTTTCCACGCAGAAATCTCAGAAACCTCCTATGCTGTGGTCTTTACTTTTAACGTGGTTAACATAAGCATGCCAGAGGACCCTGAACTCAGAGACAATACCTACCCGCAAGTGCAGGATACCATCAATAATGCGGTAAACATTAAAAAATGAACAGTATGAAAAGGTTTAGGTCCATTGACAGTCTTCACAAGAGGTTGATGGATGATTTGATATTTTTTTCTGCAGCTGAACACTCTTCTGAATGAACCTGGCAAGCCAGTTTTCAAACCCAAGTCCTATAACTTCACGTAAGATGCAAACTCACTTTATAAAATGTATTTCATGCGTCCTCACATTTTAGCTTAGAAGCCAAAGAAACTAAGAATTACTGAAGAAAAAATTAACAACAAAACATTTTTGAAGATGTGGATTAAAGTCCCTTACATATATGTCCTTTTTGTACTGTAGGAGCACTTCAAACCAGATTGATGGCAGGATGGAATACATCTTCCAGGATGGAGATGCCATACAACCAGTCAGCTTCCTAAATGAGTTACGTCTTCCAACCACTACAACAGTGATTCCAAAAACAACAACCGGTCTTTCTGTGACTCTTTCAAACCTCATGTAAGTTTTGTTTTTCTGTTTTGAGAACAACTAAAAATGGAGGTGCAAATTTACTGCAAACATTTGATGCAAATGTATTGAAAAATTGGGTTTTATTTACAGATCTGGTTCATCAGTGGTCATAAGCAAGCTGGTTTTCAACTCCTCATCTCCAGTCCCCAGTGAAGATATGGTCCTCAGAGCTCTCAACACTCTCCGTAATTCCAGAGAGTCACAGCTGAATGAATCAGTGAAGGTGGTGAATGTCACCTATGAGAGTAAGTGTCAGCCTATAAAATTGTAAAGCTTTTGAATGGGAATCAGACAAATAATTATGAATGGAAAGCTTTGACCAAAAAATGCATAATGATTTCCTTTCCACGCAGAAATCTCAGAAACCTCCTATGCTGTGGTCTTTACATTTAACGTGGTTAACATAAGCATGCCAGAGGACCCTGAACTCAGAGACAATAACTACCCGCAAGTGCAGGATACCATCAATTATGCGGTAAACATTAAAAAATGAACAGTATCAAAAGGTTTAGGTCCAATGAAAGTCTTCACAAGAGGTTGATGAATGGTTTAATATTTTTTTCTGCAGCTGAACACTCTTCTGAATGAACCTGGCAAACCAGTTTTCAAACGCAAGTCCTATAACTTCACGTAAGATGCAAACTCGCTTTAAAAAATGTTTTTTCATGAGTCCAAACATTTTAGATTAGAAGCGTGAAAAAAAAAGAATTACTGAAGAAAAAAAATAACATCAAAATTTTTGGAAGATGTGGAATAAAGTCCCTTACCGATATCTCCTATTTGTCCTGTAGGAGCACTTCAAACCAGATTGATGGCAGGATGGAATACATCTTCCAGGATGGAGATGCCATACAACCAGTCAGCTTCCTAAATGAGTTACGTCTTCCAACCACTACAACAGTGATTCCAAAAACAACAACCGGTCTTTCTGTGACTCTTTCAAACCTCATGTAAGTTTTGTTTTTCTGTTTTGAGAACAACTCAAAATGGAGGTGCAAATATTTGATGCAAATTTATAAAACTGTGTTTTATTTACAGATCTGGTTCATCAGTGGTCATAAGCAAGCTGGTTTTCAACTCCTCATCTCCAGTCCCCAGTGAAGATATGGTCCTCAGAGCTCTCAACACTCTCCGTAATTCCAGAGAGTTACAGCTGAATGAATCAGTGAAGGTGGTGAATGTCACCTATGAGAGTAAGTGTCAGCCTATAAAATTGTAAAGCTTTTGAATGGGATTCAGACAAATAATTATGAATGGAAAGCTTTGACCAAAAAATGCATAATGATTTCCTTTCCATGCAGAAATCTCAGAAACCTCCTATGCTGTGGTCTTTACATTTAACGTGGTTAACATAAGCATGCCAGAGGACCCTGAACTCAGAGACAATACCTACCCGCAAGTGCAGGATACCATCAATAATGCGGTAAACATTAAAAAATGAACAGTATGAAAAGGTTTAGGTCCATTGACAGTCTTCACAAGAGGTTGATGGATGATTTGATATTTTTTTCTGCAGCTGAACACTCTTCTGAATGAACCTGGCAAACCAGTTTTCAAACCCAAGTCCTATAACTTCACGTAAGATGCAAACTCACTTTAAAAAATGTATTTCATGCGTCCTCACATTTTAGCTTAGAAGCCAAAGAAACTAAGAATTACTGAAGAAAAAATTAACAACAAAACATTTTGAAGATGTGGATTAAAGTCACTTACATATATGTCCTTTTTGTACTGTAGGAGCACTTCAAACCAGATTGATGGCAGGATGGAATACATCTTCCAGGATGGAGATGCCATACAACCAGTCAGCTTCCTAAATGAGTTACGTCTTCCAACCACTACAACAGTGATTCCAAAAACAACAACCGGTCTTTCTGTGACTCTTTCAAACCTCATGTAAGTTTAGTTTTTCTGTTTTGAGAACAACTAAAATTGGAGGTGCAAGTTTACTTAAAATATTTGATGCAAATTAAACAAACTATGTTTTATTTACAGATCTGGTTCATCAATGGTCATGAGCAAGCTGGTTTTCAACTCATCATCTCCAGTCCCCAGTGAAGATCGGGTCCTCAGAGCTATCAACACTCTCCGTAATTCCAGAGAGTCACAGCTGAATGAATCAGTGAAGGTGGTGAATGTCACCTACGAGAGTAAGTGTCATCAAATAAAGTAGTAATGCTTTTGAATGGGAATTAGGCAAACAATTATGAATGGAAAGCCTTGACCAAAAAATTCATTATGATTTCCTTTCCACACAGAAATCTCAGAAACCTCCTATGCTGTGGTCTTTAGATTTAACTTGGTTAACATCCGCATGCCAGAGGACCCTGAACTCAGAGACAAGAGCTACCCACAAGTGCAGGATACCATAAATAATGCGGTAAACATTAAAAAATGAACAGTATGAAAAGGTTTAGGTCCATTGACAGTCTTCACAAGAGGTTGATGGATGATTTGATATTTTTTTCTGCAGCTGAACACTCTTCTGAATGAACCTGGCAAGCCAGTTTTCAAACCCAAGTCCTATAACTTCACGTAAGATGCAAACTCACTTTAAAAAATGTATTTCATGCGTCCTCACATTTTAGCTTGGAAGCCATGGAAACTAAGAATTACTGAAGAAAAAATTAACATCAAAACTTTTTGAAGATGTGGATTAAAGTCCCTTACATATATGTCCTTTTTGTACTGTAGGAGCACTTCAAACCAGATTGATGGCAGGATGGAATACATCTTCCAGGATGGAGATGCCATACAACCAGTCAGCTTCCTAAATGAGTTACGTCTTCCAACCACTACAACAGTGATTCCAAAAACAACAACCGGTCTTTCTGTGACTCTTTCAAACCTCATGTAAGTTTTGTTTTTCTGTTTTGAGAACAACTAAAAATGGAGGTGCAAATTTACTGCAAATATTTGATGCAAATGTATTGAAAAATGGGTTTTATTTACAGATCTGGTTCATCAGTGGTCATAAGCAAGCTGGTTTTCAACTCCTCATCTCCAGTCCCCAGTGAAGATATGGTCCTCAGAGCTCTCAACGCTCTCCGTAATTCCAGAGAGTCACAGCTGAATGAATCAGTGAAGGTGGTGAATGTCACCTATGAGAGTAAGTGTCAGCCTATAAAATTGTAAAGCTTTTGAATGGGAATCAGACAAATAATTATGAATGGAAAGCTTTGACCAAAAAATGCATAATGATTTCCTTTCCACGCAGAAATCTCAGAAACCTCCTATGCTGTGGTCTTTACATTTAACGTGGTTAACATAAGCATGCCAGAGGACCCTGAACTCAGAGACAATAACTACCCGCAAGTGCAGGATACCATCAATTATGCGGTAAACATTAAAAAATGAACAGTATCAAAAGGTTTAGGTCCAATGAAAGTCTTCACAAGAGGTTGATGAATGGTTTAATATTTTTTTCTGCAGCTGAACACTCTTCTGAATGAACCTGGCAAACCAGTTTTCAAACGCAAGTCCTATAACTTCACGTAAGATGCAAACTCGCTTTACATTGTTTTTTCATGAGTCCAAACATTTTAGATTAGAAGCGTGAAAAAAAAAGAATTACTGAAGAAAAAAAATAACATCAAAATTTTTGGAAGATGTGGAATAAAGTCCCTTACCGATATCTCCTATTTGTCCTGTAGGAGCACTTCAAACCAGATTGATGGCAGGATGGAATACATCTTCCAGGATGGAGATGCCATACAACCAGTCAGCTTCCTAAATGAGTTACGTCTTCCAACCACTACAACAGTGATTCCAAAAACAACAACCGGTCTTTCTGTGACTCTTTCAAACCTCATGTAAGTTTTGTTTTTCTGTTTTGAGAACAACTAAAAATGGAGGTGCAAATATGCAAACATTGATGCAAATTTATAAAACTGTGTTTTATTTACAGATCTGGTTCATCAGTGGTCATAAGCAAGCTGGTTTTCAACTCCTCATCTCCAGTCCCCAGTGAAGATATGGTCCTCAGAGCTCTCAACACTCTCCGTAATTCCAGAGAGTCACAGCTGAATGAATCAGTGAAGGTGGTGAATGTCACCTATGAGAGTAAGTGTCAGCCTATAAAATTGTAAAGCTTTTGAATGGGAATCAGACAAATAATTATGAATGGAAAGCTTTGACCAAAAAATGCATAATGATTTCCTTTCCACGCAGAAATCTCAGAAACCTCCTATGCTGTGGTCTTTACATTTAACTTGGTTAACATAAGCATGCCAGAGGACCCTGAACTCAGAGACAATACCTACCCGCAAGTGCAGGATACCATCAATAATGCGGTAAACATTAAAAAATGAACAGTATGAAAAGGTTTAGGTCCATTGACAGTCTTCACAAGAGGTTGATGGATGATTTGATATTTTTTTCTGCAGCTGAACACTCTTCTGAATGAACCTGGCAAGCCAGTTTTCAAACCCAAGTCCTATAACTTCACGTAAGATGCAAACTCACTTTAAAAAATGTATTTCATGCGTCCTCACATTTTAGCTTGGAAGCCATGGAAACTAAGAATTACTGAAGAAAAAATTAACAACAAAACATTTTGAAGATGTGGATTAAAGTCCCTTACATATATGTCCTTTTTGTACTGTAGGAGCACTTCAAACCAGATTGATGGCAGGATGGAATACATCTTCCAGGATGGAGATGCCATACAACCAGTCAGCTTCCTAAATGAGTTACGTCTTCCAACCACTACAACAGTGATTCCAAAAACAACAACCGGTCTTTCTGTGACTCTTTCAAACCTCATGTAAGTTTTGTTTTTCTGTTTTGAGAACAACTAAAAATGGAGGTGCAAATTTGCTGCAAATATTTGATGCAAATTTAAAAAAACTGGGTTTTATTTACAGATCTGGTTCATCAGTGGTCATAAGCAAGCTGGTTTTCAACTCCTCATCTCCAGTCCCCAGTGAAGATATGGTCCTCAGAGCTCTCAACACTCTCCGTAATTCCAGAGAGTCACAGCTGAATGAATCAGTGAAGGTGGTGAATGTCACCTATGAGAGTAAGTGTCAGCCTATAAAATTGTAAAGCTTTTGAATGGGAATCAGACAAATAATTATGAATGGAAAACTTTGACCAAAAAATGCATAATGATTTCCTTTCCACGCAGAAATCTCAGAAACCTCCTATGCTGTGGTCTTTACATTTAACTTGGTTAACATAAGCATGCCAGAGGACCCTGAACTCAGAGACAATAACTACCCGCAAGTGCAGGATACCATCAATTATGCGGTAAACATTAAAAAATGAACAGTATGAAAAGGTTTAGGTCCATTGAAAGTCTTCACAAGAGGTTGATGATGATTTAATTTTTTTTTCTGCAGCTGAACACTCTTCTGAATGAACCTGGCAAGCCAGTTTTCAAACGCCAAGTCCTATAACTTCACGTAAGATGCAAACTCACTTTAAAAAATGTTTTTCATGAGTCCTCACATTTTAGCTTAGAAGCGTGGAAAAAAAAAGAATTACTGAAGAAAAAAAATAACATCAAAATTTTTGAAGATGTGGATTAAAGTCCCTTACATATATGTCCTTTTTGTACTGTAGGAGCACTTCAAACCAGATTGATGGCAGGATGGAATACATCTTCCAGGATGGAGATGCCATACAACCAGTCAGCTTCCTAAATGAGTTACGTCTTCCAACCACTACAACAGTGATTCCAAAAACAACAACCGGTCTTTCTGTGACTCTTTCAAACCTCATGTAAGTTTTGTTTTTCTGTTTTGAGAACAACTAAAAATGGAGGTGCAAATATTATGATTTGATGCAAATTTATAAAACTGTGTTTTATTTACAGATCTGGTTCATCAGTGGTCATAAGCAAGCTGGTTTTCAACTCCTCATCTCCAGTCCCCAGTGAAGATATGGTCCTCAGTGCTCTCAACACTCTCCGTAATTCCAGAGAGTCACAGCTGAATGAATCAGTGAAGGTGGTGAATGTCACCTATGAGAGTAAGTGTCAGCCTATAAAATTGTAAAGCTTTTGAATGGGAATCAGACAAATAATTATGAATGGAAAGCTTTGACCAAAAAATGCATAATGATTTCCTTTCCACGCAGAAATCTCAGAAACCTCCTATGCTGTGGTCTTTACATTTAACGTGGTTAACATAAGCATGCCAGAGGACCCTGAACTCAGAGACAATAACTACCCGCAAGTGCAGGATACCATCAATTATGCGGTAAACATTAAAAAATGAACAGTATGAAAAGGTTTAGGTCCATTGATAGTCTTCACAAGAGGTTGATGGATGATTTTTTTTTTTTTTCTGCAGCTGAACACTCTTCTGAATGAACCTGGCAAGCCAGTTTTCAAGCCCAAGTCCTATAACTTCACGTAAGATGCAAACTCACTTTAAAAAATGTATTTCATGCGTCCTCACATTTTAGCTTGGAAGCCATGGAAACTAAGAATTACTGAAGAAAAAATTAACAACAAAACATTTTGAAGATGTGGATTAAAGTCACTTACATATATGTCCTTTTTGTACTGTAGGAGCACTTCAAACCAGATTGATGGCAGGATGGAATACATCTTCCAGGATGGAGATGCCATACAACCAGTCAGCTTCCTAAATGAGTTACGTCTTCCAACCACTACAACAGTGATTCCAAAAACAACAACCGGTCTTTCTGTGACTCTTTCAAACCTCATGTAAGTTTTGTTTTTCTGTTTTGAGAACAACTAAAAATGGAGGTGCAAATTTGATGCAAATATTTGATGCAAATTTATAAAACTGTGTTTTATTTACAGATCTGGTTCATCAGTGGTCATAAGCAAGCTGGTTTTCAACTCCTCATCTCCAGTCCCCAGTGAAGAGATGGTCCTCAGTGCTCTCAACGCTCTCCGTAATTCCAGAGAGTCACAGCTGAATGAATCAGTGAAGGTGGTGAATGTCACCTATGAGAGTAAGTGTCAGCCTATAAAATTGTAAAGCTTTTGAATGGGAATCAGACAAATAATTATGAATGGAAAGCTTTGACCAAAAAATGCATAATGATTTCCTTTCCACGCAGAAATCTCAGAAACCTCCTATGCTGTGGTCTTTACATTTAACGTGGTTAACATAAGCATGCCAGAGGACCCTGAACTCAGAGACAATAACTACCCGCAAGTGCAGGATACCATCAATTATGCGGTAAACATAAAAAATGAACAGTATGAAAAGGTTTAGGTCCATTGACAGTCTTCACAAGAGGTTGATGGATGATTTGATATTTTTTTCTGCAGCTGAACACTCTTCTGAATGAACCTGGCAAGCCAGTTTTCAAACCCAAGTCCTATAACTTCACGTAAGATGCAAACTCACTTTAAAAAATGTATTTCATGCGTCCTCACATTTTAGCTTGGAAGCCATGGAAACTAAGAATTACTGAAGAAAAAATTAACAACAAAACATTTTGAAGATGTGGATTAAAGTCCCTTACATATATGTCCTTTTTGTACTGTAGGAGCACTTCAAACCAGATTGATGGCAGGATGGAATACATCTTCCAGGATGGAGATGCCATACAACCAGTCAGCTTCCTAAATGAGTTACGTCTGCCAACCACTACAACAGTGATTCCAAAAACAACAACCGGTCTTTCTGTGACTCTTTCAAACCTCATGTAAGTTTTGTTTTTCTGTTTTGAGAACAACTAAAAATGGAGGTGCAAATTTACTGCAAACATTTGATGCAAATGTATTGAAAAATTGGGTTTTATTTACAGATCTGGTTCATCAGTGGTCATAAGCAAGCTGGTTTTCAACTCCTCATCTCCAGTCCCCAGTGAAGATATGGTCCTCAGAGCTCTCAACGCTCTCCGTAATTCCAGAGAGTCACAGCTGAATGAATCAGTGAAGGTGGTGAATGTCACCTATGAGAGTAAGTGTCAGCCTATAAAATTGTAAAGCTTTTGAATGGGAATCAGACAAATAATTATGAATGGAAAGCTTTGACCAAAAAATGCATAATGATTTCCTTTCCACGCAGAAATCTCAGAAACCTCCTATGCTGTGGTCTTTACATTTAACGTGGTTAACATAAGCATGCCAGAGGACCCTGAACTCAGAGACAATAACTACCCGCAAGTGCAGGATACCATCAATTATGCGGTAAACATTAAAAAATGAACAGTATCAAAAGGTTTAGGTCCAATGAAAGTCTTCACAAGAGGTTGATGAATGGTTTAATATTTTTTTCTGCAGCTGAACACTCTTCTGAATGAACCTGGCAAACCAGTTTTCAAACGCAAGTCCTATAACTTCACGTAAGATGCAAACTCGCTTTACATTGTTTTTTCATGAGTCCAAACATTTTAGATTAGAAGCGTGAAAAAAAAAGAATTACTGAAGAAAAAAATAACATCAAAATTTTTGGAAGATGTGGAATAAAGTCCCTTACCGATATCTCCTATTTGTCCTGTAGGAGCACTTCAAACCAGATTGATGGCAGGATGGAATACATCTTCCAGGATGGAGATGCCATACAACCAGTCAGCTTCCTAAACGAGCTACGTTTGACAACCACTACAACAGTGCTTCCAGAAACAACAACCGGTCTTTCTGTGACTCTTTCAAACCTCATGTAAGTTTGTTTTTCTGTTTGAGAACAACTAAAAATGGAGGTGCAAATTGATGCAAATATTTGATGCAAATTTATAAAACTGTGTTTTATTTACAGATCTGGTTCATCAGTGGTCATAAGCAAGCTGGTTTTCAACTCCTCATCTCCAGTCCCCCAGTGAAGATATGGTCCTCAGAGCTCTCAACGCTCTCCGTAATTCCAGAGAGTCACAGCTGAATGAATCAGTGAAGGTGGTGAATGTCACCTATGAGAGTAAGTGTCAGCCTATAAAATTGTAAAGCTTTTGAATGGGAATCAGACAAATAATTATGAATGGAAAGCTTTGACCAAAAAAATGCATAATGATTTCCTTTCCACGCAGAATCTCAGAAACCTCCTATGCTGTGGTCTTTACATTACGTGGTTAACATAAGCATGCCAGGACCCTGAACTCAGAGACAATAATACCGCAAGTGCAGGATACCATCAATTATGCGGGTAACATTAAAAATGAACAGTATGAAAAGGTTTAGGTCCATTGATAGTCTTCCAAGAGGTGATGGATGATTTTTTTTTCTTTCTGCAGCTGAACACTCTTCTGAATGAACCTGGCAAGCAGTTTTCAAGCCAAGTCCTATAACTTCACGTAAGATGCAAACTCACTTAAAAAATGTATTTCATGCGTCTCACATTTTAGCTTGGAAGCCATGGAAACTAAGAATTACTGAAGAAAAAATTAACAACAAAAAATTTGAAGATGTGGATTAAGTCATTACATATATGTCCTTTTTGTACTGTAGGAGCACTTCAAACCAAATTGATGGCAGGATGGAATACATCTTCCAGGATGGAGATACCATTCAACCAGTTAGCTTCCTAAATGAACTTCATTCACAGACAGGTTTGTCAAAACTAAGGCCAATGACCAATGTTGTAATTGTATATTTTTTTTGCAAGCTTCCTCCATTAATAATTACTTTCTTTTACAGCATTAACAACAGCCAGTGTTTTGACAACTATTCCACTGATAGTGTAAGAGCAGTGATTTCAGTCTGAAATTTACTATTTTTTT
Organism: Ptychobarbus kaznakovi; assembly: GCA_027422405.1. Lineage (NCBI taxonomy): Eukaryota > Metazoa > Chordata > Actinopteri > Cypriniformes > Cyprinidae > Ptychobarbus > Ptychobarbus kaznakovi. The sequence goes on from CM049799.1 coordinate 6,790,734, forward strand.
TTACTTTTTTTTATTTCCTAACTTTATGTATATTATTTATTGTCTTTTTAGGCGTGGCAGAGCACTTATATTCATTCGCCTCGTGTTTGTGACACTGGGCCCCCTGCCAAATCCAGATAAGATTCTTGAGGTGGTCAACACTCTGCTGAACACACGTCTCATAACTAAACAAGGCACCACAACCAAGACTGAGTGATTCTGTGAAATTTGCCAGTGTCAATTATACGAGTAAGTTTTTATCTCGCGGCTTTGCTGCTTTTTGTTCTGAATATGTTATTTAAATTCTAATGTTGTTGATCTGTAGCTTTTATAGCCTATAAGTTAAATTAATAAATAAATAATATTAAGGAATGCATTAGTGAAATTTCACCACCACTATAACCCTCACTAATTAATTGTATTATTAATTTTTAAGAAATAAATGAGACAGCCTATGCTCTCAACTTGGATTGAAATCAACAAAAAACATGAAGAGAAAACTGAATCAGGAATGGCTCACCACCTGTAAATACAAGCACACTATAAACTCAATTGGTGAGTTGGAGACATTTCATAAGAGTAGTCTTTTACAAACATTTTTCTTCTTCCTCTCTTTTCTCCCCTCCTTATTACCAAATTAACTTCTACATATTTACTAAATAATTATTATTTTTCAGCTGGGCAAGATCTCCTCGGTAATCCTGCCCTTCATTAAGATCCAAGCAGTGATTTTAAGTAAGTTCTGACTCACTTTTTACTTTGATTTTTTAGCAAATAAGTCCTGATGACTCTTCATTGATGTTAGTTGGCAGGTTTTTGTACATGAGTACATGGCTTGTGACAATTTTTTTTATTTTTTATTATTTACTTTAGTTTCTCATTGTACATTTTGATCTCCCCACAGGGGTAATTCCACTGTGATTGAGGCCAAAGTAGAGTATGTTTTCTCACCAAGTGACATCACGGAACCCAGCCTTTTTGTTCAGCAACTTCTCCTCCAACTTGCCGAAGGTATTACCATATCCACACCTGCTGCACTGGCAACCATCAGTTACCCCACAGTTTATGTGGCCAAACTGACAAACAAATGTCAATTTTTTTAAGTTGTCATGTTTTATGTCTTGCTTCAAAAATACCAAACGCTGTAAATTAAAGTATAATTCTCCCTCATTAATCATTTATTTATTTTACAGCAAGCCCTCTGACAACAACCTCACCACCGATCTTGTAAGACCAATTCATTATTTTATTTATTAATAAAAAAAATTAAGCTAGTTGTTTTAATTTTCTTTGTTTATATTACAATTCTTTATCATCTTTTTTTATGCAGGATTACGAAGGCAATTATTAGGATTCGTCTCGAGTTTATCACACTGGGCCCAAGACCAAGTGAGAATAGTGTTCTAGAGGTGGTTAAATCTATTCTGGCCGCAAATCTCACAACTAAACTAACCACCAGAACAGTAAGCGTGGGTGAACCTGTGACCTTGGCGAATGTCAACTATTTGGGTGAGTTTTGCTCCATTTGCATGCACCATTTTTGTTGTGAATATAACATTTGTATGCAAATGGCGTAACTGTTGTAATCATGTAGTCCTTATTTATGACTTCCTTTGAAATAAAATTATAATAAAAAATGGAAGTGCAAAGTGCAAATAGCCCGCCTTGTTGGCAAAGTCTGTTTACACTAACTCTGCCCACTAACCTGTGATTGGGTTAGTCAACACTAAAAAAATATGCCAATTCACTATCAGTTTCAGTGGTGGGGCACATGCTTTTTGACACGATCAACCTGAGTTGGAGTCTGCCTTTTGCTGAACTTTTTTCCCCCTTTTCAAATCTCATATCGCACCAGAAAGACATTTATTTTCAATAAAAATTAAAATAAGTATCTAAAATAAGTAAGGTGAAAACAAAAGTATCGGGTAGGGTTAGGGTAGTTGTAGGGAGGGCTTTATTGTCCCAATAAGATGGCATCCATTTAATAATTTGAATTAAAACCATAGTTTACACTCAAAATGCTATTATTACGTTTGTTTTACAATGTGCTACAATACTAAGGTGCAGATCATTGCCGCTATTTGCAATAAGTAGCATAAATAGCAGTTAATTTTGCTATTTTAACATAGTGTAAATATAATCTACAGCTATTTGCACTTAGTGTAATAGGATATCATAAAAAATACAGCTATTTTCACTTTGTGTAAAAGTAATCCATTGCTATCTGCACTTAGTCAAGTCAAGTCAAGTCAAGTCACCTTTATTTATATAGCGCCTTTAACAATACAAATTGTAACAAAGCACTGCACAATATCAAAATAGGCAAATTTTGTCAATAATGTAAAATGACAGGATTTAACACTCAATTATCTGCTGAATGCATTTCATTATTGAATTACTTAGTGTAAATAGTATCTATCGCTAAAAAAATATGCTATTTTCACTTAGTGTAAATAGCATCTTTCACTATTTACACTTAGTGCAAATAGCCGCTGCCTTAAAAAAAGTCAGTAATTACGCATAATGAAAAGGGATACTGAAATACCATGACCCATATATAGTCACACAACTAATTATTTTTGTCGTATATTTTAAAGGAATTAATGACACTGCCTACGCACTCATCTTTGCATTTGAAATCAGCAAAGTATCACTGACCGAGTTAAAATGGAATGAAACCTATCAAGAAATCCAAACGAAGATAAATGACTTGGTGAGTTGGAGAGGCTTGGATATTGTTGTCCTGATATCGCCCTATTTTAATAATGAACATATTGTATTTTAACTGATGCACTTTACAGGTGAGGAAGATCCTAAAGGACCCCTCAGCTAATCTGCTCATTCCAGCCAATTTCAAGTTAGTTCTGATCCACTGCTTTTTACTTTGTCCTGAGAAGAAATGTCTAAATTAATTGAAGAAAACTGCTTTTATGAAACATAGGTGAATGAATGGTAAGATCATTTTTAGATATTTCCTTTTGTTTCTCATTGTATGTTTTAATCTCTCCTCAGTAATGTTTCCGGCGTGATTGAGGCCAATGTTACGTATGTTTTCTCACAACATGACAGCAACACGGCTGCCGGTTTCTTGGTCAATGCCCTTTTCACGGTTTTTACCACACCAGTTCCAACCACCATGAACACAACAATCTCAAACAACGGAAAAACAAACCTAGCATGGATTGTGGCTATCATTGTCCCCTGTGCTATTCTCATCGGGCTCGTACCATGCTGGATTCTCCTTTGCGTAAGTATTATGATGACTGAATATAAAATATGTGCATTGGTAGTGAAGCGATTAATGACAACAGACATGTGTTATTCTTATGGTAAAAACAGACATAGATCTGTGTTTTAAATGTGGCATATAATTGTGTATGTACAGCTCTATAAAATCCCCTTCCATGATGCTAACTCTCACGTTGTCTGTTTATGTGTTTAGTGTTTGCTGTGTGGTTGCTGTGCAGCAGTCAGGAGACGTTGGCACAGAAGACGGTCATACAATGTACAGTACACCACCCGAAACAGCCTCTTCTAGAGAGTTCAGAGATATTTAACAAAAGCAGGACTGAACATCAATGAAAACATAAAAGCCATGGATTTTGGATATTCAGCATGCAATGCATTACTGCCTCTTTTGCAGTAATGAAAGTACTTTGTTAATGCTTATTTTATAAATTATTTATTTTATTATGCCTGTATTGCTAGACAAACAGGCTCTCTCTATAAAATGTTCCTAAATGTGATATTTTAATTCTCCCATAGTGTATAATGAAACTGTATTGTTGTTATTTATTTGTATTTATTGTGATATTCTGTTTACGTTTACTATTAATACGCTTTTGCAAATCATTGGTCTGCTTGACACTGCACAGTTTAAATTAATGGGACAAAGGTAGAACCCTGGAATTACAACTATTATTTACTCATACTCCACGCACTTTATAAATGTTAAGCAAAGTTAAAGCAATCTCATGATGTAAAGACATTTTAAAGCAAATTAATGTAAGTCTTTGGCATGAACATATTAAACTGCATACAACTGTAATAAAAATACTAGATCAATAAAGAATACAGAACAATAAAGCAGTTTGTTTTTCTCTTTGTACCGTAAATATGAAGGCTACTCATTATTGGCCTTAGTCTTGAACATCAAAGCTGTTTATGGGAACACAAAATGCTGTGAATTATTATTATTATTTATTAATTAGGTGGAACTAAATGTATACATTTACAACTTATTCAAGATGTATTTAATTAATGAAAGTTCTACAACTCCGTAAAGTATTTAAAAGTAGTAATGAATATCTTCTTGCCACTGTTGATTTGGTGAGGTTATGCTTAACTGCATTACTCAGGTCAAGTCAAGGTTGAATATCAATCAGGTCAAGGTTGAATTTCAGATGTGCAACAACATTGCAGTCAGTAGGCTTCTTTGGTTATATTAAAATAAAGTGAAAAAAATATATACATACAAAATGATTGTCTTGCAATAATAAATACATAGTGGTAATGATACAGGAAAGATAGAAAAAAAGTCCAACAATAAATGCATTTAAAATCTATGCATTTTATAATGGATTTCTGTAAGTTTCTTTTAAGGCAAGACATACCAGATACAAAAAAGGTTTTGCAATACTCCCCCCGTTGATTGTATTAGGAAATGGCATAATTTATTTTGCATTAGAGGTTTTATTAAATCGTAATGTAAATAAATATGAAAATTAGCATACATTTCCATAAAATAAAAATGACTATTGGATAAAGCCAGCTAAAAAAATCTTGTTTCATTTTGTTTACATACTTGAATTGATGGTTATTCATAAATCAGAAAATACTGTCAACAGCCAGACAAAAGAAAATACATTTTATCTTTTCAACAATAGAATGTTGTATAACAGCATAAATCATTTAGATAAAGAAAAAGGACTTTCAAACAATGTATTATAATTGAAATCTACTTAGACTATATAAACAGATAAAGTGCAATGAAATAAAGACTTACCTCCCAATATTGTCCAGTGCATAAATAATATTTTGTCTGTATCTTATATTTTAGTTAGTTGGTTGGTTAGTTAGTCACACACACACACATGTTGGTTTTTATGGTTTACGGGGACTCTCCATAGGCGTAATGGTTTTTATACTGTACAAACTGTATGTGCTATTGCCCTACACCTACCCTACACCTAAACTTAGCCCTCACAGGAGACTGTGCATTTCTACTTTCCCCCAAAAAAACGGTCACTGTATGATTTATAAGTATTTTAAATTATGGGGACACTGAAAATGTCCTCATAAATCACCTTCTCCTTGTAATACCTATGTCATACCCATGTCATTATACAAATTTGTGTCCTCATAAACCACATAAACATATATATATATATATATATATTTTTTTTTTTCAAATGAACCGCGATGTTCACTCACTGTGCTAAAGTAAATAAATAATATTTATGGGCCGGTGAAAATTGTTTGGTAGAATGAGAGCTTTTATTTTAAAAAACACAAGCGGATGTTGACGACCCAGCGTTTGGAGAGAGCTCGAGACCCGTATGCAAACTTATTTGGATGGGTTTATTGTATGGACTGATTCATTATTATTAAAGGAGATTAATCTAAATAGATTCCAACGCAATGGCAAATATTATAACGTTTCAGACGCAAATCGCTTCAGTAATGGAAGTACTCGCAAACGCCGCTGTGGCAGAAATCTGTAAACTTGTTGAGGACAGCTATACCGAATTACAGCTGGAAATATGTCAAACTGAAAAGGAGAATCACATTCTTAAAAAGAAATTGAAAGTGCTAGAAATCCGGGATTCGTTTTATAGAAGAGCGCACAAACTGAGAAACGAATCAAATGCCTTGACAAAAACAGGTTTTCACGAAAAAGCATCAGGTAAAGAGGTTCATGGTCATTTAGACAATAGTGACATCAGATTGATACCATTATAATAAAAGTCACTATTATAACTTGTGAATTACTAATGGAGAACATATGCTTGTTTCCAGGACGAATTAGTGTGAAAATTGCTTCGCTGGGTAATGAGGGTAACGTTAGGGATGAAGATGAAGCTGGCTCCGGTAAAGTCTCGCACCTTCAACCCGAGAGACTAGACCAGGTCTGCAAAAAACAGTGAATGGGCTGTATCTCTTTGCCTTAATCTTTACATCTTTAAAACTTTGCATTCATCACTTTTGTCCTCATGTGTTGTACACCTCAAACGGCAGACCTGTTATCTGTTCATTCAATATGACAGTTAAACTGAAACTTTTTCTTTGTTCAGTAGCTTACAGCACTCAAAACGGTCTTGCTACAGTGCTGACACTTCCCCATTTATCAAATAGTTCATCTCTATTATTAGCATTATATATATAAAGATCCCCTTAGGACAGGGTGTCAAACTCAGTTCCTGGAGGGCAGCAGCCCTACAAAGTTCCAACCCTGCTCCAACTGACTTACCATGTAGATTTCAAATACACCTTAATAACTTGATTAGCTGGATCAGGTGTGTTGAATTAGGAATTAGGGTGGCATCTAAACTGTGCAGGGCTGTGGCCCTGCCTTAGGATAATACATTTCCTAAAGTTGTATGGTGATTTGGCATAAATATTATGTAAGTGCGTGTTTCCTTACAGCAATTTCAGGTACTGTATGTCGCTTGCTATTATGCAGTTGTTTTTGTAGACGGACAGATGCATTACTTTATAAAGTTTAGGGTTGGTGAAATAAGAAGTCTCTTGCGCTCATTAAGGCTGCATTTATTTGGTCTAAAATACAGTAAAAGCAAAGATTAATTTCAGATGCTATATCTAATATACTGATTTGATCCTCAAGAAGCGTGCAAAAGAACAGCATTTATTTCAAATATAAATCTTTTGTAATACTGTAAATGTTATTATTGCCATTTTTATCAATATAATGCATGCTTGCTCAAAAGTATTTATAAAAAAAATACATTTAAAAATCTTACTGACCTAAAATTTTGAACAGTGGTGTACATATCTGGATTTGCTGGCATAGGCCATTGAACAACTCATGCCAGTTGACCACGCATTGCAACTGATCAGAAACAGATTTTTTTTCCCCATAAGCATGTACTCTCAGGAACCATAACAACATTATGCTTTTAATCAGTCTGTAGAGGATGACGAGCCAGATGTCCTCCTTATTAAAGAAGAGAGACCTGGCAACATGAGGTGTGAACAGTCAGAAAGAGAAACCGAGATTACTGAAAAATGTGAGTATGATGTATACATTTTTTTCATTGTATGGAGTTATTTTCTCTTTTTTTTCCAAGTTATTTTAGGGGATAACTGCATAAACTAGTCGTCAGATTTGTGATCCGTTTATGTCAACAGAATGGAAAAATATGGCTTTTAAAGGAGAAAAGATCCAATCAAATAGTAATGTTAAATTCACAAAATAAACAAATATATGTGAATTATGCAAAGAAAACTGTTTTAGTATTTTATTGCATATAGAAATTTTTGCATTGGTGTGTGTGTGTACTGGTACATCTATGTTGCAGATAAAGATGACAACCAGTACAGGAGTGCAGGAGTCTTTGTAAAAGTCCACAGAGAAAACATCATCGACCAGAAAACAGTCCAGCACTGCCATCAAGAGGTAAGAAACTGACTTTCTCAATCAATGAGCTCAGGTGACCACTAATGTATCAGGATTCATGGCAGCATTGTGCTTGTTTATAGTCTGTAGTGGATGATGAGCCAGATGTTATCATTATTAAAGAGGAGAGACCTGGCAGCATGAGGTGTGAACAGTCAGAAAGAGAAACAGAGACTGCTGAAAACCGTAAGTACGCTGTACTGTATTTAATATTTGTGTATATATGCATGTGTGTGTATTTTATTTTAACTTCAGTTTGTTTTAGTTGTCCCCCAGCAATGTGGATGGCCAAATCAATCTAAAGATTTAAAATGAATCCAGATAAGTAATTAGAAATCAAACATTATTTGATTTCTTATTACTAAGCTGGTAATATTGTGTAATAGATTCATAAATTGTCAAACATGAAAATTATAGTATTATTGATAGTGTTATTTATGGTATCTATTTATTGCACATTTCTTTTCCAGTGCATTTTGAACTTTGAATGGATATTGAGATGAAAAGTAAAATTAATCCTTGATTACCGTGTTTTATTTTTGCACTTTGCTTTCCTGGTAAGACAACACACAGTACGGGAGTGCAGGAGTTTTTGTAACCGTCCACAGGGATAACTTCATAGACCAGGACACAGTTCAGCACTGCCATCAAGAGGTTAGTATGAGAGATACACTTGAACATGCATGTATTTATTTACAAATCAGGCTTACAACTTTTTCTCCAGTAGTGACTGTTTACATACTGCTTCCCTTTTTTGTTCACATGGTATTAATATCGTTACCTATTCATAGGAAGCTTGTTTGTTGTGGTCTAGTTATATTCAGATTTAACATCAACTGACAATGAACAATATTTCTAAAGCATTTATTAATATAATTTACAAATACATTATTAAAATCAAAAGTAAAAGTTTCTGCTTCAAAATGTCATTTTTTTTCAATGTGTTACATTGTGTGTTTACAATGTGTTTTTTTATTATTATTTGTGACATTTACTAGCAATTTCTAAGTGAAATTTGTCAGTGTATACCAGGGATACTCAAATCTGGCTCTCAAGATCCACTTTCCTGCAGAGTTTAGCTCTAACCCTAATCAAACACACCTAAAGCAGCTAATCAAGGTCTTCAGGATGCAGTTAGGTATTTTCTTTCCCAGGGTTTTTCAGGGTTGGAGCTAAACTCTGCAGGAAAGTGGTCCTCCAGGATCAACGTTCCCCACCCTGATCTAATAGATCTAAGCCAGGGATCTCCAACCCTGCTCCTGGAGAGCTACCGTCCTGCAGACTTCAGTTCCAACCCTGCTTCAGCACACCTGTCTGTAATTATCAAGTAGCCCTGAACACCTTGATTAGCTGGTTCAGGTGTTTTATTGGGGTTGGAGCTGAAATCTGCAGGATGGTAGCTCTCCAGGAGCAGGGTTGGAGACCACGGATCTATGCTAACATGAACCGTAGCATTTTTACTAACTAACATCTAACAGTTTTACTTAATGCATTAATATTAACTAATGGAACTGTATTGTAAAGTATTACCAACCAATCACATTCCGTTTTTATTTCATGGTACAGAGATAGTACGTCTAGAATACAGATAATTTTCTGCTAAATTGCCTTATAACATTAAATATCATAATTCACCATCAATAATCTGTTCCTCTGGCAGTCCGATGGAATGCAACCTGATCTCCTTGAGGACGAAAACCAAGAAATGCATGAAATAGGTGAAGATGCTCATTTACTAAGTAGTTACTAGAAAATTATTCTTGTAAATGACATAATTACTAAACACAGTATTTTCTCTTTTTTATTGCTTACTAGTTTCCATTTAAGCATTTTGTATTTCCAAACAGGTGAAACCAGAATGGAGAGACATTGTGATGAAGATGCAGAGACTAACCTGCAGCCTGTCCCTTCCTATCCCTCATGGGTTTCCAGGAGATTTAACAGAACCACAAATCATGCCTCCTATGCTGAATCTGAATGCAACGGAGGACCTTCTGTGAATCAGTTTTTGATGCACAGAGGGAGTGCAAATCCCACGTGTTCCTATGCAACTCCATTGGACTCTAATGGCTTGTCTGTGCCTGATATGGAAGGCCATTTAACACACAGTGATGAAGGTAACGTAATTTCTCAATCCGAACGGTCCCCTTTCACGCCGTGCTTTTCTTTCAAACAGTCAGACTCGCCTCGGATGCAAAGGAAAGATAAGTTTGTGTGTAAACATTGTGGAAAAGCATTCTCTCAACCCAGCACTCTCCTCTTGCATCAAAAACTTCATAACAGGGAGATGCTTCACCACTGTACACTCTGCGGTAAGCGATTTAGTCAGGCGTCTAGTCTCAAAAGACACCATAGCATCCACAGAGGAGAAAAACCATTCCGATGTGTGCACTGTGGCAAGCAGTTCTCAGATCAAAGTAACCTCAAAAAACATGTGACTGTTCACACCGGTGAAAAGCCTTATGGCTGTAACCTTTGTGGGAAAATGTTCAACCAGTCTTCAAACCTCAAAACACACATGAGGATCCACACACGTGAGAAGCCTTTTGGTTGCGATCGATGTGGACGGATGTTTGCTCACAAGTATATTTTGGTGAAACACCAACAGAGAATGTGTGTGTCTACTGGACAATTGTAGACTTCACAAGGTTGAGAATACTCACATTGGTAATTAAATTAAACATTAATTTACATAGATTTAATACTAATGTATTCTTGTGGCTGATTACATTGGAATGGAAGAAGCATTGGTGCACATTATTCCAAAATATACTTTTTTTGTAAGTCTTTTATCAAGTGTAATGGGAACGGTTTATTTTTTGGTGGTTAACATTAACTACTTCCTGCAAGCCACCTGGTTCCTTTCTGAAACGCCTGCTTTTGATGATCCAAGCTATTCCAAATAGATAAAATCAAGTCCCTACACTTTTTCTCATTGAATATCCTGTTTCACTGGGAAATACGTCAGATTTCTGAAGAACACTGGGTAGCAATTAGCGTTTCATGTTGCATGTTTTCTTAGCTATGTTGCAATATAGCTTACAGTAGATGACACATAAGATGAAACAAGTTTTAAAACTCAATTTTAAAATATTATCTCTACATTTATTCGAAGTGTGAAATATTTTGTACTCGTGTAACTTGAAAGACTGTTAAATCCAGTTATGTAACATTAATGTTAATAAATTCATGCACCTTCAGAAAAAGGATCTCAGATCATTGCATAGAAAATTGACGTGGTTCTCAAATATTATTCTAGTATAGGTTACTTTGTCTGCATTAAAACTGCTATGTCATTTCTGATTTAAAGTTGTCAATTTATGGTGAATAATAGTTTTTAAGTTATATTCTATTATTTATAGAAGCTGTGATTGGTTAAGGCTGGCTATAGTTGAAGTTCTTGTTCTATGGAGTTTGAAAAGACATGTTCAACCCACATGTCATGTTGGAAATGTCATGATTATTCACATTAATGACTTTGTTCTTTAGCATTAGTAAAGTTATAACCAGGTGTTTTTTTATGTTCACTAAAACAGTAATTCAAAGTCCACCAATTGAGCAGTATTGAAATATAATGCATTTAATATAATTGTCATGTTAAAATTGATAAAAACAGATGAATCTATAAATTGCAAAAAACTGCCCCTTTTCATAAATGCAAATATAATTTAATACAAATGCCCCTTTTCATTTGTATAAAAATTGTCAGTAAGTTATAATACCATTTGTCTATTTGATCCATCAACCTAAATTCAGATCTAAAATTATGATTATCTTGTATACATATTAAATCAAGTATTCAAAAAAATGATGTCAAACCAAACTGTGTTGATGATAAAAAAAATGTTTGGCAGGGGTGATAGAATGTTAGTGTTAAGGCAATAATAAAACAGTTACAACCATAATACATGGAAAAGCAAAATGGCTCCCGCACTAACCCCAAAACTGATAGTTGGATAAAAACGGTGTCCAGCACTGTCTGTTGTGGCATTAGTAGAGGGAGAGGAAGTTACTGATGTTGCTGCTGTCGCTGTAGTCATGCTGTTTGTTGTAGAAGCAGTAGACATGGTGTTGGGTGGTGGTGACAGCAGATGTTACTGATCTTGAGCATATACCAACATTTCCAGCTCCATCTACAGAAACCAGTTCCATTACTTCAGAACAACAAGAGGCACTGTAGAACACAAAAGTGACGTTTATGCCTCCATCTCCAATTGTGGTGCTAGTGTTGAGGGTTCCAAGGCCCTGACGCAGAGTCACAGACATGATACCCGTCCCATTTCCATCGGTAAGGTTGGCTGAGAGATTCCATGATGACAGGCTACAGTTGCCTGAGCAGTTAGCATTTACACTAATAATCTCACAGACTGGAGAGGTGAAGTCTGTAATCTTGTGAGGGGGGAAAAAAGATTTTAGATTTTATTTATTGTTGAATTAACTTTATAAAAACTAGCCAAGTATGTTGATATTGATTGTGTGTATATATATATATATATATATATATTATATATATTGTATATTGATTTACATGTAAAAAAGTATGTTTTTGCACACTACTGTTCAAACGTTTGGGGTTGGTATGATTTTGAAAAATGTCTTGTATGCTTACTGTAATATTGAAAAATATTACAATTTAAAAGATCTCCTTTCAATTGTAATATATTTTCAAATGTGACTTATTCTTGTGATGGCAAAGCTGAGTTTTCAGCAGCCATTACTCCAGCCTTCAGTGTCACATGATCCTTCAGAAACCATTCTAATATATTCTGATTTGCTATTCGAGATACATTTCTTATTGTTAACAGTACTGAAAACAGCTGCTTAGTATTTTTGTGGAAATCTTGATACATTTGTTTTCAGGAGTCTTTGATGAACAGAAATAGAAATCTTTGTTAGATTATAAATGTCTTTGTGATTTCATCTTTGATCGATTGTATATATCCTTGCTTAATAAAAGTATTATTTTCTTATTAAAAATCTTACTGACCCCAAACTTTCATGGATAAATATTACATTTACGATTTATGGTCCATAAGTGTTTGCTTAAAGGGGTCATATGGCGTTGCTAAAAATAAAATAATTTGGTGTAATAATGCAATGTTAATGCAGTTTAAGGTTCAAAAAACATTGTTTTACACATACTGTACATTATTGTTGCTCCTCTATGCTCTGCCTTTCTGAAACGCGTCGATTTTTACAAAGCTCATCGTTCTGAGAAGTGAGGCGTGCTCTGATTGGCCAGCTGTCCAGTGCGTTGAGATTGGCCGAATACCTCAAGCGTGTGATGGAAATGTTACGCCCCCTTACCGTATTATACCGTACCGTATACTGCTCAAAACTCACGTTGAATCGTCAATGGCAAATCCTTTAAATAAGAACATTTACTTACAGGCTGTGAGTCATTGGAATTGAAAAGTTGTAATTGTCCCACTTTATAGAAACAGCCTTTGTGCACAGCTAGCAGGCTACTTCCAGGTTCAGTTATCCGTAAAACTTAAATAGTTATCCGTAGAATGCGCTGCACACACTATAATATTCGGGTTTGAACTTTTCTGGAACAGTGTTGTAAATGCAATATTATCCCCGATTTCTAGTTGTGTCCTCTTTTGGAAGCCCAAACAAAGTACTTTCTCTTTCACAACTAAACACAGCGTCTCCAGGACATGGCGACAGCAACAATACTACAGCGAGAATAATAGTTCCGCCTTCTTTCATTGCATATACGTTTGGACGGTGTTTTGCAAATCTTCCCACACCGTGACGTAGACATGTGGGGCGTGTTTGAATGAGCCATTTTAGGAGGGCATGGTCGAATCTTAACTTTTATAGAATATCTATTTGGTTTTGAGACTTCAGTCTTTGCAACTTCAGGGATCTTATCTATGCACAAACAGCTTGTAACGCTCCAAAGAGAAATTAAAACTTGAAATCGCATCATATGACCCCTTTAATATAACATGATTCAGAAATGCATATTTTAGATGTTTACCGGAGAAACAACTGTAAGCTTAAGCACAGCATAGTTGAAATCACTTTTGCCTGATGTTTCTGCTTCAATAGTGAGAGTCACTTCAGTGCCTGAGGGGGTGTCTGAGGGTGCAGTTAGATTTACTGTGCTATTTCCATTCATCCCCCTTCCAGCGGACATGGTGCTGGGAAATTCTAGGGCGAGCCCACGGTCATTCCTGGCATTAATATTGAGCTCATCAGAGCTATTGTATACCACCGTAAAAGGTATGCTCAATGTCTTCCCAGGCTCCCACACCTCATCTGTCCAAGCCTAAGTGTATAAATAGTATGATGAATAGTTGTAAGTATAGTTTGAGAATGAGTTTGACTAATGTTAGAAAGCCTGAACTTACAGTAATAACCACACTGGAAGCTCTATATTGAGTGACGGACTGTCTCTGAAAGCGATCATTTGATGAGCGTGAAGAAATCCTCTCCCCCATCACACGGATAACAAATTCTCCTGCTGGGACACTGTTCATTGTGACTAAGAAATCCCCATCTGCAATCTTTTCTAGGGTTCCAATAATAATCTGGAATCCTGATGCTTCCACAAGAGCCACCTCTGTGGGGGTAACAGAGTCCCCACCCATGATGGTACGCAGTAGTGTGACGTTACTGTCTGTAGCAGAGAAAGAGCAATAGAGAGAGTAAAAATACGAGCTGTTGCTTATTGTTATAGGCTGTGCTTTATGTTCACTCACTTGGTCTGCCGCTTAATTCACTGTAGCCTGAATGAGCGCCTTCACTTAGCTCCACAAATTTGAACAGGAAGTCAATGTCACTTTGACCTGGTAATTCAGTAAGTAAATTAAAGAGATTTACTTCCTGATCAAAAAGGTACCATCTGGATTTAAACAAGCAAATACTTAAGATTTTAGGACTGAATCGTTTTTTGCAGCTTTTAGTATGTTTGGCAAACATTTTTATAACGTTAACTGATTCAGTGTGTAGTTTTTTTTTTATTTTATTTCTCTGTCAATCATTGTTACAGTTTAACTCACAAATGCAACAAAAGAAGGCTATCACAAATGAAGCAGAAGAAAACGCCAAAGTTCTCAACATGGCCACAGACAAAATCAGCTAGGATCTGGTGGAGAAATTCTAAGCTAAGGACACCTGCCACCTGTGCCCATTCCTGCAATAATTCCTGCCCATTCCCTAAACCTAACAACCCCACACATACCGTTAGTTTGTAAAACAGACATAGAGCATTAACCTGTTAGAGCTACTCACTGGACATTTAATTTCTGAACTTCCTAGATATGTACAACCAATGTAATAAAACGTTGCCTTTAGCACCACTTACTGGACATTTCACTTTCAAATAGTTTCAAACCTAGCAGGAAGCAACAGTGTCAGAAAGAGCAAATAAATACATGATGACAGAATGTTACTTTTTGGGTAAACTACACCGTAAATAAACTTCCTGTAGAAATGTAAAAATCTAACTTGCAGTAAAAAATACTGTATTGATGATTACAGTCATATTTACCCTGCTGTAAATGTATTTACAGTATAACATTTTTACTGTAACATTTTAGTTGTATATATACTGTACCTCTAGTGCCTTGTTGACATTTGTAAATGTATGAGAGAGAAAAAAGTTACCAAGGACTTTGATGGTATAGGACTGTAATGAGCTAATTTTAATGTTCCAAAGTCCCACTGGATCAAGGATAGTCAGACGCACTGTGTAAAAGTTCAACCAACCCCAGTTTTCCACTTAATTTTTAGGGTCTGATAATCCCCTGTGGATGTAAATAATGCCATCAAAACAGATAATTAATATAATTAATTATATATTATATATCAGATAATTAATATATATATATAATATAATATAAATATAATTTATTTGCAATACCGTTTTCAATATTTGTTTACGCACCTAATGGGCTTGTGGTGTTGAACGCTAGAGAATTGCCTGTTATATAGATCGTCATATTTTTCAGTGAGGATTCCACAATGAAAGAGAAGGTTTCTGCTTTTCCTGGGTTCCTTACAGTTTGGAAAACTGTTACCTGAAGACACAGAGATAATGTTGTATGCATACTGATTTTAGATACTTAAAATCTCAATGAAACACATTTTAAAAACATATTCTTCACTATTGTGGATGGTGAGGTTTCTTATTCAACTATGTGACTGTGGAAAAAAAAATAAGACTACTACACTGTGATTGAAAGTTTGAGATATTGATTTCATTACTAGGGCAGATATGGAGGCATCTGTTATAATGATGGTGGCTTGAGGAAGTGTTGCTTTGGTGACCTCAATCGCCAGTCCTCCAGAGGCCAGAGCCAAATCCAAATAGACCTGATTTAAGGGATTAGAGATCCTGGTGGAGTAATACTGACTCTGGGCCTGATTCGGATCCTCGCTCCTCCTCCGGCGAGCAGCAAGACTGTTAGTCAACAGGAAGTTCACCTATAAAAAAAAGTAGCAAAGAAAATGTGACTTATTTACTTTTTTTTCAGTTTAGCAACTCATCTATTTAGACATACCAAATAATATAAAAAAACTGAACTACCAAATCATAAAAATAATATACAAATAAATGAATAACCAATCAACCAATGAGTAACCAAAACTCTTTTGAGGACATCTTTCTTTTTTCATGTACTATTTTCAGATCAGAGAATAGTATGCAAATGTTTAGAAAAGCATACATAACTCAATACCAATTTTTTTCTAAATGCTTGTGGATACAAGGGCTAAATGTATGTACATCTTCAGAGTGTAAAGTGTGTCAAAATAGAAAAGGTGGTTTTTAAAATAGGATTGTTCAGAAATGGTTTAGAATACTAAACATTTTATCTTATTCCTACCCGATCTCATGAAAGTGTGTATAAATAGTATGCCAAATAAAAAGTGAAAACTCATGGTATTGATATGTAAAAATGGACTTTGGCATGTATATGCTACACTATGGGTAGGATTAGGGTTGTGGGGTAGATGCATATCATATGTACGCGAAAACGTCTTGGGTTACGTATGTAACCAATGTTCCCCGAGAGGGAACGAGATGCTATGGGGAATAAAGCCTGCATGACCAGTGTCTGAAGCACATGTGAAACAACGCCAATCTATTGGCCCACATGGCCCATGACGTCATAAGTGGGGTGCTCGGAAGTATAAAAGGGCACCTGCTGAATACATCATCCACTTTAGCTGTCTGAAGTGGCCACTGACACCACGGGCCACTCACACAACTTGGCAGGAACGGGGGAATCCGAATAGGTCATGTGGAACATTCCACCCAAGTTAAGAGCACAGCTATCCTCAGATTGCTATGATATGTGAGCAGAATTAGCCTGGATACACAATACCACTGTAGCCTCTAAAGTAGCTCAAGAGACCGCTACTTAAATCCTTGGTTAAAGAGAGTAGCTGCTGAGCTAGAACACAGCTATCCTCAGATAGCTATGTCCTTAATGTCTTATGAAGGCTTTTGGACCAGATTAACATAGCCGAGACTGCTATCCTTGTCAGCCCCAAAGTAAACAATACACTCGTAAATAGCCTTCCTGCAAAGCTACCCAGACCACATAGAGTGGGCTATCTACTTACAACCCTAGCAGGGAGGACAGCACTGTCTAGGCAAGGGCTCAAGGAGACTGCAACTTAAAGACCTAATAAGGGGAGCATTCACTGTGCTAGCACATAGATATACTCAGATAGCTATGTACCTAGGAAGGGCAACCTCAAGGGGGGCCGACTGAATCTACCTAGATCTCAAAGAGTGGACTGTCTACTTACGACCCAAATAGTGTAGACAGCACTGTCTAGGTAAGGGCTCAAGAGACCGCTACTTAAAACCCTAAGCAGGGGAGCAATCACTGAGCTAGCACATTGCTATCCTCAGATAGCTAGGCTCTAGGAAAGGGGACCACTCCATAAGAGGGCTCACTGCAACCGCAGTAGAACACCGCTAGCCTTAGATAGTGACGTGACATACGCTGTATTCAGGTAAGCCCATCCTGCCATAATAATGGCTGGAATATAACCACTGTCCGTTTGTTATACTAAGGAGGTCCCCAATCCATGTCAGTCCCACAGTAGGCTAGCGAAGCACCATGTTATTGACCAGGAGTTTACAAGAGGGAGATCCGGACCCTCAGTAAATGATTCGATAAAGAGCGAACACATACACATCATAGTCAGCGATCAAAGCCTGATGTAAGCTGAGGCTGTAACACTAGAGGGTAACTATCCTCGAAAAAAGTTAACTCAGATAAGACTGAAGATAGCCCAGACCACAGAAGTGGGTCATCTACTTAAAACCCTGAAGGGGAGACAGCACAGTCCATGCAAGGGGCTCATGGAGACCACTATTTAAAAACCCCGAAAAGGGAAGCAGTCTTTGAGCTGTAACACAGCTATCCTCAAATAGCAGATTCCTAGACAAAGACTTCAGTGCTTAATCGAGAGAACTTTGTGCCAAGGGGAACCCAACCTAGTTAAGGAGCCAGGCTAGAACATGGCTTCCCTCAGACCGCCATATTCCAGAACAAAGTAAGCTTAGGCTGGAGCATAACCATCCGCAGAAGACTACACTCCAGCTTAACGCAGGAAGAGATATTCCCCATAACCACTCTAGATGCTGAAAACCCTGGGAGAGAAAACTTGCAAGCCTCTCTCCACAGATAATTTAAATATATTGATGCCCAGCGAGACTCTCTACACACACTAACATGCATATTAGAGAGGCAGGCCAAGCTGAATATAGCTATGGCCACGATCTCGCAGGATCAGGGCTGAAACGACTCAATAGTAACCCAATAGTATCTGTGATGTCCGACAACCCATTTAGAGTGGGTGTGCGGATCTTGCAGATCAAAGCGATGACCACGAGGTGAGAAACTGTGCTGCGGCAATGGCGGAACTGGGCCGCGAGACACAAATGCTTTGTTCCGCATCCCTCGGGAAAATATACACTAAATCAAAACAGCATATTACATTGCCTTTGATACTAGGGATTGAGGTGGGCAAGACCCGTATGGCAAGCCGTTTTAAGACTTAATCTATAAGCCGTACTAGTATCTATTTTAATATTATTAGTACTTATTTTTTAGATACTAGTATCTTTTCCATTAAGTACTAGTACTTATTCATTAACTACTAGTGCTTATTCTTTAAGTACTAGTGTCTATTGTAAAGTGACTAGTACTTATTCATTAGATACTATTACTTATTCATTAGATACTAGTACTTATTCTTTAGATACTAGTACTTATTTCAATAGTGACTAAAAACTATTATATTGTTACTAGTAACACATTTAAAAATTTTGCCATTGACTTCTATTGTGATCCGTCATTGAGATATTAACTATTCAGTTTTGACTAGTAAGTATTCCACTAGTGACTAGTACTTAATTTGTATGTACTAGTAGTTATTCATTGGGTACTAGTACGTACTTTTTAGATACTAGTACTTATTCATTAGATACTAGTACCTATTAAATATATACTAGTGCGTATTCATTAGATACTAGTACTTATTATTAGATACTAGTACTTATCCATTAGATACAAGTACTTATTTTTTAGATACTAGTACTTATTTATAGATACTAGTATTTATTCATTAGATACTAGTACTTATTCATTAGATACTAGTACTTATTTTTTAGAAACTAGTACTTATTTATAGATACTTATTTATAGATACTAGTACTTATTCATTAGATACTAGTACTTATTCATTAGATACTAGTACTTATTCATTAGATACTAGTACTTATTCATTACATACTAGTACTTATTCATTAGATACTAGTACCTATTAAATAGACACTACTTATTCATTAGATACTAGTACTTATTATTATATACTAGTACTTATCTATAAGATACTAGTAATTATTTTTTAGATACTAGTACTCTATCTGAAAAAGCACATGTAATTATTCATTCAAACAGTATGGGGTTGGGGGGTATAGTAAACCTACCTCAAAAAGTTAGAGTCTAAGTTAGAATAATATATCAGATTGCAATTACTCAGTTTGCATTTGTTCTGTCAGAAATTTGTTCTTGTCTACAAAAGTCATGAAAAGGCTAGGACAAAGGATCTAGTTCTTTCTATTGACACACCTGTAGAGTATGTAGAGCCTCACCCAAACGCGTTCTTGCGGTTTCATAATTACCCTGTTGGGCAGCAGCTTTAACTGCTTTGACTCCTTCTGTGATGAGGTCCCGGCCCTTCAAAAAAGTCTCGCTCTCAAAGTGGTGTCTTGCACTCGTCAAATATTTTCCATCAACCCAGGCATTTTCATTGCAAACTCTGCTAAAGGCTTGTTGGAAACCTTTGGCTGATGCTGGAGATGAGCAAGCTTTTGTCAGAGACTCAACTGTCAACACGTTTGGCTGAAACAGAACAGACATGCAAACACGGACATGAAGTACTTTGCTTTTGAAAAGATTGTATGTTTCTCAGTCTTCATTCGTGAAAATGAATGGATAGACACATTTGATGCATAGAGGTCCTTCTTTTTTAATATTCAATCATTTGCATATTCACTGTTGTGCATGCCACTAGAAAAATACAGACTATTTGCAGACATCAGCAGACTGTGACTTTGGTCTTTAGTATGACATGAATTTGCAAGTTTAAAAAAGTTGTTAAGAGAAAATTCCGTTTGGTCATCTTTAGCCAAGCTACCTATCCAGCTTACAATGTTTTAAATATGTGGGAATTATGTGTATTTCTAATGTAGCAATAAATTTTTTCCCTCAAAATGTAAAAAAGAAAACAAGCTGTTTTTGCTGTTAATTAACCAACTTCATAACCACAACAAAATAATGACCCCTGTCTTCACCCACCAGCACAAAATCTCTTCCTTGTTGAAGTGCCTGAGCCTTACAGACTTCTATTGTTGTTTGTAAAATAGCTTTTTGCATTATTTCTTGGTGGGTAATGGAACTAGTTAGGAGAACCTTGAAAGCCAGTGACCTTTCTTCATTATGCAGAATGACAAAGAGGATGATCATTTTATAGAGAAAACTTTGAGTCATTATGGCTTGATCTGAAAAATAAATAAGACATACATAATTACAAACTTAAAGACAAATAAGATAAATATTATGAAATTGCTAAGATAACAGCCTGCAGGGATTATCGACGTCATGCACAATTCTACTGTAAATCGTTATGATGGACCATTTATATATCAGTCCAGAAGGTGGCCCTTAAATGAAGGAATGTGCATCAAGCAGGTTTTACTGTATTTATCTGTCTTTAGCCTAATACTTTTGTCTGGGCAGTCTAGTTGGGTTACTTTCAGTGGAACTATTGGCACAAAAAGGGTATGAATAGAAATCACTGTTTCGCAATGATACTATCACTTTTACACAAAAACAACTATCATTGTTAGATGTTTTCTGTGAAGTTAAGCTGGTTGCAAAGCACTATCAGTTCCTGCCAGAACTGAAAATTACATCTGTTTTGGCATATGTTATGTTCTGAAAAATTTGTGTAATATTTCTATAACTTTATAGAATTAAGTATAGAAATTGATTAGGCTATTGATAGCATTCAATGTTGTAGATCATTTCTATGTTTGGGAAAATGTGCTTCTTGGTTTTACTGATTATATATTATGAATGTTTTAATTACTATTATTTTCAGAAATAAATTTAAAATACATCAACGTGATAATCTATAGAACTAATAAATATGTAGTTCACTCCCAAAAATGAAACTTACATAGTTTTCTCATCATGTAATTAATTCCAAACATGTAGCCTACATACAAAAGAAAGTATTTAACTGTAAGTAAAAAAAAACTTCTCTTGAAGTCTACTATCATCTCTACTGTTTTTATTTTCTTGTGAAACAGAAGCAGTTTGATGTTAAGTTCAAACCCCACCAGGTGCAACTTTCAAAGTTTTGAGGAAATACAATTAAGAGGTTTTTTTTTGGTTTTGCATTGTTTGTCCAAGGCTTTTTAATTCAAGAACATTTTATTTTCATTTTATAACAATAGAATCAGAATAAATGTAGACACTATTTATAGACTATTTGCTGAAAGTTGTCTTGTGTTTGATGCGAAATAAACCCAAAAGCTTAAGATTATTTTAACCAGTTCATAAATAAATTATTAATTCATCAACTCATTCATCAGGCGAGAAGTCTTTTGTGTCATGAGAAATCGAGTCCCCCTCGAAATCGGGTCCGCTCAGGACCCCAAGCGACCCCATACGCATATCCTTTACTCCGTTTATTTTACAGGTGCATCACAATAAATGAAAATGTTGTGGAAAGTTCATTTATTTCAGTAATTCAACTCAAATTGTGAAACTTGTGTGTTAAATAAATTCAATACACACAGACTAAAGTAGTTTAAGTCTTTGGTTCTTTTAATTGTGATGATTTTGGTTCACATTTAACAAAAACCCATCAATTCACATCTCAACAAATTAGAATACTTCATAAGACCAATAAAAAAAAGAATTGTGAATTGTTGGCCTTCTGGAAAGTATGTTAATTTACTGTATATGTACTCAATACTTTGTAGGGGCTCCTTTTGGCATGGAGGTGCCAAATTACTCTTCGTCGCCCCCTGTCGTTTCAAAGAATATCTCACCAGCGAACGCGCCAAGTATAAAAGCCTCGTCCGTTTGTGAACGTGCGCGCGCAGTCAGCGGAGGCTCGCGAAGCCAGGCGAAAGTATAAATCCCGCTTGAAGGGTGATGAGTAAATGCTGTCAGCGCTTTCATTTTTAAATGGTCAATGATCTGCAGCAAAAGTATGCCGCTGGAGGACTTTTATTTTGAATAACAGTGACTATGCATCTACGATTGTCGTCAGCTTCGCAAATAAATGCGGAAGTTCCTGTGCTGCTGCTGATTAAGTTCAGTAGAGTAACCTTACTGACACGTACATAAGGTAACATATGGTAAAATATAAAGTATGCTTGCCTTGTTATAGTTAATTTGCCCATTGCATCATTCACATTTATTACAGAAATAATGTTATAGACGTGGCAAATAGACACTGACGAGCTGAATCTCATTCATTCATCTGATCTTTCGCTCGCTCGCTCATTCATTTCCTCGTTCTTTTGTTTAGCTTGCCAGTTGTTTGTGCAATTTACAGCATCTTGTACATAGTGTAAAAGTATAGTCCTATTTTAGGGGCAAAATTAAAATTATAGTCTTGTTTTATTCCCGTAAAAGCATTATTGCAGGACAGGTAACCAGTATTATGGTAACCAGTTATACCAGTAACGTTAGTCTATGAGCATCTTATGCTGTAATCACGGTGTTAACTGTAGTCAAAACCTCTTGACTTGTGGTGATTTGCAGGTACAATTTCATGACTGTCGTCCCCAGACCAGCTTGCTCAGGTCAAAAGAATGATGGGTAGGCGGAGGAAGAGGGTTGCAACAGGTGACGGTGTACCTAGCCCAAGAAAAGAGGAAAAAACACCAGCTCCCCCACGCAAGGAGAAGAAGAAGAAAACTGACATTGGGAAGGTGTTTATCAATATATCCATCGGTCTGTGTATCTTCAGTCTTATCTGGTTCTTCTATGCCCTTTATATGCGCTCATCCTTGGCCAGGAGGGTTGTGACCTTGCACCCCTCTCCACGGGTCTTGGATGGTAATAGCTCAAGTCCTGCTGTCTCTCCTGAAAGATATTGGGGTACCTATCGGCCCCAGGTGTACTTCGGGATGAAAACAAGAAGTCCCAGATCTGTTGTGACAGGTGGGGTTATTCAATTTCACACTTTATGCACCAATCTATATTTGTACTTGTCTTTTGAAGATTTGAGGTTATTACAAGCCTGCCTATTTCTATTGATTTAATTAGGCTTGATGTGGATGCGTCAGTTTGCTGAAATGGATGTAAATCTTAGGCACACTTGTGAGCAAGGGGACCATTTGCTTGGCTACGGATGGCTAATGCATGACGGAGTCTCTTTTGGAGTCCAGGAGGTCCATGACCGTGAATTCACCCTGACCACAGAGTTTGTGAAGCGTATGGGTGGAGATCATGGTGGAGACTGGACTTGGAGGATTACTGCAAAACAACATGTAAGCACCGAGTAATGCTAACAGTTTATGTGTTTAACAGTCAGCACTAACTGATTTGTTATTTTAATATTTTCAAATACAAGGATATTTAAATTCTAATATAATAGGAGTAAAATAGCACAAAAGTATTAGTTGTTTTTAATGCACATAGTCAGGGGATGTCCAGGGAAGTCGCAATTCTGGAAAACCTGGAAATGTCAGTGAATTTTAAAAATGAGGTATTCAAGAAAGTAACAAATAAAAAAAAGTAATGGATAGGTTTATATATATATATATATATATATATATATATATATATTACTGGACAATCTCTTATTAGGACAATCTCTATAAAATATTTATACAATAAGCAGAAATTACTTCAAATGTCATGACAATTCATTAAGTAAAAAATGTGGCAACATTGATATGAGAACAGGTCTTTAAGAGGGTCAAAAATTGAAGGCCAATCTAATCCAAAATCTATTCAATTAAATTTAATAGAAAGTCAAAGTATACAATAGTGCTGTCAAACGATTAACCGCATCCAAAAGAAAAGTTTTTGTTTAGATAATATATGTGTGTGTACAGTGTATATTTATTATGTATATATAAAAGCACACACATACAGTATATATTTTGAAAATGTTTACATGTATATATTTATATTCATATAATATATATATATATATATATATATATAAACATAACATATGTTTCTTAAATATATACATGCATGTGTTTGTATTTATATATACATAATTAATATACCAAGCTTTCTGGTAGTTCCATTAATATGATATAAAGTGGTTACTTCTGAAAAACACAAAATCATACAAACATTTAGAATTATAGTTTATCTCGGTATCGAAATTTCTTCATCACATCAAGTCCGTTTTTGTTTCTGATTGGCAGAGCACTGCTTCCTCGGCTCCTGTGATCTCGCTGATGTTCTACGCTGCTACAGATGTTCAAGGTTCCTTGCAAGCCCATGTAGAAGAGAAAAATCGCTTGAGCTCTGTGACTGGAACATCTGAGGAGCTTGGCAACTTCAAGATTACGTTTGGCAAGCCCACTGCAGGGGAAGGTGCTAGTGGCAAATATGCCAGGTATCTTACATTTCTTGTGCACTACAAGCTTTTGTAGTAAATAGTATTGTTAACCATAGTAATAGAGAGGATTGTAGGTTTTTAGCAGAAGTTTACTGCAACAGAATAAATAATAATAGTAACAAAAAAATTAAGCAATATTTATTATAGCATTTTATTATTAATAGTTACTAATATTCATTATATATTATTTACTGGGTTATTTATTTGTTTATTATTTACTTATTTATTTACTGATTCTCATTTGAGGAAAAACCATTAGGATAAAATAAAGTTTTCTGTCATATTATTTTAACAAGTTACTGTATTGTTTTCCTGTTTTTCTTTTCAGATATAATTACTTGCAAACTAAGAGCCCTGGTCTTGATAAGCTAACAGATATAGTGAAGAACAGCCTAAATCACAAGTTTACTTTCAGTCCTTCCAAAGGTGAAAAAAGACCGTATTTTGCCGTGGATTCTTACAAAGTCACTAACCACCAGAACCAACAGAAAGATCCCAAGATGGAGAGTGATTTTGTGGTGCATCAAGTAACTGTACAAACCCCTTTCCAGATTGAAGTTTTGTTTGAATCTGGGAGCTCCCGGGAACGGCTGAATCAACTTGTGGGCTCGGTTCTTACGGACGAGCTGGAGAAGCGTAAGGTGGCGTTTGATGAGAAGTTTGAGAGTTCATTTGGCCTCCAAGCTAAAGGCTTCACATCTTCACAGATCGAATTTGCTAAGGCAGCTTTAAGCAACATGCTTGGTGGCATGGGATATTTCTTCGGACAGTCGGTTGTCCAGTCGGCTTACAACGAGCACCCTGTACTTTACCCTGAGGGTCCGCTGTTTACAGCAGTACCATCTCGCTCTTTCTTTCCAAGGGGCTTTCTTTGGGACGAAGGATTTCATCAGCTTCTCATCAGCAAATGGGACACTCATTTAACACAGGAGGTTATTGCGCACTGGCTCGATCTTATCAATGTAGAGGGCTGGATCCCACGCGAACAAATCTTGGATGATGAAGCTCGTAGCAAAGTACCGTCTGAGTTTATTGTGCAGCATAACGAAAACGCTAACCCACCCACAGTCTTCCTGGCCCTACAAGAGTTACTGGAACAGCTGGATGCTCAACCAGAGTTGTCGTCCTCTCAAACCATGATTCCTTTCCTGAAAAGGTTGTACCCAAGACTGCAGATTTGGTTTGAGTGGTTTAACACCACACAACCTGGACCAATTGCCAACTCCTATCGCTGGCGAGGCCGGGACAAAGACACCAACCTTTTCTTAAATCCCAAGACCCTGACCTCTGGCCTGGACGACTACCCACGGGCTTCCCACCCATCTGCTGATGAGAGGCATGTGGACTTGTATTGCTGGATGACCCTGGCCTCTGGCATCATGGCAAATGTGGCACAAATACTTGGGGAACCCCACCAGGTGTACGAAAACACCCATCGTGCTCTCAGCAATAATGATCTGTTAAACAAACTGCATTGGTCCGAGAATCTGCACACCTTCAGTGATTACGGAAATCACACTCAGGCAGTCTCACTTCAGCAGGAGAAAGTTTTCGTGCCTCCTGGACAACCACGGCACCAGTTCCCAGTCGCACGGTTGGTTCGCTCTGTTCGTAAAGCCCCTAAGCTGCAGTACGTGAATGCATTAGGCTATGTTAGCCTTTTTCCATTCTTGCTACAAATTCTGACACCAGACTCGCCAAAAATGGAGCATATTTTGCGGGACATTCAAGATCCTGGCCGCCTTTGGACACCCTATGGCCTGCGCTCGCTCTCGCGTTCAGATCCCCTCTACATGAAGAGGAACACGGAACATGATGCCCCCTACTGGCGAGGAGCGATCTGGATCAACATCAACTATCTGGCAGTTAGAGCACTGCATCACTATGGCAGCATAGAAGGGCCATACAAAGAGAAGGCAGCCACCCTATATCAAGAGCTCAGGACTAACCTCATCAATAATGTTTACAAGCAGTATATGGACACTGGATACATCTGGGAACAGTACAATGATAGCACTGGAAGGGGACAGGGTAGCCACCCCTTTACAGGCTGGTCGGCTCTGACTGTACTGATAATGGCTGAAGAGTATTAAAAATCATTAGCAGGCCAGAATCAGAATGCAAATTTAAGATGATCAACTGGTGCCATATGTTTAAAACAAGGTGTAGTTCATGTTTACATAATTTAGATAACTGGTGGACTTTTTTATTTGGTCATTTGAATAATAATGAAGAGTCCTGATTAAATATTTCAGTTTTACGTCCAATTTAATGTTATTGTATACTCGGGTTTGAAAAGCCACAGGCTGTTTTCTGAATCAGAAAAAACAATATCATTTGTTTGAACCAATATCATCTGTTTTGGTCCATTGCTGTTTGGTTTCATTTAACAGAATAAATTAAAAACTAATTATAAAATCATTCTTCAGTTGAATACTTATACTATAATTATACCTATACTTTATACTCAAGTCATATGTATTTATGGATTATCTTTTAAAGTGGTATGTAGTTTACTCTGATTATAAACTAGGGTTGGAGATTTGCTCTCTTTCTTCTATATGTAATTCATGTGTTAGTATTTAACTGAATTGGCCACGCTACACAGGTAGATGAATTGCAATGACAGAAAAAGGAATATACTGAATTGCAATCTATGTATCATTCTTTTTGTTTGTAAGGTCTAAACATTTTTTTACTTTTTTTCTCTTCAAGGGATAGTTCACTCCCCCAAAAAATTATGTCATTAATTACTCCCCCTCGTGTCGTTCCAAATCCATAAGACCTCTGTTCATCTTCAGAACAAAAAATAAGATGTTTTTGATTAATTCTGAGAGCTCTCTGACTCTCCCAGAGACAGCCATGTAATTACCACGATCAAGGTCCAGAAACATAGTAAGGACATTGTTAAAATAATCCATGTGACATCAGGGGTTCAACTGTGGAGAGTATCCACGGTTGATTTTGGAGAGTATCACATACGTAAACAACGTATGCTGTTCAGTGTCAGCTGCGCCATGCGGATACCTTGTTTTTGTTCAGATCAAAGCGTAAACAACCCTATCCATGTGGCGCAGCTGACACAGAACAGCATGCGTTGTTTACGTTCAGTGAATACTCTCCAAAATGGCGCCAGGGAGATACAGAGGAGACTAATGTTTTTTTTCTTTTGCGCACAAAAAGTAGTCTCGTAGCTTCGTATAATTACAGTTGAACTCCTGGATGGTTACAGTTGAACACATGGATTATTTTACCGATGTCCTTGCTACGTTTCTGGACCTTGATCGTGGTAATTACATTGCTGTCTATGTCAGAGAGCTCTCAGAATTCATCAAAAATATATTTATTTGTGTCTTGAAGATGAACGGAGGTCTTACGGGTTTGGAATGGGGTTATGACCGTGAGGAAATTTCCCCACCGGTTACTCGACGTATAACAACACCGGTAGTACCGGTATCACCGTGGGGTGGTTGGGGGGATGTGGTTCCCCTATTTTTCATGCTTTCCTTCGCTTTTAAATAGCTTAAACGCAATGTGCGCATTTTACTTTCACTTTCGAAATAGCGGCAATTCGACATCAATTCAAGAATCAACAAAATACAACTTCAAACTCAACTTAGCCTATATATAAATCAGAAATGTTATTAACAAAACAAATCAATATACACCATTCTAATAGGCTATGCCTAATATAAAATAAAAAAAATCACTTAGTTTAAATAGACTAGCTAGGCCTATACAAAACTGAAAATCAGCAAACACTGTAGAACCAATTAAATAAGAAACAAATGTTTAAAAAACTTCCAAAATCACTTTAACGGCAACGTCAAAAGGCTTTTCAAAATGAAAATATTGCCAAACATGCGCTTTCGCATTTCGTTTAGAAATTAAATCTTCCGCTATCATCTTGTCGGTCTCGCCCCACTCTTCTTGTCAGTCAGCTCGACTCACTCTCCTCACGTGAATTAATCTCATTTGTGATGCGACTTTCATTCGGCACGCATCACACTATAATTGTAGTGTCTGTTCTCTAGTTGAACTAAATTATTTTTATTACTATAAAAAAATCTAAATGACGGTGCCGGTGTTACGGTTAACACCGGTGTCCTGACATTTTTTCCTAGTAACACACCGCTTTTTCTTACGTGTTACGGTAAGGGTAGGTTTAAGGTTGGGGTTGGTGTAGACTTAACACAGGTAGCATTTTTCGGCATCACCACAAACACCGTCTATAGCAGCAAGCCTTGTTTAGAACGACATGAGGGTGAGTAATTAATTACATAATTTTCATTTTTGGGTGAACTATCCCTTTAAGCATGCATTTGTCAAGCCAACCTAAGTTAGTCTTAACAGTCTTTGCTTTTGTGGGTAAAAAATACACTTTGTAAATTGTGCAATTGTACTTTTTTTACACTTCTAGTTAGAATGGTAAAAACAATTGAAGAAATTTCATACGGCAAAAAAAAAATTTTTTTTGCTTTGCAGTGTATAATAATTAGCACTTGTATAATGTATAATGCTGGTTAGATGGGAGAACGGGTAAAAACATTTGAAGAAATTTAATCTCTTCCCGTTCATACAGCAAGTGTTGTGTTTTTTTGTTTTTTTTGCCGAAAAAAATAAAGTTTAAATATAAAAGTTGTTATTATATTGAACTTTGATATTGCTTTGCATTTTTTTTTTTTGTTTCACTCTCTATAGTATTCTCTGTATTTTTAGATATATTCCATTTCTCGCTCACATGTAATTTTTAAAAGCGCAACGTATTTTTCAGGTAGACAGTCTCAGTTTTCTCTGAGTCATAAAATGTGTGACCATAAGGTAAGTGTGTGTGTAGAAACCCAGTCAACATTTCTTGCCACATTGTCAAATGAAGACAAGTGGCTCTTTGAGAATAGATTAACTATTTTTTTTATCGTGCATCAGAGGCGACATAATTTTTTATATTTTTTTCAGCCCATTCAAAGGGCACGTCAACATTTCTTGTCCCCTCATTGTGTCTTCTGTGCATCAAAAGCGACATTTTGAGCCAAGTTGATTTTGAAAGCAGCTTCCAAAAGACAAAAAGTAGCGAATAATATTTGTTATATTTGATACAATCACGTTGTATGGTTCATGATTAGAACGTTCAGTGCGTCAAGTCATCAGCTGCTAAATTCAAATCTGCGTTCACTGGCTGGCGCTGAGCCAGAGACAGGCGCGTTTATACAGCTCTGCGCATTATAACCAATCACACACGATTCTGTTTTTAATAATGCTTATTAATGCAATGACTAATCAGGCATTCAGATGAGTTCAGGGCGCGCACTCGCTGACTGAATTCCCTGGCGCATCAGAAACAACAAAGTGCAGAAGTAAGATATCCATTTCAGTTCAAACAGCTTCATAAATTAGTTTTTGAAAAGTCATGATAATGCTCTTTGATAATGTAAGGTAAATGTCCTTTGCTGTGTTTCTGTACAACGAAAGTGTTATACTTTTGTAAATTAAAACTTAAATTAACGTTAAATACAAAGTCAGTCATGTACAAATATTTTAAAGCATGACACCCATATGTGGTACAAAAGACGGATTTTATGCATAGTTAATGTATCATTCTACAGAAATGTCCACTTTTGGTGTGGCAATGTCTTAAAATGTATTTATTTTTCTAACATTTAAAATTAGACCACATTATGAGATTACCTTTTGATTTTATGAATATACATAAATGACAGTGTATATATATATATATATTTATATATATATAAGGATATAAGGAAGGACCCATAACACCATGCAATTTTCACATGACTTTACAAAATGGCTTTTGCAAGGTATCAAACCACATGTTGTCAGTCATGGTATTCTCACTAAATTAAGTAGCTTAAGCCATTTGTATTCTATTTTTTACAATTTCCTAACAATAAAGCAGGTCATACCAGTGCGTTCAACTAAAAGCTTCATATAAAATTCATTTATCATATAATAGTTATGAATACATAATTGTATTTTAAATGGTTAAATCAGTTTTCTCAAAATAATGGTATATGCTCACTGTATGGCTGTGCGTGGCACGCAGTTCTAAATTCTATATAAATTCAAAAATGAATAAAACATTAATGGGGAGGTGTAATTGTTCAAATGGCTCAAGGAGGTTTTAAAAGTAATAAATAGCATTATTTGATTTTAAAATATAAAGAAATATGTTTTTCAAGTAATATTTCTGTAAAGGCTAGGAAGAGAAAATGGACATTTCCATAGAATGACCCTAATAGAACATTAGGCAAATTTGCCCATTGCCCATTATAGATAAACATGACGTACAAAGGTGCAAAATGCATTTGATTACAGCTTTTGTGTCAACCCCCCACCCCCACCCCCTTCACACACACACACACACACTCACACACACACACACACACACACACACACACACACACACACACACACACACACACACACACACCTCCTGTGCCCCTCAAAAATAATACGTGCATGACGCCCCTGCTGTGCATAGTTTACATTGAGAGTGCTTCTTGTATTCTAAAGCTCACATCCTCACACTGAAGAATACATTGTATTTTGACAGTAATGAGAAGTGCCATATTTAACGGGGTTCAATAAGATGGTCCACTGACTCTTTGCCAGTGTGAGAGCGTTTCTGGCCAGTTGAAAGAACACTTGTCCTTTCCAACCAGTTCTGTGTTGCCA
Organism: Ptychobarbus kaznakovi; assembly: GCA_027422405.1. NCBI lineage: Eukaryota > Metazoa > Chordata > Actinopteri > Cypriniformes > Cyprinidae > Ptychobarbus > Ptychobarbus kaznakovi. The sequence goes on from CM049799.1 coordinate 6,822,184, forward strand.
CTGGAAACTTTACGTTCATTAATCACATCCATTTTTATAACTTAAATTGTAAACATGTATGGTTTATATTTTCAAAAATGACCTGTGATAGCCATTGAAGCATTAGCAAGAATATGCCAAACTACAAACCCTTCTGTAATTATTTTAGCAGGTATGACTTTTTTATTTTTATTTAAAAAAATAACAATTAAAAACATACATTTAATCAGCTATTTCTGGAAAATATAAAGATATACAGGTACATCTAAAAAAAAATAATATGGTGAAAAAGTTAATTTCTTGTAACTTATTTCAAAAAGTGAAACTTTCATATATTTTAGATTCATTACATGTAAAGTAAAACACTTAAGTTATTTGTTTTAATCTTGATGATTAAAGCTTTCAGCTAATAAATTGTGGGTATCTCTTGTTCTTTGAAACCACAATAATGGGGAACACTGATGATTTGGCAATGGTCCAGAAGACGATCATTGACTCCCTACACAAAGAGGGTAAATTACAGAGGGTCATTACTGAAAGGGGTGGCTGTTCAAGGAGTGCTGTATCAAATTATATTAAATGCAAAGTTGACTGGAAGGAAGAAATTTGGTAGGAAAATGTGAACAAGCAACAGTGATGACCGCAAGCTTGAGAATACTGTCAAGCAAAGCCAATTCAAACACTTGGGAGAGCTTCACAAGGAGTGAACTGAAGCTGGAGTCTGTGCATCAAGAGTCACCACGCTCAGACATCTTCAGGAAAAGGGCTACCAAGCCACTTCTGAAACAGAAAAATCATCAGAAGCATCTTACCTAAAGAGAAAAAGGACTGGACTGTTGCTCAGTGGTCCAACGTCCTCTTTTCAGATGAAAGTAAATGTTGCTTTTAATTTGGAAATCGAGGTCCCAGAGTCTGGAGGAAGAGTGGAGAGGCACAGAATCCATGTTGCTTGAAGTCCAGTGTGAAGTTTCCACAGTCAGTGATGATTTGGGCTGCCATGTCATCTGCTGGTGTTGGTCCACTATGTTTTCTGAACTCCACAGTCAATGCAGCCATCTACCAGGAAATTTTAGAGCACTTGATGCTTCATGCTGCTGACAAGCTTTATGGAGATGCTGATTTCATTTTCCAGCAGGACTTGGCACCTGCCCATACTGCCAAAGGTAGCAAAAGCTGGTTCAATGACCATGGTTTTACTGTGCTTGATTGGTCAGCAAACTCGCCTGACCTGAACCCAATAGAGAATCTATGGGGTATTGTCAAGAGGAAGATGAGTCACCAGACCCAACGATGCAGATGACCTGAAGGCCGCTATCAAAGCAGCCTGGGCTTCCATTACACCTGAGCAGTGCCACAGACTGATTGCCTCCATGCCACGCCGCATTGATGAGTAATTCATGCAAAAGGAGGCCCAACCAAGTATTGAGTGCATAGAAATGAACATTCTTTTCAGAAGCCTGACGTTTCTGTATAAAATATCCTTTTCTTATTGATTTTATGTAATTTTCTAATTGTCTGAGACAGTGAATTTTGGGTTTTCATTATCTGTAAGCCATAATCCTTAAAATTTCAAGAAATAAAGGCTTGCAATATTTCCCTCTGTGTATTGAATCTATATAATATATGGGTTTCACTTTCTGAAATGAGTGACAAAAAATATTGACCTTTTTCATGATATTCAAATTTTGAGATTTACCTGTATTTCAAAATATATATATTTTTTAAGATGTTGATGAAGCAACACGTTTGGGGCCTGTTGGAGAAAAGGTTGCGAAGCTTGCCATTGTAATCGTTTAAGTGTGTTGTTGGTTATGATCGGAGAGAAAGTTTAAAAGTGTTGACATCCCTCTGTTTACACACTCCTGGTTGCGTCAGCAGTATTTTGGAGACTTAAGCCTGTTGATGAGTCATGCTGTATTTGAGATTTTTATTTATTTGATTTTTTACTTCATCTTTTTAGACAATGAAAGAACCATGTGGCAACGTGAGCAGCATGACAAATGATGATGAAAGAGGAGATAAACACACACTATATTTTCATTCCCCTTGGGCATCATAGCACATGTGCCCTCCTAGCTATTGCCATTTGAAATGCATCTCCCAGCCTTTGTAGTTTTTGGTTCAGTGTGACTAAAACACTCAATGCGCAATCCTCCTCCCTCTCTTCAGACGCACGGTAGCTACAATGGGATAATAGCCAAAACAGCATTAGCGAGATCTAACGCACGGGCATAAATAGATGAGTCAGAGTTCCTCCATTTGCGCAATGATGAGATCCCGAGCCTCTGTTTGCATCCATTGGTAAGAGTAGTTGGGGCATATCTACATGAGTCACACTTTCTTTCCCCCCTAATGGGACAATTATTGCATTACATTCTCTAAGCTTCCTGTTTTATGAAGTGTGAGAGTTTCATTTGCTGATTATATCAACTGATGGATAACAATGCAGCTGTTCATTCACACCTCGTTCAGTCAAGCTCTAAAGAATCAATATCATAGCTTGGAGAGTGTAATGACTGTGTACAACTGCTAGGGGGAGCCATTTAGTCATGCTCCTTGTGTCAAACAAATGTATTTTGTGACACCTGGGCCCGTATTCATTAAAAATCTTAGTGCTAAGAGTTGCTCCTAGAAAATTCTTAGAAATGTGGGCGTTTCCTCTTAAAATTAAAGAAAAGATCCTAGTAAAGAAAAAAGTAATTTAGAAAGCATCTTAACCCTTAAAAGAGGTCTTAAGGTCCAAAATTGTTAGGAGTACAAATGAGGACTTTTAAGAGGCTTAAGAGTTTCTTTAGCAGTGGAGAAAATGGACGAAACATGAAGAGGAAGAAAAAATGTGTTGCACACAATGCATGACAGTGAGTTAATAAGATGCCACACATTAGATCATGCAAGGATCATGTTTGTGACCGATCTTATTAGAGACACGCTAACATCTCTGACACCGCGCAGAAATGCCATCGCACCAGAAATGGACGTAATCTCTACATTAACTACATTAACATATTTGGCAACTTGAAAAATGCAACTATGCAGCAGTGATGATTTGGGTCTGTCACAACCTTCTATAAGCAAAGTGATCACACAAACATGTATAGCACTTTCAGAACTGTATTATGTCACTGTTCATTTCCTAAAAAAATGCTAAGTATGACAGCATGGTAAATAAAAAAATAAAGAATATATATATACATATATAATGTGTGTGTCTGTGTGTGAGAGAGAGTACAGTAAAACAGGAAAAATTACGCATGTAATTTCAAAGTGAAGGCTTATAATAGACCCTAAAAGCGCTCTTTTATTTCCTTCTTGGACAACCAACCAATCACAGTCTTCAAAAGACTGTGTCATTCCTAGCAACGGGGTCAGCCCCGCCTCCTCACTAAGATAAAAGTTTTTGTCTTTTCCTTGCTCAGAGTTGCTCTTAGATTGGTCCTGGATCACTCTTAAGCTAAGACTCCTATGTAGAATTTTTTAAGCTAAATTAGGAGCTCTCTGAGAGTATTCTTAGAATCTTTAAGAATACGGGCCCAGGTCTTACATTGCTGTCTTTCAAACAAGCTACTGTATCGACTTGTCAAATTCCTTTTAATAAACCTGTTTACATCCACACTCTCACTCAATCCTTCCACATTCATTAGCCAAACAAACTGTGATGTTGTCGTCTCAGGCCCTCAGCTGTGTTCTCTTGATTTTGTGTTGAATGTAGTGAGTGTGGCTCACAGTGCCGGTGGGTAAAGTCTTGTGTATGTTATCCCTGACAGCATTCTATTCATCTGTCATAAGCACTTGTTACCTCAGCGAATCAAGTGGTGATGTAATTGCAGATACAATGACGTTCAATGGCGAATATCTCCCACCACCACAGGCTGATATGCGTCCCATGGGAGCTTGAGTTGCTGATCAACAAGCGCATGTATGCTATTCACCCTTTAGCAGTGCAACCATCAAATCCAACCCACCATCATCTTTTCCCCTCTCTGTTCAAACTCTTTCTTTGCCACTACTCCCCCTCCTGTAGCCTTTCATGCTTGCTCACAATCTTCAGTGTAACCTCCAGACACCACTCTCACACACTCTATTCTAGGGCCGGTGCCCCAGTGCCATTCACCCCAAAACCCAACCTCCCTCAACCACTGCTGGTCTGTGTGGAGATTATGTAAGCCTGTCTCTATAAATAGTGGTGCCCGGGATCTTTTGTCTTTACCTGCTCGCTCTTAGCCCAACAGTTTTATTTCTGGAGAGCTTGTGGAAGCAGTGCCATGCAGAGCGCCTGTTACCATAGTTACTTATGTTAGCGAGGAAAGAGAGAGAGATGCCACATTCTTATTTGGTTTCCTCATAGCAGCAGTGCAATCTGTTTGAATAGATTCATTCCTTTTCAGTCTGTAGTTGTCCCTCAGAAAATGTGATGCATTCTTTTATAGGCTTTTACTGAATCACCTTGATAGGGTCAGTCGTTATGAAGTCTGCCTCCTGAAAGAATACGCAGTGCTAGCTGCTCGAATTACACAGTGGGAAGAGGACCGCCATGCAAGTGCACAATGAGCTTGTTGATGTCTCCAAATGGCTCAGGTGGCAGCTGGGGAGTTGAGGAAAAAGTTATGGGCCTTGTCCCCGTAACAAGCAAGAGTGCGACAACATGGAGTGCCCTGCTGCGTAACAAGAAGGAGCCCTGTCGCCGTGGTGCTAAGCTAATTTATCCTCATTTATCGTGATTAGATAACTTCAGGTAGCTGGAGGAGAGCCAGATTGGCCTGCTGGTATGCTCTGTAGCTGTGGCTCAGAGTAGAGAAGAGGTTGCTGGGAATGTGGGGGTGTCAGTCAGAGCGGGCGGGGAACTGCTGGAACCCTCCGCAGTCACGATCAGGAAGAAAGCCTAAGCTCCGGCCCCTCCCAGCCTGAAAGGCGAGGATGGATGTCCGGGGACAAGGGTGGGCGAACACAAGGGTGTATTTCTGGAACTGCAAGGGAAACCTGCAGCTCGCTGAGTGGGGTTTCGGTTCTGCAATTGGGCTTCCCTAACCCCACTCCCACACTCCGTAGACGGAGGAGAGCGATAAGTCGCTGGTTCAAAAGATCTGTGCTTTCTGAAAGGGGTTCAAGCGCTGAAGCGTAGTCATGCATGAGATTGTGAGTGAAAGGTAAAAGAAAGCAAAATAATTTGGCAGCGTGATGCAAGCTTGCATTGAGTCGTGTTTCCGGCCGCGGAATCTCTGATGTTAGCTCTCCCAATCCCTTTTTTCGGTTTCTCATTGTTGCTATGGTTTGAGGAAGATGAGCCTTCATCCGGTGCCGTTGGGGGTTTGTAATATGGGACATACTGCAGAAATGTGATGTGGAGGGCGTATGATTCCTCTGCCTCTTGAAAACCTACCAGACATTCTTGAAAGTACTCCAAAGCTTCTCTTTTCAGAACGTCTTCATGCATTTTAAGCCCATAAGCTTGAACCTAAGCTTTTTGCAATAGTAAACAAGTTATTTGATCATAATATTTTACATTAATCTTTGTTGCTCCTTTTTAGCGCTCTGTTTTTGTACTGTAAGATAACTGCATTATTTTCCAACTTTCTCTTTGCAGTGCAGCTTCTTCCCTCAGCTAAATCATTGCCTTGGGAATTATTCAAATTATGTGTGGATACGATTATGCCATTTGATAATGGTGTTGAGCTTTCTACAAAATGCTGCTACGAACAGATGGATCATGAACATGAAAGAAAATGAGTGAAGATATAGTAGAGACACTATATTCATTTCATTTTCACATGCATTGTTCTGGCAGGAGCTTATACTATCAAACCAATATTATCTATAAACATCTATTTTGTCATTTGATTATATTCAAAGATCGAATGGGCTTGAGATATCTGTAGATATTGCAGTGCAAGCTCATATCATCTGACGTTTCCTTTCAAACAAACTTTTAAGAAAATACTGACGATCTGTCTCTGACTGACGATGGTCTCATTACACTTTTACCTTCATTGCATTTCTTTGGTATAATAATCTTGGTAAGTGCAGGAATTACATAAATCCATTACTGAGCTCCGTGGCATTTTGCAGAGGCGAGAGGTGAGCGCTACTCGGCAGTTATCACAACAGCATCTCAGTGTTATGAACTCTTTAAGAGGAGAGCTTTTTAATAGGTTTAGGTCAACTGGGAGAGACCACTGGAGAGGGGGATATTAGGGGCTCGAATAGGGGAAAGTAGCGTAATGCGAACAGTTACCTCCAGAAAATGTCAAACTCGTTGTTAAGTGCGATTTTGTATCATTATAATATGAGTAACATTTCGTGCACCACCAAAGCCAGTTCTATCATGCATATGGCCGCTTCTTTGTCATCGTGCATATGTATTTATGGAAACTTCTCCTAAATGGGTTACATGGCCAATCTTTTTACTCAAGGCTATTCCAAAATAAATGAAAAATACTGCAACTGCCGATATTTTTCAACTATTCTATGCACATGCTGTTAAAAATAAAAATTATAAAAAAAATACATAAATAGATTTGGTGCACAAAGCATACTTGAGTAGGCATGTGCTAAATGAGTGCCTAGCTTTTTTCAGCCCACTGCTCAACATATTCTTACTCGTCTCTTTTTGTCCTCCATTGGTGCTCCAGTGGCCTGTGCAAAGTAATATTGCACAATAGCAGTCACAGCTATTACTGCTCAGTTGATGGGGCAAACCACCGTTCTCAAGTGATTTTAAAGCCACCTGAACTTCTCATAAAGGTTCCACCTACCTATTACAGGACAAGATTACATCATTGTCCCCAGTGTGTCTTTAAGGGGTTTTGCAAACCATGCCATAAAATACTGTTTAAGCTTGAGGCTGTTTTTGGAACATGATAGCTCTGATCATTAGCTGGCAGACCAGCTAGAACCACAGTTCAAGATGGTTTTTGAGCATGCTGGCTGGTCAGCGAGCTACTTTGTTCCAAGGCACAGTTTCCAGATTAACCTGGATTTTGCAACAGGGAATTGTAGTTGTAGAGAGTAAAGCCACCAGTGTAGGAGTTTCCATGTGCTACTGTTGTAATTTTTAGAACATTTGGCTTAGAAGCTGCAAAACATAACTTTAATTGTATTAATCTAAAATCTAGGCTACTTTTTTGTTCTTGTGAAATGCCTTCTTAGAAAAGCTGCTTTTAAATATTGTTCAATAACTTTCAATATTGCTGGAATTTCTTGTCGAAGAGGCAAAATCCTGGAAATTGACCTAGATTTGACAGCATGGGTCAATGACAAAAAAGATGTCCAAAATCAAAAGATACATTTTAGCTTATAGAGCTGTTCCATAAAAAGGTTCAAAATCTTATTTTCTTTTGTAAAGTGTAGTGACCTTCACACAGCCTTTTAAATTGTGACTTTGCTTATTATTTTTAAAGAATAATTAAGCTAACTTTTGCACTTTACTGTAACCTACAAAAAATAGAAAGACTTTTCATTCAGAAATTGAAAACACGATCATGAAGAAGTATTTAAGTATTCGAATGAATTACGTTTAAAGTATTTTACCAAAAGGAAGGAAGTCAAGTCACTATTATTTGTATAGCACTTTTAATGATGCTAATTGTGTCAAAGCAGCTTTACATCAGCTTGATATAAAGCTGAGTGGCTTTACATCAGCTTTACAGTATTTACATTATTTAGGGAAGAAGGAAACCGTTTTCAGTTCGACTGTTACATTAGGCCAACAGCAAGAATGTCACCGATATAGCAAGGTACACATACAGACTGCAGGCCGTGAACTTTAATTGTAGAATGGAGTAGCCTGCTATTTCAAGTGGCGCTCTCCATGGTGCTGGACAACAGAGCACTTTTACCTCCAGCTCTGCGCGACAGGATGCCAGAGCGTCTCAACAATCTACATGTTTGAGGAAAATATTCACATTTGTCTCAGGGCCATTTTACTTAATGTTGTACATTATAATTAGTTTTGTTTCCTATCCAATGTATTATGTTCTATGAAGTGTGTTTCATCTGTATCAAATTATATAGTCTACAAGCAGTCGAGCTTGTGAATTTTTGGACTGAAATGATGGTCATTGTTAATGTCAAAACTTTAATGAGGTGATACTATAACTATAGCTAAAAAACCGAGGGGGATATTAATGAGAGCTGCTTTCCACGCTTTATGCTACATGCTGTGGTGTACTGCATTGCCTTTGTACCACATAACTTATTTGCATATTCATGTTCCTGTGGCTTAGTGGTTAGAGCATTGCGTTTGCAGTGCAAAGATTGTGGGTTCGATTCCCAGGGAACACATGTACTGACAAAACAAAATCCTGAAGTGCTTTGATAAAAGCGTCTGCTGAATGCTTAAATGTAAATGTAATGCATATCCAAACAAAACTCTCACAGTCAGTTAATTGTTACGCAAATATTTCTTATGTCGCAATGAACAACAGCATGTCGTCAAAGTTTGTGATGTTTGCTAAATATCTAGTAGTAAATTAGTTCAGTTTTACTAGATGTTCATAAAACGAAATTAAAGCAATAGACTACAATTCGATGTCGAATTTTTAGAGGTTGATTTGACGGCGACGGAAAATAAAAAATATTTTTATATTTACCACTCCCCGTTCATTTTCGTTAGCAGCGCGTTCAGGTGTCTACGAAAATGCAGCCTAATGCATAGTGCTTTTAGTTTTAATTAGCTAAGAAAAATGCATAGCTTAAGCCTTGCTCTCCATCGTTCCCGTTCACTACAGTATTGTTGAAGCGTCAGAACCGTAACTCTCCTTTTTTGGGGAAGCCCGTCATATCCTCTGTCCATATATGGTCACGAAGATGACACGCAGCGGGGAATCCTCTCACTGGAGACAATGAATGGGGAGGAGGGCTGATCGGTGAGACGGAGTGTATAAAAGCCGAGCGAAGGGAAGCCGTTGGTGTGAGAATCAACAGATCTACACATCTACAGATAGCTGGAGAGCTATATTACCTTGACGCAGATCTCAAAAAGGGGGAATTCCAAAGTATTTACATTTCTTTTTTGGACGAACGCCTTCACGGATTTAACTATCGGATCGGTTTTTGCTCTTTCTTGTGTTTGTAATACCCCCTTATCAATAACCTGCTCGGACTGACAGCCATTGGAAAGCCATTCACGGAAAGATGCTTAACAACATGGATTTGAACTCTCAAGATTCGTTTTACTCCCAGTTTGAAAACTGTAACACTTCTGCGATAGGGATGGAAACTCACGGCTCCAAAGACAGCCGGGATATTTTCATGGATTCTGGAAGGACAGCACCTGCCCAGTTTGCACACGGTGAGTTTTTGGCAGATCTTTATAAATCTTAGCGCTTTTTGTTATTGACCAGATTTCAGTACTGCAGCATGAAACATTATATATAGTGCAAGTTCATTTGAACCACTCACGAAACTATGTAGTTATATAACTGATTTCACTTAAGGCTCTGACGCATGCCTGTTTTTTGTTTTGTTTTGTTTTTCTCCATCCAGGGGCGCCTATTACCCCCAAAACGGAGCCCACGAGTACAGATCAGTATAGCTCTTGTCAGGGTCCAAAAGAAAGCTACGCGACCTCCCTAGCTTACTCAGGCAGCTTCTATGTGGAAACATCTCAAGGAACACCTTGCAGCACAGAAACACTGCTCAACATGATCACCGAAATCGTTGGCATCTCAACTACCCCAGTGTCGGATGCGCATCAGTGTGCAGACGGAACGATGAACGCGAGCCGTAGCAGCTTCGGCGACGAGGGGGTCCAGACGCAGGCCACCACCTGCACCACCACCCCTCCGCTGTATTCCCCGGGACAGCCAGGCCACAGCTACCCGGACTCCCAGACCACCACGCAGGCCCAAGACTCGGCTGCGTCGCTTTTAAACTTTGCCTCCTCAGCGCAAGACACGGAGCCACTGTCTGAGAGCGCGACGTTCCCGGTGGTCATCAAAAATGAATTCGAGAGCAGCTGCTACGAGTGGGGGGCCTTCAATAAGTCGTACTTGGATGCAGGCTTCCAGTCAGAGCCGTTCTCCATGTCGAGTTTTCAAGCTGATCAACAACAGGTGGACGTGAAAGAACTTTTGGACTCTTATTCTCCCATTTGCACAAACCCAGAGACTGAATTCAAAGTGGAGAGTACCCTTAAACAGGAGCAGTGCTTTGGAGATACTTGCACACATGGCTTCAGCACTCCCATGTTTAACTACACTCCAGTTATGGATATCCCACCCACCAGTCTTCTAAAACCGACCATTTTTTCAAATATTGAACTCCAGTCGAGTTGCGACACAACCTACTCGACTTCCACAATAGACTCGGTACTGTATTCATCATTATTGCCGGAGTCTTTCAGTCAAACTTACACACGGGCTCAGAAGCCTAGTCGTGTAAGAAAGAGCCCCGCTTCCTCCACCGGACCGGTCAAGGAGAAACCCTTCACGTGTCCGATGGAGACCTGCGACCGGCGCTTTTCACGGTCAGATGAGCTCAACAGGCACATCCGCATCCACACGGGACACAAACCTTTCCAGTGCCGCATCTGTTTGCGGAGCTTCAGCAGAAGTGACCATCTGACCACGCACACCCGCACTCACACCGGCGAGAAACCCTTTTCTTGCGACGTGTGCGGCAAACGCTTTGCCAGGAGCGACGAAAGGAAACGGCACGGTCGGGTGCATCTCAAACAGAAAGAAAAGATTGAGTTGAAGCCACAAGTAGTCAACGCGTGGCCGTTCACTTTGCCCGAGGCCATTTAAACGACAATTGTGGAAGGCGAAATGAGCGCTCGTTGTGCGTGATGTCAAATCTTACCGTCTTGGAAGATTCAAGCTTACTAAAACAGTTGCTTAGACTACAGATTACAACTCCAAAGCTCAAGTGAACGTCGTGGTAACTGAATCAAGCGACCCACATGAGCGTAAAGGTCCACTGAGGTGACGGATCCCTTTTTCGTGAAATAGGGAATAGAACAGAATTTGAAACCTGGACCTCCCACATTGAACCTTGCTTGCAGCTTGAGGTGTGTGCAGCAAGCGCAAAAACTTAAATCGTGTGTTTTTTTATTTATAATTTGTCCTCGACCATTATATTTCTTAATCGAGGAGCGTGTTTGGCAGAACACATGAACTGCAGTTCAGCACTTTCACTATGGAACAGCTCCAACCTCGACCTTGCATTGTAATGCGGCAGTAAAACGCACAGCTGGAATGTATTGCACTTATCTCCACTTTCGAACTTAAAAATGGTTTTAATTCGTGCTTTTTTGGTCTTTTCTATTCTAACGCTGTCACCTGTTTAATAATTCTTTAAAAATGCATGTAAATGTTTACGTGATATCAATAATCACTGATAGATGCTTCATAGCACAAGTCAGATTTACCTCGTTTTACAACATGGTGGCATTATTGATTCATTTGTGCCAAGGTTTTTACAAAGTATTTTCCCCTTTATATCTGTTTCGTTTTGTTGCTATGCTCTATCAATTAGTTATTGTGTTGTACAATTAAACAATCCAGTTCTACTGTTGTCAAATGTACACCACGAGTGGGAAGAAATAAATACATTTATATGCCAATGATCATTTGTATTTTTCTAAAAAGTGCTACTTTTTACATTTTATTTTGAACCGAAAGACTATTTATATCTTTATTTTCAATGTGTACCTTGCGTTATGGAAAACACAGGGCATGCATAAGATGTCTTGAACTTCTTCAGTCCATCATTTTGAATGTATTAAGCCGTTTTTAATACCATTGTCTGCCCTAGGTGTCTGCTATTCAATAACAGGTACTCTCTTTTTTTTTACCAGACCACAATTTTGTGTTATTGTGTGACCATGTGACCCTAATTCATGAAATATGAATTATCCAGTTCACATGGCTCCTATATTTTGTGATGTGTTGAGAAAAATGTAGAATAGCACAGGGATCCACGCTGCTGTTGAGTGATTAAAAAGCATACATTGCAGCAGTTTTCAATAGTTCTTTCACATGATTCTAGAACAGTTTCTACATGCCTTTCAGTCTAAAAGCTTTTGTATTGTACTAGCTGAATTATTCAATAGAGGTAATGGGGAAAATGTAGAAAATGTGAACTTGCCTTATGTTATAATAATTATATTGCAGAAATGATTTTGTACATATCAAGACCGTTTATACGCAATACTTTGGATGAACATTGATGTTTGTTATTTTTATGACAAATATTTATGAATAAAACAATTTCTTGAGGTGTTTAAAGAGAAAGCTTTTCACTGAGAATCGTCATTCCAATGGCACCGCTAGCAACATTTTCTATAAATGTTATTTTGTATATACTCCTCCCATCTGTCCTGCCCTTCTCATGTAGATATCTACACTGGCTCTGAGATCTTGCAATCTGTCGCCAAGTGCTAAGCAGCAGCGATAGGGACTCCACAGCATGTAGGCTGCCCTGTACACATGACGCGTCCCGCTGTCAGTACATCACTGGCTCCCACTCCAATGCGTAAGAGCCTGTGCTGTCTTCCTGACACTCTTGATACTGTCAGTGATCAGCGTGTGATGGACCGCAAAGCATTACATTACGACGTAATATATTTGATCAAACTGTGGCATAGATGCCATCACTGTCCTCTTCGGAACAGGGTGTGTCATGGATAAGTGTTTAAGTGCTGCTTTTGTGCTGTAGTGGCTTTCTATGAATGATATTCACAGTTTCAAAAGGGAGGAGAGGAGATGGAAACCTATACTCTTAAAAATAAAGGTTCTTCATTGGCATCAATGGTTAAGAGCCTTTAAAATTCAGAGACCTTTTTTTATTCCACAAAAGATCCTTTAGACTAATCTCTTAAAAAATAAATCTGGGGTTTTCACAGCAATGCCAAAAAACCCACTCCTGGTTCCCAATGAACCTTTGAGTGAAGTAAAAACAGAAAAGTTTTTTTTTTTTTTTTTTTTACATTTTAAGAATCTAAAGAAACTTTTTCACTTCAAAGAACCTTTTGTAGAATGGAAAAGTTCCATGATGTTAGAGGTTTTTCATGGAACTACAGATACAAAAAAAACATGATTAAAATATTCTTCACACTAAGAAAAAAAAAGGTTATTTTATAGTATTTTTAATATTTAGACCAGAAACCAATTTCCCACAACTGAGAATGGGAGTTAGGCTATGTGATAATGACCCGAGCAGTCACAAAGAGGTTCACAAACACCGGAGCAAAGTTGGCGTACAAAAATATGTTTATTTAGAGCAGATGTGCAAAAACGTGCAAATAAATAGGGTTAAGAGCTTAAAACAAAGATTGATATAAACAGTATAAACTGCTAAGTACTAAGAACAGTGCTAACTTCCCTCTAATTCTCTGAGGCTAGAGTTTTACATGCTTCACAGCGCAATCTCATTCACAAGCTCTTTATCCGTCCCTCCCTAGTTGTAGTGAAGGCCTTCTTAAATACACAGTTTCCTGCTTTCCCAAATTGGAACAAACCATTTCTATAATATAAAATAAACTCATAACTTACTATAGGATTTATACATGAGATTTAGAATCAAGAGTCTAAATAAGAAAATACAAATAATAATGCAAATTAAAGAAACAGATACATCAACACATATTTGCAATGCACTCACTAAAAGGAGCACTTTCTCCCGAGTAAACTTATTGCCACGCCCACTCAGCTGGATCAGAAATACATTAAAGTAAAACCAACTCGAACACAGTAAAGCAGTGATGGAAGGCAAATAAGGTCTCTCCATCACAGGCTAAAATCCAAATTAAACCCATTCCATTCCCTTTACTAAGTAAAAAAAAAAACGATTAAAACTCAAACTTTGGTGAAAGTTTTCCTTTGGGTTGATGGTGCTCCATGTTACTAAAAAAGCATCAGCTTTACGCAGCCATATATCTCATACAGATATCAATAGCCACATATTTGTTGTCAGAATCATTCAGAATCTTCACTATAATAGTGCTGCAGGTATGACATATTTTTGTAGGCCAAAACAAGTTAGCATTTAAGCACTTCTGATTCCATCTAAGTAAATGGGCTGTTTGAATTGGTCTTTAATTGAATGCATGAAATAAGGTGAATATATTTACACATTTTACTCTACAACATAAAATACATCAATAATACCCCCTGTTTTTATTGTAAACTTTCACTGTTTCTAAAAAAAGGTAAGTGTCTAAATGAGACAGAGGTTGTCGTTGATGTTAAACATCATCACACCAAGCAGAAAAACTCATCTACTCTCATGTCCATTTTCACAGCTTCATTGTCTTTACACTTACACTCTTACAAACTATTCAAACTCAAACTTTCAGGAAAATATATTTTTAAATAAAGACTGAAAGCTGTCGGAAGCTTAGTGATGATGACTTTGAAGTGGCGTATAGTTCATTTTCAGCCTATGCTTAGCTTCCCAAGTCCACCAATTGTATTTAGGCCTCAAAATGAATAAAAGTTGAGATCATTTGAGAAGATTTTCATAAAGAACAAAACGTAAGAATCATGAAGGAAAAATCTCACTGGGTTTTTGTTGAGGGAACCAGAGTGATGTGAACTTTTGAGCTATGTAGCACAGAGTGTATAGCAAAAGCTTGTACCTTTAACCTCCCAATAAATACCTTATGTTGCCAGAAGGCAGTACATTATAAGTAATAGTATATGGAAATATAAGCTGGGGGAGAATTACTTCTTTAAATAAAGCTGCATTGCATGCATTTTTTTAATCAAAACAGTGAACAGTGAACACAGTCAACTATTTACAGTAAAAGGAAAAAAAAAAGTTTAGTTTGTTGTTAAGTGGTCTATTGTAATTAAATTTTGCCCAAGAACGACTGATCAAAGGGCCATTCAAGCCTATGTAGGCAGAATCATTGTCTGTTTCAAGTCGCCAGTTCACGGTCATTGAAATTTATCCATGTCCGTCAAATTAAGTGTTTGTTTTATGACGCGTAAAGGCCCGACTTTTAAAAGCCGGAGGTCTTGTTAAGTGTTACTAGCTATATAGGTCTCAAGTACACCTTATTAATCATAGTTGCACTTCAGACTAAGCTAAAAGACGATGCGGCCGCTAGATTGATCCGTCCCAGTGCAATCATTGCGTGATTTTATATCCACCTTGACGATGTGTAGCCGGCGTAGCATGGTCCTCGGGTGGGCTTCGTAATCAGGGTGCATAATCATAAACTACTGATGGCAATCAGCCTTAGCGGATTAATTCGTCGGATGGCTTCCCGGCCCGACGGTCCTGTCTCTGATCCTGAAGAAGGGTGTGGGTGTTTTGGAGAGTGCAAATGATTAAGATGGAGAAGTGGCGAGGTAAAAGAGCTCGTTATGCAAACATTTAAGTGTTTGATTCTCACTATTGTTCCGAAAGCGAATTTCTTCATTAGTATTACTGGTCAGGGTAGACACTAGTGGATGGATTCGAGAACTTGCCGAGGTGTTTTTATTCCGCACTAAATGGCAAGTTAATCCAAGGGGTCAAGGAGTCTTGTCCAGGCTACCGCTGTTATCCACGGTGAAACATCACTATGGCAACAAGGGTTAAGCGTCACGGTGCGCCAAAACGGAATGGAGAGGTGAATGTTTTGAGTGAGATGAATTGCCTGAAAGCAATTCAATCACATGGCGGAACATTTCGAAGCTGTCCTTGATGGTGCGGTGGAGGCAAAGAGCCTTTAGACCCCAGAACAGATCATTTTTAACTGTTAGGAGTTAATGCAATTCAGTCGGTATAATAATGAAGCAGGAGAATGGTGATTACAAACTAATAGGCCTTATGCATGTCTTTTTGTGGGTTAGACTATCTTCTGGAGGGTGTAGCGAACCAATGAGTGAAATTTTATGTAAAATGTTGATGTCCTGTAAGGATTTTTCTTTGCATTTTAAATGTATAATATTATAACGAATCCGTCTTTTATTTTACTGGAATGTGTGCAAAAGTACAAATAAAGCATAACAATTCCTATGGCACATGTGCAGTGCAGTAGCTACATGTCGCCAGGTGGAATGAGCTGGTTGACAGTGAAGACTGAATATTTGTACCTTAGAAAAATACATAGAAATAAATTTCAGGCATATTTTTTTTAGATATGTCATTGAGGTAACACTAATTGCCTTTGGTTACTGCTCACTGTGGCTTTCTCTGAGTTTGTAACTTTCATCTGAGTGTTACTACAGATGCTCTGCATGTGGGCAAAAGTTTTGCTCGTAATATGTGTAAGGTGCATGTAAGCTAATATTGCAGCCGGATTGCTAAGATTAGAGTAAATGTAAACTACTTTTGAAATCTGCAATCAGATTTAATTAATCAAAAATGAGTGCATGTACTAAATTTAAGGTAGGACCTTTGATTTAAGGCAGTGACTTAATACTTGTGTCTGTCTCAAGTCCAAGTCTAAGACCTTATTTTCAGGAGCATTTAGACTTTGCCATGACTCTTGTCCTGAGTATTACAACACTGTTAGAACTGTCTAATAGTTATTAAATGGAATAATGCAACATAGGATTTAAAGCCTGAATTTTGGACCTACCTGGGCAATGCATCTGATGTGGGGTTAAATTACAGGATACAGTGTTAAGAATAGACCTGTAATGAGTGGGAATGCCATTGTGAGCATATTCATTTAAATTGAATTTTAAAAAGATGTTCAGATTGGACATAAACGTTTGAGTGTGCAACTGATGCAGCCAACTTTTTGAATGAACTTTTTAGTCGAAATCCAAATTTGATAAGCTGCATCAATTTATTGACATTTGGATAAAAGCTCCAGTTTGTTAGAAATGTACAGTACAAGTTGTATACTGTATTAAAGCCCAGTATAAAGATATTCGTCCCTGTTACTCAACACATGAAGCTAAAATGCAAAAATACCCATGCATCCATATGCACACATTCATAGTTAAAAGTAAAAAAAAGGCTTGAGTAGAGGCCGTTATCCTGCAGCGGAACAGTGATTGTGGTGTGGCTGACATTTGTGCCGCGGTAATGAGGCTTGGCCAGCAACGGCTATGTCACTTTGGGCCAGCCATGTCAGCGTGTGTCAGAAAGAGAGGAAGAGGTAAAGAAAGAGAAAGAGAGGATGAAATTGGCTAAGATAAAAAGAAAGAAACATCATGACATGTATTCGGATATGGAGAGAAATTGAGATTGTTAAGCGTTAGAGAAAACAATATGGTCAGTCACAGTCACACCGCTGCCAATGGTTTCACATGCCGTGTCAGTCGATTGAGTGTCACAGTGAGGCAACAGTTACCTCAAATGAAGTTTACCACATCTGAACACACTGGAATCCACTATCAGAAACAGGCTCCAGTGCTGTGCCGCTATAATCATTGGCAACCAATTTGTTCTTTTGTAACCTATTATTTTGGCCTCTGCGTTTTGGGTTAATAGATTTTTTTGCTTAATATTGTTTGTAGATTACATTTATATATGGCAATAGATTCCTGCATGTTTATACATTTTTTTATACCACCCCCAACACCCACCACCCCCACACGATCAGAATGTAATAGTTGAAATCCTGTTCCAAAAGGGCATTAGCAAATGAGTGGGTTGGCTGTGCTTAACTCACACTGTCAGGGCTCAGCAGGAGTAGTCTATACATACACTTGCTGTACTATTCCTCAACGCTGCTTGTGAATCATGGTGCCATTATATGTGCATGAGCTGTATGCACATATATCATTTGTGTCTGAACAGACATGTTGCTTTTTATGCTGACATTTTCACAATGGTGTATGCTTGAGAATTGACAAGTTTGTTGTAGAAACACTGCAAAGTGACTTGCACATAAAATACCATACAGACATAAAAGTATGTATGACAGTAGCCCCCTGTGCACTCTTAAATAGTTCTTTAAAGGTTGTGTTATGGTTAGATAGAACTTTTACCACTCAAAGAATAGGTTTATAAGAAGCGGTGTATGTTAGGCATCGATGTGTTTAACTTCCATCTAAAACTTCCAAAGAATTAAAAACATGGTATAAGTGATACAAGTATAATAACTATTAAATGCGCTATCATTTTAATGTTAACATTATATGTGCATATATTGCAATGAAAACAGTTTCAATAAGATTGATATCCTCGAAACATATATATGGCTTGAATTAAATGAAGGATACACATCCTTGGGTTGAACTATATGTACATATATTACATATAGATACATAACCATATAGCAACATGACAACTGGTAGATGTATGTACATATGTTTAGCCTTTGATGCTCATATTTACCAAGGGTGCTGCTAATTACTACAGCAACTGTGTGTGTGTGTGTGTGTGTGTGTGTGTGTGTGTGTGTGTGTGTGTGTGTGTGTGTGTGTGTGTGTGTGTGTGTGTGTGTGTGTGTGTGTGTGTGTAGCCTACACAGACACACACCCACACACATACACACAAATGCATGCACAAACATACATTCTCTCTACAGTCTTTTTAATTCCCCAGTGTAATGTAAAGTTTAATGCACTTCATGATGTTGATGTCAAATAATGGAATCTATTTTCTTTTTCTTTATTTTTTATATTAATATTATTCATATATATATATATATAATATATATATATGTACATCATATTAATGTATATAAAAAAATAGATTCCATTATTTGACATCAACATTATGAAGTGCATTAAACTTTACATTACTCTGGGGTTTCCCATGCTGGACTTAATGTAAGAACTGCATCAAGTTTAACCATAAACATTTCAAATAAAAATAAGTCGTTTTTAAAAATTCAATTAAAACACTTAATTTGTTTACATGCATGTCAGTGTGACTATTAACTGGCACAAAGAACTATGAACATGCAAATGTCTCATTCAATTATTGAAATAACTTCCTCAGGGATATTTCAAGTGAATATTTTAATCTGATTCTGATTCTGAATTTTTTTATATCAAAGATGTTTAGCTGACAAAAATATTTGTGAATCCCTGCATTAGATGAAAAAGCATTAATAAATATGACAAAAAAAAGGAAATACACTCACAAAGTCTCCTTGGTTTTAAATATTTTTTGTCCAGATTTCCAGAACCAACAATTACTGAAGGTCACTAGCTATGATGACATAGAGTTTCATAGCTATACATTACGAGTGTTTAGTATTTGCATAAATATTTGTCTCGTACATAGACTAATTGCTTGAGAGGTGCTGTATTTCAGACCAAATTCAGATGCATGGATCACAAAATTGTTTACATGGCCATTCTATATTGTGAATATAGTCTAAGTCAAATGGTATGACTCACAGTAGAATTTTGGAAAAGGACACTTTAAACAAGAAAAAAGGGTCACACTTTATATTAGGTGGTCTTAACTACTATTAACTATTAACCACTAACTACCGTTTTTACATTGTATTTATAATTTAATTAATACTTGCATGTAATTACATCTGTAATTAATCTCTCCAATTACATTTATAATTACACTGTTGATTCATCCCTTACACCTTAACCCACCCTTAAACTTACCCATATCACCAAACCTGTCCCTGACCTCACCCGTATCCCACCTCAATAGCAGTAAAAGTGTTTTGCAATACAGTTACATCAATATTTTGAGGTAAGTATATAGTTATTAAGGCCACCGTGGGACCAAAAAAAAAATTAGGGAGTTAATAAATTGATTTTATAACTATTTTAATCATGTAATTCATAAAAAGTAACTGGGATCTGATTATGAATTTTTTTATTGTAATATAATCCAATTATGCATACTCATTTTTTGGAATCTGATTAAGTAATCCAAATTACGTTACATTACATATGTGTTTGTGTGTATGCGTGCTGGTAACATTACACTATTAATATGTTCCATAATGGAACTGTAATGATGAGTCAACAGAGTGGGGATCCATTTGCAGCTTTAATAAGAGTTAACACAGTCGTACAGGCAGTGGTCGGTAACGGTAACAGGCGTATCAGAGGAGAGACAAGAGCAGAGTATCAAGGCAGGCAAGAGGGTCAAAAGGCAGGCAGATATCAATCCAAAATGAGAGAAACAGTCCAGAGTCAAAACACAACGATCAAACAGAGAAAGATGTGAATGCTCAGAAATGTCAGCCGGGCCAATACAAGACTTCGCGATGAGTGTGTGTGTGAGTGTGGCTTAAGTAGTCCCATAGATGAGCATCAGGTGAACTAGCAATCAGAGTCCTAGTACAGGATGATGGGAAATGGAGTTCGGAGAGAGAAGTCAAATACTCGTGTGATGGTGACCTCTGATGACGATCAGGGGGAACCACAGAGGCCGGATTCGTTACAGGAACAAATTGAACATATTTTCAAATTTAAATCTTCTACTTTAATTTGTTTTTCAGAAGTCACCAACTGTGTCTCATCTGTGTTACACATTATATGGGAAATATAGGACCATTACAATCTCGTTAACCGTCCCTGCTGCACAATGATGACCAGAAATATACAATTATTTGTTTAATCTGGTTCATTTTGGACTTGTTTTCAAGCTGTGTTATTTGTTATTGGTCTTTGGAGAGTATGCAGGGTTTTGTGAAATAAACTAAGATTTCCTTCTTCTGTTTGAGCATTTGAGCTTGTCACTCCCCGCCCCCTCTCCCTCACATTGTGGTACACTCCCTCCCACTGTGGCTTTTTACTGAAAATGGATTGTCACTGAGAGCGAGGGGGGGGGGGGAATGAAATGTGGGAGGTGGTCTGTCTTTTTGTAGACCTTGCTGTGAAAACACAGTAGCTCTTTAAGGACTCTACTTGACCAGTAGGTAGGCAAGACCATGATGGAGGATGAAACTGACCTCCGCTAGTATCCTGCAGTGCTTTAGCACTTAGAAAAACCTGTCATTATGTCCTTAATTAGCAGGCCATTATAAATTGTATAATTATTCGACTTCATCTAAAACATGTTAATTATTGAAATGACATAGGCTGGATGTTTGGTGGATGTGCAAATTAAATAGGACTTTACCTTTAAAAGCAGAGCAGGAAACAATAGTTGCTCTCTTTTTTTTTAGAAAACCTAGTTTTCTTATCCTCGCGAGGCTGCGTAAGGTGAGATGTTTGTGAACCAGTGGGAAGACACATGAAGTCTCTTCTCTACTACAGTAATTATCAGCATTTACTGCTGAGAGGAAGTGTTTCCGATAGAGATTTAGCTTCTCCATTCTCTGTATGAAATTACATTAGTGTATATATATAGCCAGCTAAGACATTGTCACTCCCTGGACACAACACAATCTTCACCTAGGAAAATGTGATATTTTCTCACAGTAAGGAAACTCGAGGTATTTTTCAAAAGTTTGATTTGAATCTAGTTCATTTTGCTGACAAATCAAAGAGTTTTGGACATTATTTCTGTTCTCAAGATATTTCACGTGAAGGGGTGCCATACATCAACCAGCAGGAGCACCTTTGATCTCCTGATGTTCACCGCTTGTTAGATACCGTTTACATACTCTTAGAGTCGGCTAGCCATTCAGATCTATTAGAAGTCAATGGGAGACCGATCTCAATCCTGTTTCTTTCGTCCATTTCTCAGTGAGCGCCGACAGCTGACTGGATTGATGGCTTAATGAATTCATTAAGTGTCAGCCTACTGCCATTGGTGATGATCAGTTGAGTGAGGGAAGCCCATTCCTTCACTTGGCTGCTCTACACTTTTTGCTTCTTTGTGCCTAACAGGCTGGTGGCAGGATGTGCAGGTTAAATATTAACCAAATACAGTCTATCAGGATGACAGTGGTAAAAAGTATGGGCATCCTGTTGGCTCGGTCTAACAATTGACTACGTCAAAGGTCTCCATAGGCATGACGTTCGTCGTCCATCTTTATTTCTACACTGATAGATATCTGCATTTAAGTCGCTAGCAGCCTGTGATTGATCTGGATGCTCTTTTGTCATGACGTTTAACTTACGATGTACACTGTAAGATATAGCCCATTAAATTTATAGCTGTGATTGCCAGAAATTCAGCAAAAAAAAAAGACAATTACAATGTTTGTGTGTGTGTGTTTACTGTACAGGCAGAAATATTGATGACCAGATTTATAAAGTGTCTGTATTTAACTGCTTGAATCAGGTTTCCATTGTAAATTACATGGTAATTTGTTGTTTTTATTTCCAAAAACCATAATTTTGGAAGCACTTTACAATAAAATGACAAATAATGTGATGTTAAACCATTTATATATTTTGCCCACATTATTTTGAGATTATTTGATCCACTTCAAATGTTGACTACTATACAGTATATATATGTATGTATGTATGTATGTATGTATGTATATGTATAATATATATATATATATATACCTTTCATTTAACTAAAACAATTGAGAATGGGGGAAAATCTCATTATGAAATAATAAATGTTTTTCTCAAATTCATGTTGGACACAAATATTGATACCCCTTGAAATTCTTATGAGTAAAATATCGCTGAAGTATATTCACATTCATATTCACAATTTTGATCACTCCATGGTGATTATTGTTTGGAAGGATTTCAAGAAAAATATCCTTGCTCATCCAAAAACAAACTCCAGCATATTCAGTTATCAGACACGACTGGAACTTCAAATGGGACTGGCTTCTATGGTCAGATGAAACAAAAAAAAATTTGCTTTTTAGCAGCAAACACTCAAGATGGGTTTGGTGAACACAGGGATAAAAAGTACCCCATGTGTACAATTAAATATACTGCAGGATGTTTGATGTTCTGGGCCTATATTTCTGCTGGAGGTCCTGGACATCTTGTTTAGACACATGGCACCATGGATTCTATCAAATATCAACAGATACAAATCAATAAATGACTGATTCTGTTAGAAATCTCATAATGGGCCATGTTTGGATCTTCCAACCGTACAATAATCCAAACACAAACCTCAACAACAACACAAAAATGGGTCACTGAGCACAAAACCAAGCTTCTGCTATGGCCATTCCAGGCCTCTGACCTGAACCCTATAGAAAATGAGTGAGGTGAACTGAAGAGAAGAAGCACCAACATGGAGCTGGGAATCTAAAGGGTCTGGAGTGACTCTGGATGGAGGAATGGTCTCTGCTCTCTTGTTAGGTGTTCACTAACCTCATCAGGCATTATAGAGAAAATTTAGAACTGTTAAACTGGCAAATGGAGGTTTAAAAAAGTATTGAATAAAAGGGTACCATTAATTGTGGCCAATGTGTATTAGAGGTCTTCAGACATTTCTCTGTGAAGTGGAAGCCATCTTGAATAGTAGACCAATAACTACCCCCTCCAATGACCCAAATGATTTAGAAGCCCTCATGCCTATCCATTTGCTGCCAATGAATGTAAAACCTGCTTTTCCCCCTTGATTCTTCCAAAAGGAAGACCTCTATATGCACAAAAAAGATGGAAACAGGTGCAATAGATGGCTGACCTCTTTTGGAAGCGATGGATTATAGAACATTTACCAGAGCTTCAAAAATGTCAAAAATGGATGAAAGTATACCGAAATTATAAGCATTAAGATATTGTCTTAATTGTAGATGAATCAGCACACAGAAATTCATGTGTAATGGCAAGAGTTACCAAAACGATACAAGATGAACATGGACTCATTCGCAGAGTTCAAGTTAAGACAAAAAAAGCGAGCTTGATAGACCCATCACAAAAATCTGTCTCTTGTTGGAAACTGATTGAGACAGTAAGACTATGATATGGACTGTGACTGTTGCTTGAAATCCTGGATATCATTCTTCAAGAATAATAATTGCTCTGCTATAGAATATGGATATTAATTGTTGACTGTCTTATTGTTATTATTGTTTCTTATAACAGAATACAATTAGAGGCCAGTGTATACAGGAGTGTATAGGCCATAATGCTCAAACTCTGTTTGCTTATTTTTGTGTTTCATAATAGGATATTTTTTTGTGTTTTATTTTATTATTATTTTTTCAATATTATGTTCCTGGACTAAGTGGTTAATATTTAATATAGTGTCTCTTTAAGAGAATAGATTGGTGATGTTTAGAAGATATAGTATTTAAGCCTATAGGGGCATAAAATACTCGGTTACTATCGTAACCTCGGTTCCCTGAGATATGGGAACGAGCACTGTATGGGAAAAACTATTTTTTTCTCTTCAACTGAAGCCTTTTCAATCACGCAGTGAAACTGCACATCCATTGGTTTGTGCAGTGCTATACAATCGAATCAATGACTCGGCGGCAGCGCTGAGCGAGCCTATGGTTATGCAGCCCGCCATAGCCTGCCAAAATGGGCGGGGCCTCTGGCTATATAAGCCAGATATACAGATATGCGCTTTGCCACCGCATCTCAGGTTTCTTCGAATGAAGCGACTGAGGCATGCAGCTCATAGCAAGGCCAGGAACACAGTACTCATTCCCATATCTCAGGGAACCGAGGTTACGTTAGTAACCGAGTACGTTCCCTTTCAATATTCCACTCATACTGCTTCGTAGACGCTGTATGGGAACCAGTACAATCACGCCATGCTATGATGGGGAACGACTCAAAACCAAGACTCACGTGGGAGTAAGACCCAGGGGAGTCAATATAATACACCAAGCACAGGCTGAGCCATCAGGGTCATCCGTGGCCTGGGTGTCGTCCCGTATAGTTTATACCTGGTGTCCATATAATATGGACCGTCCAAGTGAAGGAGGGACTTGAACAATGTTGGTCAAGTGAACCCATAAGACTGCTAAACTAGCTGAAGGTGGCGAACTAAGCAGAAAGTAGGACTCTGGCCTGTAAGGCAGGGACGTCCACGTTGTAAAACCTTACAAATGTGGACGGCGAGGACCAGCCGGCCGCCTCACAAATTTCCGAAATCGACACCCCGCTGGACCATACCCAGGAAGAGGCATTACCTCTGGTGGAATGGGCTCAGACTCCAATGGGGCTCAAACAAGAAGGTCATTCGCCAGCGTGCAGAGGCACTTCGAGACGAGGCCGCCCTGGTAATTTATGTATGACACCACAGACCTGCTGTCTGAGCGTATTAGCACATGGTGTCCCCTTATGTCCGGCAGGAAGAAATGACATGCACGGCACACTGCTAGCATCTCTAGGAAGTTGATGCGCAGACCCGACTCCTCCTCGGACCAAAGACCGAAGGTCGGTTTGCCTTCGCACAGCGCTCCCCAACCCTTGTTGGAAGCGTCTGCTGTGACAACCTTCCTTCTGTGCGCCGTGTCTAAGGTCACACCCTGCTTCAGCCAGAGGGGGTCCCTCCAACGAGTCAGGGCTGATATACAGGCCCGAGTCACCGTTATGCGATGGCGACTGTGACGCCAAGCCACGGATGGAACCCTCTGCTTCAGCCAGAACTGGATGGGTTGCATGTGAAGCAGGCCCAACTGAACAATGCAGATTACGTCTTATTTTCAATGACGGTGCGGCATTAATCTAACAACGCCGCACTAAATATTTGCTCTTTGTGATCTTTTATATATAGGGAAGAGTAGCGAGGAAGAATATTTCGATTGCTGAAGAGAAGAAATTTGAGATGTGGCACGAAGCCATAACAATGTATGGCGGGCTATTGCTACAAGGCTCGCTCAGCACGCGCCGATATACCCCAGCGACAAACTAAGACTGGTTTTGTGTTGAAATGGCCAGGGTCACATATAATATATATATATATATATATATATATATATCTAAATAGGAAAGGAAAATAAAAATATATTTTATGGGTCAGCTGTGGAAATTATACATTTTTTATGGAAACTAAAAATCATTAGGACGTTAAGTATAGATCATGTTCCATGAAGATATTTTGTAAATTTCTTACCATAAATATATCAAAACATTGCTAAGAGCTTCATTTGGACAACTTTAAAGGCGATTTTTTCTTTTTTTTCCCCCATTTTTTTTTACCATTTTTTTTACCCTCCATATTCCAGATTTTTAAATAGTTGTATATCAGCCAAATATTGTCCGATCCTAGCACACCATACATAAATGGGAAGCTTATTTATTCAGCTTTCATATGATGTAGAAATCTCAATTAATAAAAAAAACACTTAAGACTGGTTTCGTGGTCCAGTGTCACATATAGTGTTTTTTTATTCATTTTGAACCCATTAACATTAATTTATGGACACAAATTTGTTCTTCTTCAACGTCTTCTTCTGAGATCCTTTAGCATTTCATTTATATATTGGAAATCATTAAATTAAGCAGATACTCTTCTTCTAAAAATAATAAAAAGTTCATAAGTACACATAGTTTATACAGATCTCCATTAAAATGGACCCAAATCTTTTGTCCAGGCCACCAGGGCTCAAAGTTTCTCCCGCAGCAGCCCAGCATAGGCCAGATGTACTTTTATGTGTTCAGAGTAGCACACCTCATTATGTACCACAGTGCCCTCACATCAAACACCCTCATTATATTTGACAATGGGATGTGCGCCAGGCGATTCCCTGAGCTGAGCGGGGGCTATAAAGTCTAACAGGTTCAAACAATTTAGTCTTTATGGATATGCAACAAGGGCCACGCAAGGATTTATGCAGAGATTGTTGAATTAAGGGGTAAGAAGGGGAAATTCATGATCGTCGCCTTAAAGCTCTCGGCAGCAGGGCCGTGTAGAGACCTTTGGAGGGGCAGGTGCTCAAAATATAAAAGGGGCACATGGAACACGGCTTTTAATAGGGCTGTGCTCCTTGCTGATATGTGTATCAAAATGGATGCTTCTGTATTGATACAGCAGCAAATGGCATGACGCAGGTTTGAAAAAGAAACACAGAACAGAAAAGACCATTTTAAGTTTAAATGTTAAAGACATTTTTTGCACCTCTTAATTACTCTGGAATTATATTATTATTATTATTGCTGTTGCTGTTGTTATAGAGTTTACAGGGTATGGTGGTTTTGCTGTTGTAAACACTACTGTTGTTGTTGTAGAAAAATATTCCTGTCTGATTTAAAATAGAATTATATTCTAATCCTATTCTGAATTTATTCATTTTTTGAATGATAATGATTATAAAAACATGATTGATAAGTATAATTCAGAGGACGAGAAAATCAGTATAAGCCTGTTTTACCAGTGTTGTGATAATTATTTTTAAGACACTCTGTTTTTGAATTAATAGTTTTTAGTCAGATAACATAAAAAAAGACATGACACCTCCATGCGCTTTAAACTTTTCTCAATTAAACTGCAATAATGAAAGAGAACAAGCACCTTTGTTTATATTGCTGTGTGTAGAACTACGTTAGCTGCATTTTTTTATTTAATATTAATTTTAATAAAATGTAAATTCGTCCCCCGCACTTTATTCGAGCTCGAGCAGGTGTTTTCACATAGAGGTTTAAATTAAAAGAGACATCACCTGACGTTTTATTCGTATCCAAAATGAGGAGATGTGAATATCAGGAGAGCTGATCATACTGGAATAAACTTATGACGTGCAGGAAATCCCTACTATGGACAAAAGCACAGGGCTATAGCTGTAGCTGAGCTGAATAAAAAGAAGAAACGATTTTACTGATGAAACGTGAAGACAATAAACACACGATTGCGAAAATATATGGTTTATGTGTGTTTTTCAAGTTATCTCCAGGTAATAAATAATTAAACTATATGAAAAATGCAGTACTGGTTGACATATCATTTAGTATAGAAACTATAAAATATATTTCCTGAATTATTATGTGATAAAAATGGGAAAAAAGGTGTTCCTAGTAGCCTTTATAAACCAATCATAAAATTGTCATTAGGAAAACATTGAACAAAAATATTGTAACCCCTTGCTGCAGCTAACTTTGCTTCCACAGGCTTCACACAGCAACATAAACAACAGCTGTGCATGATCTCTTTACGCCGTTCCTGTAAAACAATAATAATTAAATAATATAAGTTTACGCAAGCACACCGCTCCGCTGAGAACTCCACTTACCGGCATCCTGGTGCCCTAAATTACCAAAGGTGTCTGAACGTGAGGGATTTTCCCGGATGATCTCACGAGATCGTCAGGAGAAAGCTCATCATGTGGATCATTTTATTTACTATTTATGATTAATTAATTTGAATAATAGTTAGATTGGGTAGGCCTTCACAAAAGGGTGTTTAATTACAAAAAACAAAAAAAAAAAACAATTCCTTGACAAAAGGGCACTTCGGGCATCAAGGGGAAAAGGGGCAGGTGCTCAAGCACCCACCGCACCCCCCTCTGCACGTGCCTGCTAGGCAGATTGCATGAGCATCAAAGCCGTGGATTGGAACAGTTTCACCTGTCAATCATCCCTGCCTTGGATTGTCAGTTCCCTCAGGATGCGCAAAAATTTAAATCATTACAAAACAAGATGCATTTTTTTCTGAGGTGTAAAAAAACTGCGAAAGTACTGGCTCAATATACAGTTAATACCACTGGCAACCATATCCACCCCAATGCTGAATTGATTCGCTCCCATCTGAAGCGACTCTATTTTTAGTTTACAAGTATCTTATACCATTTACATAAAAGCCCATATTGATCCCAATTCAAGCTATCTGACTGCAATTGTTGCGAACCCTTGCTAGGGGTTAAACAAACACACCATAGCTGTTAAATCTATTAACATGCAAATCAGTGTAACAACTCAACAGCCTGTTGTCATACCTACACTGAAAGCCCAAATAAGTTCCAGAAACACACACACACACACACACACACACACACACACACACACACACACACACACACACACACACACACACACACACACACACACACACACACACACACACACACACACACACACACACACACACACACACACACACACACACACACACACACACACACACACACACACACAAAAGAGCCATACTTGATAAGATATACTCTGTTACTATGGCAACATCTGTGGCTCAAGCTAAGAATGCAGAGGTCTGTACTATTGTCGTTGCTGAACGTGATTTCACACTTGTATCTGCACGGTGTCATTAACAGAGAAAGATTACTAGAATTGTTTGTGCACAAGTTTCACTTGATGTGTTAGTTTTAAAAATCGACTCCATGTGCAATTACAAAGTCTTCAGTAAGCCAACATTCCTTTTTGTGGCATTTGGTGCCTAATCTAGGTTGATATGCATATTGTGTGCCAGTTATAATCATGCCCTTCACTTAGGTCTTGTTTGTTCATTTTATGCTCTCAGTATGTTCAGTGGCCACTTGAGTCGTATTATTAGCACATACTTGCTTTTTCATTGTTTGAACACAAAATTCCACAGAGAAAACAAACTTGTTTGCATTTTCAGTGCAGCGAAATTTGGAATCTGAACTGAATTCTGGCTGATTTTTATATTTCTATTATATTAAGATTTTAATGGCTTATTAGGTGTCTCGGTATATCTGTTGGCTGGCCTATGACAAATATTGATATGAATATTGCAGTTTTTTTCCTGAAATATTTTACATTTGCATTTATTTTTTTACATTTTATTTATGAAGTAAAAGGAATTGTTTTCCTGCAATAAATATAATAAAATGCCAATGAATAATAAAATTGTGTTGATTATATAAATTAGCACACAATATTGAAGTAGTTGTTCTCTGTGCACATTCATATTTCAGTGATATGCAACAGCTCTTTCGTGCTTGTAGTGCCTGCAGTTGTTTGCACCTTTGAGAAGATCTATCTTTTGCTGTCCCCTGTTGATAGTACTCTTGTAATACAGGTTTTGAGTAATGCATATTGTTTGCTGGTGTATTGATTTCCATTTGGCTTTAATAGAAATGCACTTATCATTATTATGGGGAACATACCATCGCACAGATATGCAATCAAGTTCAGTGTAGCTGAAAGATTTCATTCTAATTTCTTGCTTTGCATCAATACTGCACATCTCCAATATCTCAGTGTTTAAATTACAGTGAAAAAAACGACACATTTCAGGCACATGCTATCGTTGCTAAGCAAACAGAAGCTAATAATATCCTCAGTAAGCATTTATTGCTAAAAAGCTATGGAAAATCACAGCACATCATGAATGGAATCCATCAAAATACAAAGGTAGATGACAGGCTAGCAATTAGCCCATAGTGTGGTTGTCACTTTTTGAAATGTCTGAATTAAAAAGACTGTAGAGAGAATGTGTGTGTGTGTGTGTGTGTGTGTGTGTGTGTGTGTGTGTGTGTGTGTGTGTGTGTGTGTGTGTGTGTGTGTGTGTGTGTGTGTGTGTGTGTGTGTGTGTGTGTGTGTGTGTGTGTGTGTGTGTGTGTGTGTGTGTGTGTGTGTGTGTGTGTGTGGAAGGGTTAGGGGAAAACACTTCCTTTAATTGAGCTGCGCTGAAGATGACAGCGTTTCATCTGCAGCAGGTGTTTAGGAATTACTGCTCTCATTAAAGGCTATTCGAGGACACCGGAATGCACACGGCCATGTAATATTCCCTTGCAGATAATAAGATAGAACATTGTTATCTGTGAGGGAACAAATTAAGGTCTGATGAAACTTCTGGTGCTGTAAGTCATGTCTGTTATGACATGCTGTGCTCATTGTGGGAACAAACTGTAGAGGCTTTAGATAGATAGATAGATAGATAGATAGATAGATAGATAGATAGATAGATAGATAGATAGATAGATAGATAGATAGATAGATAGATAGATAGATAGATAGATAGATAGATAGATAGATAGATAGATAGATAGATAGATAGATAGATAGATAGATAGATAGATAGAGTCATCCATTTAACTGTGGTTTTACTACAAAAAAAACATGGTTACTATATAGTTAAACTAGCAACCAAAAATTAACCATGGCTTTGCTACACTAACCATAGTTTAACCATGGTATCTTTGGTAGCTGTGGTTATACAAATTATAATCAATATGGTAAAAAAAAAACATGGTTACTACACTTTTCCCACAATAAAACCATGGTTAATTTTCGTAAGGGCACCCACGGCTTGTACTAAACACAGCTGAACACATATTACACTGATATGCATCCCAGAGATACAATTTCACTGTAGCCAACAAAAATGATTTAACTCCTATAATAAAGGGTGTTCACTTTATTTTGTCCAATCCCTGTAGCTAGATAGATTTTCACCGCGGTTCCTCGCGCGTATTTACAATACAACCACAAGATGGCGGTAATGTTTTACTGTAACGATGTCTTCAAGTCTCTGCACTTGTTTCAGGTTGACTGAAAGATTGCTTCTCAGTCACTGACTGCACTGCGCTTGTTGCACATTTGATCAGGTGTTTAACATTGCCAAACAACACAACTTCTGGACAACAGGCCGGTTCTAAAATTATTATTTATTTCCACCACAAATTAGACAGGTGGGATTCATGATTTTTCTATGTACAAACACAATTATTAAGCCAACAGGATCTGAGCATGTTAATGAGTAATTGCTTTGCATTAGAGCCCCATTTTCCTTAGACATAGGTAGCACTGTATAGAATAGTCTCTGTTCGGTTAAGGTTTTTTCTTTTGATATGTCTGACCAGATTGGGAAGTAAAGCTGGGAATTTATTGTCTCCTTAACTACACATAAGAAGGCAAACGATTTGTCCAGAGTAACTTACTGTACATCTGAGGTAAGCAGCACCAACCAGCATCCAGTATGTGTTCCCTAGCTATACTTACAGTGAAACGAACTATGAGTTATATATAAATATAGCCAAATATTGCCCTAAGAACGAAGAACAACCAAAAAGCTTATTTATTAAGCTTTCAGATGATGTATAAATCTCAATAAAAAAAAAAGTTTGAAATCCTGTGATCTAGGCTATATAACTGAATGTAGCAAACATGTGTAGTCTACACTGCGTGGCGTACCTTCTTGATGTCAAAACCATCCGCAATAAATGCTTTTTTATCTTCAGTACACTGCTAAAAAAGCGGATTCACTTAAAACCCCGACTCCAAGCAGGACAAGTAGGGCATTCATTCAGCGCGTTGCGGTGAGCGTCACACACGCCCCTTTTTTATTTCCCTGCGCCGCGCGACGCGTGTTGGTTCGCGCTCGTCTTCTGCTGCAGAGAGTGGCGCTCGTGACGTCATCCTGCTGGAGAGGCTGCTGGGCACGGGCGGAAAATGGGCACAGATCTGCGAGGTGAGAGGCACACTTTCTGACACATGTAACATGTATTGGATGGTGACAATGGGAACTGAGTGTTTCTAGTCATCGGGTTTGCTGATGTTAGCAAGCGGCGGTCATGTGAAGGGCTCGAGGAGACGGATTTGTACCGCGACTCGCCTACGTTATTGGATAAAAATGGTGAAAATCTGTTGAACCGTGGTTGCGCCGTCGGGCACGATTTTGCAGCGAGGTAACATACCTCCAAATATATGCCCGTGACCGATATGCTTAAATCGCTTTTGGCATTATTATTATGTGTCTTATGAAATGTGGCATCTCCATGGTTAGTATGAAAAGCGGAAGAGCCGCATGCGGTATAATTTCTCACATCCATGGACCCAGGAGTATGAGAGCATGAGCTCCATTTCTGATTATGTAGTGCCTCCACCCTTATCTTACATGACATGTTTGCCCACGGCCGCATCAACTGTCAATGACACGGAGCGCAATCCTGATTATTTAGGGAGAGATCCCTTGTCAAATAATAGGCCGTGTCTCAAAACCTAGTGAGCTGCCTAACTAGACTGCATTTTAGCTGCCACCCGTAAACATAGCCATGATGTCGCCGGCCTTTTTCTTGTCTGGATGTTTCCAGTTACAGTAGCCTAATCAGTATAATAACACTTTTTTGGTTGCTATTTTACACGTTTGTTTTGATAGCTGCATAAAACGTCTGCTGACAGGTTATTATGGATAGTAACATTTTATGGTTTAAGATTGTCTTAAGTACACTGGAAAAAGAAAGAACAAAAAATAAATAAAAGTTGGTCTAAAATTATGACCTTAAGATTGATTGATACAGGCTAGTTGTTTTCACAAACGAACAGATCAGTTTTTGTAAATGTCCAATAACGAATATCCAGATGTGATTTTATATTATTTTATAACAATATTCTACACTAATAATAAAATATTTGCTACACTGAAAACTTGTGTTTTGCATAATTTGAAATAATAATAATAATGTTTGTTGATCTAGAGATGGTCACAATTGTATTTCTATCCTTGTTTTGGACTATCTAGCTTATATGCTAAATACATGCATTTCTCACTTGGCAATGCATGGTTACAAAATGTTTTTGTTTTTTTTACTTGAAGAAATGGTGGACTTGGTAGACCCAACATTATACAACCAATAACCAAGAAAATGTGGAATATTGTTAAAATATTGGTCAATACAATTCGCTGCACTTATTTCAACCAATTTAAAAGAAAACCGATGGAGAGCCCCTGTAAATGTAATTTCATCTGCAATTCCATGCCCAGGCTTGTCAATGCTGCCTCTTTCTTCAGCACTGCATGATGATAATAAGACTTATTGACAATAGACAATGAGGCATAGTGTTATTTACTGTTTCAGACATTGATGGTCCCCTGTGTCTGATCTGCTATTGATCTTGAGCATGCTTGGGACATGGGAGAAGGACTTGTTTGTTTACCTGCTGTGTGGAGTCTGGTTTTCTCAGATTTCTATTTGGGAAACGTGTAACAAGTTGCTTTCTAAAACTAAGAAATAATATTTGTAATATAAAACCTTTACATCATATGCAAGACTATTAAAGTATGTAATGAGTAGTGTTTTGACAGGGGTTCAGGGAGCCTTTTGGTAGTTATTGTCGACCTCAAAAATGCATTAAAGGGTTAGTTCACCAAAAAATGAAAATTCTGTCTAAGTACTCACCCTCATGTCGTTCCAAACCTGTAAGACCTTTGTTCATCTTCGGAACAAAAATTAAGATATTTTTGAGGAAATCTGAGAGCTCTCTGACCTTCCATTAACAGCAATGCAACTACTATGTTCAAGGCCCAGAAAGGTAGTAAGGACATCATTAAAATAGTCCATGTGACATCAGTGGCTCAACCGTAATTTTATGAAGCTACAAGAATACTTTTTGTGTGCAACGAAAACAAAAATAACAACTTTATTCAACAATTTATTCTCTTCTGTGTCAGTCTTTGTCACACATTTATCAGTAGGCCCTATGCAAAGTTTGAAACTATTATTGTAGTGCAATGATCGTTTGACTGGTGAGTAGATCAAATGTTCAGGTTGTCTGGGATGCATGAACGTTTACACTACGAATGCCATGTGGTTGCAAGCTTTTCACTGATCAAATCACAGAACATTTTAGACCCCGATTTAGTATATTTAGCATAGCCATCTGTGATCAGATCATTCAAAATGGAAATTAGCAATCAGGGCTATAAAAGTACTGTATTTATGCCACTTTAGACTGCTGATTAGGAAGCCTGACAGATTAATTTCAATTTGGTTGGTGAAAAATTATGGAATAATTATTGTTTAGCAGAGATGCACACAGTGTAATTCCATAGAGTTCCTAGTTGTGTTTCACAAATCCATTTAAGGCTTGAAATTTGAAGTACACAGAGGAGTGACCACAGGCTATTGATGTTAAATGAAACCCAAATGTTAAAATGGAAAGCACACAGAGGCGAGATAATGCAGTAGTTATATTTGGTAATTGCATCTGTTTACACAATAATAGTGTTATTTTAGTATGTCTCCTTTCTAGCAACTGAACCACAGCAAACTGTGCACTAAGTGGATGCGAATGTTTGCTAACCTGTATGGAAAATAATATAATTGTGAAATCGATCAGCCTGCATCAGCTAGTGGTTCAGAAAGGGAAGTGTGAGAGGGCCTTTAATGTTTTATTGGGATGTCTTCCCAGACTAGTGGCACATGATGAGCTGTTGGTAATGAGGGATAATTGGCTCAGTGAAATCCCATCGATCAATAGGAGCCAGACGTGTCTCGCCAGTTGAGCTTCAACTTTTGGAATCAACCATCCTGATCAGCCTTGGTCTTCGGTTTTGCTGAGGCAGCTATGAGGACGTTTTTCATGCTTCATACAAGCATTAGCATTGTCCTTGTGATTCTGCTACTATGACCAGCTGTCTCTTCTGGTTGTGCTCCTTTATGTTATGTTCATACAGTGACTTGTACCTTCTTGCCTATGCTTGAAATGGCATTGTATATTACTATATAACTAAAATTTGTTGTGGGCCTTGACACAAAGGTGGCACATGTGGTTAAACCAAGCTTTAAAAAAGTGATTTTTGCAATACAAATACTTTGGGAAATAAAAAAACATGGTCAAGAAACTTTACAGTTTTTGAAATTTCAGATGGACTGACCCTTTTGTAATGCATTTCTGGGTGTAACAAAATTTAATGAGACAAACCCATGAGGTAGAACTTGATTTTATCAACAGAAAATTTATTAGATTGATTAGAAAAAATAAGACAGCTTGGCGCAATCGGAAATCATTTCAAAGGCAGAACAAGTTGTTCGATTTTGATGAAGAAGAATACTTGTTTTTACTTTAGAATAATATGCACTGAAGATGAATTGTACATGGTAAGATCCATGAATATACAATATGAAATATGTATTATGCAGATTGGGTTTTCAGGTACACATAATTTGTGCCCTAAATTTGCATACTGAGCTTACTTTAAAATTCCTTTCAAAACCCCATGAAAATGCTTGTAATTTATTATTATTATTATTATTTTTTTTAAACTGGAAGTTTAGATGAGGAAGTAATGCTATAGATTTTTCCCATGTGTTCAGTTTTACAAAAAATAAGTACGTAAAAAAAAAATGTAGGCACAACAGTATGTTTATTGAAATATGCTTGTGGAATTGCGTAACAGTAGCGTTACTAGAGTCTGAGTTAGTTTCATTGTTGTGACTCTTTTGTGATTCAATGGACTCTGAGAGCTGAGCTATTTTGGCTACTACTTTTAAATCACAGGGGCATTGTGTGATCATACTAGCACGACCGGCTTTACTCACTGAGGAGAAACCACTACTTCCAAAGACGAGAATGAATGCGATTAGGAATCGATGTAGCATTTTCAGGGAGTTCACTCACTGGCTCAAGACTTGTGAAATGTGGCTTAAAAAAGTGAAATGCATGGAATTGCATTATACATTTAGGTAACAAGGATCAGTCAAAATCTTATTCTTGGCCTAGTCATAGAATAATTTGACTTCAGTTCATTTTAGACTTAAAATGTATATAAATAAATGTTACTGTGTTTACTCAATGGGAAAAAGGACAGCATTCACCTTGCACAAAGCCTCTTTCTATTACATGACATCATGAAAATTATGAAATGCACTGATGTGGCAAGAAATACAGAGAACATTGCTCACCATGACCTGATATAATAATGCATAATTACGTAGATACATCATGTGATTTGCATATGCATGAATCTTTCAGTAAAATGTTAACACCGTGTCCTAACCAGGAACAATACCATAATATTTTTTTTCCCATTCATGTTTAAAGCTAAAGTGACATCACAGTCAACCAGATCACTAAAAATAAGACATTATT
Source organism: Ptychobarbus kaznakovi (assembly GCA_027422405.1). NCBI lineage: Eukaryota > Metazoa > Chordata > Actinopteri > Cypriniformes > Cyprinidae > Ptychobarbus > Ptychobarbus kaznakovi. The sequence goes on from CM049799.1 coordinate 6,858,585, forward strand.
ATTTGTGCGGTTTTTCACACAACATGTAATTTCACAACACAATTTCACAATGTCCTTAATGCTTTAGATGCCATACTTTTTATGATTTTCCTTGCTTTCACAAATCCTGTTAGATTTGTCATGTAATATCTCATGTTTCTCAAAAAAATAACTTCATAAGCAGGAGCCCCAATGAGTTATGGAATGGCCGTGGCTTTTCATTTTGTGTGTTGCATATGGTTAAGACAAAGTGTAATGTCAAACTGGAACATGAAAAAAATATATATATATTTTTCATTAATTTATTTTCTAAATATGAACTGATAATAAAATCTATACTTTTTGATATATACTAATACTATATTTTGTTCTATATGTTTTTGTTTTATATTTTTGTGTAAAAATCAATTTTAGATACAAAAATACAAAATAAATAAATTCAGTCATTTTAAATACTACAAGTCTACTAAATTAAATACTACAAGGCATAAAATACTACAAGGCATCAAAACATAATATGCAATATAAAGAAAATAAGATTTGTTAAAGATTACATTTAACAGTATTACTAAATTATTATATATTTTTAAAGAATACCTTTAAAGCGATCGTTCACCCAACAATGAAAATCCTGTCATTTACTCACCCTCAAGTTGTTCCAAACCTGTGTAAGTTTATTACTTCTGTTGAACACAAAAGAAGATATTTTGAAGAATGATGGTAACTAAACAGCTCCTGGTAGCAATTGACTTCCATAGTATGGATAAAACACCATGGAAGTCAATGGCTACCAGCAACTGCTTGTTTACCAATATTCTTAAAATACCTTCTTTTGTGTTCAACAGAAGAAAGAAACTCACAGGTTTGAGGGAATTTGAAAGTGAATAAATTATGACAGAATTTTCATTTTTGGGTGAACTATTCCTTTAAATGAGCATTAGATGACGGCGAAGGCAATCTAAATGTAAAGATATAGAATTAAATTTAATTAAAAATATATATTTATCAATCAACCAACCAATAACCAATATATATGTAATGTATTTATATCACAATATGCAAATTCTTGAATTGATAATAGCACTTGGAGTTCCCTGCATCCGCCCATCTCTACGAAAAGCAACCCACTGTCCTTCACTCTCTTCTCAGTCCATTCCAACATTCTTCCTGCATTCTTTAACTTATCCACCCCATCCTCCTCTCCTTTTTACCTCTCTCTGATGATTCATCATTACTGGCTGGCTTGTTTGTATCCATTTATTACTGTGCTTCACATTCTAAGCTTGTATCCGTGGCAACAATAAACCTCCATCTTGGAAGCAGCAGTTTGTCTGCAAGACTCAAACGGCTCTCTGACATCAAGGTCAGAGCTGATTGCAGGAATGTTGATCGTGATGTAGCATCAAAGCGGCCGCTCTTTTTATAACCTCTGATAGCACTGGGCTGTTTCCTATGCTTAAATGGCTGCTGTTAACAGAACCATTTAATGGTTTTAGTTATGTGTTTACTGCTAATGCTTGCTAAGAAGGCCTTAATCAAAAGTCTTTTGTTATCCCATTACAGATCTGAGATGAGAGAGTCTTCAAGTCCCATTAGTAATGAAAAGGTTTTCTCTGTCTCCTCAGCTAAGGAGGAAGGAGGTTATAGAGAGAGACAAACCCAGACAGAGATCATTTGTGGCACAATAGGGACAGACCAAAATGATACCAAGTGCCTATAATGATGTGCACTCCTGACAGAATGACATATGAAGACATCCACATAATGAAACTGATTGCACAGATTCTCATAGGATTCTGCTTTTTAAATTGTATGTCACAATAGATGATATAATGATGATGCTCTTAAATCAGCAAGCACCCTCAGGGAAAGAGTCCGTGGTTTGACCCAGTGGGAGAAAAACGCCACTACGGTCACCCATCGTGATTCGATGAGCCAAGGACAGCAGATGTGGTCTAGGTTTTGACATGATTGTTTAAGCATGTTGTCAGATTTGTTTTCCTTCTTTCACTTTTTCTGCAATGAGAGATAGTTCAGCCAACCCAACTCAATGTCACTCTTTCTGAAATCACACTCCGTTTATTACCTCAGACTAAGTGCTTCTTGCACTGGTCACATACAGTAAATAGTAACAACGTAAACCAGCCTAAGGTGGTCTTACTGGTCTTACTTGGTTTAAGCAGGTTTAGCATGTCTCCCAAACTGACTAGCTGACCAGTCTAAAACCATCAAATCAGACAATGATAGTCATGAAAAATGGCAACCAGATTTGTGATTTATTGAAACATTTCTTTTTATTATCAATATTGAAAATGCCTGTGCTGCTTAATATTTTTGTAACAATGTAAAAGACTTTACCGTCACTTTTTTATCAATTAAATCATTATTGCGCATGATTGCAGATTAAAGCTACATTTATTTAAGCTTACTGATTGTAGCGATCTGTTGATCTAATTTAATTTCATTATTATTTGCTCTTGCATGCTTTTAAATTTGTATTATTTTAATTCAAAATTATTTTTCTTTTTACAAATTGGGGATTTATTTTTTAAATTATGAATGGCATTCATTTCCTTCCTATGTTTTGTCTTTATTTTTATTAGGGAATCAAATATATTTTGTGATTCATCTGTAAAATGATTGGCTTAAAATATATTAATGAAGAAATTCTGTTCGGAATACGAACAGGAAATAAAATATATGAAGGCTTGTTAAAATGCATGTGAAATAGACCTACTATTGGCAGATTGCATGATTCAGCATCATGACCAGATTGTTTCGATTTTAATCCCCAGTTGGGGGAATTGTGCTCGTCTAATCCCCAGTTGAATGAATATGACTGGCTCTTTCATACTAGTCTCAGCCTTAAATTCATTCCAGGATCAATTGTGCAGGATAAATACTCATCATTTTAGTTTCATGCCCATTCTTATCTGCAGTGTTCGCACTGAAAATGGTGGGAATTGGAACAGTATAAAAGACTGGAGAACACTAATGGGGATTAATTACACCTTAAGACTTGTCTTATGTTGATGAAGTACCTCTTTGGAAATAGTTAGATGAACTATCAAGTCAAGCCACATGGCCTACTACCAATAGTTTCACATAATAGGCACCTCTTTTGCAGTGTTGTTAAACTTCTAAGAGGCTGTTCCTTGAACTATTGCCAAACATTACATTGAGTAATCGCCTTGTAGTGTGGCATATTGAAAGATATACTTACTGATATGTTCTTACATAATGTTCATTTCCATTAGTGCATAGAAATGCATATTGAGCAAAAACAGCTCCATGCGAGTCCATTCTCAGTTCCTTAGAGGCTGAAGCCACTCAGAGAGATTAGTCGACTTAAAATCTTTGACTTCTCCACCCTTGCTTTAAATTGTCCTGTGTAGGGCTGGCGATATGAGCAAAAATAGCTCAGTCTGTGTCCTCCACTGTATTTTCAGATGCGCTCGATTTTCAAACTACTGTACAGTATATCGATATAAACGGTATTGCCTCATATCATATCGCTTATAAAGAATATATCGATATATCGTACAAACTCGATATACCGCCCAGCCCTAGTCCTGTGGTTGTTATATTCTTCCATGCGCTATTCATTTTACTATACACTCAGCCAAGTGGAAATTATCCAAAAAAGAGTAGGGTTTGTTAGAATTGATAAAAGGAAATATTTTTAGTTAGTGCAGATTTCAGGAACAGAGGTTTATTTTTAACCCACGGTTTTATTCAGCAATGCACAATTATAAATGTATGCCTCCAGTGAGCTGATATCAGCTTTTATGTTTGTCAGGTTGCAAGCAAAGCATGTCTACACATCCTGTGCTCACTGAGTTTGCTAAACATCTAAATCAGAAAGCTTTATTAGCTACAAGTTTACACATACAAGAAATCTGACATTTCTGTGAAAGAAGATTCCAGTACTTGCAAATTCAAACTGAAATTGGGATGCACAGTACTGGTAGTCATATTAGTCAATAAACGTGAGTTTTTAATGTCATCTGTATTGTTCCAATAAGTAAAATAGACCTGTAACTTTAAATCGATAAATTATAGCCAAATGATAATGGACCCAACATACATACATATTGTATATACCTTTCAAACCTTACAATTTTCCATAACAATGCATATTCAAGCAATACATTGTAATTACTATAGATATAACCGGCTATAAACACAACACCGTATACTCACATAAAGCAATATATACTAAATATAATATTAAAAAAAGTCTTAAAATGTCTTCCATTTCTTAATTTAACAGCTGCTGAGGGAACGATGGTAAATGAAACATTTTAACAGATTTGTAAAAACGGTCCATTGTTTATTTGTATCTCTTTTGAGCAGGGTGATTTTTGTGTCTTTGCATAGAAGCCGATAAATGAGCAGGTTATGAGCAGGTTTTAAAGGGGTCAAATGACGCAATTTCATGTTTCCCTTTCTCTTTGGAGTGTTATAAGCTGTGCATAGGTAAGATCAGTAAAGTCGCAGAGTTTAAAGTCTCAAATCAAAAGAGATTTTTAAGACTCAACAACGCCTTTCTAAAATGTCTCATTCAAATACGCCCCCACATATCTACGTCCCTGTGTTGGAAAATTTGCATAACACTGCCCAAAAGTTTATGCAAAGAAAGAAGGCGTAACTTTTGTTCTCGCTGTAGTATTGTTGCCGCCACCGCAATGTCGTGGAGACGCTGTGTGTTTCCAAATAGGGTAAGGGCCGTAACATTTCCATCAAACGCTTGAGATATTCGGCCAATCACAGTGCACTAGATAGCTGGCCAATTAGAGCACACCACACTTTTTAGAACTATGAGCTTTGTAAAAATCGACACGTTTAAGAAAGGCGGGGCTGAGAGGAGCAATAATGTACGGTATGTGGAAAATAATGTTTTTTGAACCTTAAACAGTGTAAACACATTGCATTACACCAAGTATACAAAATAATGTTATTTTTAGCATATAACTCCTTGAAAATATTTCAATATCTTGAAAATTATATTAAAACATAATAAATCCACAGTGCTGATACCTGCAGATACTCCGAGCTGCAAGCTTTAATATTTGTTCATTTTGTGTGTCTTTTCTCTCTTTTACTAGGACAAAAGTTTTGGACTGTGAGGAAAACCGATTAAGTGCCAGAAATAGGCCTAACAGCAGTCAAGACCTTATTGAAGAACTAAATCAAGAACTTGTGACTCAGAGGGAGCATGTGTGATGATCTCCTGTTCCTTTCTCAGCCTGCAGCAAACCCAGCACATCTGAGATGAGTGGTCCTCTGTGGTGCCCGGCCGCTGTCCGTGCCTGCTCTTGGCAGCGCTTGGTGGCGTGAGCAGATTGCTCCATCCTGGCATCCACGGGAGCGTGGAATGGCCTCTTTGGACCTGCCGTACCGTTGTCCTCGCTGTGGGGAGCACAAGCGCTTTCGGAGTCTGTCGTCTCTACGCGCCCATCTGGAGTACAACCACACCTACGAGACCCTGTATGTGCTGTCCAAGTCCAACAGCGTATGCGATGCCGCTGCGCTGCTCCCCCTAGTGGCTGACAGAGCCCTCGCCGCCGAATCTCGTTTTCCTTACCGCGAACTGCCCTGCTCTGGAGAAGAGCTCGGGCTTACGCCTTCATCTGCAACTTGCTACCTGCCCAATGTGGAGTTTCCTCTGGGCGAGATCCTGGTGAAGACAGCCATGAGCTCCGGCGAAGCCTTTTCCTCTACAGGGAACAACGCTGTGGCGGTGGCCGCTAACGTGGCCGCTAGTGCGGTGGAGGCGGCTTACGAGGAGGGCCTGGCTCGGTTGAAAGCTCGAGCGTTTGAGAGGCTTGAGCTAGACGAGAGGCTTGAGAAGTTGTCAGAGGAGGTGGAGCAGAAGATCGCGGCACGTGTCGGCCGTCTGCAGGCGGAGCTGGAGAGGAAAAGCTTGGAGCTGGAAAAGGCAAAGGTGGAGAGCGTGATGCTCAGTCAGGAGAAGCAAGACCTGGAGGACAAGGCCACTGAGCTTTCACGGCAAGTGGATGTGTCTGTGGAGATGCTGGCCAGCCTTAAGCAGGATCTGGTTAACAAGGAGCAGGAGCTCTCACACAAACAACAGTAAGTTGCAAGTGTCCCACCTTGTTTCTTGACCAACCCCTAACAATGAGGAAAAAGTGGCTTTGATTGAAGAAATAATGGGAAATGTTCTTGACTGCTTGGACCTTGCTGTTTTTGCTCAAAAGCTTGATTCACTCTAGGGCGGTCCAACAGAAGTTTCTTTGTTGGAGCAAGCAGGGCTTTCACAAAAGAAGAAATGCTAGATTCGTTTTCAACAGCTCCACGGGTTAGCCTCATTTAGACAAGGCAATTGAACAAGACGGTTAACAAACCAGCAACTGTAGCGTCTCTGTAGTATGTTTCCAGTCAGATTTAATCTGCTCTATGGCAGGCTTTTCATGTTTCATGGTTGTTACAGTTTAGTGTGCTTTATTGGCGTGACAAGCATTTGTACGTTTGTATAGTTTTGCTGGATGCAGTGTTCAGAAATTTGGGGTTGGTAAGATTTTTTAAATGCTTTTTAAAAATGTCATCTTGCATATGCTCAGCAAGGCTGCATTTATTTGATTAAAAATGCTGTAAAACATCACTGTAAACCGCACAATTTAAAATAACTGAACTGATTATCAATTTAAATATATTTTAAAAAGTAATTTATTCCTATTATAGCAAAGCTGAATTTTCAGTATCATTACTTCAGTCTTTAAGAAATCATTCTTATATACTTTAAGATTAAGATTTCTTATGCAAAAAAAGTTGTCCCACTTAAGGCTTTCTTTTTGTTTTGGAAACTGAAACTTTTTTTCATAATTCATGGATAAATCAAAGGTTTGAATTTGGTCCAGAAATGAAAACCTGAAATGGTCCAGACATATGACAGTATATGGATTGTTTTAAAGGGTCCAAAAAAAAGAAAATTCTGTCATCATTACTCTCCCTCGTGGCATTCAAAAACACTCTTCTATGGAACACAAAGGAAAATATTTTGAGAAAAGTCAGTGTCATTGGTCACCAAAACTGTTTTGTTACCAGCATTCTTCAAAATCTTCTTTTTGTGTTCTGCAGAATAAAGTTGTCCAGGTTTGCGACGACATGAGGGTGAGTAAATAGTAGCAGAATTATAATTCTTGGATCCCTTATTCCTTTAATGCTGTTTTTGGAGGCCTGGGCTCCTGTGATCTGCAGATGTTTTTACTGCCTCTGATCAGCTGATGAACTAACTTTCACCCTACGGGACATTGCCTCTAATTGCCTGTTCTTTTACATCCGCTCTGCTGTTATAATGGCAATGGCACCGACTTCCTAGCTGTGTTTCTCTGAAGCAGCTTAGTCTCAAATACGTGTTCATGTTATTATGGCAAGATTTTTCTGTCATAATGGAGTAAGAACCCTAAAGGGAAAGTGAAGAATGGAGTCCATCAAATAAGGATATTATGAGCTCAACTTTGGTTGCTAAGCAGTGTGAAGGCATGAAATAATAATGTATTTTATAAGGCTGCATATCTCTAACCCTTTTCAATTCCAATTTATTTATTTTCAATTTCATAACATCTGATTCCTTTTTGACCAAAAGTCAGAAAATGACCGTTTTTAGATATCAGAGAATTAAAGTATAAAATTCATCGAGTGTAAATGGTATTTTAGTTGTCAAGTATGAATAGGGAATATAAAGTGGAAAAATTCTCTAAAATGATACTTTCCTTTATATAAAGCCCCAGGTTAAAGCCATTCAAATATAATGTCACATCTCCCAATATGATTTTGTTTCATTTACTGGATATAGAAGTCCAAAAGAGAGGTGCAATTGAGCTTTTGGAGTGGGCTGAGTAGAGACTCGTATGCTGTGGGATATTCTCAGCAGGACTTCATCTGAAATATACTCCCTCTGTGATTGATTTGTAGCTGCTTGTGGATTAGAGCTTTCTTGAGAAACCGGTCACGCACTCCTGGCAGGTAGAAAGCAAGAGGCCTCATTTCTTTTCTCCCTCTCTCATTTCTTTCTCCCTCTCTTTTTGATCCTCAATACCCTTCTTCCATTCTCTCCTTTTTCTCTCCCTCTCACTGTCACCTTGATCTTGGTAACATCTCATATCCCAGCTGATCTCTGTTTCTCCTCTTTAGACTCTGGCTTCTTCTCTCACTTGCTGATTTTTGCTTTATTTGCCTTTATTTGTATGTCCTCTGGAGCTTTCAAGCTAAACAGATATCCAGACTATTCTGATTATCATTTCTAACCGAACAAACTTACAGACTTCAAAGCTTTTAAAAACCTTTTCAAACTTGACTTGATTTATTAACAGCATAACTACCTTTTTGTAGCATAGCGATTTTTTTCATGCTTCGAATTAAACAAAGATCATTCCTGAATTCATTGCTTGCTCATTTGTGTCACAATGCCCTATTCAGCTATTTGAAATTTGAATGGATAGATCCAAAGTCCATGACTGCCATTATTATGCAAACTTAGGTTTGTAGATCATGATTAATTCATCTGTCTTACAATTAGAGTACCTCTGTGATGCCATAGTATCAATATTGAAGAGGGCAGAAGTGTGGATGACAGATTTATATGTGTGTGTGTGTGTGTGTGTGTGTGTGTGTGTGTGTGTGTGTGTGTGTGTGTGTGTGTGTGTGTGTGTGTGTGTGTGTGTGTGTGTGTGTGTGTGTGTGTGTGTTTAGTATTCTCTTTATAAGAGGGCTCATATAATAACCTCTCAGCATTTGCATACAAATCTCTGCTAATATTCTCTTTCCGCTGTCTCTGTCTTTCTCTGTGACCTATCCTGTCATACCGATGTTGAAATTTACAGGACAGGCACATTTTGAGGACATGAGCTTGTTGGCATTGCCTAGAATAGTGATGGATTGCAAATTCAGAAAATTCACTGAAAATATTTGTTCTGGTACAGAAAACTCTTTTCTTTTTCATTCAAAATTCGCTTTGTTCATTTTGTAACATGTAAAAACAAAAAAATTGCTATGAGTGACTGATAGCATTTTCTGTTGTGTGAACTAAAGCAATTTAGTCACACTAATAATCTGTACTACTTCCAAGCATTCCATGACCCCATTCTTGCCCTCCTCTAATTTCATCTCAGTAACACTCTTGTTTCTTCTGTTTCTTGCTTCTAATTATCATTCATATTGTCTGGAGACTGTGTTGCATGTAGCGTTATATAATCATTTACTATTCTGAATACAGTGAGTTGCAGATTAGCCCTCTGCTGCTATTTTTATGTGCACTTGAAATAATTGTTACTGCATTAGTGTAGAGGAATGTTAGATGTCAGATGTACGATTCCTATTTCTAGGTGACTTATTTGTTTCTCATCTGTCCATGTCTGATGCCCTGCATTGGATTCATCAGTATGTATGGGCTTATCACAAAGTGTTTGCAAACAGCCTTTGCATAATCATGAAATGCAGACTTTTCATAAATCGTAGAGAATTTGCTTCATATGTCTGTACTTATTTAATTCTGTTAAAATCTAGTATGCAACAACTAATATATATATATAAACTATATCTTGTATTAGAAAAAACTTTATTTATTTCCGAATGCTTCAATATCATTTTTTCAATCTGAATGAAATGGCTTATTAAATTTAAGTAAAAATGTTTCTGGTGCAATGTCTGCATTGCATTTTGTTGTAACTATATATATATATAAAACTATATCTGGTATTAGTAAAAGCATTTATTTAAAGACATGGAATCTGATCATTTTTTCAATCTGCCAACCAATAGAAATGTACCCATTATTAAATTTAAGGAAAAATGTTTCTGGTGCAGTTCGGCATCATTTGTTGTAGAGTAAAAAGCATTGTTTTAAAGGCAAAAAAAAAAATATATATTTTTTTTTGAATTGTCTGAATAGCCAACCAATAGTTGTACCCATGGAAACCAGTATGCCAGCTGCAAACAGCGGTGAAAGATCAAGGTTGCAAAAAAAATTTTTTTTTTTTTTTTTAGGTGAGTAGCTGAATACAAACAGAATCAGTATGCAGCTGCCCCAGAAACTAACGTGATGTTATTGCATCAGTTGGGTTCCTCATCATAGTAAAAAAATAAATGCCAGTCCATAGCCCCAGAAACTAACGTGATTTTGAACAATAACTGGATACCTTTAAAGACAAACCTTGTGAGCCTAAGGTTAAAAAAAATGCTCCAAGGGCAATTGATTTTGAACAGTTATATGCTTTTGTTGATACCTTTAAAGACAAACCTGCTGTGATTAAATACTCATGTTGAGGTTTTAAATCAATGAAAATCTTTTTTTTTTCATATAATTTTTGTTGAACAATTATTTTTATTGAGAAAAACATATAAAGCAATTATTAAATATCATGTTGAGACCCACACCATCTTTTTTTTTCATATATTTTTGAATTCTAAAATAAATTATACATCAAAAAGAAGAAGCAATTATTTTTATTGAGAAAAAAAATAAAGCAATTCCCACAAACCAGAAATTCTTGAGACCCACACCATGGAAAAACTAATTCAAAATAAATTTATACATAGTTATGAATAAAAAAATAATATATTCACCAATAAGAAGCAGTTCGACAAGCAAATTGTACAAAGATGGAAAAACTGACTTCACCTTTAAAAACAGTGTTAAGATTAAAAAAAAATATTCACCAATAAGAGAATATCGACAAGCAAATTGTAGCTTTGTGTTTTTGCCTTATTTTTCAAAGATTTTCAAAGAAAAAACTTTTTGTGACTTTACCTCATTAAAACAGTTAAGTACAGAAATGAGTGATGCATGACGTCAAATTTAACCAGAGCTTTGTGTTTTTGCCTTATTTTTCATTTGGTGCTTGTAAAAAAATAAAATTCTGAAAATTTTTCAAAAAAAAAAACTTTTTGTACCCATTTGCATGCCAGAAATGGTGATGCTGAAATCGAACAAATTTAGACCAGACACTACCTTATTTGGTGCTTGTAAAAAAAAATTCTGAAAGTCATATTAAGACGTATGCCATGTAAACGTTATAAACAAACATCTCCTGTTCTAAGATAACAACTGGTTAGACCCTACAAATCACTACCTGATTATGGATTTTTTGATTAGCTGTTTTTCTGTCATATCAACCAGCTATCCGTGTAAACAGCATTTTATTTGATCAGGCATTACAAAAGTTCTAAGATAACAACAGCTACAAATGTCCAAGCACAACTAACTTTCTGGGGGCAATTTTTTGTTAGCTTTTACAACCAGCTAACACTGGCAGCATCCTATCTGAGCAGTAAACATCATTTTATTTGTCAGCTTTTATTACAAACAGACTGCTTGGAAGGATCCAAGCACAACTGGTGGAAGTAAGCAGACAACAGGTTACACACACTCTCACACTAGGGGGCATGTATTTTTATAACACACTACCTTCAGAGCATTGTCTGTTTAGAGTGTGTATGTTTGTGCTTTTAATCCGTTGCTTTTAGATAAGGGATGTGTGGAAGTAAGCAGACACACAGGTTACCACACACTCTCACACTAGTTATCACACTACCTTCAGTTTGAGGTGACCACAGTGTCTGTTTAATCTTAAATCCAGGGTGCTTTTCCCAGCGTGCTTTGCTTGTAGCATATTGGAATTTAGATATCAGTTTTTTGGGTTGGCGGTCTTATTTGTATTCATGTTCTCCTGTGAAGCAAGCTTTGAAACAATCAGCTCCAGGACGGTTGCTTTGAATGACCACAGTCTGGGAGAGTTTTGAAGGGCAGACAGGGTGCTTTTCCCAGACACACTGCTTTGCTTGTAATATGTTAAGCTTTAGCTTCATATCAGTTTTTTTGGGTTGGCGGTCTTATTTGTCCTTGCTTTCTTCTGCTGCTTAATTGTGTTCAATTTAAACCTATACATATTGTTCTCCTGTGACCGGGCCAGAAGCTTGATCGGCCCAGCATCCAGGACTAGGAGTACACTGGGAGAGTTTTTTTGCTATTGGGCAGACAGCGTGCGTCTGCTTGAAGACACACTGTAATATGTTAAGCTGCTTCAGCCACAGTCCATGCTTTCTTCTGCTGCTTAATTGTGTTCAATTTAAACCTATACATATTGACCGGGCCAATTGATCGGCCAGCATTGGAGTTGTGTGCAATTTTTTTGCTGATCTGATTTGAGCTGCGTCTGCTTGATGCCGCCACCAGAGATTAGTTATATTTGTCCACTGAATGTTTTTCCTTTCCGCTATCTCCAACAAATAAACATGAGCAGTACTAATTCCAGTGGAATAATTATGTTATATATTAGTTATATGTTACCATATTGGGTCATAATTTCTGATCTGGTGCATCTCAGCTTTGGATGCCGCCACCAGAGATTATTGTTTGTCGTGGAAAAGAAATGTTTTTCTTTATTTAACACTTAAAATGAGCAGTACTGAATAATTATGTTATATATTAGTTATATGTTACATATTGGGTCATATTACAGGTACATCTCAATAAATTAGAATGTCGTGGAAAAGTTAATTTATTTCAGTGATTCAACTCAAATTGTGAAACTTGTGTATTAAATAAATTCAATGCACACAGACTGAAGTAGTTTAAGTCTTTGGTTCTTTTAATTGTGATGAATTTGGCTCACATTTAACAAAAACCCACCAATTCACTATCTCAACTAATTAGAATACTTCATAAGAAAAAATTGTGAATTGTTGGCCTTCTGGAAAGTATGTTCATTTACTGTATATGTACTCAATACTTGGTAGGGGCTCCTTTTGCTTTAATTACTGCCTCAATTCGGCGTGGCATGGAGGTGATCAGTTTGTGGCACTGCTGAGGTGGTATGGAAGCCCAGGTTTCTTTGACAGTGGCCTTCAGCTCATCTGCATTTTTTGGTCTCTTGTTTCTCATTTTCCTCTTGACAATACTCCATAGATTCTCTGGCCAGTCAAGCACACCAACACCATGGTCATTTAACCAACTTTTGGTGCTTTTGGCAGTGTGGGCAGGTGCCAAATCCTGCTGGAAAATGAAATCAGCATCTTTAAAAAGCTGGTCAGCAGAAGGAAGCATGAAGTGCTCCAAAATTTATTGGTAAATGGGTGCAGTGACGTTAGTTTTCAAAAAAACACATTGGACCAACACCAGCAGATGACATTGCACCCCAATTTATCACAGACTGTGGAAACTTAACACTGGACTTCAAGCAACTTTGGCTATGAGCTTCTCCACCCTTCCTCCAGACTCTAGGACCTTGGTTTCCAAATTAAATACAAAACTTGCTCTCATCTGAAAAGAGGACTTTGGATCACTGGGCAACAGTCCAGTTCTTCTTCTCCTTAGCCCAGGTAAGATGCTTCTGACGTTGCCTGTGGTTCAGGAGTGGCTTAACAAGAGGAATATGACAACTTTAGCCAAATTCCTTGACACGTCTGTGTGTGGTGTGGCTCTTGATGTCTTGACCCCAGCCTCAGTCCATTCCTTGTGAAGTTCACCCAAATTCTTGAATCGATTTTGCTTGACAATCCTCATAAGGCTGCGGTTCTCTCGGTTGGTTGTGCATCTTTTTCCTTCACACTTTTTCCTTCCTTCTGTTACTCTGGTGGCTCAGTGGTACTTTCTGTTGTGGGTTCTCAACATGGATAAAAAATTATACTTGGATCGCTTTGGACAGCATTAATGTAAATGAAATGTTAACTCTGTGAACAACCAGCTTCTTTGGCAATGAATGTTTGTGGCTTACCTCCTTGTGAAGGGTGTCAATGATTGTCTTCTGGACAACTGTCAGATCAGCAGTCTTCCCCATGATTGTGTAGCCTAGTGAACCAAACTGAGAGACCATTTTGAAGGCTCAGGAAACCTTTGCAGGTGTTTTGAGTCGATTAGCTGATTGACATGTCACCATATTCTAATTTGTTGAGATAGTGAATTGGTGGATTTTTGTTAAACATGAGCCAAAATCATCACAATTAAAATAACCAAAGACTTAAACTACTTCAGTCTGTGTGCATTGAATTTATTTAATACACGAGTTTCACAATTTGAGTTGAATTAATGAAATAAATGAACTTTTCCACGACATTCTAATTTAATGAGATGCACCTGTAGCTTCTTATCAATCCACTGGATCACATTTACGACTGCATGTTTGCTGCGTAAAGATATGGGTGAATTTTTGCATTGGTCTGAACAAAAACAACAGACCGGCTTGAAAATGTCCAGTTCATTAGCAATGTGCAGTAAATAGCAAAGTATAGTGTTCATAATTAAGATAATACATTAAAATAATATGGTAAGACACGCCAGTTTGTAATATCAAGCAGCAAAACAATCTTTTTTATACAACTAAAAATAGATGGAAGTGAATGACACCAGAAGCCAGACCTATAAAATTTACAAATGGCCATTCCTGCACTTACAGGAAAAAATATGTGGATAGGCAAGATAAAATAAAAATGCCATTGAAACTTTTCTGAAGGCAGTATAGGTTCCCTTCAGAAAAAAAACATTGATATAACAACACCCGCATCGTTTTTTGACTTTGAAATGTGCAGCTTATATTTATTCAATGCAATCAGTCTTTTGAAGATTAATCGTCATATATCCATATCTATATTACGATTATTGTCTTTCCGTCCCCAAATTTAAGACCTCTTGACATTATGATAAAGACTTTTATTGTACCCTTCAAGCCATTTTATGACCTTAAATTTGAAACATATTTGATTCAGCTCACAAAAGTGGCTAGCGGGAGTGCCCGTGTTACACGCCACTACTAAAATCCACCTGGATTTGGCAGGAGTTAATGTCAAGCCCTCATTATATATGTATAACTATATAGTTATTAGCAACAAACATGTCTTTGTACTTGTTTAGAGTTGTAGGTATTTATTAAATCAGCCCAGGCCATTGTTGCTGCCATGTGGACCAAATAATTAGTGCCAAGAAATTCAAAGTGCACAAAGTACACATGATTAGAAAAATACAAAACTGGCTGCACACATACAAAATGGAGCATAGTACTGATGTCACATGTACTATTTTAAAGATGTCCTTTCTACCTTTCTGGGCCTTGAACGTGGTAGTTCCGTTGCTGTCTATGCAAAAATTATATTGGATTTCATCAAAATATCTTAATTTGTGTTCTGAAGATAAACAAAGGTCTTCCAGGTTTGGAAAAACATGAGGGTGAGTAATTAATGACATGAATTTTCATTTTTAGATTAACTATCCCTTTAAGAGTTCAATGTTTTTCCTGTTTAGCATGGCTCTGATAGCCCCTTCTGGTAGATGCTATAACTACATCTGGTTCTAAAATAATCTTCATTGACGGCCAAAAGTAACCATTCATTCGTGCATATTGTTGAAACTATTAAAACTGGAATTTGGGGCAGGATATATCAAACAGCTTGTTGCTAAAAATTGCTAGCATTTATTATCTAAAATTGCATATCTTATATGCATACACATCTTATATCTTATATGCATACAACTCTGCATATAACATGAGTCATCATTACTTTTTGTATTTTTTTTCCAGAGATAAAGACTATGTTTTGTATGTCATTCCAAACCAGTGTGACTTCTTCGAAACACAAATGGAGATTTTTTTTTAATAATGTACTGGTTGCTTTAATGTTATTTTCTTTGCAGTAACTATGAATAGGGCACAACAGCACACAAGTAGACCATAAAGTGGTCCGCATGAATTTAACTTTATTTCAAGCAGTGATATTTCAGTATTATTAATATGTTATTACCGTGGTCCCTATAGAGGTCTGCTATTGTTATTTATTAACATTTTGAATTAGCTTTTATTTTTATATTTTCGGGTTTTAAATTTAGTGATTTTTTTAAATAAATATTTCTGTATAGCTTTTTTTAGTTTTAGTGCTTCAACTCATGCCTATTCCGGTTAGTTGCAGAGACAACATTTCTAATATTCGTTTACATTTTTTTTTACTCATCTAATGTTTATATTTTGTTTTATTTCAGCTTCATTTCAGAAACCAAAAATTTTTTTAAATAGTTTTTGCTTTTAGCTTTGTAATAGTTTTAGTTTTATCAATAACACCACACATTCCAAGTTCTGTTAAGCATAAAGCATTAGATACGGTAATAATCAATCCTTACAACCCTGTAAACCAATGAACACACCCTTTTTTTCATTTGATCTTTTTGTCCCCTGATTTCACTACTGATCAGTAACGTAGGTCTTGATAGGACACGAGATCCACAAATTATAAAAAGACATCAGTGCAGACTACAGTCTGTCTTACATGATAATTTAATAGAGTCTGATCTTCATCATAGTTATTTACTTAGAGGATCTTTTACGATTACACAATTACATAAATGCCATTGAGATCACATTTACGCACATTCAATTTTCCTAGTTTATAAAATGCTGCTTTTAATTCATGTGGATAATTAAAGCCTCTTCCTTGAGTACATGAACTGTTGCATATTCTCTATGGCTTATGACGTTATTTATTTGCAACCTATGTTGATGAAATACTCAAGATGTTAGTATCTCAAAATATAATTTTGTTGGCGTACGAAAATGAAAAGTCCAACTGTGTGAGTATATCTACTATGAGTGTGAGAGAAGCTTAGAATAACTGAGGTGATGTGTCGACAGAGGCGCAAGCCAGTGTTTGTGTACAGAGACATTTCCTACACAGAGATAACAGTTGTCGTGCTTTCATTGGCTGCACACACACTCCAGGGATTTGCAGAATGCTAGAGAAGATAAACAAGTATGAGAAAAGGGACAAATGGGAGGTAAAATTGGTATCAGATGCCCTTTTCCCATTTGTCGAGCGAGGTGTGACAGGTTTAAATTAGCATGTTCATGTTTAATTCCTTTAAAATAAAATTCTGTTGGTAGCGATGCATCAGGTCATCTATATGCCACCATATCTTTAGAGTTCCATGCTTATTACTCTTTATTAACACACTTAATACTCATTACAAAATGTATCAAGAGCAACTAATAAGCTATCACCACTGAGACGACTCAATCCTTTCACAGTAATCCTCATTTCTTTCTCCTTCTCGTTCATTTTCTCCTCCCAGAGAGGTGTCCCAGATCGACCAGTTTCTGCAGGAAACAGCTGCACGTGAAACCAATGCTAAAGTGCGTCTTCAGCAGTTCATCGAGGAGCTGTTGGACCGGGCCGACCGTGCTGAGAAACAGCTCCAGATCATCAGCAGCTGTGCCACCACCCCCAACGGCAGCCTGGGACAATGCAGTCTGCAGAGATCCAAACCTAATGGAAGACAGGTACAGTGACTGAGCGAAAGAGATGAAGGAGAAAAAAGACACTGGAGCGATGTACTAAGAGAAATCAGAGATTACACCTGTCTTTGTAGTCGGTTATGCAATTTCAGTGAAAAATACATCAATTGTAATCATTTACTGTTTCAGTATCTACATGGGATAGAACATTCGGGTTACTCTTGAAAAACTCCAATGGATTTATCAATCGCAAAGTGTGGATTTCATGGCCTTATATGTCAGGGTGATGCATATGTATAATTGAATAGATATAATGTTTGCTTCGTTCCTGTAAATGGTGAGCTGCCTACACAAGTACCATTTTAAAGAATCATACAGTAGGTGCCAAAAAGGTAGACGACTATCCCAATGAGCTCAAGGTAATCCTGTTGAGAATATTTCTGAGGTTTTCAAAATCACATTTTACCTTAACAAATTACATTTTTCAAAATGAACTAAATGTCAATTGTTTAATTAATGTACGAATACCACGTTTAAATAAGTATGATTTCGAACGTTCAAACGTTTGTAAGTCATTTGCATATTTTCAGAGAGCACTCTGGGATATACTTTCATGTAGTTTGTGGTCAGTAAAGTTTTTTTTTCTTTTTAAAGAGATTAATGCTTTTATTCAGCAAGAATATAATTCATTTAATTGATTAAAATTGACAAGTACATTTTCAAATAAATACTGGTCTTTTTCTATTCATCAAAGAATCCTGAAAAAAAATACGTATCACAGTTTCCACAAAAGCATTAGGCAGCAATAACTGTTTTCAACAATGATAATAATAAGAAATGTTTCTTCAGCATCAAATAAGCATATTAGAATGATTTCTGAAGGATCATGTGACACTGAAGACTAAGTTATTGGCTGCTTCAGCATTATTTATGTTATCATTTTTCATAGGAATATTTCACAATGGTACTAGATGCATCTTTGGTGAGCAAAATATAGTAATTTCAAAATATCAAAAAACTCTTACCCTATTCCAAACTTTTGAATATTACTGTATAGCCTACGTGTAGAAGGATTTATTTAACTTTATTTACCTAACAAATAGTAATGTAACTAGCCAAATATATTTGATTATTAGCATTATGCTGATGAGTACATGTGTGGAAATTGCCTGAAAGTGCTTTGTTAAGGTTGCAGTTCTGTCTGCAATTTTCTGTGAGATAAAATAAATCTTAATGCAGAACTCAGGAAGTGTTTTGTACTAAATACTCATCAGTGCTTACCTCATTTCTGTGAACCTCCAGAGAACTTGTACAATGTTAAAAGATTGCACTGGTACACTAGTCTCATTTTCTTAGATCTAGAGAGTGTTAAACTGTGGTTGGTTACTAATTGGTTTCATAACTGACTCCAATGAGTGTACAGTAAATGCTTTCAGATAGCCAAGACGTTTTTTGTCTGTTATTAAAGAAAAAAAATATTTAAGTCCTTTTTAATAATAGTGAAGAAAGTGCAGAATTTTCTACAGTTTTGAACACTTTATGCACACTGTGTTTTGTACATTTATTTGTGTCTATATGTCATGGTTGGGCAAAATTCAGTTACACGGTTGCTCACACTTGCTGTTTTAGGCTTCTTGTTGACAGCAGGTGGCACATTTAGGTTGTACCCTATCAACCCTCTGACATCATTGGGGACCCCCTTCGTCACCATGGAAACATCAATCTATATTTGTCATTTACTCATATAGTGTGTTGCACACAGCACTGTTGACTCAGTTTGAGTTCTCACACAGCCTGTGTTCCCAAATGTCAGCCACAGCCTTCCAGTCTCCTACTATCCGGAGAGGAAGTACACTCAGTGATGTCAGAAGAAGGGCAGTGTTTCAGGAGCATGCATGCTGTGATTCAGGACATTTGGCCTAAATCACAGCACAGGCAGGATAGTAAGAAAGAAAAAGGTGCAGAATTATTGTTGTTGTCTCAAGCATTTTCCACAATTCCAGCCAGTATTCCTACGCTGAGCACCACTAGTGAGATCGATGGTGCTGCTGCTTCTCTTGCTGCCCCATTTATGCAGGCACTAAGCCCAGTGTGTGTTTGTGAATGTGTGTGTGCCCCGTCAGCACTATGACACCTTTCTTGGCCCATATTTTCTCGGTTGTATCACCTTACCAGCTAGAGCAGTTATTTAAAGGCACAGTTTTCCTATTTCCTGTATGAGATTGCTAAGTTTAAAACACCTGACAAATAAAAGTCATTAGTAGTTGACCGATATGGTATTTATTTGGGATAAAAAAAATAAAATTTCACACCACCTGAAGTTTTATATTCAGGATTTACACGGAAATCACTGTAGGCCAGGCTGTTTTCTCTTATAATAAAAAAAAACACATTATAAAACAATAAAAGTACCTCTGTTTCCCTCCATATTTCACAAATAAGCTCTTAAATACAATTGTTATCCAAATACACTTTACATAGAGTAGAGTTATTATAGTGAACTAAAACCAACCCAAATAAAACCAATCCATTTTGTTATTTGAAATAAAATAAACATTAACTGAAATAAAAGCTAGATGCCAAAGCGACATTTCTCAGTATCATTTATGGTAACTTGAAGTACTAAATTAATTAAAGCTAAATAAACTGAAACTCATAATAATAATAATAAAAACACTATAGACATTAAATCCTTTCACAAGGCTTTTTGTGTTAAAATGGCACAATCGATCAAGTGAGCATGACTGTCGGGAAAAAAATCGATTTGCTGCAATTTTGCCAATTATTTGACCTGGTAGTGTCTGTAAGCAAAGCACATTAACACAGGTTGCTCCTGGGGGATTGGCCATGTAATAAGTGTACTGTAAGCCAATTTGCATAAAAGCAGCTAAATGTCAAATTAGTTATTTGTAAGACAAGTATCAGTGATGCAAAGCAATCTGCTGTCTCATTGGCTGTGCTGCTATTTTGGACTGAAGAAGTTTTGAAATTGTCAGTGCTGACCCAGACATAACCTATTCCTCATGAAGGATGAATGGTGATGCTAAAGCCTGTAAGTGGTAATCTCATCAATAAAGTTCTGATGAAAATGTGATGTGTTTTTCCCATGTATTGTATCTCTCTAGTCTGGATCATGTCTGAACAATTGAGACAGGTCCTATAGTTTTCTACGCTACCTGTCAATCTGCTTTGATTCTGTTTGTATTTCCCTGTTGATGTTGAGCTACAGTATCTCAGATGTGTTCAGTGAAATTTTGCAGCATCTTTCTCATTTTCCCTTCGCTCTCTTTCTTTCTCTCACAGAGAAATTCCAGTATCTCTGGGGCATCGAGGGGAATGTACCAAGTGTCCAATCGACGTTCCTCCCACAGCACTGCGTAAGTCTGTGTATAAATTTGAATAATTATTTATGAATTATTTATAAAATTACAATTAATATAATCAATTTAAATGCAAGTCAACTGCTACGGCACTTTGAGAACTAAAAAAGCATATACAGGCAAGACATAATGAATACCCGTGACTCCTGATGATATATTAAAGTCTTATGAAGTGAAACAAGTGGTATGTGCAAGAAACTGAAAATAGTATTACAAATTTTCATTTTTGGGTGAACTACCCCTTTAAATAATTATATGTATTATTTATTAATTGATCAGCATATTATACAAATAATTTGATTTAAAATATTAAAAGAACCCTAGTCATTTAATGTTTAGATCAGCTTACCTAGAGAGAACAATGAAATGCTTCATAGTAGTGTTACTGTAGTGATGTTTTGTTGCTGAATGAATTATGAATATACCAAATGTTTCTTTTATGCACAATGAAAGTGTAGTTTACTTCAAACTTCAAAGTATTACATTTATCATTAAATTTGGCCCCAGAAGTTTTGCAGCTATGTCTCAAATATGGCAGAGTAGCATGTTTATGTCTTTTATCTGCTCTCACCGGTGGGTGATTTTTGGAGTCAGCCTGGTGTGGATGTGTCTAGGGAAAATCGCTAGATTGTTGCATTTGCCTCAGGGTTAAACCAGTCTGTAATCTCTCAGCCATGCAGAAGATATGCGAGTCGTGTTGCGCGCACACACACACACACACACACACACACACACACACACACACACACACACACACACACACACACACACACACACACACACACACACACACACACACACACACACACACACACACACACACACACACACACACACACACACACACACACACACACACACACACACACACACACACACACACACACACACACACACACACACACACACACACACACACACACACATGGCAAAACTAAAATGACTAAAAGCACAAGGCCAAAAACAACCATTACCCAAGGCTCTTGAAGGAAAGTGGTGAACACTGTGTGTGTGTGTGTGTGTGTGTGTGTGTGTGTGTGTGTGTGTGTGTGTGTTGTGTGTGTGTGTGTGTGTGTGTGTGTGTGTGTGTGTGTACTGAGAACATGTGTGTGTCAGGTAAGGTTTTGCCTACGTAGAGGAGACCAAATGTCCAAAGTTAGTAAAACCTAAATTATTGACCAAATTAATGACAGAATTTTCATTTTTTGTTTAAACTACAGTATCACTTTAATAAATAAATTAAATAATGCCTTAATGGAAATATAAAGATGTTTTTTTAGGATTATAAAATACAGTTTTATAAATGCTGTATTTAATGGAGCTGTAACAGACAAATTGAATGCATTGCGAACATCACTATTTTTAAGATTTAATATAATTCTAGTGAAAGAGTCTCAACCAGTCACCATCTGACATTGAGCATGACTAATTTGCATCACAAACAAATTACACTCGTTTTTATTTTTAGATCTTCATCTTCTTATATGATTTCCCCATAACATACCATAACCTTTGTACGGCTGCTCTTTTAACAAGGTTCTGATCTGTAAGTGAGACATCACTGTCCATCTGTTGTGTGTGTGCGTCTGCGCATGGGCCGTATCAAACCATTTGGTGCTCTGAGGAAAGGAAGGAGCAGCGTGGGTTTGCCTGGAGTCTGCTGTCCCTAAATTGACATCACAAACTCCACAGGTCTTCCTCGTGAATCAGACGAGAGAGGACTGAAATACCAGACTGCATATGATCACTGCTGTTCCTTCATTATGGCATAAATACCATCATTCATCTGAGTCAATTATTAAGATGTGAATTTTACACAGGGGCATATAAGCTGTTCTTTTAAGCTTTCTATTCATCAAGGAATTCTAAAAAAAATATCACCATTTCCACAAAAATTGTGGACAACTGTTTTCAAGATTGATAAAACAAAATGTTTCTTTAGCAGCAAACCAGCATATTATAATTATTTCTGAAGGATTGTGTGACACTGAAGACTGGAGTAATGATGCTGGAAATACAGCTTTGCCATCACAGGAATAATTGACATTTTAAAATGTTAAAATAGAACATATTTTAAATGTTAATAGTATTTCACAATATTACTGCTTTACTATATTTGTATTATATAAATGCTGACTTTGGGAGCATAAGATACTTCTTTCCAAAATATTACAAGAAATCTTACCTATCCCAAAGTTTTGAATGTTTGTGTACTGTATACGCTTCATAAATGTTTGGAAAATCTCATAATTTTTTATCAAATTAATTCAACTTAATTTCATTATATGCTGTTTAATTAATACATATATTAATAATACAAAATAATTGAGAAATTGTATAACTATAATTCAATATATAGGTTGTTGTATATATGTAGATTACAATATGTGTTTTTAGAAGTTAAATATATTGTTGTTTTATTCCATATGATTGAATATACACAGCAATCCATTTCGCAAGAAAGTTTTTTTCAAATCTGCCTGAGGTAAATTTAGGGGACAGACATGTTTAGCCATTGCTTACATTTTATCATCTCTATTTTTAGCTTCAAATGAAAAGCACAAATATGTAGTTCTTATATAAAGTAAGGGGTGCAGAAACATCAAGAAAACTATGTAATATGATAAAGAAACCACTCTCATCCTCAAAGTTCTTCTGAAGTTTCTACAATGTCTTTATTTTTTGCTGTCAGTTTGCATGAAACTTTACGTATAAATTATTTTTAGCCTTTGTGTGTTATCTTACAAATGGCTTTTGATATCTCTGCCATAGCCAGCTATGCATTACACATTCCTACTGTGTAAGAAGTAATAATGTGTTCCAGCTTCATCTCTAGTGGGTCGTTTGCTCTTCAGCCCACAGTAAAATAGAAAAGTCTGTCATTGTAGTCAGTTGCCTGCAGCAGAGCCTACAGTGACTAGTGACTGCAGTAAGTGTCTCTTTAAGTCTCAGTGTTGGCTTTTGAACTGTAACATCTGGACTAAATGTCTGGCTGGAATCCCCAGTGGAAATTCAGTCCCTGCTAAGCCATGGAGGAGAACATTCCTTACCCATAATCCCATGCGAATGCCCTAACTGTTGCCTGAGTTTAGTGGTTTCTCTTGTAATGATTAAAGGTCTTGCATAGTGGAAGTATTCAGAAATGTCATACCCATTTAAACTGATGCCCATGCGATTTTGAGCCAAGTAGATTTTGAATGCAACTATTTGTGTCTTTGAAAATTAAATTGCTTAATTATTAAATAGATAAAACGGAATCAGGAATAATGCATTTACATGTCTAAATTTAGTCTGTCCAAATTGAGATGACAGAGCTTTCAGATAATTTTATTTAAATTGATGTCAAAATTAAAATGTCAGGCTGCTTATTTCTGTATAATATAATAACATATATACAGGTATGTATGTTACACATAGATGCATTTGATTTGACAACAACTGTAACTTAGATTTATTAATTAAATATATACAGCTAGATACTATTTAAAGTTTTCCCCCATCTTTTTTGTCACATCTGAGTAAGGACTGATACTAGTGCATGATAAAAAGTGCATGGCACCCCTAAAAGTGTTGGTTTAGTGTTGTGTACTCTGAGCACAGTTCTAAGAGGAATCTTCTGAGGAGTGTTTTGATTAAAAATAACTGAGAGCCACTCTCGTATGTGCAATTAAGGAAATAACCCATTACTCATTCAGGCTTAAAAATAATATTTGCAAGATTAATCTTTGCAAAATATCAATCTTCCTACAAAGTGAGTTAGCAGAGTGTCTTATTTCTAAATTAGTGGGTGTGTGTTTGTGTGTACTGTAGGAAGTCTGTCTAGACAGATCTGATCATGTTTCCTGGTTAACTCACAGTTGTTTTTACACACTTCTTTTAACACAAACCATGTATCCTAAAGCAACTGGTAGTTCTTGAACTTGAACTTGTATAATTGTGCATAGTATGTATAGCAAAATAGGCATAGTTTGAAAATAGAGCAGAACGTATTTCCGATATCTTTTGTTGATACAGATTTATCATTTACTAGAAGTTAGACACATCATACAGATACTATGCTAACATGTGTAACAAACAGTGTTATTTTAGTAGTATTTATATTGTAGTATTTAGGGCTCGGCTGTATGTAGATATGTATTGTGGCAATGGTATAAAGTATCTTATCATTAGAGATAATGCTATGTTGTTTATACAACAAAATGTAAATATATTGGTATTTTTTAGTGCTGGGCAATTATTAATCGCAAGTAATCGCATACAAAATAAACATTGTTTTTGTTTATATAATATATGTGTGTGTACTTTGTATATTTTTATGTATATATAAATACACACACATACAGTATATATTTTGAAAATATTTACATGTATATATTTATATTCATATAATATATACTGTATATATATATATATGTGTGTGTGTGTGTGTGTGTGTGTGTGTGTGTGTGTGTGTGTGTGTGTGTGTGTGTGTGTGTGTGTGTGTGTGTGTGTGTGTGTGTGTGTGTGTGTGTGTGTGTGTGTGTGTGTGTGTGTGTGTGTGTGTGTGTGTGTGTGTGTGTGTGTGTGTGTGTGTGTGTGTACTGTATATATTTATTATGTATATAAAAATATAAACATGCATGTATATATTTAAGTAAAATATGTTATGTTTATATATTAAATATATTTATATATAATATAAAATATAAGAATAAAAATATACATGTAAATATTTTCAAAATATATTCTGAATGTGTGTGTCTTTATATATACACAATAAATATACAGTACACATACATATATTATGCAAACAAAAACGTTTATTTTGGATGCGATTAATTGTTTGACGGCACTTACATATAAACATAACATTATTCTTAAATATATACATGCATGTGTGTATATATATATATATATATATACATAATACATATACACAGTACACACACACATATTATGTACACAAAAACTTATTTTGGATGTGATTAATTGCGATTAATCGTTGCCTTGCACTAGATTATTTTTTTGTATTTCTAGGTTTCATTTTTATTTTGGTTTATTTTTTTGTAATTTCCTTATGTGTTTTTGTATTATTATTATTATTTTATATTTTATTATTTAATTTTAAGTTTTAGTAGTACTTTTAAGTACTTTATTTCAGTTAGTTGATATGGCAACATTGATAATTGCAAGTTAAATAATTTAAAAAAGCTCTAGGCTACAAAGAATGAAAGAAAGAAAGAATGAAACAAACAAACAAATATATATATATACAGGTGCATCTCAATAAATTAAAGCACCAAAGTTGGTTAAATGACCATGGTGTTGGTGTGCTTGACTAGCCAGAGAATCTATGGGGTATTGTCAAGAGGAAAATGAGAAACAAGAGACCAAAAAATGCAGATGAGCTGAAGGCCACTGTCAAAGAAACCTGGGCTTCCATACCACCTCAGCAGTGCCACAAACTGATCACCTCCATGCCACGCCGAATTGAGGCAGTAATTAAAGCAAAAGGAGCCCCTACCAAGTATTGAGTACATATACAGTAAATTAACATACTTTCCAGAAGGCCAACAGTTCACTAAAAAAAAATTGTATTGGTCTTATGAAGTATTCTAATTAGTTGAGATGTGAATTGTTGGGTTTTTGTTAAATGTGAGCCAAAATCATCACAATTAAAAGAACCAAAGACTTAAACTACTTCAGTCTGTGTGCATTGAATTTATTTAATACACAAGTTTCACAATTTGAGTTGAATTACTGAAATAAATGAACTTTTTCACAACATTCTAATTTATTGAAATGCACCTGTATATATATATATATATATATATATATAACATTGCATATTGTTGGTGCTTTACATTTTATGATAATGTTAATGCATTTACAGTGTTTTACTTTGTGATTATCATTCATGATTATTTGTACATTGAACAATACTGCCAGTAGATGTCCAGTAATTGTTTTTATAAATTACTGTGAATTAACCAATGTTGTGCCTGTGTTTTTCTCCATGCTTCCCTTTGTGCTCTTCCTGAACAGCGCATCAGGACGAAGGAAGTATGTGTCCCAGGGGTCAGGAGGTTATGACAGTGACAGTGTGGACCTCCACGCTCTGGAGGACTGCCCTGATGCTCAGTACTACCACGTCCAGTGCCGACTCGGGGAAGGAGGCGGAGGAGGAGGATACGATAGGGCGGCTGCTTCCCAAAGCTGGGGTCTCCGCAAACAGGCCATCCAGAACTGGCAGCGCCGGCCGTACCGGAACAGCACAGAGGGAGAGGAGGGCGACGTGTCTGACGTAGGATCCCGCACCACAGAGTCCGAGGCTGAGATGTGGGAGCAAGATGGTAGAGCAGAGAGCCAGCACGGGGGAAACCGAGGAGGATTCAGACTAGCTACAGGTACGTCATTGACCTGCGTGGGCAGAACGAGCAAAGAATTTGTCCTGGGGTTCATTTTGTTTTTCTAAATGTTGTTGGAAGAACATGGTTCATTTCCCAGGCAACACAATTCCAAAGGCATAAATGTAAATTACATTTTTGGCTTGTCAGCCATTTAAAATATAATCTGGGGCAGGCAGAAAGGGGCAGCTTTGTAGCACATGCTGCTATGGTTGCAAATGTCATTTTGCAGAATGTATGTTTGTGAGTTAACAGTTTGTCAGGCCCGAGGCCACAGTACCCACTCTCCAAATAATGACAGGATAGTCGGATCAGAGAACCAGGACGCCGGCTAACAAAAATGAGGTCACATGAATGCAAATGCAGTCAGGATCACAGGCCAGAGAGCAGTAGAGAGAGTGTGTCATAAAGCCATGAGCAATGAGCACAATTTTCCACCTACTGACTCCAGGTCATTGTGGGAAGAGCAAAATGAGTAACCAATAGTGCACTACATGCTCTCATACATAACCATACCACATACAGAGTGTGACTTCATAATGTCTTTAATGTAGTTCATTTACATTAATTAAGGCTCATTTGTGCTTTTCAGAATGTCACCTCTCCTTTGTTCGGCTGTCAGATTATGTGGCAGAAAATGTAGAGGGCAGCAGCAGGCCTGCTCACATCTTAATGAAAAAAGTCAAAGGGACTTAACTTAATATATTCAAGATTTCTTCCTATCATACAGAAGCCAACATGAAATCCTATATTTGAATGATACATATGCCTCTCATATCAAACAATGTCAGTGTCAGCCTCAAAAAATATTTAAAATTAGCTATAAAATCTATCGGAGAGATGTGAATTGATTTAAATGCAGATTATGAATGCAATTAAAAAAGTTAATTATCATTATTTTAGTATTTTTAATATGATTATTTTTGTAAATTTTTATTTTTAGTATATCTTTACATATTTGGACTAACTAATTTTTAATGCTAACATAATTTAATATTTTTTATTTCACAAATTACTGATTGATTGATTGATTGATTGATTGATTCATTCATTCATTCATTGATTTCATTCATTCATTAATTCATTAATATTAAATAGCAATTGATGAACATTAATTAAATGATTGTCATTATGGCATATTTTATTATTATTTTTATTTATTAATTAATTGAACATCTAAAATTGCGTAATAATTTCAAAAATCAAGACATTTTTTTTTTCAATGTGGGTTGAAGTTGTCTGCATCCACTTAAGTCCAGACTTGTTTAGTGTTTAAATGCAGATATGAATGCAATTGTATCTTATATATTGTTTTATTATTTAATTGATTATTTTAAAAATATCTGTACACATATGATTATTTACAAAATATCTGTACACATATGAATACAATTTTTTTAATGCTGAGCTGATAGAATTTACCACTTTGTATTCCACTGTTAAACTGTGTATTTTTATTTAACAATAATTAATATTCTGTTTGTTTATTTTTTATTAATTAATGTTAATTACATTATTTTTTTTTATTTTTTTTTGAAATCAAGACCATCCCTGCAGGGGGACAATGTGGGACGCACCCATTGATCCAGAGTAGTGATCGACCGATATTGATTTTTTATAACCGATACCGATTATTTGTACGTTTATGTACCCGATAACCGATATGCAGAACCGATATTTATTTACTGTTATAAAGTAAATAAATAACAGCGTGAACTATGTCCATTCTTCTCTTTGGTTTTTCCTCCTTTCAGTCATCTTAACAACAAAAAACTGTTGAAAATTAACATTTTCATGTAACATTTAATCTTAAAATTACAACAATAAAATCATTTTATTGATAAAAAGCATCATCAGCAACACTGATATTAACAATAAGCAAAATAATGTCTAATGTTTTCAAATGGAGAAAATAAAGGACAGAAGTCATATCAACTTCATTTTAAACTACAGTTTTAGGTTTATAAGCTGTTTAATAGACTAAAGAGTGGAGAATAATTCACTGAATAATATTCTCTGGAATATTGAAATAAGCTACAACAAACAAAACATCGTATTTTATTCAATTTCTTAACTGGCACGTTTTATCAGAATTATTAAAATGTTTTTTTGTCATTCTAAATTATGAAAACTGCTGACAGCGCGGTTTATCTATGCATTTACACAGAACTATACTCAAAATGCGATCGCTTGTGGAGAAAATAAATAAATAATTAATTTCGATAGAGATGTTTATTGGCGAAATAATGGTTCTATAGTAAATTTAATATAGTTTTAGCGTGTTTCAAACAAGTGAATCTTGTATAAAGTTACATGCGGTGGCTGTGCTGGAGAATTTCCTGAGTGAACAGTGCCACTGCTCAAGTGTATGTGCATTGGATGGGTCAAATACAGAGAACACATTTCAATGCTAGTTATACTCTGTATAATTGTGTATGTAAAAAAAAAAAAAGATTTTATATATTTTTTTTAAACCGATATCCGATTATGGTAAAATGCTTAAATATCAGGAAAAATATCAGTAAACCGATATATCGGTCGATCTCTAATCCAGAGTGATCTTTTCCTATCCCACTGTTGGTTAATGTTTGGCTTGTTTATCCAGCTAGCATTTTAATTTAACTGAATGTATAAACATTATTCCCAATCCAAGGTGAAGGCCAAGCTTTCCTTACCTTAGGCATACACAATCCATCCTGTCATCACCATTACATCTCACTTATTTGAGAGCTTGTTTGAGGCATAGCTTTTGGCAGATTTTTCTCTAAAAAAATTGTCTTATAAAATAAGAACACTGCCAACACCTGTTTCTTTAGTCTCAATCTCATTAGATCTTCAGCAAATCGTGTATGACTCAAGAGACCAAGAGTCTGTCAAACTGGAGCTGTGAGATAGAAATGGCCTGCTGATGGCACGATTTGGAGGATGTTCAGATCCTGTAGGAGGCAGTGAGAATAGCAAACAGGCTGATAGCTGCACTTTTTATTGGACTGAAGCGCCACCATATGGACATGTACGATAATGCAGACAGTAAAATGATTAGTTCACACAAATATGACCCCCCCCCCCCCACCCATGTTCAGTCAGTGTGATAAAATGCTTCTCTTTTACATGCAGAAAACTCAATTGTGACCACAGCTGTCAAGCAAGTCTTCGTTTATCTCTTATTCTTCGTGTCGACAGGTCGTTCTTGTCGTCATGAGAAAAGCCCCTCTAAAGTCAACGAGGTGATCAGTCCTGAGGTGCTGAAGATACGTGCCGCTCTCTTCTGTATCTTTACCTACCTGGATATGAAGACACTCCTGCGGGCGGCCGAGGTGTGCCGGGATTGGAAGTTTGTGGCTCGTCACCCGGCGGTGTGGACCAGAGTGCTGCTGGAGAACGCTCGCATCTCTTCAAAGGTTTTAACACCACTCACACAAACACTCTTATAGTAATACTCCTGTTCAATTTAGGAACTGACCACCTACTTTTTCTGCAGCCTGGATTTCAGAATATATTTCTCATTTATTTTCTCCATGGCCATTTCAGAAATTTCTTAATAAAGATATCTAAGCCTTGAGTCAAATCAATCAACTCCAATAACATTATGAATGATATTACAGCATTATACAGAATGCATTCTTGAATGAACAAACTGCTAATTAATAAATTATTAGTAATTTTTCACCTTGAATTATGAAATCAGATCAGCCTGGATTTTCACATTTTAATGTATTTTCTTATTATAAAAGGCTATTTCTGAATTGTATGCTTTAACACTACAACAAGACATTAAATAAGTATTTATATCATATTACCCATAATTACTTTCTTGAACATAATAAACATTATTGTTTAAGCCTTCAGCAGACTGTGAATAAATGGATGAATTAAAAGGGTCATTCCTGTTATGCAGTACCTTTTGAGCTGATTATCTTAATAATAAATAATAATATTAATAATATGCTTTTTCTGTATTTTGGAACAAGCAAAAAAACAGAATTGCTCAATAAGGAATTGAGAGTTAGCTGACAAAGGGTTAAAATTAATTAGTATTTTTTTATTTAGTTAGTTAATAAAAATACATAGGATAGAATGTGATATTAGGGACATGGAGGACAAATATGTAATGATTAATAGATAATAGACAAATTAATATATTAGAAACCTTATGTAGTTTGAAATATTTTGATGAAAATTTTAATGTTAAAATACATTTTACACAAATATAGTTTAAGAATTACAAAGATGAAATTAACATGAGCTTAAGCCAAATATAAATAATAATAATTATGATGACAGACACATAATAAAACTAAAATATTTAATAATTGTATATATATATATATATATATATATATATATATGTAATATATAGTAATATATAAATAGTAATGTTAAGTTAGTACATATCATCAGGATTGTGGCACAAACATAAGTATAGTGAAATTATTTGTAATTCAACCATGTTATATTGTGATAAACGTAAAATAATAATAATACTATTTCCATCATATATAATGTCAACTTTAAAAATTGTGATTGTAATATTTTATTAAAGATTATATAAAATAATATATATTTATGATGTATATATGTATGATGGCGAGATGAAAATGTGTTGCATTGTAGGAGTGACCCAAAAGACATTTAACAGATCTGAATGAGATGTAAAAAAGTGTAGCATAAATGATCTGCTGCCCACGTATTTTGCAACTGCTAGTAGTCCTGAAAAAGGCCAAGCTTTCTAACTCTATCTCTTTGTGTTTGTTTAGTTCCTGTGCACTCTGTCTCAGTGGTGCACACAGATGCATTCCCTCATCCTCCAGAACCTCAAACCCCGGCAGAGGGGCAAAAAAGAGACAAAGGAGGAGTATCTGAAGAGCACACGGTAACACGGTCTCCCACTGTGCCTGCTGTTTACTGTACCACACTGACCCTGCTGTTTGTGTGGCTACTGCCTTCCCACAGCTCCACGCACCTCCTCCTCTTCTCATCACTCTTTTATTACCTTCTGCACTCTTCCCTGATCCTCTCATCACTCTTTCACACCAAACAGATACACACTCGCTCGCACAGTCTGTCACTTGTGAAGTGCTTGTTCAGAGATCCAGCGTGAGAAGGGAACAGAATGAGCAGCCTGTTAATTGCTCTGCTAAATCATCTCAAACAGAGTGCCAGTCGAAAACCTCATCAAAGAGCTGGTCGGGGGGGTTACATGACAAACATAGAATTTGCGTATTTGGTGGATTTAAACCTGAAAGTGCGTAATTTTTTAATGTTAGGATATCCTGTCTGAGACAATTCATTAAACGTTTATGTTCACATACATAAACATACATATATGTTTGGGTTAGATATAGGGCCAGATTTACTAAAAAGGGCAAATTAGAGCAAGAGCGCAAGAGGCGAGGAAATTTCTGCAGGTGATTTACTAACAATGCGCAAAATAAAGAACATAGCCGCAGCATTTAATTTACATACAGTATCAACTAACATAATATACCAAGCGCAGCGCAAATTAGTGTAGTCGCAAATAAGCAGAGCTGATGCTCATCAGGTGCGGGTGATCTACTTATGACACAAGCGCAAAATAGGTTGACATGCTTTTTTTATTAAATAATGGTGCAAATACTAGTAATTTGACGAGAGCAACCGTTTTAATACTCACCTCCCATACATTTTGCTTCTGAAAGGGAAACTCCTAGAAATGCATATTAAATAAGGGCAGGCCCTTCACTGTGCATCTTTAGTAAGTCCTGACAGTACTTTTTTAACGCCAAAAGACATTTGCGCTAGCGCAAGCTGTTACTAAATCTGGCCATTGATGTTAATATATAAAATAGTTCCAATTTCTAATAGAGTTAATATATTACATATTAATATATATTATATACAGGTACATCTCAAAAAATTTGAATATGGTGAAAAAGTCAAAACATGAAACTTTCATATACTGTATACCCATTTTTTTAAGTTTCCACAGTCTGTGATGATTTGGGCTGCCATGTCATCTGCTGGTGTTGGTCCACTGTGTTTTCTGAAGTCCACAGTTCAAGCAGCGATCTACCAGGAAATTTTAGAGCACTTCATGCTTCATGCTGCTGACAAGCTTTATGGAGATGCTGATTTCATTTTCCAGCAGGACTTGGCACCTGCCCACACTGCCAAAGGTACCAAAAGCTGGTTCAATGACCATGGTGTTACTGTGCTTGATTGGCCAGCAAACTCGCCTGACCTGAACCCAATAGAGGATCATGCCACGCCACATTGATGCAGTAATTCATGCAAAAGGAGGCCCAACCAAGTATTGAGTGCATAGAAATGAACATACTTTTCAGAAGCCTGACATTTCTGTTTAAAATATCATTTTTTATTGAGCTCATGTAATATTCAAATTTTCTGAGACATGAATTTGGGGTTTTCATTATATGTAAGCCATAATCATCAAAATTTCAAGAAATAAACGCTTGAAATATTTAACTCTATGTGTAATTAATCTACATAATATATGGGTTTCACTTTCTGAAATGAGTGACAAAAAATATTGACCTTTTTCATGATATATATTTTTTTTTAGATGTACCTGTATTATGAAGCAAAAACATATGTACATACTGTTTATCACATTTGCGTATGGGTCATGACTTTATTAAGACGTCTAGTCACTGTAGTGCCCATATATTTTGTATAATCTGACATTAATAGATGGTGTTAATAGCTTCTCTTTCTTTTGTGTTTAGTGGCTGTCTTGAGGAGGGTCTGGAGGCTTTGTTGAAAGCGACCGGCAGTAATCTGCTCATCCTGAAGGTGTCTCATTGTCCGAATCTATTGACCGATCGCTCTCTGTGGTTGGCCAGCTGTTATTGCAGGGCTCTACAGGCTGTCACGTACAGGTTGGTCCACAAGGGAGCACTATTTAGTCTTTTTTTTTGTTCGTACATCCTTTTAGTACACAGCTTCGTGGTATACTTGACTCTGATTGATCAATTGCAGCATTTTACAGGCATATATTATTGTATAATGACTCCTAAACTGTATTAATGAGCACTGTCCCCAGGAAACCAATTTACTACAAGGCTTTAATGAAAGTAATATCAACTCTAATTAAATTTTCATATCTATTTAATTATTAATTCAGTAAGAAATCATGTAATGAATTGGATGATGTATGCTTTAAGGATACATTTTTTTTACGTCTAACTAGCTGTTAGATATAATTTAGCATTTAAAAATGAGGTGGAAGGAAACATTTTATTTCAATGCGTCTGCATTTAATCACAAAACTTGAATACATAAGCATTTAAATATAATTACTCCTAAACTGTATTAATAGCCACTGTGCTAGAAAACCAATTTACTAAATTGCTATAGTGAAAATAATATCAACTCTAATTCATTTTTCATGTATATTTAATTATTTATTCAGTGAAACAGTAATAAATTATAGCATGTATCCCTTAAGGTTGCATACATCCTTTTGGCCTTCATATATCCTTATGTTATGTATACAATAATATACATGTAATAAAATTGTAAACTGATATTTCCTATTGACACACTACATCAAAAGATAGAAATAACTGACTTAACACATTTTTTTAGCTGGTGAAAATACTAGTGTTTTAATAATTTTGGCCACCATTGTATATTAGCAAAAAAGCTTTTTTTAATATTTTTTTTATTATGTCTAAGGGCAGTACAGGTCAGAGTAGAAATAAACATATTGATCAGTGTATTTGGTTGCTTAGTTTCCATTGCCAGGCCATAACAAGGTTTGCAAAGGCAGAGAGAGAAAGTCTCTCAGATGTTGATTTGGATGATGTTGTAGGAGTGCGACAGACCCTGTTGGACAGGAAGTTATCTGGGCATTGGGAGCTGGTTGCAGAGACATCATCTCACTACAGGTGGCACCTTTGCATCCATGGTAGGATTGAAATAACATATACCTGCAGTTGTAGATTTTTGTTTATACATGGCTTGATAGCGTAAATATTGTATAAATTTAAATGCAACATCATCTTTATTTTTGAGCATTTGTCTTTGATATTAGAAATGCAAATTGTCTTTCTGCAGCCAGCAGCCAGCACGCTTCAGTAACAGGTGCCTGCAGACCATTGGCAGATGCTGGCCACATCTGCGAGCGCTGGGGGTGGGCGGAGCTGGCTGTGGCATACAGGGATTGGCTTCTTTGGGTGAGTGAAAGTAAACTAGTGTTTGCGGTAACACTTTAGTATAGGGACCAAATGTCACTATTAAATAGTTGCTATTAAATTAGAATGCCTGTTAATAATATATTGGCTGTTTATTTGTACTTATAGAGCACATATTCTGCATGACCATATTCTGCATCCCTAATCCTACCCAATTCCTAAACTGAACTACAAATTTACTAACTATTAATTTCAGTTTGCAGAGGCAAAAGTCGCAGCTAATGGTGTGTTAATAGTGAGAATGGGACCTTAAAAGAAAGTGTGACTGTTTGTCATTCATTTTACAATTTGGAGGAAATGCCTATTTTAAATAAAGTTTATTCTTTTGAACATTCTATTTTTCATTCTATTCATAAAATCCTGAAATGTATCATACTTTCCACATTTCACTATTAAGCAGCACAGCTGTCTTCAACAATGATAATCAGAAATGTTTCTTGAGCAGCAAATCAGCATATTAGAATGATTTCTGAAGGGTCGTGTAACACTGAAGACTGGAGGAATGTTTGCTGAGAATTCAGCTTTGTCACGAATTATGTAAAGAAATTACATTTTTAAATATATTTTAAATAGAAAACTGTTTTTTTATTAATTTATCTTTTTTTACTTTATGTTTCTCTCATAAGCAGTACCTATGATTTGTTTATTAACACTTCTTCTGCTCTGATTTATGACCAGCATCTCTTAAAAGTAATTATGTATCTAATTATTATTACACTACCCATACAGTTGTTCTCAGATCATCATCGCAAGGGAACATCACTCAAGTGTAACTTGTTATTCACATTAAAAACTGGGACAAAGAGACATCGGAAATGACACTTTTAACATGCTGCTGTGAGTAAACCGGAGGCACGTTTATGGCAAACAATTTTACTATGAATAGATTATAAATAGCAGAGGAGCTATTCTACTTGTTATTTATCCTACTTTACTTTACCATCCTCATTTAGATTTAATGGTTTTAACCTTTCTGAATCACAAGACGGCAGTTAGCTATGTACAAATCATCTGAGCCGTACATAGACCACTTAAGAAAACTTGATCAGAAAGTTAAACAGGTTTTTCTTTAAA
The DNA here is from genome assembly GCA_027422405.1 of Ptychobarbus kaznakovi. Classification (NCBI taxonomy): domain Eukaryota; kingdom Metazoa; phylum Chordata; class Actinopteri; order Cypriniformes; family Cyprinidae; genus Ptychobarbus; species Ptychobarbus kaznakovi. The sequence goes on from CM049799.1 coordinate 6,894,833, forward strand.
CGTGTTTTTCTCAAACCTTTCAGCTATTTTGTTCCACTTAATTTTCAATTACTGTCCCCAGTGTCTCGCTTTTCTGAAGGACTGCATCTGTTCTGTGTATTAACGGAGTTGTTCTCTTCCTGTGCTCCCCTAAATATAGTGCATATTCAGTATGAAATACGTACACAATGTTTTATAGTGCTTTGTTGTTTTGGAGCCAAGTGTTTGTTTTTTCCCATGACTAATGCAGTTGTATACCAGTATGCCAATAAACTGTTTGTGTGTATATGTCTTCAGCGAGGAACTGCATGAGGCTCCAGGTGTTAGAGTTGGACCACGTCAGTGAGATCAATCAGGAAGTGGCTGCTGAGATGTGCCGGGAGGGTCTGAAGGGTCTGGAGATGCTGGTGCTCACCTCCACTCCTGTTACTCCTAAAGCTCTGCTTCACTTCAACAGTGAGTGCACACTCACTGATTCAGATCCTGATTCATTATTATTGCATTACAATGAATAGGTATTCAGTTTGTACATCTAAACCAAGTATCAACCAGTGGAAGCCTGATTTCAAAGGCAGAGATGTTGAATCATGCTTTATTTTCTAATAATGAAATCATTTAAAATAAAAAAAATACATTCTTAGTAATTTATTACATTTTTAATTAGCATTTAATGGATTGCATGATACAAAGGAATATTCTTCTGCAGTTAATTTTAAATGATCGGTGAATGAGTGTGATCATAAGTTCAGATTCAACTTTGGATTTGGTGATATCTTTAGATGAATGACATATATACGCCCGCTCTTCCTGTAAAATGACTCCCTGCCCTCACTCTCTTACTCACAGGTGTGTGCCGTAACCTGAAGTCTATTGTAGTCCAGATCGGTATAGAAGATTACTTTGAAGACCCCAACAGTCCCGAGGCCAGAAAACTCTTTGATGAAATGGTGAACAAGCTGCAGGTATGGAATCATTGCCATAGATAGGTTTTTGAGACATCTGAGGCCATCAAAACATTTGACCCATCCATATCCGTTTATGCACTGCCAGACTAAAATTACCAGCAAAAGCTGTTCGGTAGTAATTTAGTCTCAGGCCATGGGGTTTCCTGTGTCTGAGAGGGCGATAAAGATGAGTAAGTGAAAGCAGAAGAACCTCTCACAGCTGCCGTGTTGAGGAGCCATGAGTCAAATGCAAGTGATTCATCTCATCCATTTGCTTTCTTTGAGGACGCAGGAAGCTGCCTCTTCTCTGTTCTGACTCTAGATAAGCTGGGAGAGTAAATGGAAGTGGGGTTACACCCACCCACGTGAAAACTAAAGGCTAAAGTTACTTGCAGGATGTCTTACACAAGCTGTGCTGAAATGGGCTGCTGTAGATGACAGAGTGCATTGCTCATCATATATCATTTCCATAAGAGGCTCAAAAAATATTTTGGACAGTACTTGTTCAGCCCACGGTTTATTTCCACCATCAGTGTGGAAGCAATTTATAGTGTCCTCAGATGTCCAGCTCTATATTTCTCAGTGATTTGGCTCCTCCATGTGGCTCTGCTGATAAAGTTTGTTTCATTTTGTAAAAAGCGAAATACCCTTTAATCACATCACAGCATCAGTTGAACCCATCGAAATACAAGCGTAGATTATGATTGCCAGGAGATATTTTAAAATCTCAGATTATGTAGCGTTAATGCTGCATTTCCAGGCATTTTGTATTCAGAGAGACTTATACAAATAAATAACAAAACAAGGAATTGATCATAAAAGTCGATTAATATAGTCAATTAAAACAGAATTTGCCAGGAGTTTTTGTCATTAGTAATGTTATACGTCTTTTATGCCAGATTCTGAATTGGGTATGAATTGATGTAGCAATAGAATGCAGAATTGTAATTGGAATTTTAAGATATACTATGGAATGTTGATCTCTTTATTGCCAACTATGGTTGAAACATAGCATTCAGTGTTATTGTAGTATTAATTATATACTAATATAGAGTTTATTCATAATTCAAATTGTTTGTTTATTTTACATTTTAGTGATGTTGCTGCTGTATATGGTTTTGTAATTTTTATATATTTTTTAAATATTTTATTGTATCATTAAATTTATATTTAGCTTCATTTATGTTTTAGTTTTAGTAATTTTAGTACTTAAACATAGACAAAAGTGAAAATTAGAATTGTTGCCTTGCTAATTAACCATAATAAATAGGCTTACATTTAATATTTTATTTCAGCAATATTTCAGATACCAAAAACAATTTTGACATTTTAAATTTACATTTATGCATTTAGCAGACGCTTTTATCCAAAGCGACTTACAGTGCATTCAGACTATACATTTTTTATCAGCATGTCAGTATGTGTGTTCCCTGGGAATTGAACCCACAAACTTTTGCGCTGCTAATGCAATGCTCTACCACTGAGCCACAGGAACACAGGTTTTAGTTCACAATAACTTAAAATAAATAAATTCAGTTGTGCTTCACCAGAACAGAGATTGATGTAATCCTGAAATGTCCCACCAAATCAGAGCTGACCTTACTGTTGTATTTACTCAAAAAATTAGTAGTTTTTTTTTTTTATTACTGTTTTCCTTAGTGCCCAACATAATACTGTACATACAATATACACCTGTTCCTTTACATTCTTTCTGTCTTCTCCTCTCAGGCACTCAAAAAAAGACCTGGTTTCTCCAAAATCCTCCATGTGAAGGCTGATGGCTTGTGCTAACTCTGCTGTGTTGAGGCCACAGCCACATAAAGGTTCACCGAATATTTCAACCTGATCGAGTCATTCTCTCCTCGAAGAAACGTCCGCTTCAGTTTGAACTCTAAACACCAGTCTACCACACCAAGACGGGCGCATCTGTTAGCTTTGACATGAAGCAATCAAATAGAGGAGTCTGTAAAGACAATACGAACAAACTCTGCGAGAAGGCATAATTACTTGCCACGGATGCCATTCCAACAGTCACCCAATTACAGACTAAGGATTTTTCTCCTACTTGCCAAACGCACTAAACTTTTAATACGATCTCAGAGAACATGACGTCTCTCTTCAGAGCACAGCCTCATATTTGAGATTGACCTGAATCATAAAATCAATGTGAAATCCAAACAGCACAAATTTAAAATGCACATGGGTGAGTTAGTAACGTGGGAGTGTGTGTTTGTGTGATCAGCTCGATTGCTTCCCCTGATGTTCAGCAAAGAGACAGATTCGGTCATTAGTCGTCACTCTTCGAACTGGATGCCATATTACTAGGTCAGACATCAACATAACATAATCACCAGCTTCAGACTTGGCTTACAGAGACTATATGTAGGGGAAGCCATGTCTCCACAGAAATTACTATTACTTGCAGTTATCTTGTGTCCTTAAGCGCAAGTTGAAACCGAAGGAAGAAGCCAAGCTGTTTGTGTTTGTGTCAGACCCTTTAGCCGTATTCCCATGACCAGGGTCACTCTGGCAAGGGGTTGTTTCTTATCATTGGATCTGTTGTTCCAGACAGATTTGCAATGCCTTCTCCATAATGTGCCATCCATAGCTCCGACATTTTGTTTTTAAGGTTGAATTGTGGTCATACCCAATGTGCCATTAGTCTAAAAGGTGTTAAGTCATACCTTACAAGGTGTGCACTTACCTAAAGGAATTTAAGGGCGAATAGTGAGGGATAGAGACAAGCTCATGGTGCTGTCAGTCCAATGTAACCCCACCTCAGACGTCAACGTCTCCATCTCTTCCATCACTTACTGATCTGTTGAACTCGGGCTGGTGCAACTGAATGGATCACTTCTCCATCTGCTCTGTTGATTTCAGAAGCTACTGTCCATGTTCTAAAGGTAGACGGCTCTGAATGGAGAATTCTGAGTTCTGAATGTACACACTGCAAAATCGAATAGAAGGGATAAAAACAAATATATACAGTTGTCACATTAATTTATTTACAGAATCTACAAGAACTTCGCTTCTAAAATGTGTAAGTTAGGGTTTGGCTTTGTTGGAAATATGAAATAAGTTAACAATAGCCTCGTTTTGTCAAGGCCAGCATTGTGAGTTAACTTTTTTTAAATGATAATTTATGGTATATTGTTGGTGAATCTTTAAGTAGATGGTATGACATGTCAGGTTTTGCTTTCTGTTGGAGTATTACTCTAGAAATGAGTGATAAAGCACTTAAATGCGTTTTAGTTGGGAGTCAGTCATACAAAGAAACTAGAAGATGCCATTCTCGTCAAGTTTCTTTTTTCTTTTTAAATGCTGATGCAATAATACTTATGTAAGTACTGGTCTCGACCTCTCAGTGCTGTACCATTACCCATCAGGCATTGCTGCTCCCCTTGGCCAGTCTCTGAGCTGAAATCACACAGTCCAAATTCTCTACTCGAAGTGCTTTAGTCAAGACGAGCACTTCTATGGTGCAACGTTCTACTTCCTGTCTTTATGGGGCTTGAATTAGTATGAGAGGAGTATTCATTGGGTTTACTTTAGGATGGATGTTTAAAATGAGACAATGTGGACCAGAATGGAAACTGCAAAACCATCTTCAAGAAAGAAACTGCAGATGTGGAAGAGGGCAACATACTCCACCCACCACCCCACACCGTGACTTTTCGAGTGCGCTGGCACTCTTGTCTTCTGAATAATAAAAAAACTGTATGTATATGTTGTTTCTATAGGAAGGAATTACAAACGGTGTAAATATTTGAAAAGCAACCTAAAGAAAGAGATATCCTGAGGCGTTTAACGTATATCCGCCCACAAGTTGTTTCCCTGTGTGGTGGCCGCAGAGCCGATCCTAGACTTCTGGGGGCCCTACGCAAAACTGTGTCACGGGGAGGAGGGGGGATGGCTACGAACAAATGAATGAAACGCATTTGTTCGTGTTTACTCCATCTCTAATGGCACTCGCGGAAAGTACTCGAGAAACAGCATCTCTTCCGCGGCTCGCTATACTTTCAACCCGTTTTTTGAGAGCAAGGGGGCCCCCTCGTGTTTCCGGGGCCCTACGCAGCTCGCGTATTCTGCGTATAGGAAGGATCGGCTCTGGGTGGCCGTACTGACCAGATGACTTTCAGAGTTCAAAGGTATTTGCAGTATCGTGTGTATGATAGATGCTTTATATTGAATGTGTATCAGAGTCCTATAGAGATGGAAATAATTTAAAAACAGAGTACAGTTTATTTCAACTATTTATTTCTATAAAAGAGATGTCTATGATGATGGCATGTTTGTGCTAAAGCATTGCATATATATATATATATATATATATCATGTTGCCTTTTCAACTGTTCTGCTGTAAATGTTATTAGATTATTAGATCTGAGTGCTCTGGATTACTGCTTGCTGCCTTTCATTTTTAGACTGAGCAACTGTCGCACCATTATGATGATAAAAAAGTAACTGCTAATGTTTAGTATTAAGCCGTTGATGTTCTATTTTGTTCAATGTCGAGCCTTTTTAAAGAATCTGACATATGTAATGCACTTTTTTATGGTTGGTTTCGTATAATTCATGTGCAATTCCTCTTTTCCTAAGCTTTGCACCGGAAGACTATCAGCTTCCCATGCCTCACGTGATCAGTCCGTTTAATAGTTTTAGTGATTATTAATTTTTTATGAAGCCCTCACTGTGGTATTATTTGATGCACAGCATTAACATGCAATATAAAAATAAATAGCTATATAAATATAATTGCTTGGTCATAAACTTTCGATCATGTTTTTATTTTTTTACTTGATTTGCTTTAAAGTAAGTGGTGAAAGTGACAATGTGCCGGGTAATAGTGTGTGTACTGAGCACTTTGAATATTACATTTTATTTGACTAAAAATAGGCTAAAATAATTTGTGAACTATGTGACCAACCCAAACCTGGAACTGAATTTATCTGAACAGATTATAATAAACTGACAGATGTTGAAAATGATTGTAACTTGGGAAGGAAGAAAAAGGGAACAATCACAGAAAACCTGAAGCACTCAGAAAGATAAATATAACTAACGTAAGCATAACCATTGTTTTTGTACCCCTAACCAGAACTTCTTGAAACAATCAGTTATAGTGGTGTTAGCTATTGTTAGGTGCCAGATGTTGTGACAATTCATGTGTAGCTGTAATTGTAACCATCAAAGCAATTACCTATTGTTAAAAGTTTGTCGAAAAGACAAATCTACAAACAGATGATTTATTAATAGTGGAGTATTATCAGCTTTTTGTTCATTACGTTTTGTAGCCTCAATATGGTGTAAGATAGAAACATTCACAATCTTAGCCATATTCAAACTCCACAGCCCTGGAATGAGTGTATAACAATGAATACATCTAAATGCCTTTAATTGATCTGTTTTATTTGTTTATTTCTGCTAATCTATCCATGAATATGGCATTCAGTTCTTGATTTTCCGATATATATTGCTTTTCCAATGCTCAGCTTTGTGCTGTGATGTTATTTGGCCATGATACTTCTTGGCTTGTCATTACCTCTTGGGTCTCATTTGAATGATTGTATTTTATGCCCACCTGTCTGAACTGCTTTCATGCATTACCTCAAACAACTTCTGGCAACATAAGTTGAATTGTGTTGCTTTTTTTATACCAACAGATTGCGTAGACGTTAATGAATGCCCTGCACATTCTCTACCGTCGCACAAAAAGGCAATTTATCACCTGAAGCTAGTTAATATTTATTGGAAAATGTTCATGATTAAACTCCTTTCTTGCTTGTGGGAACAACAGCAGACCTTTTTTTTTTTTTCATCCGTTGTATTGTTGTGGCCTGCTTATTAACATTCCTTATTGTCTGTTTGACTGGTTATCCCAGTTTGCGAAAAGTTGAGTATAAATGTGTGATGGAATCGTTTACATTCCAAAATCTCATGCCATTTTGTTCCAGGCATATTCTATGAGTTATAATAAAAAATCTGATACATATACTCATATTGTGTGAAGAGATCTTTGTATTACATTCACCTCTTTAGATTATATATATATATGAAAAAAAGCTTTTAAGCACGATTTATTTATTTTTGCACCAATTTGTTACAAGTTCCAAACACTTTGTAAATAAAGTCACTCCTACGACAGGAAAAACACAACTTAATACTATTAACCAATATGGAAGCAAAATTAACTAAGCATTAAGTAATAGCACATTTTGGACAAATGGTAGTTACAGGTAGCTATTCAATAACTAATAAAAAATAATCCATATTTAGAACAACTTAATAAATATTACAAATTAATAGGAATAATCAAATTTTTTTTTACAGCAGTAACATGTCTAAAAAGTAAACTGTCTTTTTCAATCTGAACATAGTCAGTATTCTTCTAAAGCTTGTACCTCAAATGGATTCTTTGTGGAAACTAATTTGCGAATATATTCCCCCAAATACAAGTGAGCCCTTCAGTTAAAAACTCAATCATTATCTTGTCAGTCTGGAGGAACTACTAGTGATCTGGACCATTATTTTGAAGTGAAAACATGTTAACCCCTCACTAACTACTCAAGTGTTACCTTGTCAGCCCACTTGAGTATTAGTGAGGGGTTAAGTTGTTTAACTTGCTAAGTAGTTCTCAGTGAGGATGTTTTTATTTAGTAATTATTGAATACCTAATAAAGAACTACCATTTTTTTTATAAATGTGCTTTTACTTACTGCTTAGTTAATCTTGCTTCCATATTAGATAGTAGGCTACTATTAAGTTGCCTTTAAAATGAAAAAAAAAAAATGATTTGTGTACTTGTGTAGAAAAATACATCTTTAGATAATTAGGGATTTTTTATGATGAAAATAATATTTTTTGACCACGAAACCAACAATTTCTTTAAAATAAACATCTGCCTGATGGGGAAATGCAGGAATTTGTTGACCTATTTTTAAACATGCTTTTTAAAAGACAGAGTTTTGTAACAGGACTGAGAAAAATGCATCCCTCTTCCACTTAAAAATGGTGTAAAAAAATACAGTTATCTGAAATGGACCAGTACAGATTTTGAGTAGTTAAATATGTGCATTACTATATTCAGTCTTTAAAAAAGATAGAAAATGTAATGTAAGAGTTTTGGAAGCAAATGGCACCCATTCGGTGGAATGGCCCTTTTATTTGGACCAAATCATAGTCAACAATTGTTTCTTATTAAAAACACATTTTGCCGTGAACTAAGTGTTTTTGCCGAGGGCTGGCCATTGTTTATTGTGCATTGCTGTGTTTATACGTCTTTGGTTGTTAAAATGTCAGTCATTTTCACTTTCAACAGGGCCTTACAGTTGATTTCATGAACGCTAAAAACAGTATGTCCGCCAGAGGTCAGCGGTGCTCCGTGTAAGCAAGAGAAAAATAACTGGCTTGTGCATTTCAGTGCCTCTTTTCGAATTGCTTTAGTAAATGATTCAAGGTTTTTAGTTACACATACACCAAGTACATACATAAGTGTTTATGTGTAAACATTGTTTTATCACTGACATCAGGCAAGTTTAGTGCCTGTGAAAGTTTTTGTGTCTGATACAAATTCAAGAGTTTTCAGGAATCAATTTTATCTTAGAGAAGAAACGAATAGCTGTATTTATTTGTGTACAATACAAACAAGCTCGTTCTCTCCAGGCTTATCACCAGATAATTGTGTTGTTTGATAAGCACGTGGTAGCAGGCGAAACACGTTGAGATTTAGTTAGTGGGTCAGTAGGCTGGAGGACAGAGTAAATATGTAGAGTAAAGGGTTACTGGCCTTTCGGATAAAGAGTGAACTCGATTAGGTAACTAGATGTATTTTCAGATTAAAATGTGAGGGGTGCGCAATGCAAAGGGTGTTTTGGGGTAAGGAACAGACTGTTTCGGGTTGGGAATACGAGCAATCAAGCGGAAATCTAATGTAATTGTTTTCTTACCACCCTATTAAACGTACAAGAGAATGAGCAGGCATATGCTAGGCCTACTACATAAAGCTTACGTATGCAGAAAATTACCCGATGTTTGCAGAATGTATATCCTTGACCTCCTTTTACATTTGTGCATCGCAGAGCAAACGAAAACAGACGACGTGAGAATTTTTCAAATAACACTGAAAAGGGAAGATGCACACATTAGTTATATAGTTACAGATCTGAGACTTTATGTGGTGAAATTCATCATTACGAAAGGATAGTCTTCGGAGAGTTTGTAGCGCTGAAATAAATTCCTACCAAAATACACCACTCAAGTAGGTTCTTGAGAGAAACGAGTCACAATTCAAATGAGTCATAATTTTAATTAAGTCCAAAATTTAAATCAGTCCCAAATTAATGTATGCAAATTGTCAGAAGGGGAAAACATTGTAGAAGTGAAGCAAGATGTAATGCCTACTTAAAGAACACATAAAGCTTCATATGATTAAAATAAGTGCAAGAAAAGTGATAAACATGTTCCCTGATAGCACACGTACATCTCGGAGACGTATATTTGACGTCTGCATTTACATCAGCAAGACATATTTTTTTAGTGTTTGCTCATCTGCAAAACATCTAGAACATTTCCTATTAGATGTCAAATAATTATAATGTCTTTAAGATGTTTATGATTTAGAATGTATGTAAAACTGACATATTACAGACATCTGTCAGATGTTTGTACACCGCAAATGCTTCCAGATCAAGTGATCTTTAACAGACGTCTTGCAGATGTACGTGTGATATCTAGGCTAAACACTTTTTCCCCGTCAAAGTGAATTTTTCTACATGACAAGTAAACTTGGTTTATTAATGTTATAAAATGTTTCTAAATATATCAGACATTTTTGTCTATCACTAATCAATATAAGTGTGCACTTTTTTATCCAAATGCAGGAAGTGCTATTAGTTTCAATATTATTTTACTTCATTTCTTGCTTAGAGGACAACTTAAGTAAAACCATCTACTATCTTCCTATGCATTTATTGTAATGCTGCTCTTGAAGGATTCTCTTTCTTAGTTTTAAGAATGACAACACATTTTCTTGATTTCAAAAACTTGGCAACTTTATTTACAATTCAAGTCAGTCACATGCAACATATTTTAATGAATATAACACAAAATTAGCAAAAGAAAAAAAAAGCATCTTTGCATTTTTTTTTCTTCAAAATGTTGATTAAATATACAAAAATATAGTTTACAAATACTGTACAGAAAATATTCTGCTGCAGAATTCTTACTTTTACAAACATGTTTGTGAGATTCACAAACATTAGCAGTGTTAAAACAAGACTGTGGTAAGAAGGGGTGGGGCTCATTTTTACATCTGTGAGGTCACAATTGTGAGGGGTGGAGCAAGATTAGGTTATCTCAGAATGAGGAATTGTGAGGAATTGAAAGAATGTCCAATTGTCATGGTGGTGACTTTGGGATAGTTAATACATTGCAGTTCAGTTTTGATAGAAATTATAAAAATGTATTAATTATGTCATGTGCCTTAGTGACTCTTGACCACATTCTATGAAACGACTACTTTACAACAAAATAATACTGCCGATATATTCCCAACAGCCTTTTTTCCCCACAGTAAAATCTTTATCTAGTCTAAAAAGCCTGTTAGGAACAAAAAGAAGTTGCAACTGAAATCGCAATTTTGTCTTTTCAAAATACAACTGGTCAACCAGATATGGCACTCGCAGTAATGATCAGTAGAACACATTAGTTTGAATATATTGAGCAAAACTGTAACCTATCACTCCAGTATAAACACGCTAATTTGACCTCCAGTTTTCAAACTGATTGTGGATTTTGAAATAGCTTTTAACAATCTCCACAAAGCCTTAATCTGCATTAGCACTAACGTAGAGCTGTTAGTACTACTGAAATGTTACGGGTTTTAAACATAAGCACACAATAAATAACCTTTTTTTTGCCCCATTTCAGTTCTGCCTCAACGGAGAGGCACCAAAACGGAAGAATATGAAAAAGTGCAGTAATGAAATTCTTGATTTTAGACACAATCAACCACTTTCACATTATATTGAACCACAGCTCTCTATATGCATACATTCGTGATCAGAGTGACTCTTTAAGACCTGCTGTGTTACAAACGTCAAAGAGATGAAGGAGAGATCCTAATTTAGGACTCAACAATATTTGTCCATGATACGGAATTACAAGTCTAAAGGAAACCCTCAGTGTTATACATTTTGTTAAGACCGTACCAGAGCAAACCAAACATAAAAGCCAAAATAAATGTATTTTAATTTCTTCATACACTCAGCTTATGCAAATGAAAACATTTAAATAAATTAAAATTAAATAAGCTCAACTTAATTCACAATCTGTATCTAGCCTTTCAAAAACACAAAGATACATTGCAGAATGTGGCGGGCAGTTTGCTTGGCAATGAATGGGTAGTAAACCATTTAATAATTCTGATAGATAATTCTGCTTGGCATCAAAATGAAGTTTTCACATCTGGCATCATTTGTGGTGTTGTGGCCAGCCCATATACAGGTGCATCTCAAATACATAGAATGTGGTGGAAAAGTTCATTTATTTCAGTAATTCAACTCAAAATGTGAAACTTGTGTATTAAATAAATTCAATGCACACAGACTGAAGTAGTTTAAGTCTTTGGTTATTTTAATTGTGATGATTTTGGCTCACATTTAACAAAAACCCACCAATTTGTTTTCCATGACATTCTAATTTATTGAGATGCACCTGTACATAATATCATACATATTTCCCTTCTAGAGTGGTCTTAACATGGAGGGCTCAGAGACCCAGTCGGATCCTATGCCAGGTTGCTGGGATGACCCTGCAAAATAGCAGTATAATAGAGCAGGAAAGAGCCAGAGCTTCTATTATATTACAGAGAATAAAGTACGGCCTTTCCTGCTGAATGAATACACCTGCTGGTCATTGATCTTAATGGCTGAGGATTCTGTGTTGTGCTGGACTGATTCACTGAAAGATGCTGGAATGATACTAGACTAGATTGTGTATGCAACTTCAGGTCAAATCTCAGTTTGTTTCTGTAGCTCGTCTAGTTTGATTTGCCTCACTAGAGAGGCATTTCATTTATTAATATTTCTTGGAGACAGATCTGGGGCTTTATGCCAAGTATATTTTCAGAAAGCTATGCAGCACAATATGAGAGCCAGTACAAACACACACGGACACATAAAACACACACACACACACACACACACACACACACACACACACACACACACACACACACACACACACACACACACACACACACACACACACACACACACACACACACACACACACACACACACACACACACACACACACACACACACACACACACACACACACACACACACACACACACACACACACACACACACACTGTTTTGCATAGCGATAGAGATATTTAATAACTAAGGAAATATAATACATCTCAACAGTACCAGTAGATTTGCGCAATAATTCATAACAATTAAAAAAATCCTTTGGGAGATTTTGTTCAGTTTAAATTTGGTTAAAACCCCTCATTTAATTTGTAACTATTTCCACTAGTTCTCTCTGCAATACTCTGCAGAGGATTTAGGATTTGCATCTAAAAATGAAATGTATTATATATATATATTATTTTTTTTTTTTGTAAATTTAACTTTGCTTTAAAAGCATTATTTTTGTTTTTAGATCACAATGTTATAATGTAATGTGATTTGAACCCTTTTTGCACATTATATATGCCTACATGGTTACATTCACTTTATTTATTTGTTTAATCCAAATACAAAATACCGAGATATGTACCGTATACTGCAAATCAGCCAAAAAATACAGAGATATGAATTTTTGCTCATATTGCCCAGCCCTACTTTGAAGAAACGTGCATTTGGTAATATTTTGCTCGATGTTCCCTCTTGTGGCCTCAGAGAAGCCAAAAGCTTTTTTTCCCCCAAACTCTATTTATGCCTTTTAAATTGGAATATAATTCGAATTTTGATTATATTTTATTAAAAAATTCGGATTTAGTTTTTCAGCCAATTTGACAGCCCTATAGGCTACTATATCTTACAAGTTTTTTTTAAAGCCCTTCATATAAAGCTTGTCACATGTTTATAACAAATTGCATTATGCACTTTCTCTGCAGCAGTTCAGTCTGTGTCCTCCCTAGATATTTTTCCAGATGCGCTCAATATATATCGATATTAACGTTATTACTTCCTACCGTATCGCTTATAAATAAATAAAACATATCGCTATATCGTACAAACTCGATATACCACCCAGCCCTACAGACCACTGTTTTTTTGTTTTTTTTGCTTTTGCCTTTTTGGTAATGTTCAAAAGTTTATCGAATAATAAGGCCTTGAACTCAAATGTACTGACGTGTGTGTGTGTGTGTGTGTGTGTGTGTGTATTTAACACAGCCCTCAGTTAAAAAAAGCATTTCAAATACAAAGACTTCCACAGATCAAATACTGCTGGGTCACATCCTGACCTTATTAAGACAAACTCTGTATTCACATTTGTTTTGGCCACCAGCTAAAAGTCACTGTGAACCGTATCTATTGATACAGCCATTCTACTGACCATCAATACATAAACACTCACACAAACAAACATATACACACTGGAGAGCTGCTATCCCTTTAATATACAGTATAAACATAACCCTCTCTAATGAAAATAAAACCAATGGTTTGCTCTGTGGCTCTAAAAAGATTGAAACCATAAAATATAAAACAAGATCTTGCTACTATCACAAGCAACTATTTGAGTTTTGTGTAAAGTGCTTGTGAAAAAAACTTTAGTTAAACTTTAGTTGTTTTTCTTAATGTATTTTTTATGTTATTTTTTTTAGTCCTTGTCTTTTATTTACCTCTCACTGGTGTCCTCAAAAAAGTGCTTTGGTGTGGAACGGTTACTTTAATCATGGCTTGGCCAAGTAAACTCAATTCATTTTCATTATCCCACAGGAAAAAAAGCTAAACCCAAATAAGATCAAAGTTAATCATCTATTTTTGTAATTTGAAAAAAAAATCCTTTGTAAATCCACCAAGGCAGGATATGAACATATGCAGGTCACAGGTCACCGTGGCTCCGGGCACAAATCCTGCACTCTGTCCTTGGATAGGATCGTGTACCTGTACAGGAGGGAGTGTGAAGGTAGTGGTGGTCACGTTTTTAGGAGAAACAGGAGGGGCTACACCAGGTTCTCCACTCCGGGCAGAGGCTGCTGCGTTGGGGGCAGAGATTCGGACATGCTCTGCTGCTGCGCCAGCTGCAAGACCGGCATGTTGCACAGCGGGCATACCTTCCTCACCTCCAGCCATTTAATAAGGCACCTGAGACAGATACAAGGAGAATTTATGAGACAGATGAAAGGCTAACTAGATAATAATCTGCCCAAAATGTCCCAGATCATAGTAGAGTATCCCACTCGCTAACCCAAACTACCAATAATGCTCCTGATAGCCTAAAGTCTAAAGTGATCTCATGGGATGTCTCTGGGCTGGCTGTGCGTCTTCTCCTCGCAGGAAGCCCGTGTGGAATGTGAGACTGAATCTCGGGTTAGTCTGAGTGAGATGTTGCTATCTCTGTACTGATGAATAATTCACTGTAAGCACCGTTCTATTTTAGGCCGTGTTGGTCCCATCAGGTACACAAACAGATCTATGATACAGAAGTCCCCATTTAACCCCTTGCACAGTTGGGATGTAGGAGCAGTTGGGGTTCTGTTTAGGAATTTGATCAATTTGATCATTTTAAAATGATTTACATTTAAAGTTTTAATATTTTTTTATTTCACAATTGAGAAAACCTCTCTGTATTTCAATAACAGTCCATTATTATCGATATACACCCAAACAACAATAATAATAATGTATCCAATTAATCATTTTTATGATTGTTTTATAATTGTAATAATCATTTATATTTACAGTTTTAATATATATTTATTTCACTGACAGGTTTTCTGTCCTTTATTAATAGTTAAAATCTATTTTAAGTATCATTTTTTCTCCTCTAAAGTATCATGGGATGAACGTCACAGAGGAATTTTAGGGGAATTTTTCAAGGGAATGTCCTGCAGCTCATATATCATAGAGCGTGACATGATGCAAATGAAATGTATCAAGTGATTTCGTGTCACACTATATTATATTTTTATGTAATTTATTTGGGGCCTAATTTTATAGCACACATTGTGGCCATACTGCATTGATTCTAAAATAACAACAAATGATATATGAATTGATATAGCAATACAAATGTATTCATTACATAATTAACTACTATCATTTGACCAGTTTATCATTTAATATTTGACAGTTGGCTGGTTTCCCATCGAAGCAAACTACAATGTTGAAAAGAACAGAGAGCTCCCCACCTCTCTGATAAGTGTCCAAGCATTGCTCTGACATTTGCTTTGGCATTCACTCTGACATACAGCCCAGTGCAAATGTTTCACAAAGTGGTGAAGGAGAAGATGGGTAAGTCGGACACATTTCAACTAGATCAATGGCAGAAGAACCCATGTAACACTGCACATTTGCATTTAAGTTAAGGTTTTAAGTGTGCACTTTCTGTAATCTATGCCACTAGCAGAATTGGGATATCTAAAACAATCAGTTTTTAAGCATCCAACACGACCTATCTGCCACTGCACTGTTAGAAATCGCTGTAGATTTAGCAGCACAGTACTGTAAAAACCTACAGTACAATACCACATTTCTACATTACAGTAAAATACTGTAATTTACATTGCATTCTGGGTAATTTTGACTTGGCGGGAATATTTTACAGTATATTTTAGTGTTGCTGTAACCTTGCTGTAGCCTGACTGTAATACGCCAGGCAATAATACAGGACTGCTGTAAATAGTGTGCCACCCGACGTCACATCACAGACAACACAGCTGCTGCTGACCGGAGAGAGAAGCAGAACGGAGGATTTATGCAAGTTCGGTAAGTTAATTTGATTATCATGTTATTACATAGTGTACATGGCTTTTAGTGTGGAATGAAACCGCAAGTTTAGCCGCGATCGTTTTAATCTCCTCCCTCAAAGCTGTAGTGAAACTCTGTGAGTTACGCGCTCTTTCACCCGCTGCTCTCCCAACATTTTCACATCTAGTGAATTAGCTTATGGATTATTTCGACCAAAACTAGAGTCGATGCTTGTTGGAACTGTGGAAAGACAAACCGTTTTGGTGAGTTTTATTTTTTTTCTGTCGAGTTTGAACGAAGCTTGCTTTACTATGGTATGCGAGGTAAATGACCGTGTTTGTCAATGGAGTCTGCTGGGTTTGATGAGATCAATAAACGGTAGTTTGAGTTTAAACAAAAGGGATATATATTACGATAAAACAATTGTCTATCTCTCTAAGGATCCCTTTTATAATGTTGTCCGATTCGAGCCTGTCAGTGACAAACACGATCAGTGTGTGTTAAAAAAGTCTGCTTCACGGTCGCGGTTAATACTGGACATAGTCGCTTACTTAAACATGGTTGAGAAATACAGTTTCACTTAAGATGTAAATGGGTGGTTTGGGTCAGAGATATTGGTTACGTTACAGGTTATTAACTAAGTTAACGTTATTTAGGCGGGAGACCAGTTCCGTAGCATGGGGATTGATACAAATTATTATAATAATAGAAATATGATTAGTGGTCAATTACTTTTATCAGTTACTAATGATCTATTAGTCAACAAAGACAAGCAAAATGCATGCCAAAATCTACAGCAATATCAAGCATAATGTTTTTTTTTATAACTCTGATGTATTGTTGGAGTGTATGAAATACACATGTATAGACAACAAAATTCTATGTGATTTTAACCTATACATTGTCAACAATTGTTCATCAAACAGGTGGTCCAACCTCAAACTCCAGTGTTATTTTTGGCCCAGCTGGGTCGCTCAAACAAACAAACTGCAAAAATTGTTTTGTGCTGGCTGCTAGCGGTGCAGAAATGTTCCTCTTTTTAGAAAACAACATATGCCAGGGTACTCACTTTCTGTGAAAGGCATGTTTACACGGGCAGATTCCCAACTCATCTTTCTGCTTGAATTCCTCCAAACACACCGCACAAATCTAGGGAGAGAAAACAATACATTCCAGTGAACGCACAGATAACATGTTTAAATATAAAAAAAATTGCCATCAAAGATGAAAATCGTTCCATTGAATACACTCAGCAAGTTATTACAAGAAATGGGCGATATCAACTTCAAAGATCAGTGAGACTGGAAGATATGTTGTAATGCAGAATTCATGAGAACTTTATGATAGACATACGATCGATATGCCTGAGAACATTTCTTTTAAGTCTTTTCCATCTTAAGCCATGAAATGGACTATACTCGAGAAGTTTCCTTTGCAATCTAGCGGTGAAGTGTAGCAGTTGGGGGCACAGATATGACATTGTCAAGCAAAAAAAAACATCAGTGACATCAGTGGAAGTGCAGCATTTTCTGACTGCTGCCTAACATGTCTAGACCTGGTGCTGTAGGAGGCAAGTCAAACACTCTGATTAACGATCTGTCTCACAGCAGAGAGTGGAATTCTTAACATTTAGACTTAATTAAATGCTGATGTAATCTGGAGGCAGGCAAAAGTCTCAGGTACTGGCTATTCTATAGAAGGCTGAGGGCTAACAACAGCTAGTTCCTTTGATAAAGTAGCCATTCAAATTCAGAGGAATGTGTAAGAAATAGCAAAGCAGGATGTGCCAGGGTAAAGATATTAAACCAGATGCAAACAATGCTAAAAATGTATGAATGTTATGTACTTCCAGAAAGAATAAAAAATATTTTTTTTCATTCCCCATATTTTTTACAACATTGTATGGTTACAATCAGGTAACGGTGTGAAACTTTTTAAATGTAAATTGTACATTTTAAACAATTACCAATGAGTAAACAATAATACAACCAATATATATATATATATATATATATATTAGAAATGTTGTGAAAATCAACCTCATAGGCTCTTTACATATTCTTAAAATGGTTTGCCGCAAAAACAAAAGACATTTGTGGGACAGTGTATGTTTTCAAATTGCAGTTTGTATCTCATTTGAATGATTTTTTTAAAGGCAAATATAATTACGATCAAACTACATTCAGGCCACATTACCAACAACATGTGGAATGATGTTTGTCTGTTTTGTGCAAAAGAATGACTTTTGTAAAATGACTACATTTTGTCACAGAAAAGAAAATGACAATGATTTTCACCAGCTAACACCCTTGTGGCATAACTACAGCTTTACATAAGTGTTTCTAAAATGACAAAAATGTATATGAATTAACATAAAAATTAAAATATATGAATGAATGAATTCATATATAGTGGATGTCCAGGTTAAAACTTATAATATATAGAATACATGTTTTTCTTTATTTTATTGTTTTTTGTTAAGTTAAATCTGTAGAACAAAAAAATGTTGCTGCAATTCTGACAACCACAGCTGCTGTTTTTACAGTATATATTCAGTATATATTGATAAAAACAGTATATATTATTTTCTGAATTGCTTACACAGCCTTGACACATTTCTAATTCACAATATAAATACATTATTATTATTATAATACCTATCTGTAATAATAAATTATTTTATTATTTATTATATAATAAAAACTGATATATTCCATAGCTCATGTTATCCAGGACATCTTCCAGAACTGTGTACAAAGTAAATATTTCATTAACCTTGCTGAGAGCAAATAAGGGGGAAGGGAAATGCACAACTGTACCAATCGTAAGAGAACAACAGTGGTTTCGGACAAATGTGCCTGGGCACATGTGTATCTGTCACAACAGTTATTTACTGTTCTGTGTGTGTATCATAAAACAAGATATAGTTCTGTTTACAGTCCGCGTGCTTTAGGTGTCATTGACCCTGAGCCGGGGGTGGCTGGTGAATTATCGAGACACAATGCTTCTCTGTTTGAGACACGTCTCGCAAGAGACTGTCTGCTGAACATACACTGTTGGGTTTTGTGAGGAAAGAATGGCATTAACTGGCCAACAATGGACAGAATGTTTCTTCATAACACTAAACATGTAGCTAAATCCTGCACAAAACTGACAGTGCCTTGCCTTCACTATTGTGTTTTATACTCCAACCAAGGCCAGTCTGGTTATAATAAATCCTCCAACCGTGTCATTCTCATTGTGGATATTAAAGTGAACTAAGAACTAGGACTAAAACAGAAAAAAAATGTTACTTGAAATAAAATAATCATTAACTGGAAATAAATTAAAAATAATAAGCTTTAATTTTGTTACATTTTTTATTTATTTATTTTATTTCAAGTTGACATTTTTTCTGTTTGTTAATTTGAAGTAGCCTACTAAAATAAACAAAAGGAATAAAATACAACTAAAAACTGAAACGTAAAATAATAATATTAAATACAAAATATATATATATATATAAAT
The DNA here is from genome assembly GCA_027422405.1 of Ptychobarbus kaznakovi. NCBI lineage: Eukaryota > Metazoa > Chordata > Actinopteri > Cypriniformes > Cyprinidae > Ptychobarbus > Ptychobarbus kaznakovi. Next base: position 6,914,193 of record CM049799.1, read on the forward strand.
GAATATGAACCAAAATGAACAGCCAATTGAAAAAAATATAATTCACAATATTAACAAAATCTAAAATAGTATCATTCTATACAACATATTAAATAAACTGAAACAAACAAATACATGCACACAAAAAATGACCACAATTTTTAAATTGAAATGAAAACGGAAAATATACAAATAAAATATAAATTCCAAATATTTAACTGCAATATCAATGATATTGAAATAACACTGATTCCCATCAATATAGAGAGGCCTAAACCGTCTAAACAGTGAATGTATGCCACCGTGGATCATCATTTCTGTTTTATTACCATCCTGGGCCTCTTTTTCTCCTGTCTGCTGGACTTCTGAACTGAAAGGAGCACCTCTGCAGTTCAAACGTGACTCCCCGGGGTCTTTCTTACCAAACGGAAATAAGTATCGCTCAGTCTGTTTCACATTGCCGCTCTCATGTGTCTGATCTCTCACCTAGAGCTGCAGCTACGTGCAAGTATAATAAAACACAAACCGTGCAGTTTTATTTCCGACTTCACTGCAGTGGAATTACACACAATAAATCTTACTCGCTGATGCGGTGATATTTATGTCCATGCTGTTCTCACTGGTTGCCATCTGAGGATCCATATCTTGGCAACCGTCTGGCACATATGCTAGATTTCTGCACAGGTGTGTTTGCACATCAATCATCCATGCACAAGCTCAACCATTCAAAGTGTCCGTGTATATAATCACCTTATAGGAAGGGTACTTAATGTTTCGAGAGCTGAGATTATATTCACTCGCCTGGCACTGTATCTTATGTAAGCTTAAGGACGAGGTGATAGAGCAGCGTGAGGCTGTATAAAGTCTACTATAGCCAGATCACCTTTCCAACTCATGGGGGTTTGAACTTAAAAGCCGAGGCTACATGCTGTGGTCGGACACTCCTCAATTCCTGGATCTAGTGGAGAACAATTCATAGCATTAGTTCAGCCAAACTTAACATTCGGTCATCATTTGCTCACCTTCAAGAAGATATTTTGCAAGTCAGTGGTGGACAAAATTGGATTTCTAAGTCATTCAGATTTGGAACGAGGTTGAGAAAATTATGACAGAATGATATTTTTTGGTGAACTATACCTTTAAATATGGTAATATCACAGTTCATGATATTTCAGAACCAGTTCTATGTTCCTCGGGGGGAAACGGTAGCTTTGCATGGCTGTGCTGAATGTTTGTAACCTCTAACTATGCTAGTGAAAAATCATCATGCCTGTGGTATACAATCATAACATTGTTTCCCTCCCTTTGGCTTGTGTGCACAGGATAGAGAGTCCAATCAGCTTGTAGCTCGGCCCCACCGCTTCATTTAAGACCTTCCTTCTTGTCTGAGCACACATACAAGTGCAAACCAGACTTACCAGTACAGGCAAGGGGACTACTGATCCATTTATTTTCAGTTCCACGAATGCCCTCCAGAAACCTGTTTGTGGGAATGTGTAGTCTAATAAGTATATGCTTTGGCTTGATGAATCCCCAAAACACAAATGTAAAATTAAAAAAGAAACTTGCTAAACCATTGCAATTTGCAAGCTGTTTGCAAAATAAAAAATAAGAAACTGAAACTAAAAATTACATGATCCTGCTTATCAAATACATTTTATTTTTAAGAAAATATATAATTAAATACTTTAAAATGTATAATAATTTATATAATGTATGTTAGAAATCACATATATAGTTTTATGATTATATTTGTATTTTATCAAGTTATAAAAATGTCAAAAATAGTTTTATAATTTTTATATTTATATATGATGTAATAGAATAACCCTGACCTGTTAAACTTGTTGAGTCAATATAATCAATGCTCCTATATGCTGTACTTTACATTAGAGATAAAGAAAAAAATCTGCATGTAATGTATGATCACTTTTTTCTGCACAATTTATGCTGTAATTTTACAGTGAAATCTTTAGAATTTGACATGATGGAATGGATTTAAATACAGTTTAAAATAGCTGAGAGTATTAAAGCATTATTGATCACTTAAAGCATAATCAATTCAGCCTGGTGAACAGACAATGTTGCCTAATAAAAGATGGGAACACCTGCAAATGGTGCTTAAACTATAAAACATCTTTTGAAAAGGAAAAAAAAAAAACAGAAAAAAGCTAGTATCAGGCTCATGGATGAAAGTGCTTCCTCAAAGCTATTTGTGAAAAAATCAATATCAAATACAAAACCTTAAGTCTGACAAATGAGTGTCAAGACTGCTCGTGCAGAAAGTCCAACAAAACATGAAAAATACCATAAAAACTGAGATTACAAGTGCGGCTCACATTTGCTTGGCACTTCTGGGCAGTGCTGACAGTTTTCAGGAGCTGTTTTAAAAGATATGACTAATATAAAATCACGGACAGTGCTGTTAATATTGATGACACCTCTAGCACTTCTAGTACTAGATAAAAATACAGCAGCTGGGAGAACTTTGTGTTCCTTTCCAAGATAAAATGTTACTAACGCTTTTGATTGTGTTGCAGTTGAACAAACTTGTATCATGCATAAAACTTGCAACTGTTGTGCTGTCGCATCAAATACAAATGAAAAAAGCCAGATGAGACACATGATGAAGTTTTAAAAAAATATAGCCTCAGTTCAGCACAACATAATGCTGCCATTTTTTTGTTTAAAGATTGCATTGTATTCAAGCACATCCACATGTACAGTATCTGCCTGCTCTTTGTAGAGGAATATCTCATTTTAGCCACAATACTGAAAATACAATAACCTTAAAATGAAACTATTCCTCGACAATGAACTCTTATGAGATACAGGAAGGGAGTGAAGGGCTATGAGAAATGCCAGGAGAGTTTGAGGATTCAACAACAGCTCTGGTGTCCTCACACCTCCATATTGTCATTAACATTTAATTAGCACTCACATATGATGTCAGGACACTGGCCTATTAACACGGTCATGTACAAACCATCTCGGTGAAGGTTAAACACGTCATAGATTCATGCTATTATTAAACATGGAGAACGTACAGTACAAATCCTGTAAAAGGTCCTTATGATCAGGGCAAAGGGTAGTTCAGGTTTAACAGTCTGTATAACCGCTGAAAGGTACAATGTAACTGATATTCATGGCCAAGTGTAATGTCAGACAGTGATAAACAACAGTGCTTATCTAAATATTTAACTACAAAAATACACAAAATACCAGAATTTATCAATTAATCGCTTATTTTTGAACTGGTTTCAATATATATATATATATATATAGGGGTATAACGATACATGTATTCGTATTGAACCATATATATATAATTATCACTATATAAATATAATTTCCAAAATATACTCCAAAAATGCAAATAATGCAAATTCAAATATTTTTTAGACAGGATTTGTTTTATAGAGTATATTATTTTTTTACATAGCTCTGTTAATTTGTATTACTATATTACTTGTGTATACTTTTTACTTTCATTAATGATTACTGGTGTAAGATGTCTTTTAAGTTTCATGTGCTACATCACAGCTCATTTTTTATACAAAAAAACAAAAACTATTTCTGGCCAATATGCATTGTGTAATCATCTTAGAAAATGAGTAACAATCAATAAAATCAATAAAAATCCTGCAGAGTTGGTTGAAAGGGAAAACTCACCTCATGCAAGTTTAATTCTTTGACCTTTTCCTTTTGAATAACCTGTAAACAAAAAAATAACAATCAGTTATTAAATGCATTTACAGTAAGTCTCCATTGCAATTTGGAAACTCAGTCTACAACCTAAACATTTGAAATTGCATGAGAAACAAACAGAGATATTCCCATTCACACCCAAGTTGAATCATACAGTAAACAATGTACATTTATATAATCCAGTCAGCAGCTCACCTGCTTGTATGCATAGAGCTCTTTGTGTGCCTGGTGCCGTAACCTAGACAAAATAAATATTTGTTTTAATTCAGAGAGTGACATAACATTTTAAAAAACCTGTGCTGGAGAGACATTGATAATACCAAATTATGATAAAGTTGACCCATGATACTAATACACAGGGTTTCATGGGTGTGAAAAATGCATTGTATTTGCGTCTGGACCTCAGTTTATATATTCCAGCTGTATTTGGTCAAACTTGCCTGGATCTTATATTTCAGTCATAATTTGAAAAATTGCGGCCTTCACTACCCATAAGGCATTACTCCAGTCATTCTGAACATACATAGTATACATTATATCCACCACATTTGAGCTTAATCTCACAATTCAACTTTTAAACACATTGATGTCCACTTCCTCTTGACTAGTTCTAGCAGTGCTGTGAGCTGCCTTAGTATTTTAAATCTCTCTTCAGAGTCTTTCTAGAGTAGATTGGGTCTTGTATTGTCTCATCAAGCTTGACCACACTTTAACAGCCTGTCTGAACCAGACTGCCCAGGCACTACCTACTCACACCACTGCAATGCTTTACGAAGTGTGACTGTCAGACTGGAGCCAGGCCCTTTAAAAGAACTATATACAGATACTCTTGGCATGAACTCGAGAAATGGAGGCAGCCAAGCAATGGACAGTCTACATGTAACACTATTTTGATCTTGAGCAAGTGTGTGTGTCACAGCCAGAGAAAGGGAAAGTGAGAGAGGAACCCTGATGGAAAATAACTGGAATGCATCAGGCATGATGGAAGAGTCTCTAGTGTAAAAAAAGCTATTTAAAGAAAACCAGCAAATGCCTTACACTATGTTTAGCCACTCATTTGTGAACACTGAACTGTTAATGTCTGCAGGGCTGTTAGAACATTAGTATTAGTCCAATAGCTTTATCTTGGCCTTTTTTGAATGCTTGTTTGCTGAATCCCTTTTCATTTAGACATGACATATTACTTTCAACCAATATTACTTCCTGTACAAAGGAAATTAACACGACATACAACAATGCAGTATCTTACAATCACCTCCTTAGCAAAAATTAACATACCTGATAAAAGACAATACAGTACATTCAGAAAATACTTGGCAAGTGAAGAAAGAGCTGGATAGATATGAGAAAAATGGAGACATGTATTGCAAAATTTATCTCCATTACAAATAAGCTTAACCTCTCGCAGCAGAGTGAGAGGGACCTGTAAAACAGGTAGCACAGTCTAGGAGAGAAACTGACAATCTGGTGCAGATACTCCCTTTGGGGAAATTTAGGGGTGAGGAGGAGGGATTTGTGGGTATTTTAGAAAAAAAAAAATATATATATATTTTTAGACTCATTGGCATGCAGAAACAATCAAACCCAGAAAAGCCCTGGCACTAATGTTGAAATCTATACATACAAATTAATGCGTTTTTTTATTAAAAAATGCACAACATAGGGCAGTGGTGTGAAAAAACTCAATTTTTTTTTTTTAAATCTTAACGTTTTTAACTTAAAGGGAAAGCTCACTCAAAAACGAAAATTATTTCATAAATTACTCACCCTCATGTCATTCCAAACCTGTTCATCTTTAAACACAAATTAAGATATCCTTGATAAATCTTAGAGCTTTCGGACCCTCCATAGACAGCAATGTAGTTGAAATGTTCCCAGACAGTTGTCATGTGACATCAGTAGTTCAACCGTAATTTTACAAAGCTACGAGAATACTTTTTTGTACACAAAGAAAATAAATAACTTTATTTAACAATTCTTCTTCTCCAAATCACATAATCTGCCATTAAGGAGAATACCTCAATGCATGCTTGTGCATTCCTCTGCACGTAAACAAGGCACAAGACCATGCTTACTGCCGATAATGGTGGATGGCCTGATTTGGAGGAGAATAATTGTTGAATAAAGTTATTATTTTTGCCACATTAATTATTTTACTGATGTTCTTAGACAGGTCTGGGAAAATTTCAGTTACATTGCTGTCTATGGAGTGTCAGAAAGCTCTTGGATTTCATCAAAAAGATCTTAATATGTGGTCTTACAGGTTTGGGATGACATGAGAGTGAGTAATTAATGACAGAATTTTCATTTTTGGGTGAACTATCCATTTTTAGAATTCCATGTCATGCGCAAGACACTGTAAAAAGATGCAGGTGCAATGGACAAACACGTCTGCCTGCCTACAAAGGTAAACTATGGAAGATGCAAAAATGTGTTTTATGTAAAAAACACCTGAAGTCTGAGGTGGCTGGGTGAAAGTAATAACGAAACATTCGTTCTTCAAAGCAAAAATACAATCATAATGTAAGGGAATGCAAAATAACTAAATATTCATAATCATGGCCAAAATCATTCAATATGTTTTGGTCTAGTTTCTGGGGTCACTTAGGTCAAGATAAACGGTCGTCTGACAAACTACAGGCAGTCATGATTGCTCACGCACCATTAGGATAGTGTTACAGTTCATCAGGTAGAAAACCACCTTATGACCATTTCCCTGCATTGTTAAATAACCAGTAAAGCTATTAACATGTCACAGTTAGTGCTCAATCTCATACGTGTGAGTGAATTTCGTTTTTCTTCCCATGAGGACGACCACGCCAGACAAACACTCCTCCACCCGCCTGTTTTCTTCTCCAAGTGGGTGTTCGCTATTCACGGGGGCATTTCGCATTTGTGTGTCAGAGCTGATGCACGGCAGCTACGTGCGGCTGCGTGTTTGCTTTGAATCACGACGTTCTTCACAGGTCCACTTGAGCTCACGACTCTTGTCTTTCACGTCGTGGATGTCCACAGAGTCGCACGATTACAATTTGATGGTCCTTCGTTCAGTCTGTGATTTTATGGATAACAGTTTAACTAAACAGGCCAAGAGACCAAATCCTGATTTCAATCATTTGATCTTGACTTTAAAAGGAAAGCATACTTTACGTTGAAATCCCTGTTGAAAAGACAAATTTTTGACCGAGATTTGAACCCACAACCTCGGATTACAAGTCCAACGCTCTATCCACTAGGCCACGACTGACCCTTATAACTATATTCCAAGTCGTCTGAAGGTTTGGAATAAAAAAGGCTGAAATGTTCATTCATTTTCATTGCCAGGATATTCTTCAAAAATACACTTTTGTGTTCTACGGAAGAATGTCATACAGGTTTGGAATGATATGAGGGTGAATAATTGACAGAATTTGTATTTTTGTGTTAACTAGTCCAGGTGGGTACACTAGCACACAGAAATCCCATTCTGGTCACCAGCATTCAAAACACAGCATAAGCTGGTCTTCTGATTAGGGACGTCTCCACCCTGTCAAAAGCAGCTGTTAAATGATGCAAAAAGCTGTGAATAAGCACTCTGCGCTCTGCCCTATTGTTTCAGCGATGCTGAAGTTATATGTGGAGGTGGAAAATGCGCACGCAAAAAATGTAGTGGAAAATGCAGCTGGGTAGAATAGGGGCCTACTATTTTGGTACCTGCTGAATACTTTTTTCTGGGGCCACATATTGTTTGTGCCATTTCCATTATCACCTGCTGGTGTTTCAGATGGTTAAGTGGCCCAAAGGATTTTAGTGAAATGTTGTAAGTAAAAAGCATGCTTTTCAATTCACAAAGCCTGGAGCCTGCACTAGTGGCCCAAAGACTAACATATTTTGCAAATGTTGTAAGTAAAAAGCGACATGCTTGTGCAATTAATGCTAAAACAAACTATTTTTATAAATTACTTGGTATTTCGACATTTTCATTTCAAGCAATGTCCAGTGTTTTTAATGCATTTGTAAGTGCTAATTCAAGTGTCAGAACAAATACATTTTTCTCTGCACACAAACTGTTTGAGCCTGCATCTTTAGAAGCCTGGAATCTGGACTAAAAACAAACTATTTTTTATAAATGTTCTGACAGTGAATTTTTTTCATGACAGATATGCAGAAAATGCCATGAACTTAATAAATGGGAAAGAAGTCGCTTTGGATAAAAGCGTCTTTGACTGTAAATGTCTTAAAAACAAACTTATAAGGGTGCAATTTGGATGCTAGCCGCTGGTTCTTACTGTCTTATATAAGAGATGCTACACAATTGCACATTAAAGCTTCAGTGTCTCTGCTGCCAGGAATGACCTCATGGCAACAGTGCTCAGGACAAATCTGACTACATAACAACTCATTAGCTCAGTAGCTGAAGGAAAAGGAGTTTCTTAAGCTTCATGAAAGACCAAATATTCCCATTTCTATGTGATTGCTGTAAAACATCAGTATTTTTTTGTTTTTTTTGTTGTTTTTTTACTGCAAGTTTCATTCTCACTTAAGAAAAAACAAATTATAATCAATGTCCTTCAAGTTATGAAGCTGCTGCTGCAGAGTTCACCCAATCCATAAGGGAAGTTGGTGACACAATGTGGGTTCGACCTCAAGGTCGAAGATGCATCGATTTGTAATTGTGCAACTAAGCTGCTTTGGGTTCAGTTATTGTGAAAATAAGAAGCTTTATATCCAACTACACTGAAACTACAAGCCAAATCCAAGCAGGTATCTAGTTTGTAATAGTGATTTTTGTTGTCAATTCAGATTATCAAGTCAGTAGTTTTCTTAGCTTCTCCAAAATGTGCTGTTTGACCTTCTCACTCTTCATGAAAAGCTTTGTTAGTAGATTGAGCATGCACAAAAACTATTAAAAGTAACAATTCCATTTCAGGGAGAAGTAATCATGAATTTCTTTCAAAATGCCATACAATTGCCTTGTTGTCCTGATCATCACTTATTTTTCTTTTAGAAGCTTGGGGCTTAATTTACAAGCTGAACACACCATGCCAAGAAAATGCAGCATTGCAATAGAGCTGTTCAGGCATGCCATCAAAACATGGCTTGTAGACCAGTTGGCTTAAATGTGTATTTTAAAAGTATAACTGTATAAATGCAAATTGCATTACAGTATGAGAAGTCAAAGAGAAGTTTATTTAATAAAATTTTAACAACAGACCTTAATTTACTCATAAATCCAAAACTAAATCCAAAACTTCAGAGCTAACCTTTTCTGAAACTGAACAGCTCTATTAGAACCAAACAACAACAAACTGTGTTAATGTGTAGGATTAGCTTCTCAGTATTTAGCAAAAGTATAAATCAATACAACTTGCTGATTTATCTCTACTTCTGTATTGGACAGCACTAATATGTAAGGTATGGCTCTGAAATTCAGAGTTGGTTCAGTCTTCAAAGTAAGCATGATAAAAGCTGCCTCACATGGTATGAACTCGGTGTGAAGAGGAAAGAAAACTTCTCCATTTCATCACCATCTGTCAGCTCCCCTCTATCCTCTCACAGAAGTCTTTTAAACTCCCTTCCATTTTCTATTTTACCTTTGAGCACAGTGCATTAAACAGGCATCTAGATGAACACCAATCCATGCATTTGTGGCATAATCTAAGGCAGTTCAATTTCAGCACATGAGGTTCATAGATAATTATGTTACTTTTATATTTGTGGTGTAATTGTAACTTCAATGACGCACATTGGTCCTGTTGGCAACACTACACCACACATTCCAACTACACCCACTTGTTCATATTGAGTGAATTTATTTTTTCATCAACTTCCAAACAAACCATGAGGCGAATTACACTTAAATGTGTGTTAGCTGTTTAATTACAACAGCTCCATTTTGTAGCCTGTGTGTTTAGGGATTAAATCAAGACTTTCAAACCGTATAATTTACTGAAGAGAAGAAATAAGCATAAGTATGGCATTTCGAGGCTTGTTCAAACACATTCTGCTGCCGCACACATAGAAAAGCCAAGTGGTCTTACCGAATCAGGTAACAGCAGAAGAGTAGGCTGAGGATGAAGACGAAAATGGCCGTCCCAAATACCACAATGTAGATATTGAGGGGAAGGTTCTGGAACCCTATATTTGGCATCCTGAAACTGTAATGCTGTAAATCTGAGGTCATGGATAACCTAGAATGAGAGGGAAAAGAGACAAAGAAATAATGTATTGATCACAACACTAAAGCAAACGCTAGAAGACCACTTGCTGTGTCAGCTCAATCTCAAAGGAAAAGAATTACCCTGTCTGCCGATGCTTGTATAAGCGAATGTTCTTGTCAGTGTGACTGTGATTTGATATGTGGCTTGGCTTGATTTCTGAACGGTTTCCACAACAACTGCTTATGTACCCAACAGACCAATGAATAAACTCATTAATGCATTAAATTGTGCATTGGGCAGTGCATGTAATATTCTAGTTGAGAGAGTTTGAGAAAATTGGTCCTGCAGGAGCCATTAAGCAATAACCACACTGTCTGTCTGTGGGAAATTAGTGTTAACTAATCTACTGAGAGTCTGCACAGCTTTGACCTGGTCCCATATGAGCATGTTTTTTATATATTTATATATTTATAATTCTCTTCAAAATGTCAAACGCTACCGGAGCCAAATGTTTCAGAAAGGATAAAACATGAATTCAACTGCATTAATGAAAACCATTTAATAAAAACACTTAATAATAAAAGAAGACACCACAGGCAAAACCATTGTTTATTTAGGCACTGGTCGAATTTGAGCAATTTTGCTCCAATAACATGTTTTCTTTCAGACTAAAAGAAAACATCCAAAAGACACATTTGAGTGTTTGTTTTATTACAGTTTACCTACTAAGATTTCAATTACAACATTTCTTTAAAGGCGGTTTTATCAAAATGTTATCTAAAAAAAGTCAGAAATTTCAACATCAGTAGCACTAACACCAAATTTTCCAGTTCTACTGTATATTTTGAAGATTTTACAGAGGGATTTGGTAATATTTATAAAAAAAATGTGATGTTTGACAGTATTTTCGGATATATGGAGTGATAAAAAAAATCCAAAATCCAAGATCTAAAATAAACGTTTAACTCAAATATTTCAATAAAACAACACTATTTTGAAGCTGGTTTATACAATGTTAACATTTATGCTCTAGAAAAATATGCAAATTAGCACATATTTAATTAGATGACTCACTTATACTTATCATACTTATAACATTTCAGAAAACGTATACAAAAACTAATATAAAATAATTGTCTTAACGTACTATGATAAATCAACCTAAGAGAGTATGGTGATAGCGGTGTTCAAGTCTCTTGCCTTAACATATAAAAATGTAAAAGGGTTTCTGTAAGGTTTAGGGGTAACGTTGGGAGATGCAGTAGAAAATATCTTTGGATCAGTATAAAAAAACACAAAAGTCAAAAGATAAGTGCCTGCTATAATAGAACAAATTTTTTTTTTTAAGTCGCAAACCCCTCCAAATAAAACTCATAATGTTGGTAAATAATGTCTTAATCCATGATAAAAAATGTATTGTTAGTCTAAATAATTTTTTTTAAGAACAGCAGGAGTCAGTGGAACATCCCAAATGTGCATGTGTGTAGGTCTTTTGTTTATTTACATGTGTGAGAGTGAGAGTTTTCACTAGACATTTTTTAGGATGCCCCTAAATCCCCTGGTAGGAGCATGTCTGGACATGCCTATAGTAGACAAGCGACACGTTGAGACTGTGTGTGTAAACAAAGGGTGAGTTAGAGAAAAACTGTGATGTAACAGCACATGTAGCTGGGTGTTAGCCATCATACTTTGTTCTCACAGACTGACTTGTACTGTCCCTATAAACATCTGACATCCTGGACCTGTCTGAATGTGATGGCCTTTGACACATTCGGAAACGCTCCCACTTTCACCCAGATTCCTACTGACCACCAACAGATTGTTTACTTCGCCTCTCCATGTCCTCCTCTGTCTGTGTCCATTTCAGCTTTACCCATGCAAAGCGTTCTGACAGATGAGGGTAAATATTCAAACAGAAAATCAATAACCAGCTGCCTTTACACAGACACAGTTATATCACTAACAGCATCCCTCATTCTTACCGATACAGTATGTACTAGTAAACAGTAGTATTTTTTGACTAAGTTAGAGGTCTGAATCTGTCAGGCTCACAATGCCATTTTGCCACCGTGGCAAAATACGGTTCACTGCTCTTCTCGTTTCTTTATATTGCTGTACAGCCATTAATCGTCTGAGCTCTTGTGGCCTGGTCTTTGTCATAAAGCCAAAACCTACATACACACTGACATTTTAATGCCCTCAAACACAAAGATGCATGTACTTGGGAAAACTCCTCAAGTTCAGCACATGGAAAAGAATCCGGAAAGACCTACATATTGAAGAATGAGGGGGTTGGGCATGGGTTCAAGACTGGGAGAGTCTCCATTGGCTACAGGCAAGTACTTATCCTCCTCTTCCCCTCAGTGTCAGTGATAATATTCATTTTAATGTCATGTCTGTTGAATAATTACTTGCTAGCAAAATTTGCCACTTTTTATATAATTTAAAATGCTAAATATTCCTGTGTTTGCAAAGCTTAAGTTTCAGCAGCCATTACTCCAGATTTCAGTGTCACATGATCCTTGAGAAATCATTCTGATTTGCTGATTTAGTGCTCAAGAAACACATGTCTAATTAAAGTTGAACAAAAAGTCATTACCTTGACCAAAAAAAACAACAAAAAAAAACAAAATAAAGCTTCTCAGGATCATCCCAGGTATTCATTCGTTGCTGATAATATGTGAGCAAAAACATCTTAAGTACTTATAATTGGTTTCCCTCCAATTCAATGCAGGGTCAATGTCAGGTTACAGTGAGATGCTCAGAGACAAGAAGACGAAGTATGGGAGCTGAATGCATTTGTCACAACATCACTTTCACCCCAGTTAACAGTCGCAGCATTCCAACTGAGATTTGTGTTTATCAACCATAATGAGGGCAAACTGAGCACATAAACGCAGCTTTGATAGGTAAAAAAATCCACCACAATCATAAAATATACACGGATTATACAAATATACAAGGAAATTCTAGGGCAATATCAGTAATGAATCAGCACCTTGTTCTGGCTGATATAATCACTGATACATTTACTTTATGAAATATTATATTAATAAATATAAGATGAACCATCATACAGATCAGATGTGTCATAAATCGTTGGAAATATCTCATCACTGAGGCACTATATAAACCCAGTAAAACTAAACAAATTAGTTAAAATATTGGTCTGTAATTCAATTTTTGGTATCATTAATAAACTTAATTGAACCAATAAGTGCAAATAATATAACGGCTGCTATTTCAGTTACATATTTGCATTGCAAGTTTAATCTTGTAAATAATAAAACAATTTAATGAGTGAAGTAATATTGCTCTGCAAACACATTTCTGCCTACATTGTCAGCTCAGTGCAAAATTCCTAGTCCAATTTAGCTTATGAGACTGATCCAGAACCATTCAAACAAAACTGGCTCTCGCACATAGCTTTAAACAAGCTGAATCTTTTCCCAGGTAACAGCAGCTATCAATTTTGACTTTATAACCATTTAACAGATTGTAAATGTGAAGAACCGCAGAACTGATTTATAGCGAAACCGATTACAGTTTATGATTTTTGATGGCACTGCTATAGGAAAAAAAATATTTTGTTTACTCATGTAATAATATCAAGAATCCACCTTGGGAGTGTTAGGGATTTTCCTCAAATCTGATCCGGTGATTCTGAGATGATGTTTCTTAAATGAGCAATAGACATCTTTCCTTCCTGTCTCATTGTCAATGGACTGCAATACGATAGTTATGCAACTTTCAAGAACCTTGCCTGTAAAGGGAATCTCCAATAGTGAGCAGGTCAGATGATGTAAAAGCTTTAGAAACACATGTCATCTTCTCAAAAAGGAGAAGAGGGAAAGCTGAGGTCGCAGCAGGGACACTACGAATGAAAACTCCCTGTGTACCAGAGTGACAGTTTCACGTACCAGCTTCAGCTAAGAAAGCGAGTCGCAGACACCAAATGTATTCCGGAGCCACTGTCCTGCTGTGGAAGACACCCAAAAGCACAAAAGGTGTTTTTAAGTGTCTGTCAGGCCATTGCTGCTACCCCAAAATAAGGGAAGTGAAACTAAACAAGTTCTTTTTCTGATCTTCTGTACCACAGGGTGCAAAATCTAGTCTCTTCTCACCCCTACTTCCCATTATGTCACCGAACTGACCAGACAAGGTCCTTTTGAAATGCTTGGCTTGCTGTAACGACACTGCCAAATGGTATTTTCACCTCAACTAAGGAGGAAAAGCTTTTCAATAGTGCATCGAGTCACCCTCAGAACCAAGAAGGCCCTTGCTTGTTCAACACTGGATGTGTTGCCCTTGTTGTTCAAAATGTGTTGCATTTTACAATCCTTAATGTGTTCAGATGGGTTATAAAAAGTGATTTTGGGCTTAAAAGAGGATTCTGACTAAACAATAATTAATGTATAGTGAGCCATGCACTCTTAAACAGTAGCACTTTTTGGTTTTATGAAAACAAAGCAAAGAAACCTACTCTATAGTGCCTTGTTCACATCTAATTTATTTCCTTTTTAATTTTAGTGTGAATAAAGGAGTGAGAAGTCTAAAAAAATCTCCATAGCCCAACTGGTGCACTTGAAATATAATAAAGCACTTAAAGGATTCAATTTTATGGAAACAAAGCTATTCCTACAAGAAGACCTACTCACAACACTAGTAAACATCTATGAATGGTGCTTGGAAATGAAATTGCACTGCAGTGAAAGCAAGGCTTAACAATAATCTTGAATAACAGAATACTAGTATCATGACCTTAGCATTTGCATTACATGAAATAACAATAGACCACTTTTTTACAGCATTTACCCTTAGTTAGCATTCATTTATAAAATATACTATTGTCTGTGAATAATTCATGATCCTACACCGTTCATTACTGATACAACTTGAAATGTTAAAAATACATTAGTATATGTAAACATTAACAATGATCAAATAAATGTTGTAGAAGTATAACCCTTGAAGTAACACTTGAAACCCATTTGTAACTGAATAGGGCTGTTGCAACTGTTATACTGTTGCAATTTGTGTTGTTTTTCTATGCGCTACCTCTCTTTTCTCTCTCTCTCTACATATATTTATATTATTACATAAGATCTTTGGGCACAATGTCACATTCCAAATTATGTGTATTAGCTAAGCTCTAATCGCAATCCTAGACATACTGTGCCTTGATGTGAACAATGCAAACACTGACAGTGTGCCAGACAACAGAGGAAATGCCTGATTAACCACCAAACAATCTACCCAAGGGAGAACAGCCCACCAGCAGGCTGGGGAAAATTAAGTGCGTACTGAACATCACATCCACTGAATTCTCCCAGCTAAAGTTAATACAGACTTGTGTCAAACATTCTATGTTGTCATAATTCACCTTAGCAAATCACAATGGGTATTTAGCCAATACTAAATCTTTATAGCGAAGCTTTCAGAGCACCCATGACATCCATCTGGGGAAAACATATGTAAGGTTCACTTAAGGAGGCAGTGGTTTTAAATAAACTAGCGTTAAGTTACATTTTCGTTCCCGACTTCTGTAAAAAGAGACGAGCTGAGGACGCCTCCAACTTGAAATGAGGCACAAGGTTTTGAATTTAGATTCTACATTTTGAGCACAAAGTTTAGAAACATATTGTGCTGACAACCCAAGAAACCTTCATTTGAAGGCCTGAATACTACATTACTGAGGCAGTACAAACCTTCAGTACAGGGAGAATTAGTTAAATTTAAATGTCTGCACGTTTAAACAGAACGTTATTATTTAGGTTGCTCGCTAACCTAAATAACAGTTTTTCAACCAGGTAAGTATTCAGGCAAGTAACTGACTTTAACTTAATCTGCAATATACCTTTCAAACTATTACTATGATGGTAGTTAAACTAAAAGAAAGCTGATTGTAGAAGACTATAGTTTATACAATGTTGTCCACAATAGCAGCCTGTAAGCGGAGTATGCAGTGCACACTTGTGTTGTGTTATGAACTGTTTCTCTAAGTTAACATATTTTCGGAATGTATGGCATGTAAAAAAAAAAAGAAACATTCTTGTCATTTAGCAGATTATTAATCCAATCTAAACTACAATCCATATATTTCAGATACATTTTCAGGTTTTAAACTTACAACCTTTTGGTTACAGTTAAGATCTGTTAAGATCAGTAGGCAAATCTGAAATAGATATACAGTGCCTTGCGAAAGTATTCATACCCCTTATTTTTTTTCACATTTTATGTTGCTGCCTTAGATTACTTTTTCCACATCAATCTACACTCTATACAATATAACGGTACAGCAAAAAAAATGCAACAAAAAAACCCCTTTTTTTCCCTTCTTTGCTAATTTATTACTACTAAAACACTTACATGATTACATTGCACGAGCACTCATGCCCTTATCTAGGAAAGTTGGAATTTAGCTCAGGAGCATTCATATTGCTTGTAGATGTTACTACACTTTGAGTAAATTTAACCTGTGGCACATTCAATTGAATGGGTATGATTTGGAAAGGTACACACGTCTTAATAAAAGGTCCAGCAGCTGATAATGCATATCAGAGCAAAAACCAAGCCCTGGGGTCAAAAGAACAGTCTGTAGAGCTCAGAAACAGGTTTGCGTCAAGCCACACATCTGGGGAAGAGTTCAGAAAAAATTCTGCTCCATTGAAGGGTCACAGAAGCATGTAGTCTCTATTACCCTTAATGGAAGAAGTTTGAAACAACCAGGATTCTTCCTAGAGCTGGACTCCTGGCCAAACTGATCAATTGATGGAGAAGGCTTTGGTTAGAGTGGTGACGAAGAACCTGATGGTCACTCTAGTTGAGCTCCATGATCATATGTGGAGATAGGAGAAATCCACAGAAGGACAAACACCACTGCAACACTCCATCGATCTGGGTTTTATGGCAGTGTGGCCAAACTCAATCCTCTCCTTAGTGAAGACAAAAGAAAACACACTTGGAATTGACAAAAAAGCCCTTAAGGACTGGGGTCCTGGGGTCCCTATGGGGCTGTTTTTCAGCGGCAGGGACTGAGGGACTCATCAGAATAGAAGAAAAGCTCAATGCACCAAAATATTGAGATTAATGAAAACCCAGTCCAGAGCATTCAGAACCTCAGACTGGGCAGAAGGTTTACCTTCCAACAGGACAATGGACCTAAGCACACAGCAAGAGTGGCTTATACACAACTCTGTGAATGTCCTTGAGTGGCCCAGCCACAGCCTGGACTTGAACCCAATCAAATATTTCTGGAGAAACCTGAAAATGTGCATCTGCCCCCATCCAACCTGAAAGAGCTTGAGAGCTGAAGAGGCGAGGAGACAAATGGCAGATAATCGCATCAAACAAAAAAGACTTGAGGCTGTAAAGGTGCTTCAGCTAAATATTTAGTTAAGGGTATGGATGCTTATGCAATGTACTTATTTGAGTTTTTTATATATATATATTTACTAAGTTGTGACAATTCTGTTTTCGCTTTGTCAATATTGTGTATGGAGTGTAGATTGATGTGGGGGGAAAGTAATTTAAAGCAGTTTAATATAAGGCAGCAACATAACAACATGTGAAAATAATGAAGGGGTATGAATAAATTTGCAAGGCACTGTAAATCATGTCTTCTGGAAAAGTCTTCAATATGCACAAAGTCCTTAATATAAAAGCTGTAAATGTCTATTTTTGTTATCCGTAAGAGCAAAACAATCCTTCTGAGGTTAAAAAAGCACCCTGGTATTTCTGGAAAATAAAATAAGATACTTTCTTTTTCTCTGTCTTTAGGCCACTAGGAAAATTCAACTTCATTTTCACATTTGTCATGAGTCATGTCTCTCTCTGACGCTCAGCACAGATGGAAAAGGAAGCATTTATCACAGTAAAGAGAGCTATAATTACACACTCTGTACGCAACACTGATTGCTGAAGTGTTTGCATAGAGATGTTGTGAAACTCAGTCAGGCAGACCATCAGCACACACCTTTATGATGACCACTTATGTTGTCTGGCAGCTAAAGACCCATTGGCACACGCTAATGCAAAGATATTTCACAGATCCACTGAGTGCTTCAAACATATTAAATATAAATGTCATTAAAATGGACATGCGAACAATATTAAAGAAGCATCCTAACTTTCATGTCACAACATAAATTACTAATTTGAACCACCCAACACAGGACATCAGAGTCATAGCAAATTCATCACTCAAACAAATAACACACTTCACATCACTCCACTCACAATGAATGGCAATGCAGTTCATGTTGTAAAAATACTAGGTCAAATATGGAGTAAAATATTCAATTTTAATCCAACTTTTAACAGGTGTTTGACAAAATAATGTAATTACATAATTGTGTCCGTCTTTTATTGAGCTTGTTGTTGTTTACATTCTTTAGTTTGTTTATACACTTTTTGTTTAGCAGTGGTTAGTTACAAGCATTCAGTGAAATCAGTGACTTGTCGGACTTCCAAAAAGGACAAATCATATGAGCCCGTTAAGCGTTTGTAAACTTAACAGCCAATTGCCTTAAAGGGGACCTATTATGCAAAAATCACTTTTATAAGGTGCTGGAACACAGTTGTGCTGCCGTAGTGTGTGACAGCAACCAGCCTATAATGGAAAAAATCCACCTACTCATTTTTTATTATCTAAAAAAATCATAAACAGTTCTTCAGAAACGAGCAGTTTCAGATTGTCCCTCTGTTCATGTCACCGAGGGGAAAAAGTCCCACCTATTTGTGACGCTGCCCTATAAGCATAGACACAGTCCTGAGTAAGAAGCTGTGGTCCGCCTCTGCCATTACTGATTACTTGCTGTAGCTGCTGGAGATATACAATGTCACCGCCAAAAATGCTTTTCAAGTGTTGTGTTTTGGGATGCACAAATGAACATAGGAGTCCCCATAGACTCCCTCCATCTGAGCCGATGAGGACACTGTGGTTAAGTTTAATTGTCTAAGGAAATGTCCCGGAAAAAATCGGTAAAGTCCCCAATACGTGTAGGGATCAATACCAATGCTTCGTGCGCGAACGTCAGCTCTAGACAAAGTAAGTATCACGCTTTTGTTTTCCAAATTGCTCTTCTGAAAGAGCTTCTTGGCACTCTGTAAGGCTAATGACGCTAAAGCTACCATTGTCTCTGTCTGTTTTCACTGGTGCTGTCTTCATGAATGACCGTGAATAGGAATGTGGTGGTTAAAGATGCATATAAAAGCAGAGTCGATCGCTTGAGTTTGTTGAGCTCATAATCACGAGTGGGACTTAAAAAGTTTGTGATAGCATGCCATGCACCATGAGACCAGCTATATTGTTATTTGTATCGCGCTGTGCTCCCTGTCTGTGTAATTCATAAATGCAAATGTATTATGCACAGTAAAATCAGATGACTGACTTTTAAACAGAGTACGTTTTCTGTAAAGATGACAGGCTTGTACTAATAGTGGAATGTTTATTTGCAAAGGCTAGCACTGCTAATTGTGAGCTTGAGCTCTTGAAGCTCCGCCCTCTTCTCCGGGAGCAATAGCTCATTTGCATTAAAGCAACATACACAAATAGGGCGTTTTGGCTCATACCCTAAAAGTGGCAATTTCAACAAGCTATAAAAAATTATCTGCCGGGTATTTTGAGCTAAAACTTCACATACATACTCTGGGGATATCAGAGACTTGTTTTACATCTTGTAAAAAGGAGCATAATAGTTTCCCTTTAAAAAACACAGTCTTTACAATTATGAATGCGTTCAGAAAGTATGGCAAGACTTCATCAGTGAAGAAGAATATTGAACCAAAAAGTGAAGAAGAATATTGAACCAAAACTAGTGTCACAATGAAAGGGACCATAAGAAAGTAGGTCCTAACAAACATTGTGTCTAAACAACATAGAACTATGCAGTAAAGGTGACAGCAAGGGTTTTTGGCCCCTTCCTGTTTCTTTTTTTGTTTTTTTGCATGTTTGTAATAAATTAAAAGATTCAGATCATCAAACTAATTTGTTCGTTGTTCGTCGTAGTAAGGTTCTTTTGAGTCCCAAAGCCTTAAAGATGGCTTTATAACCCTTTCTAGACTGTTAAATGTCAATATTTTGTTCTCATCTATTCTTGAATTTCTTTAGATCGCAGCATGATGTGTTGCTCTTTAAGCATGCTTCACTTTGTCAGACAGGTTCTATTTAAGTGATGATTTCTTGATTCATCAGGTCTGGCAGTAATCAGGCCTGGGTGTGGCTAGAAAAAAATTAACAGGAGGTGGCAATTAATTTTTCACGTAGGGCCAGATTTTTTCCCCTTAATAAATGAAATCATAATTTAAAATCTAAATTTTTTTTTACTTGCATAATTTTTTGTAATATTAAAATTAGTTTGATGATCTGAATCTTTTAAGTGTGAAAAATATGCAAAAAACTACAAATAAAACAGGAAGGGGCCAAAAACCATTTCACCTCACTACAGTGTATACATTTTTGACATTTCTCATGACCCATTTTCCAAATTGTTTCTTTTTTTACCCAGTGTATTTTGGGACTGCCTTCTCCGCAAGGAATACATGTGATTCTTAAACTTGTGTCACTGAGAAGTTATTATACTGTCATCATGCACTCTTTGCGTCAAAACAAGAGTGTAAATATCATGATCTAAACCAGGGATAGGATGATGATTCGGGGTTGGAGCTAACTCTGCGGGAATGCCATCCCAGACGAAGTTGCCTATCCCTGATCTAAACTTTTGTCTAGATAGGCAGACATTAAATTACTAGGTTTTAGAAACAGGGGCAAACTATATTTGTTCCCCTATATGACTACGTAAAGTGTTTATTCAGCTTTTCATTCCTTGACAGTAAACTCCATTCAACTAAACAAGATAAAAATAACTCTACTACTCATACTGACACCAACCTTCGACCTCTCTATAAAACTTGTGTAACTTTCATAAAAATCAACATGACATTCTCATGAAGAGATACCTTGTCTGTAAGTTAAAACTCTTGTTTATCCATGGGAACACTATCAAGCAGAAAGAAGACTCCTTGCTAAGTGCTTCTGGTAATCTTCCATCATAGGGAGGGTAGTTTTTACCCCCCAGCATCAAGGGAGGAGCTCAATATCTCAAGGCTTAGAACTGTAAAACCGTGTTTTTACTGTCAACATTCCCCTACTGAGCAGCAAACATTACTCCCCACCTAACATTGCTAGTTGATCATTCACTTTTAACAGCTGGTTAGACTCCAAAAACACCCCCCCCCAGTCAATCTGACAGGATGGTGCTTCTTTGAAAAACTAACTTCTAACTCCAAACCAACTAACAATTTCAAAAACTTTTTTTTAGATTAATTGTTGATCAAGTTACATTGAAATTGTATACTCTCAAAAAATTAAAACCTATTATTTGCAGCTTAATAATCACATCAATGTGAACATTCCTTGGAAAAGAGAACTTAGTCGTAACTGTGCACATATAAGCATAAACACTACCGTTCAAAAGTAAGAAATTAATAAGATTTGTATTAAGAAATTCATACTTTTATTTGTATATTAGCAAGGACACAAATCAATTATTCAAAACTGAAAGCAAAGAAAAAAAATTGTGGTTTTCATAAAGATTATGCAACAACTTTTTTCAAAATACCAATTCAGCATTAGAATGATTTCTGAAGGATCATATGACACTAAAGACTAGAGTAATCATGCTAAAAATTCAACTTTGCCACCACAGGAATAAATTATATTTGAACAAAACCATTTAAATTATAAGAATATTTGACAATATTACTGTTTTTACTGTTTTTGCTCAACCTAGGTCATCAAAAGAGACTTCTTTCAAAAACATTTCAATAAAACGGGCTTGATGAACAAATAAATGCAGTTGTAAATGCATTTTGACAGATCAAAAGCCATATTTATTAAATATATAAACGTGGTCATCCTAGTGGATTGTTGGTCTTTCCTGAGCAAATGCAGATCTTGTACATCTACTGCATCTCTGACCCATGTGAAGTGAAACTTTACCACATTAATAACCACATAATTCAGTTAAGTTTGTGCATGATAAGAAAGGAACCTTATATCAATGCAATCATCTAAGTCATCAAAGAATAGCATAAAAAATAGTCTCAGCTCAGTGTGTGTGGGCAGTGAGATTAATACACTGTTTAATCCAGGGCAATGGTGTTACTCCTACAGCTAATTAATTCACTTTAAGAAGCAGAGCTTCAAGTGAGGGATTAGACAGGACAGAGAAGAGGAGCCAAACCCTTATGACTTTATATCTGAGGAATACAAAAGGAGAAATGTTGCCTTTTTGTGTTCCACAAAAGCAAGAATGTCATATGGGTTTGGATCAACATGAGGGTGAGCAAATTACAGAATTTTCATTTCTGGGTGAACGGAAATACGCACTGCAGACTAAGCACTGGAAGAGAGAAGATATGATTTAGAAGTCCAGAAGGATGATGAATACTCCGCATGCTATCAAATAGCTTATCTTGCAATAATTCTCTCCAATGCACTGCTGTGCTGAGAGTGCAAGCTGGCTTGATATACTGATCTGAGAACAGATCTGCCATCGCTTTTATGAGTGTCCTGTCTTGTGAGCTTAAACAGTAACATGAGATGGTACAAACAAGCTGTAGAAGTGACACCAGCAGCTGTTGCCCCTAATTTACACTCTGAGCCGACATGCCCCACAGGGCCCTCATAAACAACTCTGTATTTCTTTTTGCCATCTTTCTAGTGGTCTTAATTCTCATCTTCTTTTCATCATGTGGCCATTTATACTGTACCCAAAATATACATGCAATAATCCTTTGTTTATATTAGTATTAGACAAGTATCCTTCGTACAGAATCAGTGTTTCTAAATCAACAAAGAATGATTTTCTTTCAATGAGTCTATAAAAACTCCAGATTCCGGAAATACCAGAGCAACTGTTCATTAAAAAGACTAACAAGCTGTTGATGCAAGACATTATGAAGGTGAAGGAACTCAGCTGAATAAACAATCACACAAGGGACAGTTTTAATCTTACAGAATATATGGGGAATTTCTATAACTGCATTTTGGTGATTAAACAATTTAAAGGGTTACTCCACCCCAAAATGAAAATGTTGTCATTAATCACTTATTTCCATGTTGTTCCAAACCCATAAAAGCTTTGTTCGTCTTCGGAACGAATTTAAGATATTTTGGATGAAAACCGGGAGGCTTGTGACTGTCCCATTGACTGCCAAACAATTAACACAGTCAAGGCACAGAAAAGTATGAAAAGCATCGTCAGAATAGTCCATTTGCCATCAGTGGTTCAACCGTGATGTTATGAAGCAATGAGATTACACAAAAAAACCGTCTACATTCAACAATTGTCTCTTCTGCATCAGTGTAGCACCAATTTGGAGAATATCCACTGGACGCAAACTGCGTACGCTGTTCTGTGTCAGCCGCAGACGGTAATATGTGTTACTACGTATGTTAATTTACTAAATGATAAAATTTAAGGATTATAATGACAACATTAAAATTTTGGGGTTAAGTAACCCAATACCATAAACACCCACCCAAAAAGAATCATCAGCACCAAACCCCAACTCACACTTAAAGCCATTTATTATACAAATGAGGTTGTTCCTCCCATACAGATTTGAAGAACAAACATCATTTCAAAACATCAGTTAATTATGCACTCATCTCTAACCCCCCAATGAGAGATCAACAACAATCAAATATCACAATAATCACCAACACATACTATCCTCTCCCCCTCATCAATTCATGTCAAGTGAAGCGAAACCACCCTCCTAGTAAAAAACCCAAACCATTTAATCAAATTACCAAAACATTGCAACACTGGCTCAAATCTACACTACCCAAGCAATATTCCCATGTCCTCAACTGAAGAGAATACAAAAGATAAGCACTGTTTACAAGCAAAAACAGTTCTAAACAAATATGTCAGTGGATTTGGATGTGAGAGGACTTTCCACTGGAGAAAGCCTTATTATGGATTTATGAACTGCAGGTATTTTGGCCAGAAGTAACAGTTCAAATTCGTTGGGTTGGAAAAAAAAACATTGGATTTGTTTCTTACAAATGCAGCTTTTCACATCACAAGACATCAACTGAAGTTGTGTGGATTATGATTTTTTTTATCAGCTTTTTGGACTCTCATCCTGATGGCACCCATTCACTGCAAAGGATCCATTAGTAAGCAAGTGATGCTTAATTTATCAAAATCTGTTATATTGAAAAAACAAAACAAACAAAAACTCTACATCAAAATCTAAATGTTAGATGGACAGCAAATTAATTTTTTTTGGGCAAACTATTCCTTTTAAAAGGACCATACAACTTGAACTCTACTATCAAATATGTTGTAAAGCATTATATTAAGACTTACACTGGCAGATATATCATCTTTGTGGATTTTAGGCAGGATTCAGAATTCAGGAGCCTGCAAAACATGATGACTAATTCACATCTGTGTCTTTGAAACTTACATAATCCTTTATTTGTATTTTTATAAAAGAGTATTGAGGGGAACAAACATGCAAATCCAGCTGATGAGGAATCGCCTTACTATCTAGAATGCATTTCCACATTCTACCTGAATAAATCAATTCCCGGTCTTATCAAAAGAAAAAAATAGAAAAATTATTAGGAATGATTGGGAATTTACTACACTAACCACAAATTGCTCATGAGTCATATCTGGCATGTGTAAAACTATTCATAAGCATCATGCACAACTCAAAGACATGCTAGGTTCAACAGCTCATTTGCATGTTAAGTAACCTCAAAGTTATATTAGAAAAACCTGAATTTATGTCAATCATAAGCATACAGCATCATAAAAACATATTGTACATTACATTACAAAGCAGAAACATCAGAAATGACAGTTTTGGTTTTAAATGTCAGCATGTTGAAATAAACTAAACACATAGTGAAAAACAGATGGATTTTAGGGTCAATTGCCACTAAATAAACTGCTTTTAACAGTGAGCTGTAGGCAAATGTTGATCGTTTTTGAGTACTGCTCCACATAAGGTCAAACTGCTGACCTCTACACCATAGGGGGCTGTTATTTTCATTGTCTAATACCAAGCAGCCAGGATGGCATAAGGCAAACTGACATCTCCTGGACATTGTGCACAAAAACAAGTTCCTGATTAGTTCTTATTAAGTGCCGTACATATCGTTCAGCCAGCAACACTGAAAAACAGCGTGCACAAGCTCGGTGTATTACACCAGAGACCAGACATGCCTGCTTGATGAAGTGAGGGATGCAATTAAAGTAAATTACATTTCTTGCCATGACAAATTAAGAAGAATACTGTGGTTTGGATTTCTTTATAATATAAATTTTACATGTGCACTTTGCGTATTTTGTCAATTAGCCTAAAATGTGCTTTATGCCCTAACTTTAGCCTAGTTAAATCAGTATTTATGGTATTTAACTGGTAGGCCAAGACCCACAATATTTTGTTGGTCTGTTCTGATATACGGCATCTGAAGTAAAAAGATTAAATGCAAATGATACCCTGTTTTAATTGTGCATAACTACGACAGCAGAGCGGTCAGTGTAACTCTACTATGTTTTGGCACAAATTAATCTTTTACTTTTACTAGACCAAATTAGGTCTAGGTTAAATTTTACTAGTCACCAAATTAGGCAAACAATAAAATGGACATGCCCTCATCCATACAATCCATGACTAAAACTAAGTTTTAAAAAGTAAAACCCAAAATAAAGGTGTATCATTGGATAGACCTACCAATGAAAGTATGCTTATGCATTTTGTCATGTAATATCTCAATTTAAGGCTACTTTAAATCAAGTTTAAGTGTACCATAACTAAACATTCTCCAGCGCTGGGGTTCGTAATGAAGTGCACATGTGACTACTGTGTTTACTTTGTGTAACAGAAGCACTTGGTAAACAAACAGCTGGGGTCAGGCCAGCACGCGCCTCGAACATTCTGCTCTCGCGCCTCCTTTTATTGTAATCATGACGTCGAGAAGTTTGACACCAGTCGTGAATGTACGAGCATTCAAAAAAAAAAACTGTCGCAGTGGCAGACAACAAAAAAGGCGTCAATACTGCTCAAATTTAGAGGTAAACCCGTTTGAGTTCCTTTTAATCAGTCAAACCACTGATGAATAATACATTACTCCAGTTATATTTGTATCGGCTGATAGTAAGCGGTGTTTCTGGAGTCTATACGGAGTAATGAATGCTCTCTGCTTGTAAAAGCAGAAGCATGTATGTCTAATTGTAATTAACATGAACATTATATGCCTATGCTATGAGCGACATTAAACGCCGTGTCTACACCGGACGCTATAATTGTCATGTGGCAACGCAACCGCTAAAGTGTGTCTACACTTGACGCGAAAAAGCGACCGTTGCAAATCATTTAAACTTAGTGTCAGATAGTCATAAACCGAACGGGGCATCCGTTTAATGTCAGGTATTTGTCGTGCCGTGCTGCTTGCGTCCGGTGTAGACACGACTCACTAGCCGTTCTGCTTTCTAAAACATAATAGGGGATCTGACTCATTTATGCGAGTCGATTCGTTCGAACAGTTAGTTTCAAAGAATCATTTAAAAAGGGTTCAAAGTTATTTTACGTCATGACGTCTTTGCGTCATCCCAGGGTCTCTGACATCCCGCGGACGCATGGAACATGCTTCAATTAAGTTCGTATGTATCCACATATTGCTGCTTATTACGTTTTTATTGCATTGTATTATTACAAATAATTATAATACGTTCCAGGGTTTCATAGTAACACACCTTTTGTTTAGAATTTAAAATGATATGCATTTACATTAAACTGCTAATTATCTTATCTGAAAAGTGTTTTCACGCCCAAATAAAATTATATTTATTAAAGTTAAGGCTTGTTGCTTGTTGATTTAGCAGTCAACAAATTGGACTACTATAATCCTTGGTTCAATCCAAATCCTCGGATTATGAATCACACATTTGCGAAAGAAGCGATTCTCGTTCAATGAGTCGGCGAGATGTCGATTAACGAACCGATCGATTCATTCCGATTCCTAAAAGACCGGTGTTTTGTGAAACGGTTCAGCCGAAACATCATGGAGATCCGACTCAAATGAACGATTCGCTCAGGATTCGGATACATTAACCAGCGAGCTAACGGAGTCGACAACGTTAAAAAACGGTATGTCTTTTAACCTTCGGTTTAAGGGTCGCGCTTTAATCGGTGCACTCGAGGAATAAACACTGCCAAAGAAGAATTTATGTTTATGATAGTGCAACAACCACATGATGTATGTATGTATTGCTCATGTGGAGGTGTAGTATTATGGACTCACCAGCCGTTTCTCCGCCACTCCTCCCTCCTGCTCGATCACAAACCCAAACAGATGGAACAGCTCAAATTCTGCGCCTCCGCAATGTAACACACCTTCTACCTTCTTCTAACAACCGACCATAAAAAAGTCAAATCAAGCCTTTAAATGTGCACAAATCCGTACGCATTATTAACAAATCAACGATCGTATAAACACAAGCATCCGCAGGCTGTATGCTAGTTAACTGGTGCTCGTAAAACAGAAAGTAAATCGCTCGAGACTGTAGTGAATTGTGCGCGCCGCTGATATGCGTCTTCATAGGATGGTCGATAGAGATATTTGTTGGTTGTGAACTCTGCACGTAGCTCACGACAAGCGCAGGTCCCTCCTCCTTCATCACAGAGAGGGAGAGTTGAGTCTGGTCGTGTGGGGACTGGGGAGGGATGCGGATGCTTTCACAAAGGGAGGGGTAGATTCAAACAGCCATACGTAGCTCCACATTATATCTACATTATATCCTCCAGAGATCCAGCATTTGTATTCTCAGTGTAAAGTACATATGTATTTATTTTTTATCAAATATAATATAAAATACCTGAAACCACATAGGACATTTACATTACATTTAGTTTGTTTATATATATATATATATATATATATATATATATATATATATATAGAGAAAATTAATAGATAAAATATAATTAGAATAGAGAGTGCTAGAGTTAGAGGGTTTCTTAAAGATAATATAATACCCCCACAACCCTACATTGAAGCTCTTTGGAGAATAATATAATATAGTATAATGCCCAGTGCAAACCGTTTTGGATTCAATCATATCTGGATAGCTTCAGTGAGTGGGCACACTTGGTTGAGACATAGTCTGTGCGCGTGTGCCAGTGCATGCCAATGAGGTGCCACTGACAGACACATATTGTACCAGAGCCAACTGGGCGGAATCATGGGAACCCATGAATAGATGCCTGGGGTAGGGTCGGGAGACCAGGATGGCAGCGCTTACAAAGCCCTATTGAGGTCGGCACACCGGGCGCTAGACTGGCACGGAATCAAGTGACATGTGGGGGATAAATAGTGCAAGGAGGCAGGAAGCATTATCCTTGTAGAAAGGATAGAATTACTCTATACACTGATCAATGTATGGACCTGTTGAATTAAAGGGAATCTCAACCTTTGTCAAATACCACACACATCCTTTTGACCCCTATAATTCAATACTTACTCAAAACAGCTATTATGTCATTAGAGAACATTATGGAAACCAATAGGGTCCAGAAACTGTCGCCCACATTCTTGAAAATATCTTATTTTATGTTCAACAGAACAAAGAAACTCAAAAAGTTTTGAACAATTTAAAGGTGAGTAAATGATGGCAGAATTTTGGGGTAAATTATCATTTTAACTGTCTTTTTGATCCTATTCATTCACCACAAAATTTGACATTGATCTTGTTTGACATGTTTTAACATGCCCTACAGCAAGGGATAGGCAACTTTGGTCCTGGAGGGCCGGTGTCCTGCCAGAGTTTAGCTCCAACCCTAATCAAACACACCTGCCTGTAACTTTCTAGTGATCTTGAAGACATTGATTAGCTTCTTCAGGTGTGATTGATTAGGGTTGGAGCTAAACTCTGCAGGACACCGGCCATCCAGGACCGAAGTTGCCTATCCCTGCAGTACAGTATTGGTACCGTATGCGGTGTTCATTTAACATGCAGTGCTCAAAATCACATGTTGCTTGTCTTTTAATAAAAGCTTTAAGGCATATGAAGGTATTAAGTTTGGTGAGTGTTAAATAAGCTCTATTGTTTTTTTTCTTCAGTATTTATTTTCACATTGAGGTTATTAAAATGTTTTGAATCTACCTAGAAGTTGGTGTTAATTTACAACTCCGTTCAATGTGCAGAGATTCAATTAAAAAAACACTATGTCTTATGCTTTTATAGACATAAGTGATGATTTCACAAAGCGATTCAAAGTGTCAAAGTGTCCAAACACTTGGCCAAGGCAAGGCAAGTTTATTTATATAGCACATTTCATACACAGTGGTAATTCAAAGTGCTTTACATAAAAGGAAGTGAAATATACATTAATAATAATAATAATAAAAACAAGGAATAAAAAAAAACAATCACAACAATAAAAACAAAATGATATAAAAAAAATTTTAAATGAATTTAAAACAGTTAAGAATAGAAAATGATTATATATAGTGCAATCAGTTTGGACAGTGCTCATTCAACAAATGCACAGCTAAACAGATACTTTTGAGTCTGAAAATGTGGCACTGTTTTAACACATCTGATCTCTTCTGGAAGCTAATTCCAACTGCGGCAGCAAAATAGCTAAAAGCGGACTCCCCTTGCTTTGTGAACCCTTATTTCTAATTGCTCGATTCTACTGATGAGTGGTCTGAATGGAGCATATCTGCAATGTATTTAGGTCCTAGGCCATTGAATGTTTATAAACGAGTTAAACTACTTTAAAATCAATCCTAAATGATCTGGAAGCCAGTGTAAGGACTGAGGACTGTGTGAAATGCTCAGATTTTCTGGTTCTAGTCAGTATCCTGGCAGCAGCGTTCTGGGTGAGCTGCAGCTGTCTATCGGTCTTCTTTGGAAGGCTGGTGAGGAGACCATTACAATAATCCACCATGCTGGTGATAAAGGCATGAACAAGTTTCTCCAAATCTTGACTGCAAACAAAACTTTAATTATTGCAATGTTTTGAGATGATAGTATGCTGATTTAGTTACTGCTTTGACATGACTACTAAAACTAAGGTCTGTCTCCAGAATCACCCCAAGATTTTTGACTTGATTTTTAGTTGTTTGACCCTAGAGTCAAGCATTCACTTTGAGAACTTCATCTTTGTGAAGCAGTTTCTTTTTTTTATCTTGAGATATGCAGTATATCCCACAGAATAGCAGAGATGCCAGTCAAAGAAACGTACAGAAAGAGGATCCATTGTCCCAGGTGAATTTTCAGAATTCTGAAAAAAATGGTTTCTGCCATATACACTTGAAGCTGAATCTAGTAAAGAAAGCACTGTGATGAAGGCTTCCTCTTAACTTTTTTTATAAAATGGATGTGTTGGTAGTTCTATGAATAATTTTTAAGTAACTGAACAGAGAACAGGAAATTGTCAGACAACAGGGGAGCTCTATCCATAGCCTATATCCACGGTCACCACAGAAGCTGAAACCAAAAGTTATATATCTCATTTGCATGTGAAGGCTTCTCTTGCCATCTTGTGCTTGTAGAATGCTATTACATTTAGGGAGAAAAAAATAACATAAAACAATCAAACCACTATGATTATGTGTTGCTTAACAGTATATCTGCCACAACAATTAGTATAGCCTTCAGATTCAGAGCTACATTTCCTTGAGAGAAAATCTATTTTTATCTGTCCATGTATAGGTTTATAGTTATTGTTTTTGAGATATTAGTGTTCAAAAGTATTATTTTCTGTAAGATTTGGTAAGGGGTCGGTAATATATATATATACACACTATATTGCCAAAAGTATTGGGTCACCCGCTTCTAATGAAAGGTTTGACTACTTTAGTAATTTTCATGAGTACAAATATTAATGTTTAAGCATATAATGATATTCCAGGGAATTGTGTGCTTCTAATTTTATAGCAACAGTTTGGACAGAACCCTTTTCTATTCTAACATGACAGTGTCTCTGTGTATAAGACAAGGATCAAAGAGAAATGATGATTCAGTCAGTGTGGAAGAACTTCACTGGTCTGCAGAAAGCCAAGTCCTAATCCCAGCTGAACACCTCTGGTGTGACTTTAAATGCAGACCTTGAGCCAAAAATTAATCACCAAACAAACACCAATGACTTGTACATTCATTATATGGACACAAGTACTGGGACACCCCCTTCTTTAGAAGAGAAAAGGGCACTTCCAAACTGGCAATAAAGAAATTAATGTACTTAAAAATTGTATTTACACCTCTGTTGTAACAGTTTTGAAGTGTATGAAATGACTGTACCCATATGTACAAATCATTGGTGTTTGGTGATAATTTTTGGCTCAAGGTTGCATTTAAAGTCACACCAGAGGTATGGCTCTTTTTTTTTGATCTTGTCTTATACACAGAGACACTGTCTGTTAGAATAGAAAGGGTTCTGTCCAAACTGCTATAAAATTAGAAGCACACAATTCCCTAGAATATCATTATTTAAGTCTAATTCTGACAGAGACTGCATTTATAGAAAAAAAATTAAAATTGCAAATTAAAACTGTAATAACTGCAAAATTTTCAGCAGCATTACTCCAGTCTGCAGTGTCAACATCGTTCTTCACAAATCATTCTAATATGCTGCTTTGGTGCTCTGAAACCATTAGTATCAATGCTGTCCTGCCTAATATTTTTGTGGACACTGTTATACATTTTCTTTAGGACTCTTTGATGAACAGAAGTTCAATTCAAGATTATTTGTATAGCGCTTTTTACGATACAATCGTTGCAAAGCAACTTTAAAGGAAATTAAGTCTCTACAATAGATGTATATGGAAACGTAATATATTTAACTTATGCCAAAATTTGGTTAATTCTGTATACTGTCTGAGGGTTGCCTTCCTCTAAGTTGAAAAGAACAACATGTGTTTACAATAGAAATGTTTTGCAACATTATAAATATATTCACGGTCTCTTTTCATCAGTTTAATGCATCTTTGCTGAATAAAAATATTAATTTATAAAAATAATAAAATAAAATAAAAATCGTCATGTGTCATGTTTCGAGAAAAATACACTTACACCAAATGAAATGCACAAAATGTAAATAAATACAAATCTAGTGTGCTACTGTATATATGCACACTTTCTTTATTTGCTACATATGATTCTCTAAAGATAAGTTGACACAACAAACACACCCTATAGCACAGTGTAGAGGTTTTTGTTGTTGTTTTGTAATGTGATTAGAGCATCAGCTGTTCTAACAGTTATTGGGAATGTTATTTACACACCTGAAGGCAACAACTGACCTTTAACCAAAATAGAGAGAGACTTGACAGAGGTCATAATCATGTCAAGATGAAGCATGAGGGTGAACACATTCAGTTTGATTTACCAGAGAGGCTTATAAAATCCTAATGCCAGGCATTGTTAGAATATTACTGGTAAGAAAATGTGTTATAATAAGTTAGATAATGAGAAAATGAGTTATCTGTTGCAGATGGAGAACAATACGGGTCCAAACACTGATAATTTCCAATCAATATTGCATGTCTATTTATTTGGTAAGTAGCAGTGTGGTAAGTTGATTAATGTGGCCCTTTAGGATCATTGTGATTAAAGGCCTGTATCCTCTAAATTATCCCTTAATTTTATATTTTTTGACTAAAGTCATCTGCTTCTTAATAACAATAATATATATCAATGAAAAGTGTTTCCATAACAGACGTTTTCTCTTTTCTGATCTACATCTATGATCCTCTAGGTGGCAGCAAATGAACATTCATGGCCTGATTAAGGTTGTGCATTTTATGAAGATGGAAGCATAAGGCTTACTTGATATACGTGGGTAGTGTTTCACTGTACCTCTTTTAATGTCTCCACAGCGCTAGAAATGATACACTCTGCTTGTCCTTTTATCCCCTCATTTGGAGCTGCACTAATGGTTATGACACATCAGAGGATGTGTGAAATCACAGATTCCCCCTTTCAGTAGCTAGAGATGATGTATGAAGTTTCCATGGTTTCTGTAGAGTGTAGCACATAAGATTCATGCTCCTGCACAAGCAGTCACAGACAGCAGATGTCTTCATGTTTGAATGACTAGAGGAGATTTACTCTCAACAGTAGCAAGGGCACTTTCTCCAATGCTCAACCATCTACTTCTTAGAGAATACTTCGGAGCACTTTTTGTAGAACACCATGGTAATATATGAACTTTCAGAATGATAAAAAACAAAACTGTACTTATTTTTTCCTGATACTTCATACATTATTTAATTTGTTTATTTCTATAGCATTTATGTATTTATTTTCTGTATGATTGATGTATGTTTTATATCAACAAACTCCTACCTGAACAATGCAATTCTTAAGAACAGATATGAATGAGAAAGTAGTCATTGTGGTTAAACAGGTGCAGCGAAAACGTCCCAGGTTACGTATGTAACAATGGTTCCCTGATAGAACGAGATGCTGCGTCAGAAACGCTAGGGGAACGCTTTCAGCGATACCATGCTCTGAATCATATGTGTAATCAGTCCAAACGATGGGCAAGACGTCATGGGCGGGTGACGTAATGAGCTAATGACCAGGAGGCTTAAAAGCACACGAGGTGCGACCGGCGTTAGCTTCTAGGAATGAAGCATAGCTCTAGTAGGTATGCCGCAAGTATGGACCTGCGATGCAGCGTCTCGTTCCCTCGGGGAACCATGGTTACATACGTAACCTGGGACGTTCCCTTCCGGAACTCGAGCTGCGTCAGAAATGCTAGGGGAACGAGATATCCACGCCGCCAGACTTGCAAATCTCTGCCTAGTGTGGAAGAGCACAGCTATGGCAAGAGAACAGAAGAGCCAGAAGTGGCTCGCAAATCTTTGTCAAGAACCTGACGAATGTGAGGGGCATAGACACCCTGCAACGTTTCAGTACCAGAAAGGCCTTGGAGGCCGCCATACCTTGAGATGAGTGAGTCTTGACTCCCAAAGGCGAGGGGAGATCAGAGGACTCGAGGTTATAGGATAGCATCCTGATCCACCACTTAGTGATCCATACAACTAAATGCCCAATAAAGCAGTTCTCATTTAGGCCCACATATTTTATGTTTCTGAAATAGTACATCAATGTAACCTGCAGTCACTTCAACTGAATTGCCAAAATCTTTCACTATAATTTAAAATATATGTATATATATATATATATATATATATATATATATATATATATATATTTCATGGAGCACAAACGTCCGTCTGTGTAACAAACTATGTGCATATTTCAACCCTTTACAGACAAACTACATTCATGTTCATATGCCAGACAGTCAACAGAGATAGGTTTTTGGAAACGTTGTTTTGTACTCGTTCATTCACAAGTCTGCTGCGGTTCGGTTCTTTGAATACGCTGCTAACTCTGCCGGTGGAGAAAGACTGCATCAGGAAGGTGAAACCGCGGGACGAAACCGGTGACGGTATTCTACTGAATGAAAGCTAAGTTTTATCCAAAATGTCGCTAGTTGCTATGTGCTTTGTCTTACAAAAGAGTCTGTAAACACTGCAACACTGGTTCATGTGCCCATGTGTGTGTGTGTGTGTGTGTGCCACGCACGCCGCACGGAAGTCTGGTTGATACGAGTGCGCTCCACCAAGTGGAGGCGGGTCCGGATTGAATTTCCTCCCGGACCGGAGTCCGGACTTTGATTAGCGTTGCCCTAGCGTTTCTGACGCAGCTTGAGTTCCCAGAGGGGAACTGTCATTTTTACATCACTTAGTAGAAAAAGATAATTCCAGGCAATGCTGGGTGGCAGTTCTTAAGAACAGATATGAATGAGAAAGTAGTCATTGTGGTTAAACAGGTAAAACGGAAGTAGTCATTGTGGTTAAACAGGTGCAACGAAAACTGAAAACTGTCATTTGTACATCACTTAGTAAAAGATAATTCCAGGCAATGCTGGGTGGCAGTTCTTAAGAACAGATATGAATGAGAAGTAGTCATTGTGGTTAAACTGGAGACTGGAGTAACCAAGACTGGAGTAATGGATGCTGAAATCACACATTGGCTTTGTTATCACAGTAATAAATTACATTTTAAAATATATTCACATAGAAAACAATTATTTGAAATTTTAATAA
This sequence comes from Ptychobarbus kaznakovi, assembly GCA_027422405.1. Classification (NCBI taxonomy): domain Eukaryota; kingdom Metazoa; phylum Chordata; class Actinopteri; order Cypriniformes; family Cyprinidae; genus Ptychobarbus; species Ptychobarbus kaznakovi. The sequence continues at coordinate 6,949,179 of CM049799.1, forward strand.
TTTTTCATATTACTGTATTCTATTTTTTATTAAAAAAATGCAACCTTGCACAAATCTGAATTATTCCAAACTTGTACTTTGTTTTTATCATTATGTGGCACACAGCTTTTTGAAAGACGTGATCGCCTCTGCAGTTCGGGTCGATAGCTCATTCCATTGGAGAGAAACAGGAACAGAAACAGTGAAGATTTGGAGAGTGTACCTGTAAGTAGGTTGTTCTTTAATAGAAAAGCATAGATCTTATTGAATGCATACCCTTCAAGAGGTTTAGACAGAAAAGGCAGAAGAGAGACTGGTTTGTAGTTTTCAACTGCTGTGGGATTGAGTATTGGCTATTTGAGTAGAGGGGTTACCCAGGCCTATTTAAATATGCTGGGGAATTGTCCAGTATTGAGGGATGTGTTGATGATATGAGTGAGCGTGGGTAGTAATGTTGATGAGATCACCTGCAGTAGTTGGGAAAGGATTGGGTCTAAGGGACAGGTTGTAGAACAGCTGACACAGATAACTTTGGAGAACTCATTATCTGTAAGAGGAGAGAGGGAAGAGAAGAGTGGAATGTCTGTGGGTGGAAGTTGGCTGTGGGTAAGTGGTATAGAGAACTGGTTGCTGGTGGTTGCCACCTTATAGGTGTAATAGCTGGCAAAGACATCAGCAGTCAGAGAAGAAGTGGCAAGAGGTGTAGGGAGACAGTGAAGAGAAGCAATTGTTGTGAAGAGTTTCCAAGTGTCTGGGGTGTTGCTGATTTTGTTTTGGCAGTGAAATATCTTGGCAACAGAAACAATAAAAGAGAATTGTACTTGCTCTGGTTAGCAGTTTTTTTAAATCTTGGTTTAGTTCCTCTTATTATCTCTGTGCTTGGTTTGATGGTCATGGAGAACATATGTGAGCCAGGGGCTGGGAGGTGTCACAAGTACTGACCTGGAGATGAGAGGATACATATGGTTAAGGCAGGGTAAGTGCTTTCATGTAACTATATGTTGGAAAATATACTGGTTCAAGATGAGCATGAATCTGCACAGCACCAATACTCTTCAAGCAAACCTTTAGTATTTATCTGCCGTTTACAGAAAAATACATTAGTTTACAAGTAGCAGGCACAGTTAATAAATAACTTATGTTCAATGCTGCCACAAGACATGATGCATCTGGAGGTGAACTAAACTTTGCCCGTTCTTTTGTGGGTTATAGAGCATATGTTTACTAATATTAGATTGATGTTTGTTTAGTGCATGAGAAAACGCTTCAAATGATTCAGTGGGTGAAAAATAGACTAAATTCAGACTAAATCATGAAACGATTCAGTTTTGCCAACCTATGATTGAAAAGAACCTGCTTAAGTCATGATTCATTCACAAATCAGGCACATCTATTTCTGATGACTGAAAATACAGACACACAATGTGATGTTTCTTAGATTAGTATACATTAAGCTTCCTAGGCAGACAACATTTTACTAGGTCTTTGTTCAGCACATATAATGAAATTTGCTTGGTAAATGAATGGCCTAAAGGAACAAAAAGGAAAGGACTTGTAACCAGAAGGTCACAGGGTTCGATTCTCAGGTCCGGCAGGGATTGTAGGTGGGGGTGTGAATAACCAGCGCTCTCTCCACCTGAGGTGAGACCCTTGAGCAAGGCACCGAACCCCCAACTGCTCCCCAGGCGCCAAGGCAATATGGCTGCCCACTGCTCCGGGTGTGTGTTCATGGTTTGTGTGTGTACACTACTGTGTGTGTGCACTTGGATGGGTTAAATGCAGAGCACAAATTCTGGGTATGGGTCACCATATTTGGCCACACATCACTTCACTATTTAAATTAGTGCCCACAAGAGCCCCTAATGGGTTGCCCTACAATAGGTAATTTGGTCGCACTTTATATTAGGTGGCCTTAACTACTATGTACTTGCATCAAAAAATAAATACAATATACTTAGTGTTCATATTGTATTGTAAAACACATTTGCTGCTATTGAGTTGGGATATGGTAAGGTTGGGACAGGTTTGGTATGGTTTAAGGGTGTGTTAAGATGCAAGCTATGAGTCAACAGTGTAATTATAAATGGAATTACATAAATTAATTACAGATGTAATTACATGCAGGTATTTTTTAAATATAATTACAATACGTGCATTGTATCAAATTATTAATTTAAATGTAAATGCATAGTAGTTAAGGCCACCTAATATAATGTGGGACTAGTGATTGTTTTGGCCTGTTTACATAATAACTTAAGGCATTGTTTTTTAATTTAATGTGGTTAGTAGTATTTACTAAAGCAATAATTGCCTAAGGAGTGTAGTTAGGTATGACACGGAGTGGCAGTTTGTAGTATTCTAAATTCACTGTAAACCATGTCTTAACAGGGCTTATTGCTTTTATAAAATAGTTATTCCAGAAAAATTCCAAGAAAATACACAACAAAATCTAATGTATGTTCTGGAGTCATTTACAACAGCTTTAGCATACAGCTTTCACCTAATTGCCATACAAATACATTATATAAATGTAGACCCCTACAGTTAAGTAAGTGGAATTTATACAAAGTCGCAAAATAATAAAAACCTACATACTGTTGCTTTAACCTACTGTACAAGCCAAAATTATTTAGCATAAATCTCATATTCTTGTAACTATTTTTTTTAAATTCAAAATACACTTGAACTTTGAGACTGAACATATGATCTACTGAATCCTAACCTGTACATATGCAGTGTGCTTTCTTCTGTCATCTGAGACCGTTTGGAAATCTTGGTGGGCTGGAGAATAACAGCACGCTGTCTCCGAGACACACAGCTGTTGGCCCATCTGCTGTGTGACAGACAGGTCTGTTAGCACAATATGAATGGCAATGTGAAGTCATTAGTTCTGGGTGAGTGTGGTTAATATGCACTGATCTGAGACCAGCCCCACCAAAACTAAACTCCCTGAGATTCATGACTGTACAAAGAACCAGCAGGTTTTGTCTTAGATTAGTGCAACTGCAGGGGGTTCAACTGACAATTCTGAAACAATATGGTAAGACTGACATTTAACAAACACACCAATTAAAATGTTTTGTATTTAGTCTATTTTATGTGGATACATTACAGCTGGCTATTTAAAGGATAATGCCATACAAAAAGTATTTTTTTAAGGGGAATGTCTCCTTTCTTCTTTAAAGTACTGGAAAAAAGGAAAGTTATTGCAAGTTCTTTAAACTTAAATCCACTAAATACTGACTGTTTTCCAGGGTGTCTGTGTGTGTTCTTTATGGCTTAAAGGTTATAGTTCACATATTCAGTCATAATTTACTCATACTTTTCAAATCTAAATGACTTATGTAAATTTGTCCGCACTATGGAAATCAGCATGTGTAAACATTATATTAACATTACACAAATAACCTTTAACTGATCACTAACTTCAGCCTTGTTACTGTGAGTATGTTTGTGTATAACATGATCCTTGTCTCTCATTCGGCTTCTGACTGTCTGGCGGTGAAGGTATGCTGACTAACCCAGCTGACAGACTGTTTACAGTATCATTTTACAGCATGCTATATAAGCAGAGGGCAAGAACAGTTTGAACCTGCAGCCTCTAATAACCATCTACCATGCTTGCTTAACCCTTGCCTAGTTCTTTTTGTTTTTGATTAAAGATCATTTTTTAAAGCACTAATGGTGATCTTTGAATCATATACTGATTTAGTGATACATCTTTGGTATCACTGGATAATTCGGCTGTACTTGAGCTAGGTTGAGGGAGAGGGACCGTCGGTTTGAAGGTGATTTAACAAACTGTGGCTGTAAGGAACCTGGAAGGGAACCATCTCTGCTAGTATTACAGCACTCAGCTGATTTGTAGTTTTAACTACCATGTTTCCATGTTGGTGATAAATCATATTGCTAATAGATATCCTAAATACACAGACTGTAATGTACAGACTTTACTGTACTATGATTATGGCCATGTGGCCATAAAATTGAGCTAGGTGTCATGGAAACATTTAATATTTGGAAATGGTCTGCCATCTTCTTGATCAAAATAGCAAGTCTAGTTTAGCCATTTGGCAAAGGTTGCAGAATAAAACTCTGGACTGTATTTACTCCACAGTTAAATTTATATTGTGTTTAACAGCATTATGTGATGATGAAATTGACAATTTAAATAAAAAATAATAAAAATTAATTGAATTGCTAGAATTGTGTGTATCTTAAAAAGACACAATAATGCAAAATTAAGATCAAATTAAAAATAATTACAATTTTTTGTATGATATTTTGTATATCATATTAGAATGATTTGTGACGGAAACATGTGACACTGAACACTGGAGTAATGGCTGTTAAAATGTCACAATATTACTGTCTTTACTCTATTTTTGATCAAACAAATGCAGCCTTGGCAAGCATAAGATACTTATTTTAATAACAATGTAAGATTTAAAATGAAGACATTATAGGTCTGGGACAAATGTAAAACAAAAACTATAAATAAAGGGTATCTGAAAATTCTCAAAAAATAATTAAAGTTTGTGAAATGTAATATGTATAAAACAACACCGTTTTGCTGGGTGATATACCGGTTCAAACGGTAAACCCATTTGAATTATGCACACGGTATGAAATTTAAACAAATAAAAGGCAAACAAGTGGCATAGCAACTTAGTGTTGTGAAATAAGAGGAAATCCCATGTTAATGCATACACTTCTGACTAATGGTTAGAGAAGTATTAATAACACACAAGTAATTCTTTAATTGGGCAAATAAATCAACTGTAAACGGCAGTTAACAGAAGCCAGAGATGCTAAAGAGTAGCACAAACTCATTTGAATCATCATTCTTTTCATCTTACCTTCATATACTGCATAGCGCAGCACTGCTCTGTTTACAGTGATAACTAAGGAAACGATGTAGGCTATTCCTGCTTTTATATAAGCGCCACCTGCTGGAAGAGAATGAATTTGCGTTCTCATTCAACCTGTCTGTTCTTTCGGTTTCGAGCAGATGTGTTTTATGTGCATAACTTCACAAAGCTAAGGTCAGAACATTCTGTTTTTGCTTTCAATTCTGAAATTATACAAGCTATTTTACATCAAAAACTGCTCATACTAATTAACATGTTTGTTTGCATCGTGATTAAAATGCAGTGGTTCTACTGTTTCATGCATTCTAATTCATTTAAAGGCACAGTCAGGAAAAAAAAGGTTCAAATCTGTTTGTTTTGATAGAAAAATCATCCCCTGGGACATAAACTGCTCAATAAGTTAAAGAAAAAATCATATCCATATAATCCAATTGAAAATACAAATTTGGTGGTACCTAAAACAACCAAAACATTTTTTTTAATGAAAAGCCCACACCAGATTCCTGATGTACAGAGGGTCTTTGAACTCACCCCAGGACACATTTGCAAAAGACCTGTGTCCTGTCCCCCACAGAGACATAAGACCCATGAAGGTAATCAAGTCTATCCCGCCCTCTCCTGTTGTGTCTTTCCCATTCTGAGGAAATACCTGAGAGGAGAATGGAGATGAATTGTTTGAGTCCATCACCGTCACAGGCTTCCTTCCTGTGATTCAGAGAAGAGGATATGGGCCATGTTATTACAGACACACCCAAAGTGAGACAGGACAGAAGGACAGCCGCCCAATGTCACCTCACCCAGAGTACCACAGCCTAAGAATAGCAGGGCGGAAGATACAGCACAAGATACATAATAGCTGTTGGAAGAAGAGGATCCCAGCATTCATTGTGACCCTTTATCATTATAGTTTGGATGTAACATGAGGTATATTTTTATTTCAACTTCAACTAGATTCAGAAAAAATTGGTGCAGAAACAATTTTCACTCAAAAATTGCTACAGCAAATTTCACAAACAGTTACAAAGAAACACCAAGCTTCCAAGTTTCAAGACACCAGATTTGAATTAACCCACCAATTAAACAATTTTCTAGTGCTGTTTCTATTTACTAACAGGATAACAGGAATTTCAGAATAGTTTACAAACCACAAATGCCATTTAGGTGTGCACTGAGGACCAAAGAACTGGTGTAGCACAACAAAACACTTTGTTGAAAAAAATGTGGTTTCTTGTCCCTAAATAACACATTTGTTATTTTATTGTTAAGTCTTAATGTAAGCACCTTAAAATGGAAGGGTGTACTGCCCTGAAGAGCTATGGCACACCGGACAATGGGATTTACTTGTAGTGCGTGGTAACAGAGCACCGTGTTCCATAACCACAATGAAGAGAAAGCCAGCTCACTATAGCAAAGAGTGTTACGCAGTCCGAGCTGTGAGGGAAAGCATACAAAAGAGCTGGTGAGATAGTGAACGAGTGCAGGCAGTGATGTGACTGTCTTGGCTTTCCTGGTCAGACTGGAACTCATTCATTGTGGTTGCAAAGAACAGAGTCTCTATATGCAGTCAATTACAATTCCTCTCACATTACGTACCATGTTACAGCTTGCTGTGTTTGCATCATTCTTTACATGTAATACTTGATCACAAACCAAAAAATAAACAAAAATAAATGATATGGTTAATCCACACCAGTATGTGTAAGCTCCTTATAAGTATTGTCAGAATTTAATGGATTCTAAGATAGATTGCACAAATTTGAATAAAAAAAAGTTTTTGGGAACAACTAAAACTAGATGTCAATGACAACAGCGACTGTGGAAAACTGTCTTATTTATTATTATTTTTAATATTATCTAGTTGTTTCAGTTTGTTATTTGCCTAATAAATAACAATACATTTTTCAGTTTTAAAGATTCCTATTATAATGCGTTTTATTTAAAAGTAGAGTTGTGTTTATAGTAACTTTCAAAACATTTGAATATCCACATACATATATATATATATATATATATATATATCTTCAATACAAATAAAATAAAGTTACTATAAACAAAACTCTACTTTTAGATAAATTGTTTTGTAAGTTTACATATGAAATATTTGGTATATTTACATGTTAATAAATTCAGTTTTTGTTTTGTTTTGCGCAATAAGGGGTAAGGAAGCAGGGGTCCACAGCTCCCATCCCTAACCAGGATTCCCCATTATGTGTGACAAAAAGGGAAGATGCAAGGTTCATGGGTGCAAAGGAACACCCAAAGTGATGTGCAAAAAGTGTAATGTGCACCTCTGTTGCTTCTTGAAGTTTAACACGGAGTAAAATCTCATTCCATGACACATGATATGACACGACACACTACAATAAGGGCTGGTAAACTTCAGTCCTGGAGGGCCACTGTCCTGCAGAGTTAGCTCCAACCCTAATCAAACACATCAAAACAAGCTAATGAATGTATTTTGAGATCACTAGAAAGTTACAGGCAGGTGTGTTTGATTAGGGTGGGAGCTAAACTCTGCAGGACAGTGGCCCTCCAGGACCGAAGTTTACCAGCTTCGCACCACAACACAAACCTACGTCTGAATCAAATGCAATATATCAATGTGTTTCAAGTGTTTTTCCCTTTCATTTAATGATTTCTTGAGATTTTTTGACAGATTTGTGATTTTGAATTGCTCTCTGAACTTTGTCTTATAATATGTGAATGGAGAATTTACTCCGTAATTCTGTACCATTGTTGCGCAATGTTGAATTGCTATGAGCTTGTTACATGGAGGAACTATTGATCTGATCGGACCATTTTAAATTACTTTTAGATAAATTTCTATAACACACATGTAGTCAGGTTGTGAATGGTCTTGAATAAACTTAAATAAATCAAGTTCATTTAGATATTAAAATGTATTTGTTTATACAATCTTATCACAGAGTATACGTTTTTATATTTAAACTTATTTTTTTTGGAAACCAATACATTTATCAGGATTAATTGATAAATCAAACAATGTCTTCACTTTTGATAAAATTATCTTTGCTTATTAATTGTAGTAACTGTGTTCTGTAGTAATTTCTTTCTTTCTTTCTTTCTTTCTTTCTTTCTTTCTTTCTTTCTTTCTTTCTTTCTTTCTTTCTTTCTTTCTTTCTTTCTTTCTTTCTTTCTTTCTTTCTTTCTTTCTTTCTTTCTTTCTTTCTTTCTTTCTTTCTTTCTTTCTTTCGTTTTTTGTTAGATCTCCAAGGCTGATCCTGGATCAAATGGCTCTGGTAAAACCTTTATACTGGGAATCGGATTTGAATTTGGCCTCAATCTTCAGAGAATAGCATTGATTTAGCGTTGTTTGAAAAGTTACATTGTTAAAATGTAGCTCACAAGTTAAACGGGCCACTTTTATGCAACTTCTTTGTCCTTTTGGGGCTTGATATATATGAACTGTTCCTGCAAATTTCAGAAGAAACCATGATATAAATTCCAAATATAACGAGTCTCCCCATTCCAGATAAAATTATATCATTAATCATAAGCAAAACAACACAAAATTCAGCCCACAAGGTAGCCACTGCCAACATCCACAATGAAGCTGCCTAATGAGAACGATTCCACCCAGTTCCTGTGCTTGCTTTCTCCTCCCATTCATGAAAAGACACTTTATTCCGTCTCTTTTGTACTGTTGAGGCACATGGCCAATGCCAATTGGACTGCTAGAGAAAACGGAGCCTAGGCGGGCAGCATTCACAATGTGTTCAGGCTATGCACCCCGCTGAAGTCACCAACAGAAGAGCCATTCTAGTAGACCAGTCCACTGGTGATGGCTTGTTACCACATTCCACTTTGTTCTACTTATTCAAGAGGCTCGTGTCCATTCACGTGCTAGCCACATAACAGCAGTCTTTCTGTGTGGCAAAGCTTGCTTTGAAATCACCCAGATAACACATACAAAGTGGAGCACATGTGTTACCTGAAACCAGTGACAGTGCGGTTTGCTTGTTTCAAAGTGGTTAACCGCTGTTAGCAAGAAAAGTGGGTGATTTCTCAAATATTAGAAAGACTCATTGTGTTTATACCTGCACACATGCATGTTTGTATGTAATTAAATAAATTCAGTCAACAGATCATATCTATCAGCAGCAACAGCATTTTCCATCAGTCAACATTAATTTAGAGAATTTACTAAACAGCACAAAAAGCATATCTTAATCTGTGTACGCGTGTGAAATACTTAATATGCCAGTGGCAAATAAAATAAAAAAATAAATAAAATAAAGTATGTCAATGAGGTGTATGCTGTGTTTTCAAAACAGAGGAATATGATTCGCCTTTAAATTCAAAAGAAGATTATAGTCAACAAGCACCTCTGCTCCACCCGGCACGTCTCAGTTTTTTTTCCTCCCTCCCCGAGTAAACAAAAACAGAACCTTAATTAGATTTAAGAAAAAAAAAACTTTAAGCTGCTTAGATGTAATAACATCCAAAATATAGCTTTGATTGACACATATTATGTTGCTATATAATAAACAGTCCAGAAAACAGGCTGGTATTGGACCTTTGTAACTATATCTGGGATCACAAGTATTTTTTTTGTGTTTTCATCTTCATGAGTTGTGCTTTGGCACCCATTCATGAATGGGTTTTAACTGGTTTTACATCTCAGGAACGTACTGACCACTGCTAATCCTCTTGTGATTTTTTTAAACTAAAGCCTGTAGAATGTAGGCCTTTAATCACATGGCATTGGAATATACCAGGCCTTTATTAAATTAGATTTCCTAATATAAGTTTTCTTTAATAGCAAATAGTCATATTCTGAATTGAGGGAAAACATGATGTAGAGCAGACTACACAGTGCAAAAATGATTAGATAAATGCATAAACCAATGCACCCAGAACTAAATCACTATCAAGTTTTAGCCTATTTGCATTTCTAAGATACATTATCTATTTAGGATTAATCATAACATGAACAGTATAGACGTGACAAAGTGAGCAATCAACAACGTGCCACAACAAGGACGCCGTGTTCTATTGAACCTAAAAAAAGGGAAGTTGTGAATCTGCTGAACTGAGTTTATATTAGAACAACTGAACTAAAAAGAGTCGAGAGCTAGAAAAAAATGAATGCAAGTCTGATGGGATTAATCCCTTTAAAGATACACATTCAAATCAGATTGCCACTTGATTAAAGTAGTCTCAAAGGTTGCATTTAATCTGTGTAAGTGAGTAAAAAGTACATCTTTTACCCAATAGCAATGCCGTGTTACAGTGTTCTGTGAATTAACAGCAGTTGGATTAGAAATAATCTTTAGGCAAATTAGAGATAAAAAATATCCCCACAATGAAACATGTATAAAGAAACCAAAATAACAGAACATCGCTTTTAGTGAATTTCCTTTTGCTTTGTATCAATCACTGAGTATTGTTAATGAGTTTATATTATTTTGAAATGAATAAATGTTGGTATAAATAGTGATAAAACAAAAAAAAAATTGAACCTTGAAAACACGTTAAATTCAATGTAAAAGAAGACAATATTGTACAAATGTGATGAAGTACTTCGAGTTATGAATATCAATATTTTTGTTATTTTATGATTTTTTTGTTATTAGCCTCACAACAAATAGGCTACTAAAATTAACAAACTAAAAACATAGCAGATATCTATTAATTTCTATGAATTGCATTTGTTTAAATCCTGAATAAAGAGCGTCTTGTCATTAATGAACTCATCTGTTAAGCAATATGCTATGTATGTAGGTTAATATGCAGCGTAGCCTATTGCTATATAAGTGTGTAAACGCTTAATTTGAGATATTGATTGATACATTCATTCAACCATGCATTTATTTGTTTGTTTGCTTAAGGATAGGCGTTCACCGTAATCTAACAAGACTGAACAAAACAAGATACTCTCTCATTACTACAAGAGGGGTGAGCTTTGCGTTTAGTTCAAACGCCCCTGTGACAAACAGTGGGTCACACCAAGACTCGCTCGCGCGCCGGTGTTGGTTTCGTCGCGGTACGTCACGGTTCCTCATATTTATTCAGCGAGGAGGCAGCGGCATCGACTAAACTGGCTGCTTCTGGTTTCAAGACACATAAATACAAAGCAAGACCCTGCCTGCGAATATACAAAGAAGAGAGGACCGCTCTCCGCTTTACGCTGAAGACGACAAAGTCAGGTAAAGGCCATACTACCTAAATTAATACCAGACGATGATTTGTATGTGTTTTTACTGCTAAGTTAGCCTACTGCGCGTTTCAATGATGTAGGTTAACGGAGAAAGGGTGAATCCAAACAAAATCGTAAACAACTGACTCGCAGGACTGATCAGTGTTTTCATCTCGTACATAAGGTGTTTCTCTGTCTTTTTCGTTTTTTCCCCGTTATTTTTCTCGAAAGCAAAGTGCATGTCTGTTACAATTCAGTTTTCATTGAGGTGCTTCTAATAATGCGCTGACACATACATTTTGACTTAAATGTTAAGTCACCTGAAAACGATGCAATAAAAGGTGATTGCTGATTTCTTGAAAAGGATATTTGGTAAATATTATAGGTAGACGTTTGTTTATTTATTTTTTTATCGCTGGAGGCCACTCGCCCGTCACAGTATGTAGTTACGTGGCAGCGCTGATTCCACTGAACGCACTTCAGCCAAACTTCGCTCATCTCAACTCAAAGGACCCAGTGCTTCAGGCTTTTATGCACACACAGCTACTTTTTAAAATCATATTTTGATTTTAAAATGATCATTATAATAATAGGCTTATATGTTATAGATTAATTTGTATAGATCAAATCCTTTCCAGTAGCTAAGATTGTATCCCACCAGGAAAAAGATTCCTCTGCCGGCTTTGTGAAGGTTATCTTCTCCAAACAGACTGTCCTGTTTTATCTCCTGTATTTGGACTGTAGATCTTAAATATGGGTCTGTATAACTGTTCCAAGTCTGCTTTTAAAAGAGAACACTCTGATAATATGAGAAGGGAGGAAGGGGGGCGGGTTACAGGCATTATAGGTTGTGAAGAATGTGTGTGTTCCCCAAAGCCCACCTTTAATCTGTGGCAAGTGAGGTGACGGGACCTCGTGTTGTTATTATCCTGCTATAAGTATAACACTCAATCAGGGATGGGCAGTATTTCAAATACATGTATTTAAAATACAAATACTATTTTGTATTTTAATACCTTTGAAAAAAATCTAATGTATTTTGTATTTAAATACAATTAATCTTATTATTTTTGTATTTTCAAAATACATAAAATACTTTTTGCTAATCAACCTCTTTATTAGACTGCTGCTTTCCTGTATCAACTAGCTCACACATGCCACTTTCATACTTTTCCTGGGAAAATCTTATTAAAGTCAAGATCATAGATATTTAAGATATTTAATTTTGAATAAAATGTAGCATCCCATTTGTTGACAACTATATCATCATTCACAGTGCTATCTTTACAGTTAGCTTGTTGATGATTCTGGATTTTCAGTCAAATACATGCTGTTTTACTGTGAATAAAATATAAAAAATGCTTGAAATGGTTATTGCACTACTATGTGCATGACTTTAATATTAAAACAAGGCGATCTTGCTTTTGTGGGAAAAAGCATACCTGTCTCAGCAGGTAAAAAAAAAAAAACTAGCAAGGGGAACATACCATTAGCACTAGTCAGTCTTGTTAGTTTTTTTGTAAGATTTTGGTTTTATCAACTAGCTAGTCAAATGTGTTCATTAATCTTTAATCATTACTGCTTGCTATGGCGATATGACAATATAAATGTCAGCGATGATATAAAGTGTAAATCGATTGAACATTTTCTATATCGTTCTGTGAAACAAAGCAAAGCCAATGTTACACCGTGTCTACAACGGACGCGAGCGGCACGACAAAATACTATAGAAGTCATTATAATCAGTGATGCTGTCTACACTGGATGCTGCACGGCGCGCCAAATCTCCGACAGAAAACTGCTGCCTCGTTCTATTTATGACGTATTGACACAAATTTCAAATGATTTTCAACGGTCGCTGTATCACATCCAGTGTAGGCAGACTTTAGCTGATGTGGTCAGGGTGCCAGGGTGCCCACCAGGGGTGGCATTTCCGTATGGCAGAGTATTGTGTCCGGTGTAGACACGGTGTCCTATCGAGAAGAAACAAAGCAACCTCAGCGGCCGATCGCAGGCCTTCCGCTCCTTGAGTTCTTTCCAGCACTGAATTCAGCGCTGAATATCAAAGCTGGTTTGATATTTACACGGGTCCTACTTCTTGCCTTATCATTCCGCAGATGGTTCCCGCTTTTGTTTTTATCCGCCATCTCTTTCTGTCACACTGAACGCTCTCTCCTTCATATAATGAGTAACTTCATCCTAACTTCACAAGATATGACCTTCTGCTTCTGCCTTGAAACCAGATGTACCACAAGGCAAGGACTTTTTCATGCATACAATGTTTCCTACACAAACCCTCTCAACCATAACCACTGTGTTGAAAAATGGCGAATGTCTGTAGTTATGTTTTATTTGGTACAGCTGTTTGTAATGCCTTCAGCAACTTCTGATGTGCTCCACGATCTAGAAGAGCACACTGGTTATATCAGAGATGTGGGTCTGTTAAACATTGCACATACACTCGGTTCACCTCAAACTGCATGATATTGGAAAGGTGGGGTTAGGACCTGCAGATGCAGTTTAGTTTATCCAGGCCTTTCCATTTCAGGACCCCATTAAAGAACCTCTCCACCTCACTGTAGAGCGTCCTCTCTATAGGAGTTTCTGGCCGTGAGTCACCGATAAATGCCTCAATGTCTCTCAGTTCAACAGGAGGTCAATGCAGATCAGTGAAACAACACACTATCACAAGCTTAGTTTGCTAAAGGGACCCAATCATTAGACAAGCTTTAATCTAAAAATCAGTCATTTCTCATACTATCACTGTTGGCACTAACCAAAGAGCTGCTTTAGTTGCAGCTTCCTCTGCTTAAGTTAAAAATGACAAAATCGGTCTAACTTCTTAAAGTGTTAATGTTATCTTTTTCAGAATCTAGAAAAAAACTGTCTTCACTCTGTAATTTTGGATATACAGCTGCAAAGTTCATCTAGTTGGGTTGTTTTTCTAGCTGTAGGCCACACAGTATGCTTTATACTTCCAGCAGTTCAGTGTAACAAAATATTCTGTGTTTATTGTACCCAATACTTATTAAATATATATTACTTCACATTATAGTTATATGATAAGGTTTTGTTAAGTTTTGCTATTTTGCCCTGACACTGGTTGTTTTTGCATGGTGAATTGATTATCTTTGGAAAATGGTGTTCAGCAAGCCAATTTAACAAATCTAACAAACCATCTAAAGTTTTTAGTTCAGCGATATTAAAAAATCTGCTGATGTGTGGCTAAATTCAGTTGAATTCACATGCTCAAGAAGAAAACAACACATTCATGCCTTAGCAGATACAATGCAGCCACCAAGCTAGCTCCTTTTAGTATTTATAAAAAACGTTCTGATTGTCACTGTGCATGAGAAGCCGCAGCCAACCCTTCCTGTCCTCTCCAGTCTGATAACAAACTGTGTTAATGAATTTGGCCTGTGCAGACTCCCAACAGGAGGTTATTGTGGTTTGTACTGAGAGCATAGTAGCCACAACCTCATTCATTTAAGTCATATTCATTCACAGTTGTCCATTTCTTCCTCATTGCATGTGTGTGGCTATGCCTACGGGGTACAATAACAATGTTGACAGATACGGAGTGTGTGCATAAATAAGAGATAATAAGATACTCATTTTAAAGCCCAGTTCACACCAACGATAACTATAAAGATAACTAAAAATATAACTAGATTAGCGTCCACACCAGCGGAAGATATCATCGGTTTATTATCAGCGCATTCTAATCAACCTCTTTAAATTCTCGAGCTTGTGACAGCAGGATTGATTATGATTGGCTGTCAATATTTTTATCATTCATCGGCTGAAAAAAAATATAATTCTGAAAGTGATTCCAACGATATAGTTTCTCTGTGCCTATATCGTTATTGCTGTGGTGTGGACTCTGCTATTCTTTAATATTGAGAACGGTTTTTAGAAACATTTAATTTCTTTATCGTTATCTTTATAGTTATCGTCCTTGGTTTGAACGGGCCTTAAGCCTTTACCCATCCGAGGACACAAATTCACACTTCACAGGCCTTTTTGCTTTCTCTTTCTCTTTATTCTTGTTCAGCACTGCAGTGGTGATATAAACACTCTCAACATGAAGTTAGAGATAAGAAACCTTATTTTGATATTGGTGTTATTTAGTTTATATAAGGTTATGGCTTGAAAAGGGACTGTGTTGCAAGTCATTCCTATGAACCACATGGTGAAAGATGTAAAGTATAAAATGTTCTGTATCTTTGATGTGTTCTTTTCCTCCTTTCTGTGAATAATCTCTATTATTTGTCTTGCTGGAGGGCTTGGTGTTTACTCTAATAGCTTCTCCCCATCTCACCCTTCCCCAGATTCCCTAGAAGAAGAGTTTGGACGGCATGCAAAGTTGTGAAATATCTTCAGACAGCACTGATGATCCTCTTAGTAGTGTCTTACACAGACATCGACAACCGCGAATAGTAGTAATTGGCGCGGGCTTGGCCGGCCTTGCCGCCACCAAAACCCTTTTGGAGAACGGCTTCACCAATGTCACGGTGCTAGAAGCCTCAGACCGTATCGGAGGCAGAGTGCAAAGCATTCAGCACGGTAAGACAACTGTCTTCTCATGATAGCATCCTTTTTATTACTTCATCCATAACATTCTTGGATCAAAAAAACATGTCTTTTCAAGGTGCCTAATTTCCCTTTCCTACAGGTAAAACCACTTTGGAACTTGGAGCAACCTGGATCCATGGGGCAAATGGGAACCCCATCTACCACCTGGCTGAGGACAATGGGCTTCTGGAGCACACCACAGAGGAGGAGAGGAGTGTGGGCCGCATTAGCCTCTATGCCAAGAATGGTGTGGCCCACTACCAGACCAACAATGGCAAGCGGATCCCAAAGGATCTGGTGGAGGAGTTCAGTGACCTGTACAATGAGGTGAGGGAAGAGTGATTTAACTGGAAGATTTTAGTGTTGCCTCTTGTGGATTATAAGGCTTTAATAAATTACTGCAGTATGGCCGTGTTTTCACCTGGTATTAAGAATTATTATGATTTGGTGATCCAATCATAAATGGTCAGCCAAGATGCATTCCTGTGTCCATCTGTATTAGGCAGCTAACGTGAAGAGAAGGCGGAGCCTCACTGCAGTCAGTATAAAGATTTCCACTTCCACTACAAATGTGATGTGGTCAAATGCGTTTTTGACTACCTCCAAGTGTGGTTGTTTCCATAAAAAACATCTTATTTGTATTCCCACTTGGAAATTCTGTTGTATGGACTTTGTTCATTAACGGGCTCACTCTACCTGAACCAGTCCAGAGAATCTCAGCAGTTTCGTACAGTAGCTTAATATACCCGTTCAACATTTTGTTTGTTAAATATAACTGATTGTATATCAGTTAATTATATCCTAATTGTTAATTTGCTACTTTCTGCTGAACAAACTGCAAAGTGTTGTGACTCACGTGAAGAATTATTTTATTTTGTTTGTCAGAGAAAGCATTTTTCACTTCAAGCTCACAGCTGCCAGTGTAAAAGTTAAGTGTTTTATGGTTGTTACCTCATCCTGAGCTGCTGTTCTCAGAGTGAGCCTTTCTCCCTCTACCTCAGTAACTAATGCTGGGCACACAATAAAAGATTTGTAAAATCTTATAAAGATCTTCAAAATGTGAGAGACCACAAACATGAGGGGAAAAAAATCCTAGATTTAACGTTTTACTCCTATAGTGTGTGGTTTCCTTGCGGTTCCCCCCACACATCAGGATTTTTAATTGTAAATATTCAACATGTTGAATATTTATGATTCACGATCGAGGTGCCTCCGATGTTCTTCTGAGCAGATTCAGTCACTCTTAACACATCTCACACCACAGGAAAATCTGATAAGATAATCTTTAAAACCACCAAGATAATCGGGAGATTAGCTAGGATTGTCAGAAGGGGAGAAATCGGCCCCAAACAGCCCGATTATCTTGTGGTGTGCATCCAGCATTACGCATTTAAACTCTTGTTTGTGGTAAGGACAGCTTCATGATCTGATGACTCTACAATTTCTCTCTCTTAACCTTGTTGAACAACCTCCTTTGTGCAGGTGTACGAGCTGACTCAGGAGTTCTTCCAGAATGGAAAGCCTGTGGGAGCCGAGAGTCAAAACAGTGTTGGGATCTTCACACGAGATGTGGTGCGCAAGAAGATCATGCTCGATCCCTATGACTCAGAAAGCACCAAGAAACTCAAGTTATCTATGCTACAACAGTACCTCAAGGTGGGCAGGGCTCCAATTTTTTTGAGCGATTTCCATCTCATCTTTTATCTGCAAATCATGGTTTGTTTAGCCACAGAATATTTAAAGGGGTCCTATTATGCTCTCTTACAAAATCTTGATTTTGTTTTGGGGGTGTACTAGAAGCTGCTCTCATGCTTGGTGGTTCAAAATTTTATTATTTTTCACTTAATTTAAATTATTACTATACCTCTCTCCCCAGCCTGACACAAATGGCTCAATTAGTTCTGGGTTTGATGAAGGCCCACCTTCAGAAAAACTAAATGTGTTGTGATTGGTTAGCTGCCTCAGTGCGTTGTGATTGGCAAACAGCTTAGACGGTGTTTCAATACTGCCCCGCCCCTTGCCAAAACAGCACGTTCATCAATATTGCCATATCTATTCAGATCTCAAGAATGTTGAACAAGAGGATGACGCAGAACCTTTGTACGCACAGATATTGCAAGGCATATTAAAGTGTAGTCTATGGGTAACGTTATTGTTGTTGTTGTTGTTTTTTTGGCTAAATAACATTTTAGATAGGATGTCAACAACAGCTTAAAAATAACTGCATTTACTATGCACAGATAAGTAATATTGTATTATGTATTATGTTTATTGTTCTTTAATTCTAATATTATAATATGAATTGCAGTGAAACTGTTATACAGTTGAATTTATATTTATACCATAGTCCCAGAGTTACACTATTTGTGGCTGCATATATCTGCTAATTAATTCTCTGCCAGCAGGAGGCGCTGTTGGCGCGGGAGAGCTTGAGGTTTCCCCGGTAACGCTGTGAACAAATCAGAGCTCCGCTCACAATCGCTGCATTATCAACATTACATGCAAGATGAAATGAAAAGGACATCCATAATTTTCTGAAAACAGTTGGTTTCCATCATAAATACAGTGATATAAAAACACCCGCACCGGGTTTCGATTTTGAAACCTGCAGTGCTCAACCAAGCATTCTCCCCACTCCCCAACCATTTCAATTTCCGTAGCCAGGATTTATATTTGTGATATCACAAATACAGGAAAACAATGCTGTAGTCCAAACGAGCCGTTCGTTGTAGTTCTTGAAAAGGGTTTAAAAAAAATATCTCCCTTTAGAGGGGACTTGTAGATCTTTTTATGCCCAAACATACACACTACACACTGACTAAAATTCAAAAAGGGAAAAAGCATAATAGGACTGCTTTAAAAATCAAGATATCTCTATAGACTTGATTTTGAAATTATAGGTGTGGCATCATGTTTGTCATCTCCGTAACAAGCCACAACCGGAAATAGCCGAGTTCCTGTCGTGAGCATATTTACTGCAACTCTATGACAACACTCACCTTTCGTAAGACAACACTGACGTCAAGCTCACACTCTTGCAAAATACAAAACTGTAGATTTCCGCCCACAGAGGTGTGGATTCACACTACTGTTTTAATAATTTCCCACACTTTGACCTAGACTCACAATGGGCTTGTATTTACAATTCATGGAATAATTAAACCTCTTTATAAAAGTCACACAGTACTGTTTGTCACTCAGGCTATTCACAGAAATTCTGATAGTAATGAAAGCTGTGGATTACTGAGGTAAAAGTAGGACAGAGACACTAAATGTCATCCTGTAATGCTAGAGGTTATGGGAGGAAGGGGCAGGACCAGAAAAAGCACTCAGCTGGTTATATGCCTGCTAGACTGCCTGTGTTTGTTTACAGCAGTATAGTTTGGAACTGTAACCCTAGAGTAAATGGTGTGTTTAGCAGAGTTCAAGTATTTACTATGTGAAACCAATGTGACAACAACAGTAAATTAAGCTTTGCAAGGCTATTCATGAATGGTCACATTTTCAGACTCAGTCAAGGTTGCCAGGTTTTTAACAACAAAACCAGTCCAATTGGTACTGAAAACTAGCCCAATCGCATTTCGAGAGGGGTCCCCCGGTAATCGCATTCCGGGGATGGTAAAATACACATTTTTTTTGGCAGGGTTCCCCTGGTAAAATTGACATTTTAGGGGCTAAATATCACATTATTGGGGTCGCTTAAACCTGGGGCTGTGTTAAAGTACCCCAATTCCACGGGACAACCGCAGACTTGGCAACACTGGAATCGGTAGACTTCAGTTTTAATGCCAAGAAGCACCTTAACAGAAAGATGCGGGTAGGTTTATGCACAATTTCTTCTTTTCTTAATATTTTTTTTTCTGTGCCTCAGGTGGAGAGCTGTGAAAGCAGTTCCCCCAGCATGGATGAAGTGTCTCTAAGTGAGTTTGGTGAGTGGACTGAGATTCCTGGCGCTCACCATGTCATTCCTGCCGGTTTCATAAAAGTTTTTGAGATCTTGACTCAGGACATCCCAAGTCATGTCCTCTGCCTCAGCAAGCCTGTCCGCCGTATCCACTGGAACTGCAGCTCCCATGATACAGAGGAAATTGTAGACCAGGCTGACCATAACCAGGACCAACGACCCAGCCCTTCTCCGGTCTGTGTGGAATGTGAAGACGGCGAGTGTCTGTTGGCAGACCATGTGATCTTAACGGCCTCTCTTGGGGTCCTGAAGAAAGCTCACGAGACTCTCTTCTCACCAGGACTGCCACTTGACAAGGCACTGGCCATCCAGAAACTGGGCATTAGTACTACCGACAAGATCTTTCTGGAGTTTGCAGAGCCCTTCTGGAGCCCCGAGTGCAACAGCGTTCAGTTTGTGTGGGAGGACGAGGCACAACTGGAGAGCCAGGCATACCCAGAAGAGCTGTGGTACCGAAAGATCTGCAGCTTTGATGTGCTTTATCCACCCGAGCGCTATGGTCACATGCTGAGTGGCTGGATCTGTGGAGAAGAAGCCCTGCGCATGGAAAGGTGTGACGACGAGACTGTGGCAGAGATATGCACCGAACTACTGCGTCAGTTTACAGGTCAGCACATGTGCCAAGAGTAAACGTCATTGCACACGGAGTACGAAATTCTTGCATGCGTTTTTTCCATATTCCCCATCTTTTCCTATCAAAATGCATGCTACGGGTGCGAAAACGCAGAAAATCGAACCTGATCCCAATTTTTTTTGACGGACGAAAGTTTGCAAATTTTCGTATTATTTTTTAATTTGAGGCAGTGTGCAAACCTTAACACTCTATTTTGTGATTGACAAAACAAAAAGAATCTATACTCATACGTGAGGTCCCTTAAGTATTTATTAGAATTTTTACGTCACAACTGTTCAAATCTGTGTGCTTTGGCTGGCGCGGAAATCGGATTTCGGAGCACTGAGCAATGTGCAATATTATCACAAATATTCAGACTTTAACATGTTTTCATCTTGTTTAATATAATGCTGCAATAATCAGGTTGTGAAAAACAAAAAGTACATCTATTTAAACCATTTTGTACTAGCAAAACCATACATTTATAGTTGTGTGAAATACACACTGATATGGAAGCTTAACTGGTCCCTTATCATTATAAATATAATCTGCTATTGATCATCATATTTGTTTGGTAACCATAAAGATTACTCTGCTCTTCTCCCAGTTTTGCAACTGGAGACTTACTTTAACGTGTTTTGGGAAGAGAAGATGAATTTACTTTCGTGCTTTGGCTGGCGCTGATCCCAAGGGCGCTTTTCAGCGCAAACTAACATGGCAAGTAATACATATAATGCTTATTTTAGGTTTCAGATCATTTAAATACACATAAGATAAAAAGTGTTTAGACCCAAATACATTTACTTGCATATATTTCAGTAAAATACACGCTGATATGGAAGCAGCATATTTCATAATATAGATCATTACAAATTTAATCTGAGCATGTTTGTGATATTTTTAATAAAAAAGGAAAAACAAATAAAAGCGATGTGTTGGTAATTCATACAGAGCTTACTCTGTCTTCTCCCAGTAGGTTGTGTCAAAGTTTCGGGAGGAGTGATGATTTTACGCGTCGCCATGGAAACAATAAGGTAATACCTTAAATAACAGCGCAAACTAAAACATGCTTAAAAAACTGCGGCGCCATCTGCGTATAGATCTAATTATAAAAGTGTTTAAACTCCAAATACATTTACTTGCATATATTTCAGAATCGGAATTAAAACTAGGCATTTCATAGGGACCTTTGATAACCGGTTTCAAGGAAAAACGAAATAAAAGTGATCAAATTAATTGTTTCATTCCTCCTGGACTATGTGGCTGTGTGCGTTGTCACATACTCTGTGACAAACATTATGGAAACAATTAATGAATAAATTATTACGTGCGATTGTACGAACCGGTTTCAAGGTAATGTGTAAGGTTCCTCCTGGACTAACGCGGGTGTACAACAAATGAATAAATTATTAATTGTATTTAATGTGTAAGGTACTTGTACAACAAACTGTCATATTGTGACAATTGTCATAGTGGTATCGTGTACTGTAATCGAATCTATCTATACCTGTGGAACCGACAGCACACGTGGTGTTCGTTTAATAAATATCTTCATAGCTAGTAGCAAACCATAGCCTTTGCAGATTTGCTTTCAATTGACTGTAGATCCAAAGCCACATCTCCAACACTCTTTCTGTTACAACTCTGAGTGAGAACTGCTTCAGACGACTCAGCGCGTGCGGCAGGGAACTGAACGAATCATTCAAACTAATTTGCGAACCGATTCTGGTTTGCCAACTGGTTTGATCAAGCCTTCGAACAGAATTGACTCAAAATAATGAATCATTTGCGAACGGGCATCGCTCATTGCCCAGAAAATAGTAGACGGCGCGTTTGGAATAATTTGAAGCATTTTTTACTTGTATTGCATTAAGATAAAGTAACGAGAGGAGCGTCGCCCACAGTAATGAAGTAAAAGTACCGTTTTTTTCACTAAAATTGTACTTGAGTAAGAGTAAAAGTACACATTTTCAAATATACTCTAAAAGTATTAGTTACCCAAAACATTTACTCAAGTAAATGTAACGAAGTAAATGTAACTCGTTACTACCCACCTCTGCAAATAATCCCCCATTTTGACCCTCTTAGAGAGCTGCATTTACACAACAATCAAGGTAGATCATTTCCAGCTGACTAGAGATTTGTGTAGGGCTTCAGGAATTGAATGCAATCAACATAAGCCAAACATAAATGCATCATTCATTCATTCATTCAAAAAACAAGGAGTTTGTTTTGTCACATACACATTTAACTGGTTATTTTAATGCTGTCTGCTTTTCATGCTTTATGTTATATTTATTTGTCACAAGAACTAGGCATATGTACCTGTTAAAGGGGTCATATGATGCTATTTTAAAGATCATTATTTTGTGTATTTGGTGTAACAATATGTTGACATCAGTGGCGGCTGATGGTCTTTCAAAGAGGGGAAGCTCATTTTCGGCCTACATTAAAAATTGTCCGTTTATTTATACTTAAATTCTGCCCTACGTCCTTTTCAAAAAATGCTCTGTGACCCTATTGTAGTCTATCGAACTAGGCTCTTTTCCAGCTCTCACGCTAGCCTAGCCTACTGTATGTATGAATGAATGAATGAATGAATGAATGAACAAACAAACAATCTAAAAAAAATATATATATTAAACTCGATGGAGGAAATGTGGGAATTAGGTTAAACTGAAACAAGGAATGTGGTGTATAATAGGGTTGTCACGATACCATAAAAAATGTCTTACTTATACCAACTTAATTTATAATTCAATTCTACAAAATTAATCAAATTTAATAAATAGATGTAAGTGAAAACAACAATATTATTCTCTGAACAATTAATGTGAATGAATGACTGCTATTGTTATCTGATTCTAAACAAAACTCATCTTAGCACTGCCAAATGACAAGTGACATTTATTCATTTAGTATATTTATAATTGCATGAATAATGTTATGAATTAATGTTTTAAATACTAAATTCTGAATATAGAAATATGTTGGAAAATAATGTAATATGCCTACTTTTAGACGGGACAAAACCACAGGTGGCAGAAGTTTGTGATTGAATCAGGTCATTCAAACGTCTTTCAAAAGGCTGAATCCTTCAGGAGCGAATCAAATGTGTTTTTAAATGGCTTCGTGAATCTGATTCCCCAAATCAACGCGGATTTGGACGAACACAAACGAAACAAAAACAGCACTCTTGCTCGTGTCAAGCATTTTTTGCGCAATCTTGAAATTTCCGAGTTAAGCAGCTTTATTAAAACAAACATTATAAATGTAAAAAAAAAAATAAAGATAAGAACAGTGCAAGCTAATAGCTTCAGCGTGCGACTCTTTATAGTACAAAATCGCTGTCAATCAAAAGGAGATACAGACCGTCCAATTACCAGAAGCCCAGCGTCAGGCCAGCCCACTTCATTCACCCCAGAGACCTGAGCGTCCGTGGGCGGGAAAATCACAGCATTTATCCAATGACCGTCTAGTTTCAGAGAAAAAAACTGTTCGAGCAGCCCCATGAAGTCAGACGCTGGGCTTCAGCAGGGAAATACACTGACGCTGAAGTATGCGAAGGAAATCGACCTGCTATTTGCACACAACTCGTATTCGAGATGAACGTGATCTAACGATTTTTTGTCAATAAAATGAAACAATAGCTATTTGACTTAATTTTTTGACATTATAGGGGAAGCACTTCCCTTGCAGTCTTAAAGATCCCCACTGTGACATGTTTTAATGTTCAAAACACACTATTGTAGTTCCCTATGCCCCGCCTCTCTCAAACGCGTCTTTTCTCAAAGCACCTCTCCGACAAGAACAGTCTCTCTGATTGGCCAAATCCCAGTCTTGTGATTGGCCGAACACCACAAGCAGGTCAGAAATGTAACGCTCCTTACCATAATCGCAAGCTTCAGCTTTCAAAGTAAATATAAAGACAGTTAATAATGTCCTTAGTTTTACCATCAGTTCAAGCCCGAAAGCAGAACAGAGTCGAGTGACAGACACAGTGATGAAGCTCGTATTTGCACACAAGCCGCGATTAAGAAAGCTGACTCCACTGTGATGTGACCCTGTCTCTCTCTCTCTCTCTCTCACACACACACACACACACACACGCACACACACACACACACACACACACACGATGCACAAAACTTCATATTTGAACAGTCAATAGCAAATACTTAAACTAATAACAAAACATACGTACAGTCGCTTATTAAGAAGCGCCAGATTGTCATAGCAAAGTCAGAATTACCTCCTCTCCCAGGTTCACAAAACTGTCAACCATAAAATGCTTTGCAAAATTTTGAAAATCTGGGTTGTGCTGTTCTGTTGTAAATAATCTTAATGATTCCTAAATGCATCTACTTTCAGAAGGCCAAATAGAGTGCTTTTGTTTTCGCCTAGAAACACAGCTTCTCCCTGACTCCGGGGATCCCGGGGTTTTTACGATATTTTCATCTGTCCCTCTCTCTGTCTGTGGTTCCCTCATGCTTCAAAAAATACACTTGTGCCCACCAAAGAAAAACAAAATCACATGCGAATGTGGAGGCCCGTTGCTCTGACCCCCATCTTCAGAAGTGTTTTGAGAAGCTTGTCAGAGACTACATCTGCCGCCTTTCTGGACCCACTACAATGCATACCGCGAACCGTTCCACAGACGATTTGCCTTCACCCTGCACACTGCTCTCTCCCACCTGGAAAATAAAAAACATTAGGATGCGCGTGGAAATAGCATTTCCATAGTGGCCTGCCACACTGGTTGCGAAGCTCCAGACTCTAGGACTAACAGATCTCTGTGCATGTCCTGGACTTCCTGACAGGCAGAAGTGTTCAGAATGGGCAAAACACATCATCCCCCCTGATCCTCAACACTGGTGCCCGCAGGGTTGCGTTCAGCCCACTCTTACTCCCTGTACACCACGACTGTACAGCTACACACAGCTCCAATGTCATCGCAAATTTGAGTGATGACACAACGGTTAGGCCTGATCACCGACAACGATGAGACGGCCTACAGAGAGGAGGTGAGTACCCTAAAGGTGTCAAGAACCACCTCTCATATATCGACAAGACCAAGGAGCTTTGTTACAGGAGACAGAGCAGAGAACACACACCCATCACCATGACAAGACACCTTGGAGCGGGTAGCAGCTTTAAGTTCTCGGCGTTCACATCACTGAGGATCAATGGTCTTCACACAGATAGGGAAGAAGGCACATCAGCGTTCTTCTTCCTGAGACGGCTGAGGAAGTTTGGAACGAGCCCCAGAATCCTCATCCTTCTACACCTGCACGTGGAACATCCTGCCGGCTTATCACCGTGGTTTGGAACAGCACCGCTGGCCCGCAGGGCTCTGCAAGGGTCGTGCAAACTGCCCGCCACATTGGAGGTGAGCTTCCCTCCCTCCAATATCTACACCAGGCGGTGAAAGGAAAGCCCGGAGGATTATCAAAGACTCCAGCCACCCGTCACATGCTCTCTCTGCTGCCCTCACCTTTCCGCATTTAAAGGGACAGCTCAGGGAAGAAAAAAATAACTCACCTACATCACACTCCCACTCACACAACATGGACCTCTAACAAGCACACACTGTCACAACCTATCTGCTATCACTGCCTCTAGTGTAAACATACAGACAATGGTTAATTTATAATCTCTAAAGTTTTATGTATAGATACAGGGTTGTGTGTGTCGTTGAAAGATTGTACTGTAAATATGTATGTGTATTTTGCAACTCTGGTTTAAATATGTACTCTTGTTAATTGCCTTTTTTTGCACTGTAATGTAAATTGTCTGTTGTTTTTTTGCCTTTCATGACTGTTGTTTTTTCTGCGCTGTCTGGAGGATAAGAATTTCACGTGTCAGGACAATATAAGGGTCAATGTGGTTACACACGCTTCTTTCTTTGCGCGATTTGGGCGGCATCTATTTCCACATCGCAGGTGGGGCGTGTTTGATAATCCATTTTTCTTAGTCAACATTTTTATAAAGAATATATATTTTGTTTTTGAGACTGTCATGCCTCACGAACAGCTTAACTAGGTCACATCACATGTCAGGGAAGAAAAAGGACCTGTTTTAATCCAGATCCAGGGTTGTGTGAAAGATTGTACAACAGGTTCCCCTTCCATCAGGACACGTGCAGATATAAGGGTCCCACATTCTCTGTCCCATATGCAGTTCCCCTTCCATCTGCCCCATTAGTGTGCTGAAATTAGATTTAGTCACACCTTGCCACTGATAATTGAAATGTACCCTAATTTCTGTCATTATTTGACAGTAGACTTAAGATTAACTTCCCTTATCCAACACGTGTCCACCTTACCCACACCACCAAAACAAACACAGATCAGTGTAAAAGATTAAGATTTGTTTACCTAGGATTCTCTTGATTAGCTGGGTTTAAAATTGTAGCAACAAAATTTAAGATAAATTAGTAATTTTTTACTTTTTGAAACAGTTTTTTTAATCAACTGGTTGAGTTTGGCTAATTGTCAATTTATTTTTCATATGTTTGATGTTTCTAACAGGAAACCAGAATATTCCAAAACCAAGGCGTATCCTGCGCTCCTCGTGGGGCAGTAATCCTTATATCCGGGGTTCTTACTCCTTCACTCGAGTAGGCTCCAGCGGCAGAGATGTGGAGAAGCTAGCTGAGCCCCTGCCTTATATTAAGAACACTAAGGCTCCGGTATGTTGAAATACCCATTGAGTTGTATAAATTATTAAAGCAAAATTAGCTTAATAATTGGCATTCATACTTAGCATAAATTAGGTATCAAAATGTATGCAGTATCCTTTTGGAACAGCAAAGTATATTTAAGTATAGCTGTTCTTCATAGGTGCATGTTTACATAGTGGGCAAATTATGATTTTTGTTTTCCATTTACTTCTCTGCCAATTAATCCAAAATCAGCAGGGGCCTGTACCATGATGTTAGTTGAACAAATTCAGAATTACATGATTAGTTTTCGAATTGACAAAACTAAACCACACCGATCTGGCTGTGTAGGTACCATGATGCTGACCATCAAAAATCTTTGTCAACTCAGGCTTTGATCCTGAGTTTGTGGAGCATGTGCACATGAATGTGTGACATCAAGATGAACAGCCAATCACATGCCTTGCAACACAGAACAATTGTGATTCACTTCTTGTGAGAGAGATCCAAACTCTTTTGCTAAAGGTTATGAGAATGAAGAATGTGGGGAATTTAAACAAATTAACTCTGAAGTAATACTTGTCCATGAAAGAAGACAAATCAAATAAATTATCTTGCTCTATCTGTGAAGTCACAAGTGAAACTTGTGAAGTTAGTTTATATAGCTAATATATAGCGATAGAGACTTGAATATGTAAGGTCACATGTAGTCGTTTTTAAAGCGTTATCTATTTATTCAACAGCTTATCTATATTACATATGATATTTGTTAATATTCATTTAAAATAAATGCTTTAAATTAGCTAAAAGCAGCAGGTGCAATGATATTACGCAGCGCCTGAAAGTAGTCCCCTGCTATATCATAGCTAGTTACCTAGCTAGGGACTACTTTCAGGCGCTGCGTAATATCATCGTGCCTGCTGCACCCATGGTACGGCAGCAAAGTTCCTTGATTATTACGCCAGAATGAGAGTATAGTTCCTAGCCATATCGGCCTAGAAAATCGCAACTTTTAATTTTCCGTCAGTCTTAGTACACGATGTAACTACAGAAGTGTTCAGTTTTAAATAGGAAAAATATCGAAACTCTTTGGTTATTTTTGAGCGAGATGCTAATGGTCTAATCAGATTCAATGATCTATGCTAAGCTAAAAGTGCTCCCGCCAGACACGGAGATCGGCTGAATGGATTCACTAACGGTAAAACTCAACTGTTTAACTCTTGGGGAGTTGTAAAATGAGCCTATTTAAAAAAAAGTGGAGTGTTCCTTTAAAGCCAGACTTTAAAAAAAAAATATTTGTACCTTTAATTTCACTTGTGTGTCACTTTGCTCACATCTGAATGGTCTAATTTCAGTTTGAGATCTCTAACCCAGAACATAACCTGACCGGGAGCAGGTTCGCTGTGGAGTGTAAGTTACCATGGCAATGAATGCCGCTAAAAGCCAAGCCACTTTCATGGTACCTAAAACCCTGGATTGGTGCAAACTAAACTGAAACTCACCTGGCTAGCCAGCAAATCCAGCTTCATGGTACAAGCCCCATGTGTTCTTCCATGGCATTATACTTGTTTCTGATGATTTTAATCAAAGACCTTTGAATCCCGTTTAGAACCACTTACATGGCCTTTTCACCTCATGTCATTGATCAAATTTCCCACAACTGCTCTAAAGTCAGGCTGGAGTCTTGCTTGCATGATGTTTTTTAAATGTGTCATATTGAGCTGTGCAGCACTGAGACTAAAATCTGAGTCAGATGAGAAGGTTGAGTTGTATAAGGGCAAGACAAACACACACACACACACACACACACACACACACACACACACACACACACACACACACACACACACACACACACACACACACACACACACACACACACACACACACACACACACATATTCTCTGACCAATTACGGGTCTGAAAGGAACAGTCTGACCCCACAGAGCACAATGCACAAAAAGAACAAGAGGCTTGGGACTGTTAAATCACTTTTCTATATCAGAACGATAGAGACTTGTGCTTAAAATAGCTTACTGAGCCCCAGGGCAGTAATATTGTAGAGCATATGTTTGGTCAAGCTAACTTTTTTGGTTTTTCTTCTCTTTTCTTCTATCCAAAGCCTCTACAGGTATTGTTTGCTGGGGAGGCCACCCATAGAAAATACTATTCCACTACCCATGGTGCTTTGTTGTCAGGGCAGAGGGAGGCCAACCGCTTGATCGAGCTGTACCAGTATTCCTTCGGTGCAGAAACCACAAAGCCTAACATTTAAAATAAACGGCAACAAAAACAAGAACCACTTACTAGTGACAAAAACAATTGTGTTATGTGCTATCTGTATTTCAAATGATACAATGATGTATGGAAACCTAGTAGGGGCATTAAACTAATAACAATAAATCCTCTTTATACTGTACTTAGCTTAGCACTCTGTAGATTTTACTTGAGATGTACTGTACAAGGCTGCCATGGGGCACTATCTCTGGTCCTTATCATTTTTTCTTATTATTTTTAATCCATGTTAATATATTTCTATAATTTAATGTTTTTTTTTGTAAGTGCCTTCTGTATTTAATGTTGTCTTTAAAAATTAAACAACAAAAAAGACTTGATAATAATAAAGTGTATGTTAATGTGAAGAATGTGTGTGAGTGTTTTCTTTCTTTCCAATTCTGTTTCTGCTTATTATTCAAAAAAATTTTTTGTATAATCTTTTTTTTGTAAATTCTTCTATTACAAAAGTACATATCTTTGAAACAAATTGATTGAACTAACTTACCAGGGTTCCCAGATTTCCTTTATTTTATTATAATTTTTTTAAACATAGTGCTTTTCAGTGGATCATATAGGGTCTAGTAACTACAGATATTTGTATGTTTTTACACTGTTTTGGCTCTGTACGACTATAAAATTGCAGACTCTTAGGACGCTGCTCTATTTTAAAAACAGCATTAAGTCACAAAATAAGTAAATTCGGAGCGACCACAAGAGAGCAGTGTTGATCTGGAAAATTAGAATTTTTTAAACCTTAGTGAAACAATACGAGACAGATATACATAAGATTTTTTTTAAATCATCCTGGGTTAAAAAAATTATAAAAAAAAACAACAACAGTGAAATAATTCATATTAAACTGAAAATTGTAGGCAAAAGATGTTTAGACTTTGCCACTAGAAAATCTACTGGATAAAAAATTAAAGGTAATTACATGAGAGGTGTTGACTTTCCAAAATCCATAGATGTAGATTTGAAAATATAAATAAAGATCCACACACCAGTTCACTAGGTGGCAGTATTGTATTGATTATTAAGTGGGTAAAGTAAATGTATGTTGTAAATTAGTTGATGCACTTTCATATTAGAGGATGGTGGATTGTAAAATTCAGAGTATTTTAATGTTCATTTCTGCATAATATGATTTTCTGATAAGATAGTCTGTGGCAATGATGGCCCAACTACATCTAGTGGTCAGGACCATTGTTTTGTGGTTTAAAACTTTTGTATGCTTTGAATTGTAGATGTGTTATGCACCTAGGGGCCATGCTGTCAAGGTTTAAGAGGGAATATTTTAGCCTAACGGGATTTAATTAGGCCATTTTACTAAATCACTAAAATAGCCTACTAATTTAAAGATAACAATTTTGGTTTCTTGTTACATTAAATATGTGTCAATCCAGAGTTAAGATATTTATTATTATTGGGTCATTCTTCATTTGTAGTGGCAAGTGGTGTCCCTCTACTTTGCAACAGTTTAAATAAACTTTTAAATACCAATAAATAATAAAATGTTTGCATGTTTATATTCTGTAGGGTACACACAATTTGTGCACTGTTAATAGTTATTTTTTTGTTTTAAAATACATATTTAATTGAGTTTTAGAGATTGCATTTGTAACAAAATATGGATGTTCCCACCATACATTAGAGAGGTATCATGGAATGTAATTACAACGATATAAAAAAATACACAAATAAAGTGGTTTTATTGTGAATATAGATTTTATTTAACATATAACATTGTATTAAATTGTTTAAAAAAATACATATTTTGTTATATTTAAGAAAAAAGTTGTGTCCCCTAAATTCATGTCTGTGGTGTTACAACAATGGATGTAGCCCCTTTAAGAATTCTATTTGGACTATTTCCTGTGTGTAAATGTCACTGTGCTGGTTGATCTGAGGGGTGCATGGGGAGTACATTCTTTCTTTTCTTAAATGTATGTTGATAACTTGCAGATCTGACATATTTTAATCAAAATTTTGATAAATACATACTTATTAATATTTCAAAAATGTCCCCTGATCTTGAAATCATGATGGCAGCCTCCATTTGAGAAAAATCTGGATTTAGGCTGATAACATGCATAACATCATAAAAAGTTTCAGAGAAACTGGAGAAATCTCTGTGCTTAAGGGACAAGGCTGAAGACCTTTGTTGCATGCCTGTGGTCTTTGGGCCCTCAAATGACACTGCATCACTAATCGGCATGATTCATTCATTGGCATTACTAAATAGGCCAAGGAATACTTCCAGAAATCACTGTCAGTAAACACAATCCGCCGTGCCATCTGAGGATGCCAACTAAAGCTCTATCATGCAAAAAGGAAGCCATATGTGAACATGGTCCAGAAGCAACGCCGTGTGCTGTTGGCCAAGGCTCATTTAAAATTGACTGTTTTAAAGTGGGAAAGTGTTCTATGGTCAGACGAGTCCAAATTTGACATTCTTGTTGGAAATCACGGACGCCGTGTCCGCTAAAGAGGAGGGAGACCTTCCAGCGTGTCATCAGCGATCAGTTCAAAAGCTAGCATCTCTGATGGTATGGGGGTGCATAAGTGCATACAGTATGGGCAGGTTGCATGTTTTGGAAGGCACTATGAATGCTGAAAGGTTTATACAGGTTTTAAAGCAACATATGCTCCTCTCCAGATAATGTCTATTTCAGGGAACGCCTTGTGTATTTCAGCAAGACAATGCAAAACCACATACTGCAGCTATTACAACAGCATGACTTCGTAGTAGAAGAGTCTGGGTGCTAAATTGGTCAGCCTTCAGTCCAGATATTTCACCTATAGAGAACATTTGGCATATAATTTGGCAAGAATGGGAACAAATTCCAACACCAAAACTCCAGAAACTCATAACCTTGATGCCCAGAGCCCAAGATGTCTTCAAACTGTTTTGAAAAGAAGAGGAAATGCTACACCTTGGTAAATCTGCCCCTGTCCCAGCTATTTTGAGACCTGTAGCAGGCATCAAATATGAAATGAGCTCATTTTGTGCATAACATTTAAACATGTATCAGTATAAACATTTATGTTATCCATGTTATCTGTATATCTTTATCTATAGCTATATATGTGTGTGTGTGTGTGTGTGTGTGTGTGTGTGTGTGTGTGTGTGTGTGTGTGTGTGTGTGTGTGTGTGTGTGTGTGTGTGTGTGTGTGTGTGTGTGTGTGTGTGTGTGTGTGTGTGTGTGTGTGTGTGTGTAAATTAAAATGGATGTTTAATTTTGTGTGTAAATTAAAATGGATGTTTAATTTTGTATGTAACTTACATTTTTTCAAATGTAAATTGATCTTAACTATAAAATCCCAGATTAAGAAAGATTTTGAAGCAGAAATCTCTCCACTATTTCTGTCCTATTTTCTTCCCCTGTGTATTCGTGCAGGGACACAAACTAACCCCAATACATATTTTGTTGTTTTTATAGGTAGACATATTTTTGGGAAAATGACCACACCATTTATCTCTCTCTCATGGTGTTCAGCTTTTTGTACTGAGAAAGGTTTCAAATAATCTCTGGCCTGTGAAATTGACACACACACTAAAGGGCATTCCTACGATATAAAGCCTCCAGTGCCAGCATGCAGGGGAGGACACTATCTTGTTTTTACATTAACCTTTTAACCTCTTGTTCCTGACCTGGCTGATTCTTGTGCTATGATTTTTAATTAATGTGCATACATTAACATTCGCCTTTCTATTCTTTAAAACACAGAAAGTTGGCAAACATTAGAAAATTCCAGTTTATTTTAGAACCTTACATCCTTGTCATTATTCAATATGAACAAATCCTTGTTTATACTTACATGCACTTTTGAAAAGACCCCTTATGCATGCAAATAGAAACAAATGCAACAGTATCACTCAAAGCACTGACAGACAAACATGTTTTTTTTCAGTCCTCGTGGACATGAGAATTCCCAAAGACATCTGTAGACCAGTGTTTACTCATATGCTTGTTTAGCTATAAACAAATGTCAGAGGAACACCAGAGCTTGAGATACAGAGCAGTATTAATGTGAAACCCTTGATTTACAGTCACTCTGGGGAGATCACTGTCGCGGATGGCTGGATTCAGAGCAAAAACATATGGCCACAGTTTGCCACTGGATATTTTTCCCATCCACGATACAGGTAGTTCCTGATACAAGGTCCTTTTTTTATTTGTTTTGGACTCATTTTGTTCAAACTCTGTGTTGAAGCAGGAATTATTATTTTGGAATGAGTGGTAAGTAATTTCATTTAATAATTTTACAGGCTTATTTAGTGTACATGACACATGAGACAATTAGAAGCTATTCAAACACATATATCTATACACAGCTTGTTTACAAGGGCAATAATGTATACATACAAATATATATTTGTGTGTATTGTAAAATATGAATGTAAATTTGAACTAATATGGACTAATCTAGAGGTAAAGAAGCACTTCAAGAGACTTCCTGGCTCACTGCTCTTTTTGATGACCCTGGTTCCTCTCAATCTGTGCGATAGATTCACCTTGTTGATCTCGATGCCCAACACCTCCATTCCTTTCAGTATTGGTCGGATTGGGGCTGGAGCTCTTATCGTTATTAGTTCTGTAAACAGCAGTCCGGACCTTCTACAAGGTCACTGAGCTATTTGTACCAAGTAGAAAAGGAAGATTCACAATATTTATATATCATCTTTGATGTAATATGTTGTTGAATTTTTCATGTCAGGTCATCATCTGGATTACAATTGTGTGGATGATGAATGCAATGATCTATGTGGCCCAGGGAAAATTGTGGCGCTTTACCATAGACACAAATACAGTGCTTTCATCGGACCTTCTTGATAAAATGAATGTGGTTCTATTAACTTCCTTTCCAAGACAATTGAAGGCCAAAACAAATGAATAATAAAAATGAAGTCGAACGTATTTTTAAACGAAACGTGTCAAAAATAACAATCACTCACTCATTATATCATTACACAGACAATAGACTAGATAAATTAAGGTATCTGTCTTCTACAAGCGCAGAGTTCCAATTAAAGCTTAAAATTGACTTTTAACGCATGAAGGGCTATCAAAAAGTAATTACAAAAGTCGTTATAATCTCATTTGTCACAAGATATCATCATTACAAGACGAAGGACTATCAAATGTCCGTTGAGTAGGAAATGGAGCATTATCATCTGTTGCTAATTCTTAATTAAGGTCTGAGCAGTGACTGCTAAACTAGCAGCTTATTGGAACATTGCTGTCATCAGCCCCGTATGTGCAGATCAACAGTTTCTAGATAAGAAGGTCTGTTTTAATGTGTATAATGAACACACTTATTTCTTAAAATGCACTTTGCTTTCAGTTGCTGAATGTCTTTTTCTCTTGGCCCATTTAAATTCAGGCCTATCCGACCTTAGCAAGAGTGTTTGGACCTTTTACGAAACTAGGGGCTTTCTTTGTGGAAATCTGTAAGCAGTTTGGCTGGCAGCGCATTGGCATTATCTATGACAATAAACAGTCCTGGGCTATTCCCGTCGAGGGTATCAGGTATGTAATATACCTTGAAACTGAGAGGTGGAAAATCTATGTATATGTACATTTATTATAAACTGCATGTACATTGTAAAAATAAATAGAAAGTCATTTTTTATGGTAAAAGTGATTTTAAGTATATAATGTATATATAAGTATATATTAAGTACAAAAAAATATTGCACCAAGTAGAAAAGGAACTTCACTGGTTTATGTAGTTTGCATATAAATGTACCATTTTTTTATATGTTAGATCTAATAATTTACTGTTAATTAAATGTGTAAATTGACATTACCAGAATTGCCTGTATGTTACAGTTCACAATTGATATAAGTATATAGCAGTTAAATGTCTTGTTGATAAAAAACAAAAAAAAGTTACTATTATGAAGTCAAGAAGTTCATCTTAGAATTATTCAAATTCATTTTCTCGAAAGGTATCAAGCAGAGCACAATAACACCACATATCGAGGCCACGTATCAAGAAATCCATGGCTCTCTTTCTCAAAGATCCTTGTCGACCTGGTCCTGGGTCTTAACTGATGTGGCTCAAGTCTCTCGCAGTAAGAAAAATCCCATCTGATGCAAATTTGTTCTCACAAAAGCTGCAAGGAACTAAACAATGAAACTATCGTTTGTGGCCTTTTGCCTATACAGTTATTGTGATATCAGCACATGGAAAGGTGGTCCGCAGTTTGCTAATTGAAGCTCACAAGAAAGGCCTCACCAACAGAGATTTTGTTTTCTTTTGTTTCGAGCCATACGAGCAAAAGTTGTTATTTGGCAGTTTTGACTGGAAACAAGGTGTGTATTACGTAACCACAAAATCAATGACTGTACTCATAAAATGAGGCATTACTGAACATGATGTAATTTTCTATTTATAGTACATGATTTTCTTCTTTCTCAGGTGATGGATATGACTCAGTGGCCAAGCAAGCTTATCAGGCTCTGTTTTTCCTGTCTATGTATAAACCCAGTGATAAACGGTATCAGGCCTTCTCAGGGAATGTCATCAAAAGATCCAAAATAGATTTTGGCAATACATATGCTCTTAATGAAAAGGTTTGCTTTTATTATGCACACCAACAAAGATAGAGTTTATTGTCAATGATACCACATATACATTTTGGATGGAAAGCCATGTGATGGGAAATTTAGTTTGCTTTTAAATATCACTATACAAGTGAGATGATGCTTTAGCACAACTTTTAGGTTATTTCATTGTGACTTCTATTGTTTTAATTCCACAGGTGTCATATAGCAGCCATAGCCAATGATAGTGTCTGGCTGTATGCCCAGACATTAAACAAAACTTTGGCAGAAAAAGAAAACCCATATGATGGCTTAGCCATCACTAGACGAATGTGGAACAGAACCATTACAGGTTTGTAGAGCTTAAAATATATTCAGTGATTCCCAACTGGATTTAAGATTACATGTGCGTATGCAATGCTGTATTGTTTTGTACAATATTAGATAAAAGGAGGATATTTCTGGTTTTGATTTGTTTTCTGGTTACATGCTTTGTGACTTTTTGTTAAACAGGCATTCAAGGAGATGTAACTATTGATGCAAGTGGAGACCGTGAGTTAAATTACATGATGAATCAATTCCAAGGTAGTAATAACCAGTGTCAGGTGAGCCACTAGCATATGCTTACTATATAAACCAAACCAGTGCAAGCCATGTGAAAACTGCTCTGCTATTCTGAATTGCATTTGTCAAATGAGTCATAGGGTTCTCCACACTGGTCATTGCAATCTATTTTGGGAATTATAAGGCAGCACAAGGGGTTTAAATCAAGTGGCCTGGAGGACGGACAACTCCTCCCAAAGACTCTCCAGACTGTGGCTTTCATGGAGAACTCTACATCAATCATTGGGCACGCCGGGCTCATTGGAAAAACATGACTGTGGTGACAATTCTGCAAAATTATAATACATAACTTCTTGCACATTTCGTGACACTTGTGAAATGTTAAGTCTGTGGCAGAGGCGTGTTTTTCAATGATGGGTTGGTGTTTGGACTTTCATGGCCTCTAGGTTTAAGGTATCTAGGTATTTTACTGTCCTTCATTCGTTAGTCTTGAAAGTGTGATAATAACGCACAGCAACATGATATGAGGCTTGGAATCGTATTCGTGCACTTCTGCTTATCAGCTCTGTAAAGGGGCCAGTTAAAGGCTATAGCAGGGTTCCTCAAATCTTTCGCTGGAGGTCCAATCTGCTGCAGAGTTTAGCTCCAACCCTGATCAAACTCGCCTACCTGTGATTTTCTAATGATCTTGAAGACTCTGATTAGCATGCTCAGGTGTGTTTGATTAGGGTTAGAGCTAAACTCTGCAGGAATGGTCCAGATTTGAGGATGCCTGGGCTATAGTAACTTTGTAACTTTGTTTCCAATAGGGGGCACCAGATACCCAACTTTGCTCCATACACATTCGTTCACACTCCACTCTGCCTTTGGCTTATCACCCCTTCATTTTCATTTTTTTTGGCATTGCCCCATACTTTAACTTTGATTAAAAATGGGGGGAAAGAACAAAATCTTGAATAATGTACCAATGCCTGCAAGATCCAAATGTCCAACTCTGTGGCAATATAGATTACTCAGCTATTCACTGACTAAATCTCCCCCAAGCTAACAGGTCGAAGTAATAAAGCCTGGACAGACTTATGCAACCAGATATAATTTTTTTATCAAAGGTGACTGGATGTGACTGGTTGATATTGCATTCCTACATATTTACGCTTGGTGGCTTCCAGTCTTGCTGTATCATAATTCTATAAATGGACGTAGTTGCACTTTGACACCAAGGTGCTAATCACCCAGCAGATCCCGCAAATCGCAAATGTGTGAGTTTTATTTTCAGAGAGACAATTCTTGATTGCTTTGGGGATTATTGCTGGCTTGGTGGCCTCAGGGACCCTTGCAATCTGTGCTTTATACAGGTAATAGTTAAAGTGTGTATTTTTAACTGCTCTTAAACATTATTAATGCCGAATCAAGTGTAGAAATTAGGTAATTTGCATTGGGGAAAAAACGGTGTTAAAGGCACACCTTAAGAAAAAATGTGCTATTCACTGCACCTAAAATGTAGGCTATAATTGCAGAAAAATATATAGGTTGAATTAAACATTAATGGAGCAACAGATTTTGTGTGAAAATAAATCATTCAAGTTGTTTATTTTGTTTAAAAATCATATAAATGTATGAGCTGGCAAAGGGGTAAAAGACTCACCAGCATGGAGTAAAAGGCCCACGGTATTGATACAAATACTTGAGCTACAATAATGTTATTATTTTTTTTTTGTATCATGTCTAAGTTAATACTTGTTCAAAACAATTACTTTAGCAAAGTTTGTACTATTTTATGCTTATTTTGAAAAATAAAATAATACATTTTTGTTCAATAAATATACTGTCATTAAAATAGGTTATGTTAATATAAAAATATATTTGAAAATACAGAAACAAAATCATGTTAATAAGTAAAGATTCTCAAAGTATATATTTACAGTAGTAACAACAAATTATATTATATGATATGATTAATATCATGTTTTTAAATATGATGATTTCATTCTAAACATGGTGAATATCTCTAAAATGGACACCCAACATAATATATTATATTTACCATCTGAATCTAACTATGTCATATCAACAAATGGAAAAGTCAGCCATCTATTAATTATCATGTTAATTACTGTGCGCCTTTAGCCCCAACAGCGGGGGCTCTTTTTACCCAAAATACCATACTTTTACATATTCTTTCATTATTTAAAAACAGTTGCTTTAATTATCTTAAACAAAACTGAAAATCATAAAGAAGACACTTATATTTAAATATTTGCAATAATGTTAGCCATTCTCATTTGCTACTTAAATCTACAACATTTTAAAAAACATAAAATATTAGATCAAGTAAGCACAGAATCAACTTTGTGCTGCTGTGCACGATCACGCCAAGGATCAGACAAATATACACGTGCATCTTGAAAAGCAAATGTTTTGGAAAGCCATCATCGCCTTTAGTTGTACAACTTTTTTTTCTACCCAAGAGATTTGTTTTTGCTAGTTACACCATTTTTATTTATTCTGGATGTAAGATTTGCATGCATACTGCATTATGTTGAAACATTATGTTGGTTTTATTGTTCATGAATGCCAGACTAAATTCCGCTGAAACTTTAGAGCTGATGCCCACAAATGCAAACCTTAATCAATCAGCTCCACTGCTGTTCTTCAGTTTTTCTCAGTATTTCAGGATTTATTGGCTTTGTAGAAATACGGCCTTAGATTTTTTGTCTTCAGATTAAACTGATATTTATTGTTCAAACACAGAGGATGCTGCAGATGTGTGGACATCATACTATGATGTCGTATGATGGAATTAATGCCAGAAAGGTTTCGAAAGGATTTAATGCATTATAAGTTGATTAAGTAATTCACAATCTATTTTGTAATGAGATAATTGTGAGGCAGAAATATTACACTTCTAGAGATACACCTAACCTCATTATTGTTTTAATTGTGGTTT
The DNA here is from genome assembly GCA_027422405.1 of Ptychobarbus kaznakovi. Taxonomy (NCBI): domain Eukaryota; kingdom Metazoa; phylum Chordata; class Actinopteri; order Cypriniformes; family Cyprinidae; genus Ptychobarbus; species Ptychobarbus kaznakovi. Next base: position 6,988,342 of record CM049799.1, read on the forward strand.
GTTTAGATGGAATTACTACATGCTTCATGAATGAATCTATTACATCTAGATTCTCCTCTTTGTGGTTCAGTCCCACAGATCCAAACCCATTCAGGTTTCTTTGGAGTCTATAATTTGCAGCATGCAAGACAAGCCATCGGCACAAAGAGCCGCAGTCTACAAAGTGAAGTATTTTGGATCTTATGCACTGCATTCCGACATTATGTACACTGTAAAACCAATTCTGTAGTTTTTACAAAATAATTCTGGCAGCTGTGTGGTTGCCAGAATAATTTAGTAAAAACTACAGAAACACTGTAAACACATTTACAGAACAAAACTGTAAAATGTACAGTATAAACTGTAATGTACAAACAAAAAAATCTGAATGTAAACCACTAAATTCAACAACACACACTGCCATTAAAACCTGTTTTTAACATACAGACAACCACTATAATAATGCAGATGGTAAAAGAGAAAGCCACAAGAAGAATCAAAGCTCATCACAAGTAGTTCCGCCACAAGCAGAAGTATATACTAATATATAGAAGGTGAACAGAGTCATTGACGCAAACACAAAACACAATCATGGTAACACACATGATACTTAAATAGTGCAATAAACTTTCATTAAACAACAGAAGATGTAACATAAATCCCAAATGCACATAACTGATAAAGTTTAATAAGCTATTAAAAAACATGATTATTTGAACAAAATAATTTCAAATGTGGAGTGTCACGCAGGTAATTCTTGGAATGGCAGTTTACAGTTTTTGACTGTAAATTATACATCGATTTGTTATTTTTACTTCTAAAAACTGTAATTTGTAAAATTAACAGCATTTTACTGTAAATTACATGAAATGTCTGGTTAGATCTTTTACAGTTTTTTCCTGTATATAGTACGGGAACATACTGTTAACCTATCAACAGTTTTTTCAGAAGCGTTTTTACAAAATTTTACAGTTAAAATTACACATCTTTTTACAGTGTAGAAGACAATTTATGCTACAAAACACTGGGCATGACTTAGTTGCCAATAAAACGATTCATAGTTAATAATAATAAAAAAAACTCACTTTCAGGGGACAATTTGTTCTGTTTGCTTTCTGAATTTAAGAAGCAACTCAAACATGTAAACTCTGCTTAAAACATTGACAAATGCATTTCATTTTATTATACAATATGTCAGCGATATGATGTACCTCAATCAGTACCTCTGTGTCTTCAGTGCAAAGATTCAACCCACTATAACCTTTGTAAATCTATTGGAGCGGTGCTGGAGACCCCTCAGCCCTTCATTCTTACAGAGTACCGCCCTAAAGGAAGCCTGCAGGTGCTATTACACAGATCATTGTTTCTTTTATATCAGCATTTTCAAACAAATGTATTTCTTCAGGATTTTATTATCAGTTTTTAATAATGGCTTTGGGACTGGTGGTAATCATTACAGTAAATTTATTGTAGCATATATTTGAAAGAATACAGCTACAAAATTAATGTTTGAAATACAATTTATGTGGTAGAACATAATATCAATGTATCTTCAAGTAAAGTTTACCTCAGACCTCATTTTGTTTTAAAATTCCAGAAAGCATTCTAGTAGAATAGCTTTCTGAGTTTTCGTAGTTTTCTGAGTTGACATAATTATTGTTACATTTTTACTACACCAGCAAAAAAATATACATTTTGTTATAATTTACTCTCTTTATGGAAAGAGCTGTATATATTCTTAAAATAAAATTCTAGATTTACAGTTTTGGAACAATGTGAAATAATGACTGAATTTTTGGGTGAACTGAAAAAGTTGTGTCCTTGAATGGCTGGACACTGTGGATTTTGGACATTAACGCTGTGGTTTATAGTCAAACTGGCATTATAAAACAGACATCAGATGTAGGGCTGGATCGAGCTTGACCCTTTGTCTGGGTCACTGGTAACTGACTGGAAGCCCTGATGATGGACTGAACTTTTAAGAAGCAAAGAATGTTTAGAGCTCCATACATAAACACAAATATGTTGCACATATAAATGCAAAATGTAGATCATTTTGTTTAGATTTTAAAATATGTTTTCATTTTAAGCTCTGCTGTGGAGTGCACTGGAGCTGCTGAGGGAGTCCATGTCAGCTAATGGTACTAAAAAAGGTGACATCTACAGTTTTGCCATTATTGCTCAAGAGGTAGTATGTCATAGAGGGCCTTTCTACATCCCCACTGTCACTTCAGTGCTAGAGGTATGGTAATACACTCCTCTCCCTCTCTCTATAAAGCCTCTTTTCATTGCATAAGATAAACCATTTCAGATGGACAACTGTGCAGGACTGTTGATGACTCTCTCCCTGTCTGTTTTTCAGAGATTGTAGAGAGGGTCAGGGCGAGAGGCTGTAGCCCACTGAGGCCTCACATAGACCCATCGGAGGGTGTAGAGGGAACTGGAGGGAATCATAGTCAGCTGCTGGAGAGAGAAACCTGCAGAGAGACCAGACTTCTCTTCTCTCAGGACTGCCATCAAGAAACTGTCCTAATGGGTCAGCAATGAAGCAAGACACAGAGAAATAATGTTATTTATTTAAAGGGATCATCGGATGCCCATTTTACACAAGTTGATATGATTCTTTAGGGTCTTAATGAAATATCTGTAACATACTGTGGTTAAAACTTTTCAATGGTAGTGTAAAAAACACCTTCTTTAGCCTGTCAAAATCAGCTCTGTCTTCAGCACGCTGATCTAGTCCATGTTTCTTTAAATCCTAGTGAGCTCTGCTGACTCCGCCCCTCTCTTCCGTGGAGTGACGAGCAGATCATAGATATGTGTAGATTCCCTTTTCGACCGCTCCAGATAAGTTGACTCGTCAGCCATCCCGCATTCATCATAATAATCAATGAATATTCAAAGATATACAAGCGTATAACTCAACCTGGTCTCATAAAAATCCGTACCTATGTGCACTTTTTTTTTACATACCTTACTGAACATTTTGCCGCAGTTTCAAAGATAAATGTCCACGGAGTAGCGCTAAAACACAGGTTCAATACGTGAACCCTGGCACATTTTTATTATGTTGATATAGGCACGTATTGCTGTGTTTTTATTATGTTACTTCAGGAACGTATTGCGGCTGTTCAGAATTCAAATATTCAGGGACCGTTGCTAAAAATGTATGTTCTATCGTGTTGGAAATATGCCCTACACCAAACCCAACCCTTAAACCTACCCGATAGTGTTGACAAATACAAAACTGATATAAAAACATATTTGTTGATGCAACCATGCTATTTGAACTTCCTTATATGCAGATTTGAAATGTTTTGTTAAACTGTAGTAACACGGGATTCGAACCGGAGTTCCTTGCCTCTCAATTACGTCTCCATACTCTGTGAGCTACCGAACACACCTACCGTCTATGAAAACCAATAGATCGAGGATCGGAGCATTCACTTCAAAGCAAAAGTAACATTAATCCTCTGCGTCTTCAGCAGCTCAGATGTCGGGAGTAACTGACGACTGCTATATTCATTATTACATCCAACAACTAAACACTTAAATCGCTTAATCTCATTAATCTCGCTTAAAACGAGACATCTCGTCTTCCCCTGCACCGGAGCTGACACAATGGCGGACAGCTCTCAGCTCACTCAGAGCGGGTCTAAGGTAAGGCGGCCTTGTCAATCAACTCTCGTGGGAGGGGCCTGTACAGAACTACGTAATTCTGACAAGAACCTCAGAACAGCCTGGTTTGAGAAAGGGGAGCTTTTTATCATTATAGGATGATGTGTACACACACCTTCCAAAAACATTTTTGTTCAAACAACTTGTAAAGTGAATTTTGTATCCGATGACCCCTTTAAGAAAGTCTACATCTAATTTATTTTACACTACATATAGTCAATATAGCCAATATACTGCAAGTCTAGTTGGTTTTTAGTTGATTTTATAAAATCAACTTTTTTCAGTGCTCAATTGACAGATTCAAATTCAGATGCTTTGAAAATAGGTTTAATTGAATCAAGAACCAGCTTCATAAATTGGATATCACTATATCTTGAACGGTGTTGCCGTGGCAATTTATTAAAGTAGCAGTCTTTCACAGTTTTGATGGTTTGGATTAACCCTTTAATTGCTGTATCCCTTAAAGCCAGTCTACCAGAGGGTTACTGTAAATGCATGGGCGCTGTGCCCTTTTTCTTGATGCCACTGTTGCACTGATGGCTTGGAAATATTCTGAAATTGCCATTTATTATGGGAAATTAACTGTGAAATGCTTAAAATTCTATAAACTTCACCAAATAACTTGAAATTAAATAAGTTTAAAATAAGTACTAAAATTGCTAAAACCAAAATAAAAATACATTAAAGATAAACAGAAATAACAACAACAACACAAAAAAATATATTAATAAAAGCACATAACAATTACTAAAGCTTAAATTAGAATGAAAATGAATACTGAAAATATGAAAATAAAAGCACATTTAAAATATTAATACATATTATAGTAGTATATAAATAATACTACATTTCTAAAATAAAGATAATATATTTTGTATAGTATCTTCACTCATTTATCTCAATCAGCTAATAAACCTTATATTCCTCATTTTTATTTTACATCATATACAGTATACACTATAAAACAGTGACATGTTGGCAGTTGGCACTTGAATACCACAGACCAAAACAAAGAGAACTACAGAACACTCTGACTTTCATGGTCCTCTCCGGACTGCACTTTTATTAGACTTTTTGCTGATACGATCTTCCCCACTTGCAGAGTAAGAGTCTCAAGTGAAGTCAGTGTTAACATTGAGATAAGTTTGATTAAAGGCACTTTAAACAAGCAGTGCTGAGGCATCAGTAGTGTACAGCTATCTCTCCTTCCCAATCTAATGCTGTCTTGACACTGCTAGAGTTACACGTTGTTCCTCTTTGTGCTTGTTTCAGCTCTAAATGAGGGTAGTTGTGAGTGACTAATGAGCACTTTTGAGGTAATAAAGAATAACAGGGCAGGGACACAGAGGACCATTAATTACACTTACAAATGACAGTGCTTAATCAGGTAGACAAACAAACAGGATATGGCCACTCAGGGGACCAGTGACACACAGCCCAGCGATCACAGAGTCCCATGAGAACACCCCTGTCACAACGTATCACGCTAAACATTTATACTGGCCTTGGAGGATGAATGGAGAGAGAGAGAGATAAAAAAGAGCAATGGTGTTGTGGTGTGCACTGATAAATGTTTACTTTGCAGCAAATGGCCCTTAAAGGGACAATACAGAATTACTGATTATTTAATGTGATAGCGCTAAAGCTAGTTAGTAGTAATAATACAAAAAAAAATAATTTTTTTTTTTGCTGAGCATTTGTGTGTGTGTGTGTGTGTGTCACAGGGGGTCTGAGAACATTCTGGAAAACCTGCTGTCCCGTATGGAGTATGCGTGTAATCTGGAGGAGATAGTCAGTGAACGTACCACTGAACTCCAGGAAGAGAAGAAGTGAGCAGAGGGACTGCCCACAGCAGATGTTGCCACGGTAACGCTCCAGATTAAAAAAAAAAAAAAAAAAATGAAAAAAATTATAATTTCTTCCTTTTAAACTCTTCTTCCTTTTTCCATTCTTTGATTTACAAAGTAAATATGCACATAGGCAATGAAACATCAAGCTGGTTTGCCATCGGCCAACGTCAAGCTGTCTTTGAGCACCTGTTGGTGTAGTTTTTGCAGTATGTTCCACTTGTTGGACCATCTCTTGGTGAGAGAGCTTACACTGATTGGCTGTTCAACTTAGCAAAACAGTGCTAAGAGGACAAGTCAAGTCAAGAGGACACACACACTTTTTTTGGCTCTTCCGGTTTGTCTTTTTGTGTGATGAATACAGACTACTGCCTCCCACTGGTATGGAGAGTTATATCCTCTCACGCAGGTGCAAGGTGAGCTAGTTGGCTGTTGCCTTTAGTCTTTAGTCAATATAAATATATATATATATATATATATATAAATATATATTTGACCATAGTCAGCTTTGTTTTCACTTTTTGTTTATGTTGGTTAGTTGTGTCTTGGCCTTAAAGGAATAGTTCATCCAAAAAAAATGTAACTTTTGTCATTAATTACTTGCCCTCATGTCGTTCCAATCCTGTAAGACCTTCGTTCATTTTTGGAACACAAATTAAAATGTTTTTGATGAAATCCGAGAGCTTTCTGACTCAGACAGCATAGACAGCAACAGAACTTCCATGTTCAAAACCCAGAAAAGTAGTAAGGAAATCGTTAAAATAGTCCATGTGACATCAGTGGTTCAATCCTAATGTTATGAAGCTTTTTGTGCGCAAAGAAAACAAAAATAACGACTTTATTCAACAATTTCTTCTCTGGACGATTTTAACAATGCCCTTACTACCTTTCTGGGTCTTCAATGTAATAGTTCCGTTGCTGTCTATGGGAGTGTCAGAAAGCTCTCGGATTTCATCAAAATTATCTTAGTTTGTGTTTCCAAGATGAACGAAGGTCTTACAGGTTTGGAACGACATTAGGGTGAGTAATTAAATGACATCATTTTCATTTCTGGGTCAACTATCCGTTTAATGCTTAACATGTTCAAAGGTTTTATAGTGATCGCAAATTTAAAATATACAATTCTGCAAGACTGCATATATGCTTGTGTTAAAATGCACTTGACTCATTTGATGAATTATTGCTGCAACACAAACATCTTGTTTAATAAAATGATGTTGACCATCTCATTATATTAACTCAGAATCTATATTAACACCTGATTTATGTATAACAGAGGTATGTTTGCACTAAAAAGAATGCAAATGACTTAATTTAAATATGGTATACTGTACTGTTTCAGCGCATTGAAACTGGTTAGCTGACCCAAAATAGAAAATTCTGTCATCTGTTACTTACGCTCATGTTGATCTAAATCCACATGCCTTTTGTTCTTCTTTGAAACAGAAATCAAGATATTTGCCCTTGAATCCCTCCACTTATTCACTCCAAGTTTTGACTCTTCAAATAGTTCTTAAAAACACAGTAAATGTCATCCATATAAATCAAGCTGTTTAATCCAAGTTTTCTGAAGATATCCGATCACTTTTTATGATGAGCAGATTTAAGTTTTTATTCACATTTAAAAATCGATCAATGCACATATATAGAGCAAATCAATATGGTAACTTGAAGCTCAAATTTAAATTTGTTCTTGCGTGCCAAGTTCTGTGAGTTTCTGTTTAGCACATTTTAATATAGAGAGATATATGTCAGATTTCTTTAAATCTGACATGTTTCGAAGATGAATGACAGTTTTGGGTAATTATGTAAATGATGACATAATTTTTATTTTTGGGTGAATTATCTCTTTAACACCTGGTTAAATTGGATATGTGAATTGGAAAAATTGGATAAAGTGAATATGATGTAGTTTTCTTGTTGATATCATGCAGGCAAAAGTGGCATGACTGTTCAGTGGATTCGACCACAACACTTCAGTTGCTAAAAACTTGCTTGCACCTGGCCTAACAAGCCTACGTGACAAGAACAGTGATCATCACCAAGCCCTCCACTTGATACCTGCCTTTGAAAAGTGTCTTTTTTCTTTTATTTTTAGATGCGTAGCTGCTCAGCTCATAGCGGGAAAGACAGTGAGAGCAGAGACCTACGACTGCATCACCATCTATTTCAGTGACATTGAAGGCTTCACAGCCATGTCGGCATCCCTCACGCCAATGCAGGTGATGAAAGGCGCAGAGACTCAAACAGCATCTCAGAGAATTTATGCCTAGTACTTTCTGAGTAGGCCTTACAGGCATTTAATTTTTTTTTTTAATAAAATTCACAGTGGTTAAAAAAAAAACTATGTAGGTCCTATGTGGGGTCATTTGTTCAGAATTTGATCATATTTAAAAAAATACATATGTCCAGAGCTATTTGGGGAGGTTTGAGGGGTTGCTGACTTCTGTTGTCTAAGACTTTGAAATACCCTACACTTGTTAAATGATGCATCTGCCTGTGTGTGTTTGTTTGTGTAGGGGTCTGTTGTAAGATCAAATACCCACATAGTACACTCTGGAATGGGTTTCATATGTCGCATAAGAGCTCCTGACATTACTAGATGACATGGCTCAAGGGCCAAAAACTCTACTCTGTCACGAATATCAGGCTATACTGTTAGCATAGCTGCTGGCTCGCTAGCCCGTCTGAGCCTCAAAGTGGAAATAATACATTCACATGAGGTTATTTTTGGACCATACTGAAGCCCACAGCTGAACCACAAAGGAAAACTATTGTCACCTTACAGAAACTTTGATCTCTGTATCTGTATCCTAAATGCCGACTGCTATAAACTGACCGAACTTCTCCTTTGCTGTAGGTAGTGAACGTGCTGAATGACATGTACACATACTTCAACAATATCATTGACAACCACAATGTTTATAAAGTACATAATTTGAATTCTTCAACATCACGTGAGATGATTTTATCCATTGTAGGAAATGGGTTGCTTCATGTGTCCTTTGCTGTATCCAGGTAGAAACCTACAAGAAATGGAGACGACCATGCAAAAGAAATAGCAAGAATGTCATTAGCTGTAGTGCAGGGCATGAGGAGCTTCTACAGTCCACACATACCAGAGCAGCAGCTGAGGGTCCGCATTGGAGTTCATTCAGGTAATAACAGGATGGTGACAGCTCTTTGGCTGTGCTTTTGTTGTATATTCACTGGCCTGCACTGACCTTAAAAAATAAAAAAAAAAAAAACACAAAAGGGCTCAGGAAATGAGCGTACTGGGATTGTAATTTATCTAATGTAAAGCAAAAAGGTGTTTGTTTGTTTGTTTTTTACTAAAATATGAACAAACATACAAGGGTGTCCAATCTTAGCAGTAGTTCAAGAGCTAGGTTGGCAAATTTCTTTTGTCAGCCAAAATATTTTCCTCATCCCTGTCACGGTGCACACACGAGGGAGGAACAGGAACACGCAGACGAGGATATAAACTCAAATGATAATATTTAATAAGGACATCAAGGCAGGACAAGACAGGACTCACAGACAGGATACACCGGGAATAACAAGTAGACCAGACCATTTAACTCAACAGGCATGAACTAATATACACAGGTAAATCATAGATAACGAAACCAAAATTTCCCTGGGGAAGTTAGGGGGTATAAGGAGCCCTCCGGGGCTAAACAGACAGGACAGTACATGGATAGCCCTCCAGGGCTAAACAGACAGGGACAGGACAGGACAAAACAAAACAAAACAGGAAGCCCTCCAGGGCCAGACAGACAGGACAGGACAGCCCACACGGGCCAGACAGACAAGACAGGACATCCCACAGGGCCAGACAGACAAGACAGGACATCCCACAGGAACAGAAGCCCTGGGCTGGCTCGGAGGCTGAGGCTTTCTCCAGGAGTCACCAGGAGTCAGGGGCCTCACAGGGTCAGCGACCGCCTCCACTTTCTGCAACAAGGGGGCAGGCGGCTAGAATGGCCTCCATGGCCAACACGAGGAGCCGCCTGCCCCAGACAGTCTCCATGGACAAGACAAGGTGTTTTTAAATGTTCCTGTGGGCACAACAAGACAGACACAGGCACTGGCACTGGCCGTGGCCGTGACGTGTGGACTCAATCCACGGGGCTAGGGATTGCGGCGGCCAGCGGGCATGAGTCAGCGTCGATCCGTGGGCTTGAGTCAGCGGCAATCCGGCAGGCTTGAGTCAGCGGCAATCCGGCGGGCTTGAGTCAGCGGCAATCCGGCGGGCTTTAAGACAGCGGCGGGCGTAGTCAGAGGCGGGCCGGGGGGCATAGAGGCGGGCCGGGGGGCATCAGAGGCGGCCCGGCGGGCATTGAGGCGGCCCGGCGGGCAGCGGCGATACGGTGGTGTGATACGGTGGTGTGATCTCCCGCGAATTGCTACCTGGGGGAGCGGCAACCCGGGAACTAGGCAAGCTGCCGGCGGGCTTTGGACGGACACCTCCGCCGGCGACGGACACCTCGGCGGGCATCGCGGGCAGGGCCTTGCGGCCAGGGCTTGCGGCCACTCGCGCCACTCGCGGTGATCCCGCCGAACTCCCACGCCGTCTTGCATGGGCTACGCCGTGGTGGGATGGGCTATGGTGGGAACGAGCGGCGACTTCCCTGCCGCGGGACAGACAGACAGGAACAAAATAACGAGCGGCGACTTTCAAAAACGAAAACAAAACGAGGTGCCGCGGGACAGACAGACAGGAACAAAATTCATGGTCTGGTCTTCTGTCAAAACGAAAACAAAACGAGGTGCAATGGGCGCCGCTTACGAGGGAGGAACAGGAACACGCAGACGAGGATATAAACTCAAATGATAATATTTAATAAGGGACTGGCAGGACATGACAGGACAAAGACAGGACTCACAGACAGGATACACGGGAATAACAAGTGCACACACGAGGGAGGAACAGAAACACGCAGACGAGGATATAAACTCAAATGATGAACTAATTTAATAAGGACACAGGTAAATCATAGCAGGACATGACAGGACAAGACAGGACTGGAACACAGACAGGATACAACTCATAATGAATGAAACAAGGACAGGAAACAAAACAAATAGACCAGACCATTTAACTCAACAGGACACAGGAGGCAGGAACAGATACACACATAAAATACAGAACCCTAAATCATAGACAATCCCGTTTTTGGTAGACAAACACAGCTTCAAGGTGCTCACTCTGCTTTGAGTGTCTGGTAAAAACTTGACAGGAAACAAACCAAATATGGACACAGGAGGCAGGAACAGATACAAATATTTACACTATAATTCAAAATTATGAAAATAATAATAATATAAAAAATAACCCTGAAATCCCTTTTTGTAAACTATAATTTAATAGACTCTGAGTGTCTGGTAACCTCTCAATATTTCCAATTTTCCAACCTGACAATGTTCTTTGAAAAATGTACACTATAATTCAAAATTATGATTGTAAAATAATAATAATAAAAAAATAACAACAATACTACTATAATTTAATAGAATGAATGAATGAATGAATGTCTACTTCACAAAAAAAAATATATATAAAAGCGAAAAAGAGAGAAATAAAATTCTTTGAAGCTTTCTGTTCAAAAGTAAATAAAGTTCCACAAAAAAATATATATAAAAGAACAAAAAAGAGAGAAATAAAATTAAGCACTAAATTAGCATCTTGTAATGATTTCTGAATGATCATATGACACTGAAGCCTGGAGTAAAGATGCATACATTTCAGCTTTGCCATCACAGCATTTTAAAATATTTCAAAACAGAAAACAAAATAAAATATAAATAAAATGAATAATCCTCTCTATGTATAAAATCCAATATACAAATATAGCAAATAAAAAAATATATCAGCATGCATAAAATGATGCGCAATATATTGTAAGAAACATATGGAACAGATTGTTAAGCATTGTAAAGGTTTGGGGGACTACTTCTCATAAATACATTTGATTATGACTGGTTGTTTATACAGTGCATTTCATTTCTTCTCTCTCTCCCCCTTTTCAGATATGTTTTCAATAGAAAACCAATGACACATTTGTATATTCCTTCTGATTTGGTCAATTTACGCATAAGAGGAGTGTTTATGCTGCTCAGGCATTCATGCAGTGATTTCAGCTTGCCAACTTGGCTTATGACACATATAGGAAAAATTCAAATACAATACATCATTATATAGTGTCACCATTAAAGAGCTACTTAAGGCACACAAAACATCTGAGTAGTGGAGAAGGATAAACTCTATTTATAATGTGTTTGTTAAAACTACTAAAGCTTGTGGAAAAATACAGAATCATGAAAAACATTTATTTTGCTTGTTACAGGGCCTTGTGTCGCAGGGGTTGTGTGTCTGAAAATGCCACGCTACTGTTTATTTGGAGACACTGTGATTACTGCCTCCAGGATGGAGACATATGGATTACGTAAGATCACTCATGAAGGATGTACTGACAGCAGATTAGGAAGATATGTCAGAGAAGCATTTTAAATGAAACCCATGCGATTGATCTGACCCCTGCCTTGACCTCTGCACTTTTTTTTGACCGGCTTTTAATTATGTAATAGTGGAGGTAGACATCGTATCGTTTATATTTCCCTTTCAGGATCCACGTGAGCAGTTCCACCAAGTCTCTCCTTGACACTTTCAGGTCTTTCCGCTGTGAACTGCGAGGTTTCTGCCACTTTGACATTCACCTCAGTAAGCATCATATTGCTTTCATCTCGCCTGTCTTACCACATCACAACAATCTGATTCGCTCAGCTGATTCTTTTCACACATTTATTTTAGGATTGGTGCTTCAAAATTACCAGCACTAACAGTGACACATCCATTGTGTTACAAAACCATAGTGTAATAAAATGACTTCATAACTAACTACAATCACGGCTGTAAACATTCATATCCGAATCTGTATACATGGCAACATCATTTTAGAAAGAGTGGAAATATTTATTCGGTAACGAGTCACAGCTGGTAAGGACTTATAAATAGAGCTCAATAGCCTCCTCTTAACAACACGTTTTCAAAGCATCGGAACTACTCTCACAACCTTGTTCTCTTCTATTTCAGGGAAAGGGCTGGGCGAGGACATACTGGCTTTTGGGAGAGGACTACTAAACCAGAACCCTTTTTAAATACTTTTTAACATAAAAAAAGAGTAGATTTTTTTAAAGAATACATTACATTATTTTCTACTTTGTTTTGCATGTTTGCGGTATTTTAGTTCAATAATCAAATTTCTGAGTAAAAATGTTTGGGGTTGGTAAGATTTTGCTATACTTTTGCATTTCATTTAACAAAAAATATTACAAATATATTATTACACATACACAGGTCTGGACTGGGACAGAAAATTGGCCCTGGCATATTTTAGTCCAGGCGCCCACCTGCTCCACCACCACTTCTCTCTCTGTGTGTGTGTATATATATATATATATATATATATATACAGTCAGTGAGGAACTCGTCACCTAGACATCCATCGGGTAAAGACCACTGGAACCAGTGGACTGCTTACACTCTGACTTTGCTGCAGTTGGAACAAACTACTGGTTGTCTGGCCGGAGGGGAACTGGCCCCCCGACTAAGCCTGGTTTCTCCCAAGGTTTTTTCTCCATTCTGTCACTGATGGAGTTTTGGTTCCTTGCCGCTGTCGCCCCTGGCTTGCTTAGTTGGGGAATCTTCATTTCCAGCAATTTTATCGACTTGATTGCACAGATATTATTTAAACTGAACTGAGCTGGACAATGCCATCACTAAATTCAATAATGAAATGCATTCAGCTGAAAATTGAGTGTTAAATCCTGTCATTTTACATTATTGACACAATTTGCCTATTTTGATACTGTGCAGTGCTTTGTTACAATTTGTATTGTTAAAAGCGCTATATAAATAAAGGTGACTTGACTTAACTTGACTAAGAATAATTCTAATAGTCAATTCTACCACAGGGCATTTTTGTTGGATTGTATTTTGTAATCTGTCACCTATATGGACACTGCTGTGTGCAGGTCATTACATTAATAGCATTCCCATTCCACAGTTGACCCTCTGTGATTCATTCCCTTTCTGGCTTTTAACCAGACATCTCTAGCTTGCATTGCCACTGGAGCTTTCACTAAAAGCCTTTAACTGTTGTACTATATTGACAGCAAACCTCTAAAAACTCATTGAAAGGGATTGCCCACATCGGCATTACTCCTTCCTTGCTTTCTGGTAACCTTTGCCCCCCTATCTCAGGGGTCGTAAATGCACAATTTACAGACAAAACATTGCTGTGTGTTTTTTCAATGGGAAATATGTTTTAAGCACCATCAGTCTGCTGTCTGTGCACTTTTGGAGTTAATGGGAAATGTATCTGACTTTGCTAGAATTTGTTCCTGCAGATAATCTTCAATTCAAACACAAAATATATCTGTTAAATTCATGATTGAAACTGATTTAAATAAAATATTAACTGAAAAACAAAGGATTTTTATGATATGCCATGCTTTGATACAAGACTGACTTGTCTGAAAAAATGTGTTGTTTGATCTGATGCTGAAGATTGTGTGACTTTGCTAGCTTCTTGTTTTAACACTCTCAAGGCAGTTGGCAACTATTTTATATTTTCGGTAACTAGTGGCTAATTTATATGAATGCGAACATCTCATTTGTACATTTCTGTACAATCTACTTATGCCCCATTAACAGGTTTGGGGATGGACTTTCATGTATAATGTCTTTGTAAAAATTGCATGTTTCCATACGAATCGCATGAATCCATCTGAAATTGCAACCTTGTGAAATATCTATTTTATATGTTGGCCTTAGAGTTTCTGATGTTTTACTGATACCATGCACATCTATTTTTGCCTAGTGTTTGGACATTAGAATGATCCAACCCCCAAAATAATTAAATAAATAATATAAAAATGTTCCAAAAGCAAGCATTTTGACTTGCTCGTGAATACAGTGGGACAACAAATATTTGATCTCCTGCTGATTTTGTACGTTTGCCCACTGAAAAAGAAATGATCAGTCTATAATTTAAAAGGCAGGTTTATTTAAACAGTGAGTGACAGAATAAAATAAATAAAACATTTAGGAAAACACATTTCAAAAAAGTAATTAAATTGATTTGCATTTTAATCAGTGAAATAAGTATTTGACCCCTTCTCAAAACATGACTTAGTACTTGGTGGCAAAACCCTTGTTGGCGATCACAGAGGTCAGATGTTTCTTGTAGTTGGTCACCAGGTTTGCACACATTTCAGGAGGGATTTTGTCCCACTCCTCTTTGCAGATCCTCTCCAAGTCATTAAGGTTTCGATTCTGACGTTTGGCAATTCGGCTAATTTGAGAATGATTCAGAATGAATCATTCAGATCTCCTGATCTGGCATTCAGATCAGACGGCCTGTACATGTGCTTTCTTTCAGCAGGGGCCTGTACATTCACTGCTTCTTGAGCAGTAGGGATGTTCAGTCCTTCACTGGCTTTCTTAGTGTGTATGTTTCTCTTGGTGCTGACTGATCCCAAATTACAAGATCTCCCGATCCTCCTGTGCTGATAGTTCTGTGCTGATGATCATTGAAACTCCAAAGGGAGAACTCCACAAGCCCCAGTCGATCTTGCAGGACCCTTCCGAGGTTTCATTGACAATTGTTGTGTCTTCAAAGTTGTCACCTATGGTTTGACCTATTCCAGCTTGGCGAAGGTCTTGTAGGTCATTCCAAATTTGTGTAGTCCCTGACATCCCTGACATGATAGTTAGATAGCTATGGTATTGAAGCCATGGTCTGAGTTTGGATGCTCTCTGTAGACAGATGTCTTCTTATACAGGTAACAGATGCTTTTAGACAGATAACAAGCTTAGACTCCTTTCAAGAGAGTGCTCCTAATCGCAGCTCCTTACCTGTATAAAATACACCTGGGATCCAGAAATCTTGCTAATTGATTGAGGATCAAATACTTATTTGACTCATTAAAATGCAAATCAATTTATAACTTTTTAGAAATGCGTTTTTCTGGATTTTGTTGTTGTTGTTATTCTGCCTCTCACTGTTCAAATAAATATAAAAATTAGACTGATCATTTCTTTGTCAGTGGACAAACGTACAAAATCAGCAGGGGGTTAAATATGTTTTTCCCCCACTGTACTTAATCAAATTCAAATACCCCGGGAATACTTGCTTTATATGTTTTATATCACATATAATGACAAAGAATGGTAGTGTTATTGTTAATATAGGCAGTTGGCCTAATGGAAAGTGTTGGACTTGAAACCCGAGGTAACCCAAGATGTGGGTTTGAATCCCGGCTCTGGCAGAGTGCCACAACTGAGGTAGACCCTGCAAGGCAACGAACCCCCAACTTCCCCTTACTGCAATGTCGGCTGCCCACTGCTCACTTGGATGGGTTAAATGCAGAGAACACATTTCTCCTCTTTATACTCTGAAATTGTTGTGACAAATAAAGCTATCTGAGCTTAATTTGTATTGTATTTTTTGTTGTTGTTGTTGTATATTAAAAACATAATGCAGAGTACTGTATGCATTTTACTAAACACTTTCTATGAAGTTGCTTAAGCTGCACTTGC
This sequence comes from Ptychobarbus kaznakovi, assembly GCA_027422405.1. Lineage (NCBI taxonomy): Eukaryota > Metazoa > Chordata > Actinopteri > Cypriniformes > Cyprinidae > Ptychobarbus > Ptychobarbus kaznakovi. Next base: position 7,004,452 of record CM049799.1, read on the forward strand.
TCCAAGATACATTTTTTTATTTACTAAACGCATAATAAAACATATTGCAAAATGGTTAAATTCTCTGCCTCTTTGCCTGATTAATAGCTGTTTATTTTACATATTTTAATTAAGACAGCTTTTTATCATCTCTTTTTATATTGTTCCATCACTTTTTAATAAAATATACTATCTCTCTCTCTCTTTTTTTACAGGATTTCCCTCCCTGTAAACAGGCCAATTTAGTCCTATTGTACCCTATAATCTACATTCAACACCCAATTTTAATGACAGCATTGATAGAATTCTAATACGATATATATATATATATTATATATATATATATATATATATATATATATATATATATATGTGTGTGTATATGTATTTTTTTCACCTTTCTGACCTGCCACTATTTGTGCATAGCTTTTGGAATGGATTTTTCTTTTTTTCCCCAGAGATTTTAATATAAACACATTCAGTTTGAAAAAGATTCCAAAATCAAGTATTTTGACTCTAATCACTCATGAATATTTTATTTTGATCTCTTAAAGGTGCACTGCGAGCTCTTGTTCAGAATTCAAAGCAAATCATGTTTGTCTTGTAATTCATTTCTTACTCGGGTTGCTGCCTGCTTCCTGTAATATAGTATATAATGTATCCCTTAAGTAGCAATGGCACTCATCCAAGACCACTTCAGCAATTTCCCTCCGGTTAAGATTCTTGTCACGGAAGCCAGATCAGTGTCCTCTGAGAGGTGCTTTCTTACAATGAGCCAAGACCCCAAACAGTTGATTTGTTTTACGCATTGAACGTGCTGATGGGGTTACTTCCTCCTTGTGATCACCCTGTTGTGTCGGTGTTGTTATAAGCTACATACAGGTCATGTTTACAGTAGAAACGGTTTCTGCAGTGTGTTTGTTTTGGCTTTATGCCTTGTTGGCACTGACGTGCTGTGGACAGTCATTGGTTGGATTAGTAATTATGGGCGGGGCTAGCTCATATTGTACGAGCGCGGCAGTGTTGTGTGAGAAGGGTCTTTAGGAGATGTGCCTGGATGGCCCTGGGCTTTCCTCACTGACCTGTGACCGGCTCCGCAAACATCCCATCAATCTCCAGAGCCTGTCAATTTCTCCCTGCTTACCACTCCACAACTGTGGGCTGTTTTCTTTTGTGATGACCTGATAAGCGGCTGCCATGAGTGGTTTTAAATACTTGATGCAGAGCATTGTTCTTGTTAAATAGACGCGCCCGGACCGAAGTTAACTTCCGCTGTGTTTGTAACGGGCTGTTAGTGGCGCCGGCTAACAGGAGAGTTTTAGGTTGTTGTGCTGTGGGACCCAAATTTATTTATTTGTGGCACCCACCAGAATCCTTTTCCAAAAGGCTTTGTTGAACAGACTGAAAAAATCAAAACGGGCGCATATCCTGCTGAAGGACACTTCTTTAGAAAAATGTGTGATGTCCATTTCATCTTGTAAAAGGCAAGCTCCGTTTAGACGGGCGCAAACCTGTTATTTCTCCTGCTTTTATTTCCTGCTGGCGATTGTTAACTTAATCTCAGTCCGTCTGAAAAGCAAACATATTTTGCTTGTTAAAAAAAATAATCTACCAGCGTAGCTGTTGTTATTTTTTATGCATTTTAGGGCCACAAACCGCGCATGTAATTTGTTTATGTTGTTGCTTTTTATGACGCTAACCCAAACATGAAGAAGGATATCCTGCTTTCTTTACTGGCAAAGACTATATTTATTGCTTAAAAAAATACCAAGGTACAGTACATCTTTCATTCAAGTAAAAGCATAATAATACAGAGTTTTTAAAAATGCCCAAATTATTATGCTGCCTCTTTACCTGCTTAAATAGCCGTTTATTTTACACAATCTGTATTATTTGTACACAAATTATATTGTCCCAATAATATTCAATAAAAATTAAAATAGATTTTTCAACTTAATACATTTTATTTTCTGGAAGGTGGACGTTTCCCCCCTCATTTTAATACTTAATTTTAAGTGCTATATTTTCTATTTTGTCATAATGCATTGCATTCTTTTAAGCTTTAATCACAAAACTTTAACAACAGTATTATTAAAAATGTAATTGAATACAATGTCTCTTAAAAATGTTCATATTGCAGTGGATGGATGGATGGTTAATTGGGTGGATGGATGGATGGATGGATGGATGGATGGATGGATGGATGGATGGATGGATGGGTGTATTGATGGAAGGTTACTTGGATAGATGGATTAATGGATGGTTAATTTGGTGGATGGATGGATGGCTAATTGGGTGGATGAATGGATGGATGGATGGATGGATGGACAATTGGGTAGATTGATGGTTAGTTATTTGGATAGATGGATGGATGGATGGAAGGTCAATTGGAAAGATGGATTAATTGATGGATGAATGGCTAATTGGGTGAATGTATGGTTGCTTATTTGGATGGACGGATATATGGATGGATGCTTATTTGAATGAATGGATGGATGGATGGGCCAATGCAACGTGTGCAGCGTGTGGAAATGTAATAGGTTACAACAATTACCCTACTTAAAATGTAATGTAGTCTTTTCAATTACTTTATAAAAGTGATTACATTTGATTACTTCAATTTCTAAGGTTTTCCAATTCTGCGCAGGCAGGGTTAAACTTACAGTAGTGTTTAACTTTATTGTCATACAGTATAATATTTAAATTTTAAAGGAGACATTGGATGCTTCTTCATTTGATATAAGTGTGTCATACACAACAACCCTTGGTAAAAATGCATCCTTTTTTAATCCCCCAAAAGCCTAACAAAACTCTGGAGTGAATAACATTCTCCGTCCTCATACAGGAGGAGACCCTTCAAGGCACCGAACCCCAAACTGTGACACATCCCTGTGTGTTCACGGTGTGTGTGTGTGTGTGTGTTTGTGTGTGTGTGTGTGTCAGTTGGTCTTGGATGGTTAAATGCAGCCTGCTTTTTCAAGCGCAAAGGTTGTGGGTTCGAGCACATACTAATGAAAATGTATAACAGATGCTTTGGATAAAAGTGTCTGTGCCTGTAAATGTAAATGTAAAGGGGCTCCTGATGTAAAGAGATATACAAACACTGTGTTTTTTTACACACCGAGACCATTACATATGAATGACTGTCCCCTTTGAGCACAGCCACCTCAAAATCAGACTTACTTTAAAATCATTATGAGACAGATTTAAAATCCAATAAATATTTTAATAGATGGATTTTGAAATCCAAGGAGTGAAACACTGTGTGCCTTAGAAAAAAAAGTTATCTTAAAAAAAACATATACATAAACCCATATAGGAAATTTAAGAGCAATTGAAAATTGGTATTTCATATTTTAGAGCCACTCATGTATAAATTAAAGTATGTAGGAGGGTGTGTGTGAAAAAATCTCCCTTTTGTATCTTAACTACAATTTAATTACACTTGACAACTAATTACAATTACTTTTATTTTGAATTAAATTACTTGAACACAGTGTAATGTAGTCATTACCTTCAATTAATTCTGCTGCTTTATGTTCCATCATATTCATAATTAACAAAACTCTCATTATACAGGTATCCGAGTTGGTCTCATCCTGTTTTTCAATAGCAGTTTCCTCTCCTGACAAACTCACATTACATATGCCAGATGGCCAAGGAGTAGTGTGCCTTTTACATAGCAGTATAATTAAAGCTCATCCTACACACTTGGTTTCTGGAGGGGAGAGATGTAACATAGACAGGGGAGAGGGACATGTGCTTGGAAGGATGATAAGCAGGGTTATATTTGGTCTTGTGCATAAGTTGACAGATATACAGTATAATACAGTGTATACTGTATATGTGTCAAGTCAAATTTATGTGTATAGCGCTTAGTGTATATACTGTATATATACATACAGTATATATATATATATATATATATATATATACTGCATATATGCATGTGTATATTATTGCATAGAATGCGTTCAAAACAGTGAAACACACCACCCTATTTTTTTTATTGTAAAGCAATAATTTTTTCACACTTTTTCTTCAGGCAATGTCCAGATTATAAATTTGATCTAGTGTAATAACATTTAAGTCACTATAGCTTAATTCAAAAGTTAAGATGTATTCAAATCGTGTGATGTGGCATCATTTCTATTTCTATAGAATAAGGTTTGAGTGGGTTGTGAATTTATTCATCAGTCTTGTGCAGAGTGTGTCTACATCAGAGACAATCTACATCCCCTCCAGAAGTCTGAGATCTGCAAGTGAGCGACGCCTCGTGGTACCATCACAGAGAGGCTCAAAATCACTCTCCAGAACATTCTCGTTCACCATTCCTGGCTGGTGGAATGATCTTCCCACCCCCATCCGGAAAGCTGGATCCCTGTCAATCTTCAAGAAACAACTGAAAACTCATCTCTTTCGACACTACTTGTCTTCATCCAAAAAAAAAAAAACAGTGTCTTTCTCTTTATTTATTTATTCTCTTGCTAGCTTGTACTTATTTGAACAATGCCTGAGACTTGGTATTACGAACACTTCCTCTGTCTGTTTGCCTCTTTAAGATGAATCGCTAAATGTATTCCCCAATTGTAAGTCGCTTTGGATAAAAGCGTCTGCTAAATGACTAAATGTAAATGTGTGTAGCTTTTATTCTTGCCATACAAATCAAGGAGTGACAATTAACCTTTGCAGTTGCGATGCCTTCCATGTTATGTGATGTGTCAGGTGTAGTGAGTTACTGAATGCTTTTACATGAATAATCATACACCAGTTATGCTTAATAACCTGTTGAAGGTTGTGTAACCACCTTGAACTGTGTTCTTCTTTCCCAGCGTTCTGGCACTTTATTCAATAACAGCCCATCTTGTTCTCATGACTGTTCTTTTTTTGCCATAAAAAGCTGACATTTTATATAATGAACTGCTTTTTGTGTTGTATATTTAAACACTCTCATTGTTTGAAAGTGTTTGATTGTTTTAAATGCTTGACATTTTGGTTGGGTAAAAAATGAAAGGGCTATTATGGACTGTTTCCTTTTTGACATGTTAATGGGTAATGTATAAAACGCAACATAAGCAGCTCATCTCATCTACTGCAAATGTTCTCTGCTAGGATTACTCAGGCAGCCTGTGACACTTCTGTAGAGAGCTGCCATGAGCAGATGTTCACAATGGTTCCAAAGGAATATTTCCCCCAAATTTGATCAGTTTGAATATATGCAAAGTAGCCAAAACATGAGTCTGACTGATAAACTGGTCTTGGACAAAAATGATACTCTACCGTATTTACACTGATTGGTATACTGATATTTGGCATCCATGCTTATCAGTGCAGATTTATTTTAAGCGCGTATTCGTGATTCAGATGATTCAAATACACTGTTACATTCATAGCTAAATACAGATTACTATTGTTGTTGTTAATATTTTATATAGTAAATTTAGGGTGAAATCTGCACTTTATTTAATAAATTTGGCAAAATGCGCAAAGAGCTGAGCATTAGTGTTGAGGACAAATAAAAATGTAAGAAATGATAAGGAAAAATACGAACATGTAGTTGCAGTATGTGTCCATAGAAAATATAAAAATTGTATTGTTTTTTTGAAGATATGTAGCTAAAAAAAAACACAACAAAAAACACTGTATTTACTACTCAGAAATGTAGTGTGTATGATGTTAAGTATAGACAAAATAGTAAATGTAATGTAAAAAATGTGACATGAATTTTGGCCTCATCGTTTCTTTTTTTTGACAGAAAAAAAACTACTTTTAAAAATATTAATTAAAACAACAACAACAATAATTTCAGCCCATTTAATGTTTACCAAATGTATTTATTTCTTTAATTTTTACAATCTTACAGCACCTAACTTCTTTCTTTCTTTCTTTCTTTCTTTCTTTCTTTCTTTCTTTCTTTCTTTCGTTCGTTCGTTCGTTCGTTCGTTCGTTCGGTTCGTTTCGTTCGTTCGTTCGTTCGTTCGTTCGTTCGTTCGTTCGTTCGTTCGTTCGTTCGTTCGTTCGTTCTTTCTTTCTTTCTTTCTTTCTTTCTTTCTTTCTTTCTTTCTTTCTTTCTTTTCTTTCTTTCTTTTCTTTCTTTCTTTCTTTCTTTCTTTCTTTCTTTCTTTCTTTCTCATTTAATTTTTTTTACAATCTTACAGCACCTATGTATTTAACTTTCTTTCTTTCTTTCTTTCTTTCTTTCTTTCTTTCTTTCTTTCTTTCTTTCTTTCTTTTTCTTTCTTTCTTTCTTTCTTTCTTTCTTTTTTCTTTCTTTCTTTCTTTCTTTCTTTCTTTCTTTCTTTCTTTCTTTCTTTCTTTCTAATTTAACTATTCTTTCTTTCTTTCTTTCTTTCTTTCTTTTCTTTCTTTCTTTCTTTCTTTCTTTCTTTCTTTCTTCTTTCTCTTTCTTTCTTTTCTTTCTTTCTTTTTCTTTCTTTTCTTTCTTTCTTTCTTTCTTATTTCTTTCTTTCTTCTTTATTTTAATTTAAGAATAAATTTGAATGTGTGTATTTAACACTAATAACCCAATAGATTTACCCAATCAATACAGCCAAATATCGGCTGAGATTTCTGTGGAGTCGTGTGGGCACAAATTCCCTGTGTGCCTGGCCAAAGCCTAGCAGAGCTATACTCATTCTGAGATCCATAGGTAGAAAGTAACATATTAAATTTACCAAGAGTTCAGTGATCAACTACACAGAATTTTTTAAATCTTTCAACACACTCTCAAAAAAATATGGTTCAGGTTCTTTGCATATATTTTTATTTAGAACAATCTGAAGAACCCTAAATGTTCTTTGTTAGAGTTTAGGGTTCTTTGTTCCCGCCCTTTGTTTTTCAATGTAACTACACTTCATTGCTGGTTTTCTGGACAAATCCAACTACAAAGTAACTTTAAAATTTCATTCTTAATTTTAAATACAAATTTACTGTAACTGGTTTCCAAACAAACATGTTCATATCTTTTTTTGTTCTTTTTTTATACGTTTGACACATATAGCCTAAGTGTGTGCAGCTCTGCTAAGCTTTGGAAACTTCTCTCCTCTTCTCCACTAAGTAAAAGAGACTTTATAATTCATATTATTAGACTTTTTAAATTATTACTTGGGTTTATGTATAAACATACCCAGTCACAAAATGAATCTTACCTTAGACCCGCCCTGAGTGAGCTGTCATCAGTTGTTTCACCGCCAGAGCAGATGTGGACAAGATTGACTCCTAAGCGATTGAGGTGTTTTGTTGTTGGATGTAATAATGAACATAGCAGTCGTCATTTACTTCTGTCATCTGAACAGTTGAAGAGGATTACGTTTGGTTTTGAAGCGAATGCACCCTCAATCTACTAAATGCATCTATGTTCGCGCGAATCATTCGTGATCCAGCTTCAAACTATGCAAATCGCCTTTCCTAAAATGTGCTAATTAGCATGTTTCATGATGAATGCGGCTAAAGTAAACAGTCCCTTATGCTGCGTACACACCACAAGATAATCTGAAAGTAACATGCCATGCAATTTGCTCTTGCTTGTTCTATGTTTGAAATTGAAAATGCAAATTTGTTGTTTATTTATTGAAGTCTTGAGATTCCCATGTTCGTGGAGATTTTGCGAGATTTCCCGTGTTCACAGTCCAGACTTTAGTTGAAAATCTGATGGTATGTGGTGTGCTGTCTTCATCACACAGCAGCTTAAATCTAGGATTTTTTTGTCCTCATGTGTGTGGTCTCTCACATTTGGAAGATCTTATAAGATTTAAAAATCTTTTAGTGTGTACCCAGCATCAGAGAGCAGCTCGGAAGAGAGGGGCGGGGTCTGCAGAGCTCTTTCTCATTTAAAGGAGAATGACACAATATTGCTTGCTCTGAAAAGAGCTGGTTTTGACAGGCTAAAAAAGTAGTTTTTTACACTACCAATGAAACATTTTAACCAAACGATGTTACAGACTTTTCATTAAGAGCCTAAAGAATAACATCAACTTGTGGAAAATGGGCATTATTTGACCCCTTTAAGAGACTTGCATTTTAGACACCATATTACCATATTGCCTGTTTTTGCTCTATTTCGACAACAAAAATAATTCCAAACACAGCCACCTTAGCACAGTTTTGCGTCTCTGAGCAACACGACGGTGTTTCATTCCTGAATTAATCAACCGTTTATATGATTCCGTTCAATCGCAATGACTCACTTATTAACAGTGACTTGCTGACACCTACTGGCGGTTTTAATTTCACATTTAAAGTATCAATATTTTATGTCTTATATATCAAAACATTATTTCTGCATTTGTATCTGTAGGTTAAACGCATTCAGGCCCTGCATTAAACAGTGTGAAAATACATCTAAATGCCACTTCGGATGAAGCTTCTGTGTTTCCTCTGCATTGCAAAGATGCATTTTGTTGATACTGATTTAATTTGCCTGGTAACAGCCCAAATGTCTTATTATTCTAAATAACCGATTCATTTATTTAAAAACAACTAGTTTGAGATTTATAGGCCTATCCCAGGGGTGTCAAACTCAGTTCCTGGAGGCCACAGCCCTGCAGAGTTTAGTTCCAACCCTGCTCCAACACACATACCATGTAGTTTTCAAATAAGCCTAAATGATTAGATTAGCTGGATCAGATGTGTTTAATTAGGGATAAATCTATACAGTCTAGGGCTGTGGCCCTCCAGGTACTGAGTTTGACTCCCTTGGTCTATCCCATTTCTGCGTCCCTCCCACTGTTAAAATGTAACTAAGTAATTTTTACTCTGAGCACATTTTAAGTGAGCTACTTTTTACTATTACTAGAGTATATTTTTAGACTGATACTTTTTCATTAATGTAATGGTACTTTTACTTGAGTAGAATATTTTCGTACTCTTTCCACCTCTGCTGAGATCAGAACGGAATGCAATGTGTTTACTGATGTTATCTGTGAAATCCAGACTGTCAATACAGCAGTATCTTTGTACTGCCCGCTTAGGAAAAAACTATTATTTCATCTGATTCACACACCAAGCACAATTTAGAAAACATGTAACATGTTATTACCCAGTCAAGCTGACTTTTGATGTCTGCATTAGCCATATTGTGAAACAGCGAACACTGCAGGAGGAAATCTGTTGGATGTGAGGATTATTTGCATAACAATGCCCAACTCTTAATACCGAACACACTGACACACACACACACACACACACACACACACACACACACACACACACACACACACACACACACACACACACACACACACACACACACACACACACACACACACACACACACACACACACACACACACACACACACACACACACACACACACACACACACACACACACACACTGCCCCGCCTACACTGATCAAGAGGACCGACTTAGAGCTTATTAATGTGGCATATTCATAATAACACACACACGGGCATCTACCATCCTCACCTCACCAATGGAGCTGCCATTCAGTAGAAATGGAGGAAACAAGGAGAGTCAGTTAAACATGCCATCATAAAGAAAGACGAAGCACTGTCATTTAGGTGAGTAGATCTCTAATATGACCGGTAACATTGTGATTGTGACTGTAACATGCTTAAATATACTTACAAATCATAGAAGTGCAACAATAATAATAATAATAAATAAACACTATGTTTTTTATTTATACACTATTATTGTTGTTGTTGTTGTTGTTATAGCTCTCCCATAAGTCCAGTACTTGTATGGCATGTAATAATAATAATAATACATATACTTATTTTACTATTATTATTATTAATTTACTTTACATGTTATTTATTAATGTTGTTTTTACATTTTTAAATATTATAATATATTATATATTTTTAAAGTACATTTTTCGTCTTTAAGTATTAAAATCTGGTATGTCTTGATAAACTCCAGTATTACTATTATTGTTTTTTTTTTGTTTACCTTAGTGTGAGCCCTGAATGTCCCCTCAGTGCTCCCCTTTATGACTGACAGATCTGTTCGTCGTCTCGTTAGTGTGGGAAGGTGAGTTTTATGCAGTCTGCTTTTGGTAGATTATTAATATGTCTGACTCAAATGGACATTCTTGCCCTGTCCAGTCTCTCCATCCAATTCCTTGAAATTAAAGTAAATACATATTTTAAGTGAGTTGGCAGAATGCAGCGATTTGATTTGGGTCAATTGTTTTGCTTGGAACGCATCAGAGATGGGTTCTGTTCAAGAATAACAAACAAAGTAACCGATAGCACAATCATGTTAGATTTCCAGTGGCTTTGGTTTAACGTAAGATTTAGGGATGGATGGCAAGTCATTTGTTTTACCTCCAGTAGTGGTTAGTTAAGCTGAAGAACAAAAAGTGCTTGGGTATTGTCCTACATGACAACCTGGAGAGAGATTTTGTTATGGAACAGCTGCGCGCCTTGTTATGGTCTACCTGTCTTTGTGAACTCTATCAAAAATGCCCCCCTATCTTTATTATGCACTTGGAATTAGTCAGTGTTTACTTTTGTGAAGTGTAGGGTAGACTTTAATTTGTCATTTTTAAGATCAGGAACGACCACACAGGCAGACACGTACAATATCTATTTATGTTTCTTCACAAGTATATTTAAGCTGCTCTTAGAACATTCTCTTGTTGGTCACAGCTTCTTACTGCAAGAATGTATATCTGTGCAGGATGTCTTTAAAGCTCACCTGTGTCTGAGCAGTCACAGGGACCACAGTGTGTGTTTTTGAGCATGTTAAAGCAGCTGAATGTTCCTTCTACTGTTCCCATCATTACTGAGTGCAAATTGCAATATAATGTGCAATACAGCATGCACATCAGGCCATTTGCCATTTCTCTATTTTTAGGGTCAATCTTCAGACTCAGAGTCATTTCTTAATAAACATGTTGTCATAGGGACGTGTAGATGATCTACAATATATTACAATACATAACACCATTTTTATTATTCATTATGTGGATATTATGATTATTAAAAAAATAGCCCCCTGCTAAATATACATTTTGTCAGTGTTTACTTACTCTAATTGTGAACCAATGCTGTTATATTTTCTGTGGATCAAGTATTTTAATGCAGGTTTTCTTATAAGATGACATTTGTCAAGATGCACCAAAAACAAGAAAAATAATAGTAATAGTAATAATTAGTCCCCACAGCTTGTGTGCTAGGGACAATAATAATTGAAACCAGCAAAATGTTAAGCATTGCCTTTCCTTGTCACACGGTCCCATTGGTGGTAATTAAATTTGTATTATTACTGAACTAAAACCATTTTCCCCCCACTATTATTCCCTTTTCCTCTCCGTCAAACATCCCCAGATGTTGTTTTCAGGTTCTGTCACAGGCTAAGAAACATGCCTGTCAGTCACTGGGAACTGACTCTCTCTTCCGCATGACTGGATCTGAGAGAATTCATTGGTGGTTTTTATTTAACATGATGTACATTTTACATGAAGAATGTGCATTGGAAGTTTTCTTCATTACATTTCTAAAACGTCTTTAATTATGCAACACATTACACCATCCCTTTGAATTGTTTCCAATAGCAACAATAAATGTGTCAGATTGCATGCTTTCAAACTCGTGTTTTTGCTCACATCCCAATAGGGACTGAGTTAAACTTAAACAATGCTGAGGACATTTTAGGTATGCATGTTAGGTGTAATCCCAAAGGTCACAATGGGGCACGCTGCAGGGATACAATTCCTGAGACAAGGTCGAGTTGAGGGGCTTTTTATGATTGTTGGCCAATTTCCAGTAGTAAAGGATTCAAAGTAAAGTTTTCATTGCAGATTTGGCTTTGGTTTCCCAGTCTGTTCTGCTTTCCCAGCCTTACAGGAGCTTCAGGGGCAGTTGTCACTTGGCAAAAATATTAATGTTGAAATAGAGTGATTATTATGGTGTTGTGAAACGACATACACATTTTTGTTCTCATATATCAGTATGGCAGATTATTTGTAACACTAGACAATATCTGAAATAAGCATTTTTCTTCTTGGTCATAGCATGTTGTGAGATTCAAACAAAGCATTTATCAATGATCATGGGAATAAATCTTGAATGCATGTGTCTCATTTATCACCAGGTTGAACAGCATGGAAAACTCCTCGGAATGGAGCAACATTTCACTCGACTCTGATTTCGAGCCCTGTGCCACATTGAGGAGCTCCAGTTCACGAGTAGCCCTCTATGTCTTCATCATCATCGGGATCGTCTGCACCGTTGTCGGCAACTTCCTGGTGGTTCTTGCCATTGCTTACTTCAAACAGCTGCAGTGTCCTACAAACTCTTTCGTCATGTCTCTGGCTGTTGCTGACTTCCTGGTGGGCCTGGTGGTTATGCCATACAGTATGGTCAGAACAGTGGAAGGATGTTGGTATTTTGGCCCAACCTTCTGCCATCTTCACTCCAGCTTGGACGTTATGCTCTGCACGGCCTCCATCTTCCATTTGAGCTGTATCGCTTTTGACCGCTATTATGCCGTCTGCAACCCTTTGGTGTATTCGTTTAAGATGTCCCGTAAATGTGTGGGTCTGCTGATTGTGATTTGCTGGGCCATTCCGTTCCTCATCTCCTTCGGTCCAATCCTCCTCGGGCTGCACAAGCTTGGCATGGACATTCCTTTACCTGAGAACGTATGCATCTTCTTGGTGAACCGTGTTTATGCCGTTATGGCATCCCTTGTTGCGTTTTACCTGCCTATGGTGACCATGTTGGTGGCCTACTGGAAAATCTACAAAGCGGCAAAGCGGCAAGCTATGCAGATAAGTGCGATGGAGGCGCAGATGGCAGCAGGTGTGGGCAAGGACTCGAGCAAGAAAAAAAAACATCGCAAATCTATAAGGAGGGAAAGAAAAGCAGCCAAAACTCTGGGCATCATCATGGGAGTTTTTCTTCTTTTCTGGTTACCGTTCTTTACTGTTAATATTGTTGACCCATTTATTGAGTACGGGACAGCTGGTGTGATATGGGACGTGTTCCTGTGGTTGGGGTATGTCAACTCCTCCCTAAACCCTTTCCTCTATGGTTTGTTTAACCGATCCTTCCGTAGGGCTTTTCTCATGATCATGGGGTGCAGAATATGTCTGCATGGCTCAGCTCAAGGAATGGACCTCTCTCACTCAAAAAGAGATGCCACTGAGTGCACTGACAACCAGTAGACTATTTATCTGTGGCAGATTATCTGTTTTCATAAAACATTCCAAACTTGTTCCTGTCCAGTCCATATGGCAAAATATATTTGTTTTATTGGCCAAAATATTGTTCAAATATAGACTTTATTGTCTTTGTTAGTGCACCTGCCTCCCATGGCAGAAATGCCGGTTCAAATCCTGCAGGGGTGCGTTTCCCAAAAGCATCGTTAGCTAACTATGATCCCAAGTTCCATTGAACACTATTGGTAACAACGGAACTTGCGATTTTAGTTACTTTTGGAACTTGCAATTATAGTTACTTTTGGGAAATGCACCCCAGAACAATTGAGGTGAGAAGAACCAGAAAGGTGATACTGGTGCGGTGACCCAGATGAGAGTGAGGTTTAGGGATGTGAGTTTAACGGAGGCCAGTTAACAAGAGCTGTGCAGGTAAACCTCACTCCCCTGATCTCAAAAGGGTGCACTGGTGACTGACACTAGAGGCTGTGGTGTTTAGAGTCCTTGTTTAACATATATATATATATATATATATATATTATAACACACACACACACACACACACACACACAACACACACACACACACACACACACACACACACACACAACACACACCACACACACACATGAGGGCAATACATTTTGGTCTCAAAATATTTTTGCCATTTCGGATGGTACATATTGAATATATAAAAATATACATTTTGGTCTCAAAAGATTTTTGCCATATGGGTTATTGAAAATATATTTTAACATTTGCATTAGCAATAGGCCATTTTTGTGTATTTTGAAACATATTTAAAATAGCTATGAATGTATTATTGCCGTTATTATAATAATTATTATCTATTATTATTATTATTATTCTAAATTATATAACACAAACCCCAGCGAGATGAGGATAACTCTGTTAGGCTAACAGCATGACAAGGGATAAAGTGCATGCAAACATTGTGATTTGGTGTTGAATTTCCTATAAAATGTGTTTTCTCTCACAACATTTTTTTTTTTTACTGTGTGAATAATTTAGATGTCTGGCCTGCATTCATACTTTTTTTTTCCACAGATTTGGTGCTTTGCAGCAAATAATCCTTTATTCTACTGCATCTATTGCCAACACTAATACAAAGTTCACCCAATGAAACAAACATAACTTTACCTTTTATAGATTGGCCGAATTATGAGCATTCTGTGCTACTAGTTGTAACAGTGGAAATCTAAAATGGTTAAGAGCACATTTTAAACTCCAGACTAAAAGTTATTGTATGTTCAACAAAATATGGCAGTATGTAATAATAAACACAATGAGGAACAACCAGGAACATTATGTTTTTGCTTTTTTAAGGGTGCAGTTACAGTGGAGTAACCCTGCACATAAAGTGCCTCTCAAAAGAAACACTCCAAAGATGTGTGACACATCCTCCCCTGTCACAGATTAGCACCCCTGACCAGCAGAACATCAGAGTCAAAACTAAAATATGTATGAGAACAAATAATTATATAATGATGGAAAATAAATCTCAGTTGTGATCACGTTTTCTTTATATAATTCTTATGAAATAACTGCCAGACAGAGAAATGGCCCCAACTGGTCTGCCTGCTTCAATAGTGAGGTAAGCAAAGATAAAGGAACTAGGGGGCGGGGGGGTTTTTTATAATCAAAAATGTATGTAATCATTTTGAAAATGGAAATAGTCTCTGGAAAACATCCAGTATAATGCCTTTTTTAAAATTAAGCTAATGTTCTGTTACCTCTGTGCCTGGCCATTTACTCTACTGTTCTTCTTTTTAGACATTTCTGGCATTGCTCAGAATTCCAAGGCAGAAAAATGTATGTGAAGTCATTTTTGTGACAAAACATACAAGCGCTTAGCTGAAGGAATCCATAAAAAAACTGTTTTGCATGCTGGTGTTAGTGTTCAGTAATCCACAGGAAACAGAGGAGGACAGGGACTCAGTGATTTACTCTTCAGTAAGTTCTCATAAATCTTAAATGGAAAAGGAAATTACTTTTCAAAAACAGTTCGCACATACATTATGCTATCCTCACAAGTTATCGTCACACCCACAGTCTTGTCACTTTTATAATTAGGCATAATGTGAGATTATTCAGACTGCTTTTAGATGCTTCCTGTTAACAATTGTGTTTCCAATTCTGTTGTAAAATGTTAGCAATTTGTAACTCATTTATATTAACAGTGACCTCTACTGGCCATCTTAGATTTTTCATCATTAATTAGTAAATTAATCCAGCAATAAAGCAGTTGATAGGCTGACCAATTTAATTGTGCAGAGACTGCTTTTTCATGACTCAGGAGACATCATAAAGTTCTCAGTAATCT
Source organism: Ptychobarbus kaznakovi (assembly GCA_027422405.1). NCBI lineage: Eukaryota > Metazoa > Chordata > Actinopteri > Cypriniformes > Cyprinidae > Ptychobarbus > Ptychobarbus kaznakovi. Next base: position 7,019,904 of record CM049799.1, read on the forward strand.
TTTGGTTAAGTATCAACTTAGTCTCAGATGTTTCTCCTAAAATTCCTTGGATAATAAGAGATGTGCAGTAAGAGTACAAAGCTATACGTGTATTTTCTCATCCCGGCAAATGTGAACATAGCATGTAACACTGTCAAGTCACTTCTAGAGACATGCGATAAGTTTCAGGATGACTTAGCATTTGGTATGTTCCTCTTTTCTTTAAATGTCAGCAGCACCTGAGCTACATGAACTCCACAAGTTACTCTAAAGCCTGATAATCATGTTATCTGGCATGATTTGATAATTTTCCACCAAAGAGCATATTGAATACAAGCAAGGACATCTGACCTTTTGTACAAAGGAGTCACAAATGTGCCTGTGTGAATAATGAGAGTTGTGAAATCTTAAAGGGATAGTTCACCCAAAAATGAAAATTCGATCATCATTTATTCACCCTCGTGTTATTCCAAAACCACAATACTTCGGTTAATCTCAGGTATTTTAATGAAACCTGATACGATCGCACTAAGCTTCCACGTTTGTTTATCTCTATATGTGTGTTTATATGTGAATAAATGCCTAAATTAAATCTTAACCTTTTTGGATATTGTAAGTTTTGGTTACCTGGGCGTTCTATGGAGGGAAACTATCTTAAATAGTTTTTTGAAGTTTAACCAAAGTCTTATGAGATTGGAACAACACGAGTGTGAGTAGATGTTTATCAAATACAGATATTTGATCAACTGCATGCTCTTTTCAGATTTATTATGTTTAATAGTTGACACTGAAAGACACTGTCACATCAGCATTACAAACAAACCCAAAGCTTTTCTCAACAACACAAAAACTGAGTTGTAGTCCATGAATTACGTTTTTTTTTTTGGTCCATTTAGGGATGACATAAATCGCATGGTTGAAATGAGAATATCATGAATAGCACATCAATAACACAGTGTTCAATTACCCTCTATAATACTGAAAACATCTGCACAAAATCTGTTTAGGTTACAAACTGTGTCACAGGGAATCATTATGTCAATACAAATCAGTGTCATGGATTCAACAGTCTCTCAAATACATCACAGTCAAATATGTTTTCCATTCACACTTGATGGACAACAGGTCAAAATAACTGTAACAACCTCTCTTTGTAAATACAGTTCAAATTGTTGCTGGTCATCAGAGAGTTTGAAACACCTGACAGACTATTTCTCAAAGGCCACATGGACAACACGGTATACAGATACCCAGCAGCTATGAGTCTTTTCGTTCTGATCCAGTGGAGATACGTTTTTTTCCCCCTCATATTTTTTTCCATTCAGTGTACGTTTCCCACTTTTAAAGAAATATTTTTAAATTATCAATGTGAAAAGACCTTTAACACACATTGTTCTTGTAATTTTTTCCCTCATATTTGCTTCCCGACTGTGTACTTTAAGACATAACAAGAATACTAATCTTTGAGAAAAAAATAAATAAAAATCTAACACTTCCTAAGAACTGGCAGTGGGTCAGAGCTCACAAAACAGACAGTAATCTGTCTTTGTTCAGATGTCTGTTTCCTTCAGGCCGTAGCACTCTGTGAGGTCGTAGATCTGGTAGCCGCTCTGATCGCCGCAGTCGTTGTAGATCCCCATGGAGACCGTGTCAATCTCTGTCCGGGCCAGAGCAGACGTGCTACTCTTCCCCGTCCCATTCTTAATCTTATTGGAAAGGTTGTTCATTTTCTCCTTCAGCTGGAAGGATGACTTCTGTAAAGGGGGGAGGAAGCTCCAGCTCTTCAAACTAAGAGGTCGGCTCTTGCTCTGGCAGGAATAGATAGAGTTACCACACTGCTCGTGAAAGGGAAATACAGAGCAGTAGTCTCTGTGCGGGTCTCTCCGGGCCCCTCGCATGGCTGTTCTCCAGCGCTGGTCGTAGAACCGGCGCAGGATGCGGCGGCGGCGCTGGCACTGGCAGCGTATCAGTCGGGTGAAGGCACGCTGGAACTCCTTGCTCGAGCTGGGGTAAATTACAGGGTTAATGCAACTGTTGAAATAGCCCAACCAGAAGATTACTTTGAACACCATCTCAGAGGGCTTTAGAGCTGGGAAGAAAGAGCCTGAGGAACGTAAAGAAAGAGAGAGAGGTGGAAAACATTTAGTTGTCGGCTCAAGCAAGATTATTTACATGGGAAATAACACTGTGGCTCAAGTAAACTTAGCCTGAAGCTACCATTCTCCTCCCACACATTGAACAGTTCAAATCCGCGAGTTCACCGTTCTCAATCATGTGTGCCTAATGATACCCAGCAGACAGATTATATACATAACACATTGTTTTTTTCCTTCAGCTCACTGGAGATGTCTGATGCATTTTAAGTAGTACGTGGCATTTCTTCTCACCATCTTAATGAAACAATTTCATGTTTTTTTTTCTGCCTGTAGGAGATATGGGAGGGATGCCAATATGTCATTCCCCAATTCTCCTACAAACCAAACAAGCACAATTACCTTTGATGGACTGGTCACACAAGGCCATTAGTTTGATGCGTTTCTGAGTAAAAGATTTGATTTTATCTATTGGAAATGATTGGATTGTGAAAAGTGGGAGAACCAAATGCAGGCTTGATAAAACATTTATTAAACAGCTATTTGCTTATTGGTTAACATTGCCCAACATGACGTCAGTGGAAAAATAATTTTGTTACAGAGGAGAAGCATGTTGTTGCATTCTGATCATTTCTTTGGAATAACATGCATCAATGAATTGTTCACAATAAAACCAGAATCACATATCATATGGTTCACCCCAAAAATAACTCACCCCCACTCTTGAAGGAATAGTTCACCCAAAAATACAAATTCTGCCAATATTTACTCACACTCATGTCGTTCCACACCCGTAAGGCTTTTGTTCATCTTCGCAGCACAAATTAAGAGTTGTACTGTCGTGAATGTGTGTTGAAGTCTCACATCGAAGACAAGAAATTGATGAGTAAAGTTATTTTTGTTTTCTTTGCACACAAAAAGTGTTCTCGTAGCTACATAAAATTGCAGTTGAACCACTGATGTCAAATTGACTATTTTATCAATGACCTTACTACCTTTCTGGGCCTTGAATGTGTTAGTTCTGTTGTTGTCTATGGAGGGTCAGAAAGTCAAGTCAAGTCACCTTTATTTATATAGCGCTTTTAACAATACAAATTGTAACAAAGCAACTGCACAATATCAAAATAGGAAAATTGTGTCAATAATGTAAAATGACAAGAAAGCTCTCGAATGTCATCAGAAATATCCTAATATGTGTTCCCAAGATGAACAAAGGCCTTAAGGTTGACTTTAAATGCCAAATAATTTTTTTAGGTACAGCAGGCCTGCACTAATCTAAAATACGTATCATGAGATTTGGGTTGAATGGATTTGGTCTTGGGGTTTTTGACATCTCAGTGTGGTATGGAAACGGCTCCATTAAGGACTGCAAAGCCCTGCAGAGAGTTGTGCGCTTAGCTGAGCGCATCTCAGGGTCTGCTCTCCCCTCTCTGCAGGACATCTACCTCAAACTCTGCAAAAGCAGAGCTGCTAAAATCATCAAGGACTCAAATCACCACGGTAACTGTCTTTTCATTTTGCTGCCATCTGGCAAGCGCTTCTGGAGCATGATGGCAAAAACTAAGAGACTTAGGAGGAGCTTCTTCCCCCAGGCCATCAGGCTCCTAAACTCAAACTCATAACATCAACATGACTCCATTTAATAATTAGTAAAATATTCATTATTCTACACCATCCGTATTGCTGCTATGTATACCTTGTACAACCTGTTTGCACATTCTTCTAGCACATACCTGCTTACATTATTATTTATTAAGTCTACAGTATACTGTCCTGCACGTTTTATTTTATTGCACATTTTATCTTATATTTTATGCTTTTTTATTTTGTATTCTTATTTATAATTTTTTTTCATACCTATATTTAGATATATTCTCTTGTGTTTGTGTTGCATATAATTGCACTGTCCATGGAGCGGACCTGACTTACATTTTACTGCTGGTTATATTCTGTATAATTATGTATGTGACGAATAAAACAAATCTTGAATCTTATTATCTTTCTTCACATCATGTCCTCCTACACAACTACAACTACCTTCAACAGACACCACATATGTTGCCAATATCTCCTCCCTGCCTTGTGCTTTCCCCACAGAGAGTGAGAGGAGGCTAGCGCTGCATTATCACACACATAAAACAGTTGTCATCGCCCATGCCATGCATTTCTGTGTCACGAGAGGTCAGAATACCTCCCTGTCAATGGAGATGTATAAAAATAGCACTAGAGGGAATAGATAGTAAGAGAACTGGGAATATTGCGCTCTTGTTGAAACAGATTTTGATAAACAAAGAGATATGCTACTCTCGTTCTTGGCTAGAGGTCATCAATTGGTTGCAACTGTGACTTTGAGATGAAAGCCAGTCCCTGGAAAGCTACTTTTTGGTAATTGTTGTAATTATGAGACACACCAAACAGGATGTTTGGTAGCAACTGAGAGAAAAATTCCTTTTAGCCAGAGCATCATGTACAATGTGGCAGCCCTTTATTCTGGGCAATCTTTAACCATTCCGTGCACCAACACTTCAGAAAAAAGTGGATGTTCTGACTTTTTCATATTTGCTTTTCTGATTTTAGGGCACATCTGAGGAATTCTGCTAAAAATTCTTAGAAAATCAAGCCAAACTAAAAGTAGACATTTAGTGGTAGCTGAAATCATTATGAATAAGCCAAAATACAAAAAAAGAACAAACGAGAGGGCATGGGATGTGTAGAAATGTCTACATGTTGGATATGGACTCACTGTGCCCGCCTAATTATAAGTTAAACAAGTTGGCATTTATATCCAATGTGGCTTTTTCAACAAGCCTGTTTTGCTTTATACTATTAAAAATAAAGGTTCAAAAAGGGGGTTATCAAAATTCTACATTATTCTGGGTTCCTCTAAACCCAAAGCAGTAAGGTAAGCAATTCATTTACAACTGTAAGCTGAAAGTGTTGAACGCATACTGGCGGTCTTTGCTTTCTATCAATGCATTTGTATTGCACGAGCCATTTTGAGCTATAGGAGCATTTGGCAGGTAGCCACATGTTAAAGTTGTCTCATCTCATACTGATCACCCCAATACTTATTTTAACATGGTCTGTGGTTATTGGCTACATGTGTAAGTTCCTGTCAAGCTGCATTCTGTGTCAATTTGATGTAAATGTCTTAGAGGCTAACATAACAGCTTGGGACAGAAAAGTTCAAGACTAATTTGACAGGCAGGCAACGTTTTTGTATGGAAACGAATCAGACGTGCCAACTAATTTTGCTGATGAAATTTAAATCAAAGACACTATTAAAAAATTTCTTACAACATTCGTAAAGAGCGCTCACTTTAGTCTAAAAATATGGTATTTGAGAAACGTCCCTTTGGGAAACTTTGGGAAATTTAGACAAAAATCTAAATTCATAATGTTGCAAAATTTTACATTGCCAGAAAATGCAGTTATTATCTGCATCCTCTGGACTTGCTGCACTAGATTAATAATGTATACTCTAAAAATGACTATAATGTAATGACAATATTTGCAATTATTAAATAATAAGATTAATAAATAAACATTATAATGTCAACTCTCTTGTAATTTCATGAAAACTATTTGTAGGCCCACCAAACCCGGTCCGCAACACACCGCACCACACCACACCACACCACACCAGAAATGTTGATGCAGTGCATGTTCATACATTGCAATGGTCCCTGAACATGACAAAATTTGTGACAGGGGGGGGGGGGGGGGTGTAGTGAATAGTGAAGGAGGGACTTTTTGAATGAATGAAAAAATTGACAAAATTTTAGTCTGTATCAATCGTCTACTTACATAAAAATGAGTTCATCGTCTATTACTTGCATGGTATCACTGTCACTGGACTTGACAGAATGTGGACTGCCTTTCTATTGGTCATATACAGTATTTGCCCTTTTGCAGGAGCTTGACATCTACCATTTTAAGGAATAGAGCTCAAATGTGAAAAGAGTATACAAATTATTTTGATGATGAAAAATACAGTAAAGTACTGTAAAATATATAATGTTAGAATTTAAAATAGGGACACCAGAGGACTCATAAGCAATGGACATGGCATCACTATTCACCAACTGAGGGTCTGCTTTGTAGCAGGAAACCCCCTCTTTGGAGGACCATAGCACATAAGCAGTTGGTCCGCCTTTCTCCACAGGGCAGCTCTGTGGATGTACGTGCCCAGTGCTCGTCCCCATTCTGCTCCCCAACACTTCCGTCGCTGGCACTGTAGACCGCTGGGAGAAAAAAAAGAAACAGCCACCAAGGTCACCAAAGCAAGGCAAAGGGTATCAAAGCTACCATTAGACTCAGAGTCTCTGAAACTGCTTGACCACTCTCTCGACTGCCGTTACACATCCGCAACAGACATGCGAATCCCAGCTCTGTAAGGATGGCGTTTAGTCAAACCTGGCTTTATCATGTGAATGAGAACTCTCGATGTCGAAACTCTGCTCCAATTGAGCTAAAATCAACCAATCCCGGATAGCTGACACGCACTTGCTGAATGACAGATAGCTGACGCCAGTTCCACCGCACGTAAGCTTCAGCAGACTAATTACACATGTGATTCAGAGCGTGGTCACGCTGAAGGCGTTCCCATAGCCGACGCAGCTCCTTGCTATTACAACAGCATGGCTACCCTGCCTACAGTCCAGATACCTATAGAGATGGGGATCACAAATGATGAGGTGTTCAGGATGGAGAAATCCCTTGTGTTTCTTTAAGTGGTCTGTTTGCCTCCATTCTGTTCTTTGTTCCCTTATTGCTTATTGTTTGTTCTAGTTTTTCATTGTGGGGAATACTCTACACCTCTGTACAATGCACAGCCATGTTGCATGTTTATTCTTTTTAAGATGCTTATTTTAATTAATAAAATTTAGAGAGCTATATGAATCAGTCAATTTCCAAATGACAACTGTTGTCATTTGTTTGTGCTACTTAAGATGTACCCATTTCATGCCGTCACACTAATGATGGTCAGCGACACCAAAATTTGATCCCAGACTTTTGTGTATCATACTGGAGACTACAGGCAAAAACCACACTCTTGGATTACCCTCAAGACATTGTGGGGAATGTACAATGCCAGCCATGTATGTTTATTCTTTTTAATGCTTTTTAGTCAAAATGACAACTGTTGTCATTTGTTTGCTACTTAAGATGTACCCATTTCATGCCTCACACAATGATGTCAGCGACACCAAAATTCTTTTAATGTAATAGGAGACTATTTTTTCCATTTCTAGTACACTTTTTGGCCACTGTGACATAATCTCGGGTAATGGTTGCGTGACTGGAACACTGCATTTAATGTTTGTGCTTCAGTCTCCCATGGGTGGTCTTTGATTGAGCATACTTATAGTAATTAATCATCTCTGCTTTATGAATATCCCAAAATCTCCTTTTTTCTATGTAGGAATCAATTACCCCTGGGATGCAACGAACTTGTGTGGCCCAACAAAACGTACGTTTTTCAAGGGGTTTGATTAAAGGAAGATTTTAATTCATGACTATGGACTGACAGTATTACATACATATATTGTTTCAAACTTTTGCTTTAACATGCATTTTGTTAGCCCTTGATTACTGTGTTTAGTGTGTTAATATCATAAAATCATGGGTAATGTCACTGTAAATGAGCCATAACTCATTCTTGGCTGCTTGAGGACATGGACACATTTTGATTTTCTGATAAAAGGGGGTAGGGATATTATGAGACATACTTGTAATGAAGAAACTGTTATAAGCTATTGCACTACAGAATGTGCGGAGAACTTATTGCATGCACAATCCACGAGGAAACAAAGCATGTTCTCATGAACTCTTCAAGCTATTGCCTTTATAAAAAGGGGAAAATTGTTCATAAGTCCTTCACAAGCCTTTCACTTCTGCCTTCATTATTATGCTTTGTTTTGACAACATACAGGTCAGCATGTGTACTGTTCTTATGTGCAGTTATATCATGGTCACACATGAAGGCAACATATTAATAAAGATAATCAAACAATAGCTCCTTTTTAACATGATATGGTTGCATAAAGAAGAGAGACCTTTGCTAGGAGTAGAAATGCTTTATTTCATCCCAAATTTAAATTGATGTTGCATAGGGTTTTCTTAATACTTTCTAGTCATATAAAGCAGAATGCCTAACTGTTATTTATTTATTTACAAACGTTTCTTCAGCAACATTCTGGAGTCAGCACTTGCAAAAATATGGTTTGGTTATTTGGCTTGCATAACATGTATTTGGTTGTATTTGGCTCTTTTTTTTTCTTGCACTCCAACATGCACTATTATTTATCTGAATCCTAAATAGCACAGTGTTCTCCAAAACAAAGACAAACAGCGTAAATAATCAAGTGTAACACATCAATACAATCTCCCTTAAAATTTAGTAGGTTTAGTTGCTGTCAAATCCTGCTCAAAACCCCATTCATGCCATTTTCACACATTTGCCTTCTAATTTAATCGTATTATCTGTGAATGCAATAGTAAAGTGATGCGTGGAACTGCTTTCGTCAGTGAGGAAAGTAACGATGTAACATGTTATCAGTGTAAACAGCTTTACATTTTTTATATAAGGCTACGCATTTCTGTTTTGCCTATCCACGGAGTAAAATATGAACACAGTGTCAAGATAAATACACTTCATACCAGCTTATCAGTTACCAAATTAAGTGCTTTTTTCTTTCGAATTCCAGCATTTTTTTTGTCCAAAATTATTCGATTGGATTTTTTTTATACTAATTTGGACCCAATCCTGTTTCTTAATGAGAATTGTCTCATACAGGAACAACATTATACAAACCAAATTTAGAATACATTTTCCCCAGCAGGCTCAAATGTCATTGTCTGTGTGATAACATACAATAAAAATAAAGTATTTGTAAAAAAAAAAAAAAAAAGGAATTTTAATACTTACATAGCTCTCTCATTTAACTCTCAAGTAGCAATATAACAACAATAATAATAATAATAATAACAAACAATTAATAATAAAAATAATATTTGAGTGTCCAGTATAATCTTATTTGATATTTAGAGGATTCATTTATTCCATTATAATAAGAGGACAAATTATATAAATTCCACTAGTAATGTGATATTTTATGTGATTTTGATTCGTTTTTACGTGTTTTGAGAGTGCAAAAAGTGCAATGAAATGTAACGTAGTTTACTTTGGTTTCATTTCATTTTCTTTTCTTTTTTATGTTAAACATCGCGGTTTAATTTTTGCTCTAATCACAACGAAGATTATCGTCCGAAAACTCATACCAAACAGAGAATAACTGATACATACCCAAAGGCAAAACGAAGAAAAACGGTAGCCAACAAAGAATGAACATCCCCACGACGATGGCGAGGGTTTTAGCAGCTTTCTTCTCTCTTGAAAACTTCATGAGTCTCACGGACAGTGAACTTCTGAACGGGTGATGTTTGGTTTTGGAGCTCGTGCTGGAATCCTCCGGCATGCTCCTGCAATGTATCCTCAGCACTACTTCCATTGATTTATCTCTCTCCCGTTTCACACCCGCTTCCAAACTTTTTGTAGTCCTGCGGGCCACGATGTATACTCTAGTGTACATGACTAAAATCACCATGAGCGGGAGGTAGAAGGAGAATAAAGAGGAGAACAGAGCATAACCCGGTTCCTCTGTGATACTGCAGATGCTCTCGTCAGTAGGTGGAGGCTCTTTCCATCCCAAAAGCGGTCCGATTGAAATCACCATTGAAGAAACCCAGAGCACCACGAGTATGACACCTGCTTTCCGTTCAGTCATGATAGTGGGGTATTTCAGGCAGTGTTTTACCCCGATGTACCTGTCTATAGATATAATGCACAAACTTAAAATAGACGCCGTGCAACAGAGCACATCCACCGCTGCCCAGATGTTGCAGAAGATCCGACCGAACACCCAGCATCCCAGCACCTCTAGAGACGCGGAGAACGGGAGGACAATTATACTAAGCAGAAGGTCCGCTATTGCCAGGTTCACAATGAAGAAGTTGGTGACAGTCTGCAAATGTTTGTTGCACAGCACCGACAGAATAACCAAAATGTTTCCGACGATCGCCGCCAAAATGAAAACGGCCAGAAAGACTCCGACACCGATGACTTGAGAGTCGAGGGTGATGCCCTCACAGGTGGTGGTGTTGCTGATGTTGGAGAGAAAGTCCGAGGGGAATTCATCCTTGCTCTCGTTCAGCAGTTTAGAGAATGTCATTTTGAAACTCCATAAAGACGACTTTTACTGGTTTGGTCCGAAGGTGTTGACTGGCCGGTTCATGCTGAGTTTCAGATTCAGATTCTTCAGATGGATCCGTTACTTTCTGAGAAAATCTCACCAGTTAAACATTTCGTTACACCTAATTTTTTTTCAGTGGTGGCATAACCTTTAAAATAATTGGAACTGTTTTTAAACTATTTTGAGGTAGAATAAACTAATAATAAGCATCTAATATGCTCACACGTCTATACAACCACAGTGCCGATGCACTGCAGGTCTTGTGGAGAGGCTACTTCTGATGGCATCCTCGACCACTCCAAACCGGATTACAGAGACTCAATGTGGACCCCAGTGCTCCAGGTCTCCTCCTCCAGCTCTGAGAACTTGGTGACGCGTCGCACACTTGCTGCAGATTTTCATATGACCACTAGAGGGTTCTATACTATTGTTGCAGGATGACTGTTTTACATTTACATTTATGCATTTAGCAGACGCTTTTATCATTCAGATACGTTTTTTGTCAGTATGTGCGTTCCCTGGGAATTGAACCCACAACCGTTTGCGCTGCTAACGCAATGCTCTACAACTGAGCCACAGGAACACTATGCATTTCATTTTTAAATGCATACTACTTTTTTTATCAGTAGCATATCTTATTCAGAACGAGGTCATGTCATGTCAATATTAGAATTTTAACAACATATACTGTTTCAAAGAGGCTTTTACAGAAATTGCTTCCTCACTCTTAAAAATTCCAAAAAAGGTTCTTCATAGTGGATTTGTGAAATGTTAGGATTTGTTCACTGAACAGTCCTTTGAGGAACCAAAAATGGAAATGGTTCTTCTAAGTGTATCAAACATAATTAATTTATCTGCAGGCTACCACAGTGGTTGGTAAAGCATTCCATGGCCTTTCTATATTATTACATTTTATATTATATGTATTTCTATATTTACTAAAATCACATTGAAAAACAAAACATTAGTAATACTTCGTGGTTTATGTGTACAAAACCCCTCAACACAACATGTCACTTTGCATATCTGGTGAATGTTGATCATGCTGTCTACAATAAAAGGTACCAAATACAGCACAATTTTGTGCAGTAGAAACCTTTTTTTTGTCATGACAGCTTTCTGAATAAAAATAAACCTCTTTAAACCCTGTGCAGTGACGTCAGAATTAATGCTACTCCTGCTGATGCTGTGCAGCTGCCAATCTGCCACCTGTAAGTCCAGATGCATACTAAAAGCTGAGGGGAAATTTAAGAGCCACAGGGTCCCTTGACGAGGAGTTGGAAGGAAGCGATTAGGTGAAGATACTCTGGTAAAATAGTACTGGGATACACATTAAGAATACTGTACGTGAGACACTGCACATGAATGTCAATCACAGTCAGTGTTTAAATATTTTATGTTGCCTTCCAGGTTGTCATCACTGATGGCATCAGGGAGTTGTGCAGATGCTTATATCGAACAATCTGAAATGTAAATTCTGCATAGATGTCTTGGGATTAGTCTTATCATCATATGACATGTGAATTACATTATTACAACATCAGAGATCATGCTCACCAAGGCTGCATTTATTTGATCAAAATACAGTAAAACAGTAATATTTTATACATAAATATTCTTACAAATTAAAACAAATATTACTGTACATTTTTAAATATATTTTTTCCTGTGATGGCAAAGCTGATTTTTTAACAGTAATTACTCTGGTCTTTATTGTTTCAAGATCCTTCTTAAATCATTCTGCTTAGTGCTTGATTATTATTGGGGCTCAGTTATTAATAATGGTTCTTAAGATTATCGATGTTGAAAACATAATATGTGGAAACTGATACATTTTTTTTTATTTTCATGATTAGTTTATGAATAGAAAATTCCATGATCAGCATTCATTTGACATAGACAGTTTGTGTTACTTTTGATCAAATAAATGCAGCTTTGGTGAACATAAGAGACTTCTTTCAAAACATAAAAAACTATATTATTCCAAACTTTTGCAGAGTATATTACAGTTGTAACTTAACTGAATACGAGTAGTATACATGCTGTTGTGAGGATGAATCTGTTGTCTGTAGTGTTGTGTGCAGCTCTTCCAAGTTCCTTTCCTAATCCTATGCAAAGAAGCTTAGTTCCAGCTGAGAGGAGGAAAAAGAGGCTACAATTCACACATGATCACCAAATCTGAATAGCTAAAATTGGATAGACACGGCATGGCCTGCAAAATCCTGCCTGCAAAAGGCAGATGGTATGGTCAGAATCTGGCACATCATAAATCCACACATCCTTCTTGCCTTTTGTCAACAGGGCACAGTGGTGACGCTGGTGTAACAGCCCTGGAAACCAACTGACCATCCGTCCGAATTACGCAGGTTGCCTGAGTGCTGCTTTGATTATGAGTACCCCCATATAGCCACTACATTTACATTTATGCATTTAGCAGACGCTTTTATCCAAAGCGACTTACAGTGCATTCAGTGCTATACATTTGTTTTTGTCAGTATGTGTGTTCCCTGGGAATTGAACCCACAACCTTTTGCGCTGCTAACGCAATGCTCTACCACTGAGCCACAGGAACACTAACTAGCCATTTTCAGATTTTGCTGGTCCTTCAGATCTGTGGAAGTGGAAGGTTTTATAGTATGAACGTACAGCCAAAAAGTCTGCAGAAACTGCATGGAGTGAGTCAGCATGGTAAAAATCCCCAAGGATTTTTTCCAGCACTCTACTGAAATAATAATGTAAAAATGTTTGTCTATTGTGAAGACAAAAGCAGGTTTAGTTTGAGACTGTAAAGAAAAAACTAAAACAGCAAGTGACATACATGAGTTTGATCAATTCTGCATTATAAGCTATTAATGGTACCATGAACTACATTTCTCTCAAGATGTGCATGTCTGCATATCTATAGTGGACTATAATATAAATATATCACAAATGATACTTCACTTCAAGTTGTAAATGTAAAATAAATCTTAACTATATATTTACATGATATTAGGAATTTCAATTTTAAAGTGTGTTTTTGTAAGTATTATTTTTTTAGTGGAATGGTGTGCAGAAATTATGGATGCTCGTTTATGCCACTAAATTAAAATAAAAAGGAGGTAATTTCTTACAATTGTGAAGTTAGAATTGTGAGATATAAACTCGCGATTGTGAGCTATTAAGTCAGAATGGTTGGATATAATGTTGCAATTGAGAACATATCAGTGTTTTTCTCCTCAAAACTGAACTTTATGACTCGCAAATGTGAGTTTAAATCTCACAATTCTGAGAAAAAAGTCAGAATTGCGAGATGCAAACTCACAATTGCGAGATATTCTTTTGAGATAGAATTATTATTAAAAAAAAAATCACAATTACACCTTTTGTTTTTTTTATTCAGTGGGCTTCCATAAAAAAAAATATATATATAAATAAATAAAAAGTTGATAATACTACTCTATGTAAGATATCAGCAGTACGCAGTTTGCGTAGGGCACTAACTGCAAGGGGGCACCATCCCAGTTGCTTAATTTTTTTCGTTCTATATTAATATTAAAATGAACATATACATAAATACAAATCTAAACATGAATACATATAAATAATGAAAATAAAAATGTTCATGATTTCTCATCTTTCCAAGGCTTAACATCCTTAAAGGAATGGGAGGACCGAAGACAATTAAGAAGCAAGAGTGAACATCAATTTTCCTGGCTGCAGGATATTGAGTTTCAAAAGGCTAAAAACAGATGCTTGACAGATAATTATATTGCTGTAGAAAGAAGGGGCGTGTCTAATTCTGTGGCTAAAGGTAGCATTAGTTCTAGAAAGCACTTAGACTAGGTGGTTGAATTTAATATTTTGTTGTTGTTCAAGACTCTATTGTATTCTGTGCAATTACTAGGATTGGTTTTCCACTATTGTTATTTTTCAAGGCATACGATTTTAACACAAACAGATTACTCCCCTTTTCTACAACAACATAAATATTGTTATGTGTTTTGTAAAGGATTCCAGGTCTTGGTATGAAATTGTCAAATTTGACATGACAAGTGCAACAGCATTGCCCTCTCTGTAGCTCTAACTGAAGCGGCTTTTGCTCAGCTGTCAGACCTGCAATGTCATTACTCTTCTCTATCAGAGATGTTTATGAACAGTGGTTGTGCTGTCACACTCTCCAGGTCCAGGCCTGCTAGGTTTCATGAATGAATGATTTTTTCCCTCCACGAAATTCTCCACCTGAACACCGTCAGCTGCTTCCAAAACCTGCTCTGGAACACTCTTAGGTTTTATCAGGATGCTTCAGCAAAAAAAAATAATGATCTAAAACATAAAGAAAACTTAAAACAATTGCTAGCAGCTCTGACATAATTAATTAATGACTAACCTTCAATTATGCATTTTTAATTGACTGTTTCTACTGCTTAAGGGTCATTAATTATGAATTTTCTCTTAAATTAGAAGACCACAATTCTCATCAAGCTTTTCTTCTTCTGCTTCTACTAATCTGGCATTTTATTCAATGGATCATGTTATTTATTCTTAGCACTTACATCTGTAACTTATGGAAACATATTAATATAAAATAAAAAGCTAATTTGTGATTTTCTGTCTCACAATTCCGAATTTCCCCCTTGCAATCCTGTGTTTAGATCTCACAAGATACAAACTCAGAATTCCTAGATATAACATTTTAAGCTCACATTTGCAAGACAAAAAGTTTTGTGAGATAAAATTTCACAATTACCATTGTATTCTGTGATGGAAATAAAAAAAATCTGCATTTATATCTAACAAATCTAAATTTACGTGCAATGCAATTAACTTTATACTTCATAGTAACTACTACAAATCTCCAATAGCACAGTTTATGGCTTTCACTTTAGGAAAATTTGCATTGCATTTTTCTGCTACAGATGTAATATAGTTATTCATCTTTGACACTCGCTGTGTAGGGGAATAAAAGTGCAGTTATTTGTTTGAAGCTGGCAGCTATTTAACAATGCTTCATTTATATGACAGTCAGCCTTGTCCCTACAGTCCCTATGGAGTCTAAACTGAATGTAATACCACTGAAGGATTCAGTGCTATGCTCTAATTGAACAGACACTATACATGCGCTGTCTGCTTTAGACCACGATGACGTCGTTGGGTTTTGTGATTGATAGAAGTTGCCTATGAGTCACACAGCAAATGAACACCAGTCGCTTTTACCTCTCCGATTAGAGCCACCATCATCTCTCGGACTCTCGCATCAGAGATTATTATCTACACACAACCAGGTTTCACATTGCTATCTGTATCAAAGTTATATAAAGGCACTTTGTTACGCTGATTAGAAAAGAGTTTTGTAGTTCTAATAGGCCTTGCACTGAAAGCATATCTGCTGTCCACGGATGAAATTTTATTTTGCAGTGATGAGATATTCAAGATTCACAGCCGGCACAGTTTGAAGGGAAGGTTGAGCCATTGGTCTAGCTAGGTTAACCACAGAAAACCACTGATTGGACCAAACAGAACCACAGCTGCAGCATAGAATCCGTAGGTTTCACACACACTTGTATTAGAGAGTGATTCCCCTGACAATGATCCCTGTTCCCAGTCTACTGTCGCAGCCTCAGTCCATTTCCACACCACTCAATGTGGAAAATTCCAGCTGCCAATCACCCCCTCCAGCTGTCCCAGCTTCAAATAGAGAAGAATTTGAACCTAATATTAGCTCAGCATTAAGACTTAAAGTGTTTCTATGAAATGTGCTACTCACACACTTAAGAAAACAAATGTAGCATAGTTCACTATAATATTACATATATGTAAACAAATTACATAATGACAAATGACATAATGTATCTAGCTATATATATATATATATATATATATATATATATATATAAACTACTATTTTGTACTATTATTTTAAAATAGCTGTTATACTGTATATAATAATTCTACTGATGGCAAAGCTGAATTTTCAGCTGCCATTACTCCAGCATTCATTGTCACATGATCTTTCAGAAATCATTCTAATATGCTGATATGATATTATTATTATTATTATTATTATTATTATTAATGCTTAAAACAGTTGCGTTGCTTAATATTTTCGTGGGAACCATGATTTATTTCTTCAGAAATCTTTGATGAATACAAAGTTCAAAAGAACAGCATTTATTTGAAATATAACTCTTTTTAAATATTAAAAATGCCTTTAATCGTACTTTTGAACTGTATAAAACAATGCTTCTATGTAGTCTCAGACTTTTTTCAGATATTTTATTGGATTTCCTTTCAATTACTTCACGCAGAAGGATTAAGTCATTAAGAGAGAGGTAATTATGTGCAAGAAGTCTAGAGGATCTTGATTTTATTTCTGTGATGCAAATGGCTACAAGTTGCCATCTGTGGCCATATTATAAAGAATAATCTTCATACATTCCACAGTGTCTCCAAAAATAGCAGCAATTAAAAAAAGTGCAATCCTGTTTAATTTATTCTCTGATTCTTAGTGTATTACACATGTTCAGTGTAAATTGTTGTATACTGTCATATTGGTAAAATAGTGGTGGAATCATTACTGTTTGTTTGGGTTTTTCATATGGTCTAGGTCTAGGGCATATCCTGTGTTTATTTATTTAGTATTCCCCAACATTTCTATTGCAAAGGCCAATATGTTAGTCTGAAAATACCATTCAGGATAAAAAGTAAAATCATAACATCACAGTGAAATGATTCCATAAACAATTTCATATAATTCTAACCCCCCTCAATATTGATGTTCAGTTCAACAAAGATAATTTCATGACAAGAATATTTCTGATGTTTGACCAAACCCCTGCTGTCCTAACAACAAGAACATCAGGACTTAAATGACTCCACATGTCCACATCCCAGCGTATCACTATTTTAGTGCTATTAAAACAATAATTCAAAGTCCATTGCCCTGTCCTCATGAAACAGCTCTGATCTGGGAATGACATTCATGTCCTTAACCGTGGTGATCGAGATGGCTCTCATCAGAGCAGAGGATTAAGTTCTACCAGCTTTAAGTAGAACATGTTTTATGATGTCCATGTTATGTCCTCAGTTCCATCTGGGTCTCATGGGGCCGTCACAAGTACCGCACCGGACACTGTGGTCCATAGGGTCACATTTTTCACAGATGTCTCCAAGTGGGGAGACATCCGCATCATGCAGAGTGCATACACTCACACACATGCACAACCCCCCACAGAACATTTGTCACATCTCTGCACGCAATTACACTACACATATGCTTCCTTTTATTTGCACAAACACACATATGAACATATGCAGGATTTTCTTTGCAATTTGAGCAAAGAAATAAACAGGTACAACATGTGAAGTCCAATTCCTGAGCCGTTTTTTTATTTTATTTTTTATAGTGAATTAAAAACAACATGAAAGGTTAAGTCCAGTTCATTAGGTAATGCCTCTTGTGAAATGGTTATTTTTATTAATTAAAAAACAAACAGTGTAACCAGTTAAGTCAGATTTCTGAAATAATGGCTGGTTCATTTTAGTTAAAAGAAAAACATAACTCAAACAGTTAAGGCCTATTCACTAGTAATGACTCTTGCAAGATGGTTCTTTTTACTGAATCACAAACATACAGCACGACTAATTCAAACCAGTTCCAGAGCTAATGAGTTCTTTATAGTGAATCAGAAACATACACTGTAACCAGTTAAGTCTGTTTCCTCAGCTAATGTCTCATATAAGCGAGTTTGTTTTTGGTGAATCAAAAACATAAAGTGTGAACAGCCAAATACAATTCCTGGGCTAATGATTCTCATGGGGAGATTCTTTTTAGTGAATAAATAAATACTTTGTAACGAGGTAAGTCTGATTCCCGAGAATGAATCTTATGAGCTTATAACTCTTTTCACCTTTAATCTGCCTTTTAGTGTCTTTAGACCCTGAGATAGTGCCACTAAAAGCAGCTGCAGATTCCAGCCTCCTGCATTCGAATGTTTAGTTGACTGCATAGATTTTCCATTAATGGTAATGCAACCTGGGGAAACAGAGGACTGTTTCAGCAGAGCCGGCTATTAAATTATATAATGTTGCTTAAGGCATTATAACAGTAGAATGCCGTATTTTCAGAGTACTCGTATGTGTGCTTTTGTTCATAGGTGCTCTTTTCATAGGTGCTAATTTTTACTCATTAGATTGATTTTTTGAAATGGTGCAGATGGGTTCCTGTATGTAAGGAAAACTAATGCGACTCCATGTGCCTGGAGCAGATGATACAAAATGCTTTTGTTCTAAATAGACTACTCATCCATAATCAGAATCAGAATCAGAATGAGTTTTATTGCCAGGTATGTTTACACATACAAGGAATTTGTTTTCGTGACAGATGCATAGTCTATGTGATTGTCCCACTTCAGGTCCTGGGAGATGGTGGTGCCCAGGAACCTGAATGACTCCACTGCAGTCACGGTGCTGTTCATGATGGTAAGTGGGGGGAGAGCAGGGGGGTATCTCCTGAAGTCCACCATCACCTCCACTGTTTTGAGCGTGTTCAGCTCTAGGTTGTTAAGACTGCACCAGACACCCAGCTCCTACATGTCTGTAAGCAGACTCGTCACCATCCTGGATGAGGCCGATCAGTGTGGTGTCGTCTGCAAACTTCAGGAGCTTGACGGAGGGGTCTTTAGATGTGCATTCGTTCGTGTACAGCAGTGTTTCTCAACCCTGGTCCTGGGCGCCCCCCAACACAGCACACTTTGTATGTCTCCCTTATCAGACACACCCATTTCAGGTCCTGGAACTTCTTCTAATGAGCTCATGAGTTAAATCAAGTGTGTTTGATTAGGGAGACCCACAGAATGTGCAGTGTTATGGGGCGCCCAGGACCAGGGTTGAGAAACACTGGTGTACAGGGAGAAGAGCAGTGGGGAGAGAATACAGCCCTGAAGAGCTCCAGTGCTGATCATACGGGTGGGTGCTGGATGTGTATTTTCCCAGCCTCACTAGCTGCTGCCTGTCTGTCAGGAAGCTTTTGATCCACTGACAGATGGAGGGTGGCACGGAGACCTGAGTTAGTTTGGGCAGGAGGAGGTTTGGGATGATAGTGTTAAAAGCAGAGCTAAAGTCCACAAACAGAATCCTCACATAAGCCCCTGGTCTGTCTAGATGTTGCAGAACATAATGTAGTCCCATGTTGACTGCATCGTCAGCAGACCTGTTTTCTCTGTAGGCAAACTGAAGAGGATCCAGTGAGGGTCCAGTGATGTCCTTCAGGTGGGCCAGCACCAGTTTTTCAAATGACTTCATGATCACAGATGTTAGAGCCACAGGCCTGTAGTCAGTTAATCCTGTAATTTTGGGTTTCTTTAGGATGGGGATGATGGTGGAGCGTTTGAAGCATGAAGGGACATCGCACAGTTCCAGTGATCTGTTGAAGATCTTTGTGAAGATGGGGGCCAGCTGGTCAGCACAGGATTTCAGACAGACTGGTGTGACACCATCTGAGCCTGGTGCTTTCCACTTATACACTTATACAACAGCTTGATAACTTGAAATACACAAATAATGTTTATGTCTCTTTGGAACATTTTCTGAACACCCTGCTTTGCTGATTACCTAATTATCTTGCAGCCAAGGACAAAAAGTTGGAAAACGGAGTATGTTTTTGGATTTGAAATAAGTTGGCGCGATTTTGAATCATTCTGTGTGATATAATTTGTTTATTTTACAAACACAGACATTTGCTTTTGTTTTCATTATATTGAGCTTGACAACCAAGACAAAAATCTTTTTTTTAATTTAGTTTTGTTTTCAAATTCTAATGCCACAGCATTGATGGATAATTTACACAAAACACTCACCTTTCTCGTTTTTGTTTTCTGAAAGTAATATTGTTAACTAAAACTTCTATATGTATATTTGCCATTTAAAAAAAGTTGAAATAAAAAATATATTTAAATATTAGATACAATTTTTTTTTCAGAAATGTTGCATTGTCCGCTAACTCAAATAAATTTAAATTGATGTTTAAAAAGTACAAAAACTAAAATCGCAATAAAAAAAAAGTAAAAACATGGAAACACAAAACCCCAAAATGAATAACAGTGACACAAGCACATAACAAAATTACAAAAATCTTACTAAAATGTTAATTGAAAATATAAAATAAAATATAATTAAAATATTAAGAGATACTAATAAAAATGCCAAAAATACAGCTACACTGGACACAGGCACTACTGATCAAATACCGCATCTGTTCTCTCAGATCACTTTTTCAGCTGGGAAGGATTATGTATCCAGACCTTATCATATGATGCATCCAGACCTTATCATAACAAAGCTGTATTCTCTAATAGCAAGAATCTAGAAGATGTGTGTCCTTTTCACAGATTTGTTTTCTTTGAATTCAAGGCTGTCTAAAATGTGTAATAATGCACTTTTTGACCCAATAATATTGAAGAAATGCAGAGTGGAAGCTGATGGGATGTTATAGAGGTAGAGAGTCAGATGACAGTTTGAGATCCTCTGAAGTTTGATTAGTGTTCTGAGCAAGAAAACCTGCAGCTGATATGCGATAAAGATGATGAAAATGTGAAAGTAGCTACAAAGGATGATTCATCTCCTGATAACTTACAACTTCCAAAAAAAATATATATATATTGTATTTTTGGGGGAAATCAAAGCAGACTATCATCTGGTGATTCAGGTTCTGATGGGGTGAGAGTGGATAGATAATTCATGCACAGACCAATCAAAATCTGCATATGTTTGTGATATGTCACTCTCTTCCACTTGTTCCCATTTGACTCTTCCGTTTATAACATTTATGATTCTTGTGAGTACAAACTATTTCTCTCTGGATTATATCCTAATATGGGGAAGTAGTGGCCTAATGGTTAGAGAGTCGGACTCGTAACTCAAAGGTTGCCAGTTCGAGTCTCAAGTCCGGCAGAAATTATAGGTAGGGGGAGTGAATAACCAGCGCTCTCTCCACCTTCAATACCTCGACTGAGGTGCCCTTGAGCAAGGCACCGAACCCCCAACTGCTCCCCGGGCGCTGCAGCAAAAATGGCTGCCCACTGCTCTGGGTGTGTGTTCACTGCTGTGTGTGTGCACTTAGGACGGTATAAATGCAGAGCTCTAATACTTGGCCATATGTCACGTCACTTTCACTTTTTAATGAATGCGAAATGGTGCCTTCACACTGAAATAATGAAAGAGAAAAACACTGAATGCTAGAGAAAAAACCACTTGCTTTACTGAAAAAGTGGCATACGTTTCAGTCACATGTGACCTTTCTTAATGCTTGATTACAATAGGTGTGTTCAACTTGAAGTGGCGCTGCGCAGACCAATTGAAGTATGACATCAAATTATCGCAAGAGCGATTCAAAAGCATAAGAAGCAGTCTGCTCTCTTTTCGCTCTCACTGTACTTTTATCTCATGCACCGTTCAGTCTGCGCAGTACCACTTCAAGTCGAACACACCTAATACTTAATTATAAAACAAGAAGTCATATGATTATATGGATCACATGATGAAGTTACAAGGTAAAAAAAAAATCTAAATATCAAAGTATATGTTACAAGCCCATAAAATAAGTGATTTACACTGAAAACTCCTATACTAAATTATGTCCTAAAAGGCATAAAATATATATAACAAAACACTACAAAATTGAACAAATATATGTTTTATACTATATTACACTGTTGGATCAACTCTATTTATTAAAATATATGTATTTGTGTTTGTTTTGATTCAAATTATTTAAATATAAGGCATATAAAGTGACACATTTTTGTCTCTAAATATATGTGGTTGTTTCCAAGTATACCTCAGCTTCATAAATGTGAAACACTTTAAAATAATATTAAAGTTCAAATATTAAATTACCTTTCTATTAGCACAGAATATTTTCAGTTAAAATTTTCAATAAACAGTGTTGAAATGAAAACAGTATGATGGTGGGTTCTATTGATCTTTAGGGTTTGGGAGAAAATAAACAAGCCCTTTAGCATGGTCGAACCCTACACCTCATGGAAAAGCTGTGTAGATATAAAAAAAAAACTCAAGTGGAGCGATTCCATGTTATTCAATTGCAGACTTCATCAGCCCTCAAAATGGTATTATAATTTATGGAACAACTTTTCTTTTTCAGCTAAGTACCTTTTTGCAGCCAAAATGTTTAAAAAGCATTTGACAACTTTAGAGTTCAGGGAGTTGACAACCTAAAGTTTGTGAGTACCCAAAGGACTGTCAAAGCATACCTGAAAAATTAGCTTGAAACAAAGCAGATAACTTTCACCAAAATCTTTCAGATAAGCAACTTGTTTACACCCTTTGGAGAGGTCAAACCAATTGAAGAGCCATAAACAAACACACACTATGCACGTACACTGAAGTTTACAGAGCCCTGGGCATCAGAGGAAAAGGAAACAAAAATTTTAAATATATATATATATATATATAAACATTTTGTATATATATTGTCAATGGAGTGATTGATAGATTGTTGTCTGTTTTCCCCTTCTTTCTACAGAACACAAAAAAATCCTCAGTGAAATACAATTCTCTCAAGCTGTGCTAACGCTTGATGGGACTGTGTGTCTGTGCATGTGATGAAAACTAGTACTTTTACAAAACTATTAGCATGTTAAAAAAAAAACCTTTTGACTGATACACAAAAGAATAAAAGCTATGATAATGCTCAAATGATTTTCTTTTAGAATGTCGTGTAGGAACTGACACAGTACTTAACAAACCATTTGGTGGTTTTGTAAGCCAGAACTTGATGCTGAGACGCAATTACAATGGAAAAAATGTGTTACTTCAATGTGTGTGTGTGTGTGTGTGTGTGTGTGTGTGTGTGTGTGTGTGTGTGTGTGTGTGTGTGTGTGTGTGTGTGTGTGTGTGTGTGTGTGTGTGTGTGTGTGTGTGTGTGTGTGTGTGTGTGTGTGTGTGTGTGTGTGTGTGTGTGTGTGTGTGTGTGTGTGTGTGTTTAAAAAAAGAATAGTGGAAGGCAGAATGATGCACTGAGATTGTTTAATTCCCATCAGCTAGTTGTCCTCAGTAATTTAGATTTTCCAATTTTAATTTTTCACTTGCAAAATTTTTTTTTTCTTATAATTATATAAATATTATTATCAATTTATAGAAATAATTATAATTTCAGAGAACTATATTAGGGTTGTTTGGATTTACAAGCATATTGTTATGTTATGTCACATTTATTAGTATCTGGTAATTAGAAAAGCTATAGTTAGTTGGTACCAACACAAAGTGGAAAATGCAACCAAATAAACCAAAACAAAATAAAATCGACATGGATTATTTTTAATCTTAGACACGTAATCTTAGATCGCTTTCTTATGTCTCTATCTCTCCAGCTATCTACTTCTCCCTGCTTTGTTATCATTTTCAGTAGAAAACTAATTTTTTTCACTAGTGACACTAGTGATTGCTGATAAACAGAAAAATTTAATCCAGCAGTATACTTTTTTATTATATATATTATATATATATGCCCCACATATTACCTTTACCCTCAGCTTCTTTAGCAAGGCAGTGGTCGTCCTGGAGGTTTGTTCGGGGTCGTTATTATGTTGGAATACTGCCTTGCGGCCCAGTCTCTGAAGGGAGGGGATCCTGCTCTGCTTCAGTATGTCACAGTACATGTTGGCATTTATGGTTCCTTCAATGAACTGTAGCTCCCCAGTGCCGGCAGCACTCATGCAGCCCCAGACCATGACACTCCCACCACCATGCTTGTCTGTAGGCAAGACACACTTGTCTTTGTACTCCTCACCCGGTTGCCGCCACACACGCTTGACACCATCTGAACCATATAAGTTTATCTTGGTCTCATCAAACTACAGGGTATGGTTCCAGTAATCGATGTCCTTAGTTTGCTTGTCTTCAGCAAACTGTTTGCGAGCTTTCTTGTGCATCATATTTAGAAGAGGCTTCCTTCTGGGACGACAGCCATGCAGACCAATTTGATGCAGTGTGCGGCGTATGGTCTGAGCACTGACAGGCTGACCCCCACCCCTTCAACCTCTGCAATGCTGGCAGCACTCATACGTCTATTTCCCAAACACAACCTCTGGATATGACGCTGAGCACATGCACTCAACTTCTTTGGTCGACCATGGCGAGGCCTGTTCTGAGTGGAACCTGTCCTGTTAAACCGCTGTATGCTCTTGGCCACCGTGCTGCAGCTCAATTTCAGGGTCTTGGCAATCTTCTTATAGCCTACGCCATCTTTATGTAGAGCAACAATTCTTTTTTTCAGATCCTCAGATAGTTATTTGCCATGAGGTGCCATGTTGAACTTCCAGTAACCAGTATGAGAGAGTGAGAGCGATAACACCATATTTAACACACCTGCTCCCTATTCACACCTGAGACCTTGTTTTTGTAGAAATGCATTTGTTATGTAATATGTGTGAAACAAAAGAAAAGTGATTGATTGGTTTTACAACACAAATTTAATAGTTTCAGCAGCAGTGCAAACTTATTTAGGACTCTCAGACTTCAGTTTACAAATGTGTTAAATATATTCAGACACAAACGAATATGAAAACTGGTGTCTGAATTCTGAAACTTTATAAAAGTTATAAAGGCGGAGCAGTCTAGTGGTTAAATATAGAATGATCATGATCATGAAATCACAGCTCTTTCTTCCTATAACCACATACTGTATCTTCTTCTGAGGCAGCTGTATAGCTGTGCTGCTCAGGGTTAGAGTTTTCATTTGGAGTGGAGTTAGCATTTGTTCTGGAAGCTCTTGTGTGGGAGTGTGATACAAGTGAAACATTTAATTAGTCTACAGTCCCTTATTAGAGAACTGCTACAGTGTGAAACTAAGATGCAGGATATAAAAAGTGTTTCTCTGTTTGAAGTGTGATTTTGATGAGCTTGGAGTATTTTTTTATGATTTCTTAAATTGTTTAGAAAAGTTTGGACTGTTTGGACATTCTGTTGTAGATTTGCTGGTGTGCTTGGGATCATTGTCTTGTTGTATAACCCAATTTCAGCCAAGCTTTAGCTGTCAGACAAAAGACTTCATATTAAACTCTAAAATAATTTTGGTATCCAGAGGAGCTCATGGTGGACTTAATGACTATAAGGTGCCCAGGTGCTACAAAACAAGCCCAATTTATCACCCTGCCACCAGTGCGTGAATTTTCATGTATATGGTGTTTGTGCTGATATGCTGTTTTTGTAGTACACTTAGGGGTGTACTCACTTTTGTGGCCAGCGGTTTAGACATTAATGGTTGTGTTGGGTTATTTTGAGGGGACAGCAAATTTACACAGTGATACAAGCTGTACACTCACTACTTTATATTGTAGAAAAGTGTCATTTCTTCAGTGTTGTCACATGAAAAGATATAATAAAATATTTACAAAAATGTGAGGGGTGTACTCACTTCTGTAAGATACTGTATACACATAATAAATATACACAGTACACACACACACACACACACACACACACACATATAGAATGTAAACATAACATTTATTTTGAATCGATTAATTGTGATTTATCATGTTGCAGCCCTAAATACTGTCCACTTGTGAATAGTCTTCCTCGCTGTAAAATAATGGAATTCATATTGTTTGGAAATGGCTTTGGTAAATACATAATCAGATTCCAAAAATGGAGTACTTGTCAGTAGATTTTATTAAATTTTCAAAATGCTTGTAATCAGATTATAGTTATTTTTTTATGGATAACATGATTACATAATATTCACATAGCGGCAGAACATTATTCATAATGTATTGATTCTGGAAGTCTGGACAAAAAAAAAAATCAAACCTGGATGACTTTGGGTATGTCGTTGTTGTTTTCATGTTTATTAATGTGTGTTTAATGCAGGGATTCCCAAAACTTTTTGTCACCCCTTAAAATAAAATATTTGTTGAAATATTGCAGAAGTTGATATTTCAATAATTTAACAACACATCCATATGTTTTAAATGTACCATATTGATATAAAAAGAAGCAAAGATAAATACAATATATTTCGTGTTTCGATCTCAACATCATAAAAACATTCAAATTAATTAACTTTAAATGTACAATTAAAACAATTTAAACATTTGCACACTTAAAATATCGATTTTGTATTTGTTTACCTCTAGATTGCATTACCTAAAATGAGTAATTACGTTACTAACTATAGTTTTCATCATGTCATCTTTAATCAGTAATGGACTACAATTTGTAAGTAATGCACCCATGCAGCTGATTTATTTATTTACTGTAATCCTCATCATGATCATAACGTGTTGTTTTATGAAAGGTTAAGACACAATAAGGGAATTGTGGGAGAAACAATGGCAAAAAAAAAAAAAGAAAGAAAGAAAGCAAGAAAGAAAGAAAGAAAGAAAGAAAGAAAGAAAGAAAGAAAGAAAGAAAGACAACCCAGGTTTTCTTTCGAGAGCTCACTAGCTTTGTCAAACTCTGTCAACACTGTAAGTGATTTGATAACAAATAGTCATAAACATGTTGATCTATGCACACACACACACACACACACACACACACACACACACACACACACACACACACACACACACACACACACACACACACACACACACACACACACACACACACACACACACACACACACACACACACACACACACACACACACACACACACACACACTCATATCCTCTTGTCCTGTGCTTGACACTGAGTGTAAATCCCTCTTGATTGCAAAACAATGACACAAGTTTACTTAGTGTAGTCTCTTGAGAATGGGCTCTCTGTGTCCTCTCAACTCCAAGGGTCCGGATGCCTGGACAGGCCGTTCTCACACTGGCTGGACGTGGTGTGGTTTAAGAGCAAAGTGACAGTGTGCCTTCACATGCCTCTGTTAGATTCTGCTGAGGTGGTGCCCATGGCTTTCCTTTCCTCTGGTTCTCTTCATCAATGTTACGGTGTAATACAAAGTCAAAATTAACCCACTATAGTCTCAGGTTTACTTTAATTAACCTCAGCGTTAAGAAAATTGTTATACTTTTCAGAAACCACAGCTGCATTCTAATACGACTATAACCTAATAAGATTATGGCATTTGCCCAGTGCGTTCTAGTGCTGCATTATGCCTATTAGTTACCCCTTTACGATTCCTGTAAAATTAGCCTAATACGCCTAAAAAAGGCATACCCAAAGTAAATTGCATGCTGTTCTTGGGCCATTTGGATGATATGCATGGTGCTGGTCTCCTTTGAAAGAACACTCTGAGGTTTGTTTCTCAACAGTCAGAATCAATGTAAGTCTTACTGATATTGAGTAATAGCACTTTGAACACACTAAAAAAATAAAAAGATAAATCCGCCTACATTTTTTTTGTAAATAGAAGCCTGCAGATGACTATAGCTGGGAGGTATGAACTGGAAAATACATTGGGATCACAGAATGAAGCCTTACCAAGCCAAATTTCCCATTTGATAAACAATATATTAGAAAATTAGTGTTTTACACATGTTTATCTAATTTTATGTCTAGGCGCTTCCAAAAAAAGTACACTTGGGAGACTCCAAACGACCCTTTGTAAGCAACAATGCTTACATACAATGCTGTAATTCTTGAATGCTTTAATGTACAGTCATCATTTTGGGCTCTAATGAAAGGTTACACTTAGAGCTATTCAATTATTCATCCAGATTCACTGTCAATAATTGCTGACACATAGTAACTGAAGCATAAACACATTATAGTGACATTTATACATATAATCCAAAATGTGTACACTTTTAAAATTAGATATATATTTATAATTTATAATCTAAATATTTCTATTTCTGTACATAGTACATTATTTAATTTGTTTTTTTTATTATATTGGTGTTATATTGCATCCCTACTGTGTTATTCCTATGTATGTCTGTACTATCATGCATGTCTGCATTATGTCAACAAAAAGTGGTCTGATAAAGACACTGATTGTACATGCTGTGTTTATTGTATCTTAAAATGTTAAAATAATCTCAGCTTTCCATGGATATATGACATGTTCAACTTTTTGTTTTTTGAGTTTTTGTGTCTGACGACTTTACCCCGTCACTACTTGGTGTCCCGCCGGCGGTACGCTGGATTTTTAAAGGGTTATAAAATGACCTGCTCTAAAGCAAACTTTCAAGGGGATGCTGGATGAATTAAAATTTGTTAGATTATTACATTTCATTTATTATTATTATTAATAATAGTATGTTTTTATTATTATTATCTTTATTTTCATTATTGTATTTCTGTAATCTAACTCATTGCTAAAAAAATAGACCCAAATAACTATAGAATCTTACATGCCAAAGGAAAACGAAAAGATTCTCCTCTTCACCAAACCCAACCCTAAACCTACCCGATTGTGTTAACAAATGCAAAACTGATATAAAAATGTATTTGTTGATGCAACCGTGCCATTTCATCTTCCTTATATGCAGATTTGAACTGCTTTGTTGACCCGTGATTACACAGGATTCAAACCGGAGCTCCTCGCCTCCTAAGTACGTCTCCATGCTCCGTGAGCTACCGAACAAACTTACCTTCTATGAAAACCCCATGCTAACGTTCAAAAGCATCAGTTTTCAAATCTCCCAGCTTTTTGATATTGTTTTGAAGTCGTGACATGATATTATTCAAGTAATTGTGCTAAATTATGCTTTAATAATCAAAACTTTAAACAAAATTTGTGTGAAAAGGAGTAAAAGATGTCGAAGTTTTACTGCCTCTAGTGTTTATTTATTTTGGAAACTGCAGTAATATGTCGTTATTGGTACGTATTTGGTGTCTCGCTAAAAAGTGCACCCAGGTACGTAAATGCTATGAGAACAGGTAGAAAAATAGCTAACAAAATGAACACTAGCATAAACAATATGCTATTTTGTGCTATCTATACTGAGTGTATTTGTGAAAAGGTTTGAATCCGATCTGAGCAGAACAATGGCTTGTTAGTTTTTCAGGGAAGCGGCGGATAGGAGTTCACAGAAGTCTATCCAACTGACTGGCAGCGTTAATTTCAACATGCTTGATCCTGTTGGAAGGTCAGCAGGGCCATTACCTCAGCGGGGAGTTGAGACGCTGGGCCTGCTAATGCCCACCCACTAAGAGATGCGGCAGAATCATTTGGATTTTCAACTATGTAAATAAAACTTGACTGAACATGATTTAGTGAGATGCAGGACTTTACCCCTGACTGTTCTTAGACAGTCCAGTGGTCTTTTCGCACAATCTCTTCTCTGATAATGCTAATGACAGTTATAGCACCACTTCACACTGCCCTCTAGCTCAGCATGCTGCTAATCTTGTACAATTACCAGTATTACTATAATTTGTAAGACCCGCTGATAGCCTTTCATCATCACACTACAAAATATGATGGGTAAAAAGTATTGTATATGGATTCTGTTTGTAGATATTGTCTGTGGAGAGAAACTCCCTCTCAGTTACACCAAAATATATACGATGTCAGACTTGTGTTCCTGTGTCTCCCTCAAGCCCGCCGTCTGTGGGGAATTCAACGCCGCCGTTCGTGGCTCTCTCAAGCCCGCTGTCCGCGGGGAAATCAATGCCGCCGTCCATGGCTCTCCCAAGTCCGTCGCCATTTGCAGTCTTCAAGCCCACCATCCACGGGGAACTCAACGCCGCCGTCCGTATCTCACTCAAGCCCGCCGTCCGCAGCTCTGCAGCGTGATGTCAGACTTCAAGTTCAAGTTCAAGTTGAGCTTTATTGTCATTCCACTACATGTGTGGACATACAGTGGAACGAAATGTCGTGCCTCACAGGACCATGGTGACTGTCTGTCCTAACTGTCATTTATTAATGCATTCAGCTAATAACTGTTGTTAGACCACTGTCATATGTATCTGACAAGGCAGATAGAAGGGGTGAAAAACAATATTAATAAATAATATATATAAATAATATTAATTATAAAATAATATGCTAATATTAATGAAAATTAACTGTTATTTAAAATGTTGTTTATAATACCATTAAGGTCCAATATAGCATTTTCAAATGATGGTTCTTTATGGAACCATATTTTTTTTCTATTGTTATAAGCCAAACAACCTTGATTTACTGTTTAGAACCATTTTTCTTAAGAGCGTCGTTATCACACACTGTATTTGATGCAAAATTAATGTGACTATATCAAATGAAAACAAAAAGTCATAATTTTGAAAGTCTGCTGAAAACATATCTTCTGATATTTTTTGCCATAGACAACGTTTGTTAAAGTAACATGTTGTTTGGCTTGAGCAAACTAATCAAAGTGAAAATTTCTTAAGAATAGCACTCAACACACCTGGTTAAAGAAGTCACTACTCACCGCTGACAAATAATAGGAATAAATGCTAACATGCTAACATGCTATTAAACTGACAAATGTGAACTGAAAAAGTATGTGTGAAAAGCTTGAATAGAAGAATATGACATGTGTCTGATGCTGGTAGAAGGCCAGTCACTTACTCACTTTTACTCAATGTGTATCTGCACAGTGGTGAACTGTCAGAAATAACTATTGGCCCTTAATGGCTTTTCAGCAAGGATGGAGTCGGTTTATGTGAGATATGCGTGTGTGTTACTGAATGACACGGATTAAAATGTGAGTGAAAAGAAGAAGATGAGAAGGAAGAGGGAGGTAGAGAGCTGGTGGAAGCATTGAGGGAGAGAGAGAGAAAGAAAGCAGGAAGACATGGCATTAAGGAGTTGCCTATGCTGTTTTTTTTGTGCAAATGACAATGAGGATGTGAAAAGACTGCCATGCAATTTAAAGTGACAGAACCAGCTCAGCATGTTTCTTGTATCTAAATTGAGACTAAAACGCTGTTATGCAATATTCCTATTTTAGAGCAGCATTTTCAGTAACAGCAACTTTAATATTTTGGTGTATAGAACACAATGCTGAAATACTAATAGGTAATCTGCTGTTGAAAGTATTTACCTGTTGGGCATGTTAGCAGCTGTCAAAAGTCCTTTTGTCCACTGTCACGCTGTGAACCAGTTTTAAGGATTGTGTAAGAGAGCTGCTTCAAACACAGGTCAGAAAAGTGCTGCTCAAAAGGTTATCTAAATTGTGGAAAGATGGTAGTTGTTTGTATGTGGATGCAAGTTGTAAGCCTCGTGATCATATCCATATTTGCATGAAATAATTTGTACGCATATGTTTCTATATCGCATAATATCTTTATGTTGGCCTGTGACCATATGTGACTGACTATGTGCTAATTGTTTTTTTTTTGACAGCCTGTTGAGTAATACAGTGTGTGATCCGGAAGGGAGTCATGAGGAATGCTGTACATTATTAGATATATATTTTATAAAAAAATTATCTTACCAAGAATACATATACTGCAAATAATTGATCTTTTAAAGTGTTTCATATAATTATTTTGAGAATCATGGCATTTAATAATAAATAAATAAATACAAATCTGAAACGAAATCTCCCAAATGAAAGATATTAGAATGTTTTATTATATTTAGGTTATTTTTCATTTTTAATGAAACTACTAATCAAAAGTGTTTAATGTTTTTGAGATTTTCTTAATGTTCACCATTTGTTTTTATTTTTAGAATTCTTTGATGAGTAGAAAGTAAAAAAAAAAACAGAATTCACTTGAAATAGATTTTGTAACACTGTAAAAGTTTTTACTCTCTCTCTCTTTGTGCTCTTTTTATCTTATTTTGTGTTCTATAGAGAACAGGAAGTTATAAAGAGGTTCAGAATGACACTAGGTTTCATAAATTATGACAGAACAATTTTTTGGGGGTAAACTAATGTTTCAAATTGCCTTAAATATACAGTACATGCACATATATTCAGGTCAGGTGATGTAAACTATTACCAGGTAACTTCATGTATTAAACTCGTGCATCAGCACTTGCATTGACTTTTAAATATTCATACTTAATATGAATATGACTATATTGACTTTCTGAAATTCTTTTGCTTGGATCGTCAGAACATCGTTCAGCTGAGCAAATTCTTTGGAGGCAGCTCTTTTTGAAGACACTTCACATAACATTCAATCCTTTTTTTCTGTAAGAAGATAACGGTTCCCACAGGGGAGTCGCTCCTCACACTCTCGTACACTGACAAAAAGCCTGCTGCTGTTTTTACTGCTGCACTAACTCTGAAAAGCAAACAAAAAATTCCTCTGTTCCTTTTCAGTGCTTTGCAGCACAGTTTCTTCCCATCATGGTGGTCTGCTGCGAGGTGGGGTGTGACCTCCAATTAAGATAATTATTCAGTATAATCAGATCCGCCATAATGGACATTAAAATGCTCTCTTGCATTAAATTGTGAGATTTGGAAACGCCGTAGGCCAACTAATAGGAAGCCTGTTGTTTTACTCAACCTGAGAGACCACAGCGATTTGCTGACTGAGAAGTTAAAAAAGAGCAAACATGTACCATATGCAAAGCTGGAGTACTTTCACATACCTTCATGGTTATTTGTTTTTAAAAAAGCACATTGTGAAAAGTTTCATTATTGCATCAACCTAACTATAGTATTTAAACCCAAGTCCGTTCGGTAAGTGTAAAAGCATGTCTGCCTAAAGCTTAGGCAACAAAATTACTCTCAAATTATTTACAATTGGTCCCTAATTACCGTTATCTTTAATAAAAAAATATGTTCTTGATATACAAGAAATTAGCAATTTTAGTCACAAACTTTTTTTTAAATAGTGTAATTTCTACAATGGCATAGATTATGTTATCACATTATATTACAGTGTCCATTTTACACATATTATTATAATTAATTCCAATAGCCATATCAGTAACTATGTATAATTACACCCAGCTGCACAAAATACAGTAATTACATAAAGTACATGTTGTTTGTAAGTTTAACCCTGTACTGATGTAATTGCACAGTACACCATAACATGCACACTGATGTTGAGGTTGACTAACATTATAATTTCAAACTGGATCATCAGAACCTGCTTACAACACATGAACATAACGTCTATAAAAACAAGTGTATGATAGTATGAACATATCACATCCTTTGATGCATAATCAGTGTTGGTAGATGAGCCCCAAAATAATTTAAATTAACAATTTTTCTTTTACACCCTTTTTATTACAATGTTATCGCCCTTCGTCATGTGTATTGCATCCATTATGGACTTAGAAACATCTTTATATGTGTACCACTGCTGTTTATATTAAATAACGGCAATGCAAACAAGAAGAAGAAGAAGAAGAAGAAGAAGAAGAAGAGAAGAAGAAGGATATTTTTTTATTTGTCACATACACAATTATACAGAGTTTAACCAGCAGTGAAATGTGTTCTCTGCATTTAACCCATCCAAGTGCACACACACTTGGAGCAGTGGGCAGCCGACGCTGCAGCGCCTGGGGAGCAGTTGGGGGTTCGGTGCCTTGCTCAAGGGTCTCACCTCAGTCGTGGACAATTCCTGCCGGAGCCGAGATTCAAACCCACAACCTCGGGTTACAAGTCCAACGCTCTATCCATTAGGCCACGGCTGCAAAAAAATAATAATAATAGTAACTCTGAGATACTTGAAGCTGTTTTCTTACTGTCATTAGGCTGTACTCATAAATGAGAGCTCTCGTAAATGCTCATTGTGTAGTCACCTTAAGAACTTGTCAATCAGCTAGCTTTCTTTAAATGTTGAAATAAAATCAACCATCGGATTGATTCAATGGGATTTCATAGCCTCCAGTTTTGAATGTGGAGCTTGAATAGGGCAATCAATATTAAACATGATTGCTTCAGTTGCGTCCAACCACTGAGTGGGCACAGGAAAGGATTTTAGATACTTTCTATGGCTGCTTGGCTGGATATGATCCCTTTCCCAGTCCAGAGAAAATGACATCACCAGGGGTCTCATTTATAAAGCTCTCCGTAGATTCCATCCTAAAAGTGCACATAGGCCAAAAAGCTAGTTTTTGTGTACACACAAAAGATTTACGATTTATAAAACCATGCGTACCCCAGAACCTGCGCAAAAATCCATTTAAAAATACCGGTCAGGCGAAGATAGTACCTAAGAACATCTCCACCTCGTCTCCTCCCCGAAATCACCTACTAGTTTTACTATGCATAACATAATCTGCATATCATTGCATGCATATCCTCATCCACGTGACACCATGTTCAAGACCGTCAAAGGAACAACACATTAAGGAAATATAGGAGATACGGACTATAAATGCCATTTGTGCCATACATATTAATTGTATTGCTAAAAATCATCCATCTTGTTATGTTTTAGAATAAATATATCAAAATAATACACATGTAGTGTAAATAACGAGAGGTGAACGCAGGTCTATGCAGAAACCAAACGATAAAGATGCTCCAAGACAACAAGATGCTGTCCAGTGCTAAGCTGTGGAAAAACGGTATTTGTATTGCCTTACTTCTGATCCCAACGTACGGAAAGAGTGGATGAAGTTTATTTTTAATGAGGTTCCAGTAAGAACTCGGTCCTTTGTTCACCTCATTTTACTATGGATTTGTTTCAAATAAGGCACAATTCATTGCGGGATTTTAACTGTGAGTAACTTTTTGTATTGTCAAAACTAAATGGGCCCAGGAATATATCCAGAAACCACTGTCGGTAAACACAATCCGCCGTGCCATATGCAGATGCCAACAAAAGCTCTATCATGCAAAAAGAAAGACATATGTGAACATGGTCCAGAAGCGCCGTCGTGTCCTGTGAGCCAAGGCTCATTTAAAATGGACTATTTCAAAGTGGAAAAGTGTTCTATGGTCAGACGAGTCCAAATTTGACATTCTTGTTGGAAATCATGGACACCGTGTCCTCCGGGCTAAAGAGGAGGGAGACCTTCCAGCGTGTTATCAGTGTTCAGTTCAAAAGCCAGCATCTCTGATGGGATGGGGGTGCATAAGGGGTGCATGTTCTGGAAGGCACTATGAATGCTAAAAGGTATATGAAGGTTTTAGAGCAACATATGCTTCCCTCCAGATGACATGTATTTCAGCAGGACAACGCAAAACCACACACTAAAGCTATATTACAACAGCATGGCTTCATAGTAGAAGAATCCAGGTGCTGAATTGGCCTGGCTGCAGTCCAGATCTTTTACCTGTAAAGAACATTTGGCTCATCATTAAACAAAAAATATATCAAAGATGACCACAATCTCTTCAACAGCTGGAAACCTATATCAGGCAAGAATGGGACCAAATTCCAACACCAAAACTCCAGAAACTACCTCGTAACCTCGATGCCCAGACATCTTCAAACTGTATGGAAAAGAAGAGGAGGTGCTATACCATGGTAAACATGCCCCTGTCCCAACTATTTTGAGACCTGTAGCAGGCATCAAATTAGAAATGAGCTCATTTTGTGCATAACATTTCTCAGTTTAAACATTTCTGTTATCTATGTTTTATTGTGAATAAAATATTGGCTCATGTGATTTGAAAGCCTTTTAGTTTTAATTTTATTCAAATTTTTGGGTTGTAAATCACAGCAGCATCCATCTGTGAAGGTCGTAGACTGTCAAACATACACGACTATTAGCCAATCATAGCAGTG
Organism: Ptychobarbus kaznakovi; assembly: GCA_027422405.1. Classification (NCBI taxonomy): domain Eukaryota; kingdom Metazoa; phylum Chordata; class Actinopteri; order Cypriniformes; family Cyprinidae; genus Ptychobarbus; species Ptychobarbus kaznakovi. Next base: position 7,055,788 of record CM049799.1, read on the forward strand.
GGCATTTACTTCTGAGTCTACAATCTGCTACACCTATATTAAAATTGAAACCAGTTATTTTAAATTGTAGTAGCTAATATTTCTATTTTTTTCAATTAAAAAGATTTGTTTTGCAAAAAACCTAAAATATTGTTCCTATTTATGGCCATAATCCATATTATGTTTATAGATTTGGATGGTCATATTGTGTCACCACATATGGTGCTAGTATAAGAATATTAAGCAGTGTCTTGCATGACTAGCATGATGGTTCGCCCATTACTGGCCTTTAAGACAACCTTTGATCAGGTAGTCTAAATGTTAAAGCACACTCTGATAGAGAGACTACTGCATTATACTTTGAAGATTATCTTGTTATCTAAAGAGCCGTTGAGAATTGCTTGAGTTTTTATTTATTTATTTATCGGTTGGTTGGTTTGGTTTAATTTTTTTCACTACATTTTTCATACCCCTTTAAAAATATGTGTTTGTCAGTCCAAAAATATCTCCTTATGACACACAAAACACACACACACACACACACACACACACACACACACACACACACACACACACACACACACACACACACACACACACACACACACACACACACACACACACACACACACACACACACACACACACACACACACACATAGTTTTGTGTCGAGACAAATAGTTATCTCAGCCCCTTGCTGAGAAGTTTTACAGCGGGTCAGTTCACACAACCTTGTCAAACAAAAGTAAATACAAAAATCATAGTAAACAGATGCAGTAGCTTCATGTTATTCTCTGTGCAATCTTATCTTTGTAAATAATCAACAGATCTTATCTCTGCAAAGCTACTTAAAAAAAACACAAAAAAACAGATGGAATCAAAGCTTCAAGATGCTTATGTCTCTTTCAATCTTTCTGTCACAGATTCTTCCCCTCCCTATTTCTCTAAAACAAAAGATCATTAAGTGCAGTCTGTTGTTTATCAGTTAACTTATTTAAAGCTTAGGAAGGCGATCCAAGAATTAATAAAATATTATATTTATTTCTATCGCTGGTCGAATGGAGAACTTCAGTGTCATGTCCCTATCTTTGCCTGTGTATTTTAGAACAGGATGTCCAGTGTTGTGGAGCAGACGACTGTTATCCCGCAGACCTCCTTTTGTGCATAATACAATTTAAACAGTTATTGATTCTAGAGGAAGAGGTTGGCAAGTGTCCAGTCCTTTTATAAATCGCCAAAGCCATTTCACCAAGAGAAAACAGGCAAGATAAGAGTCACTCTGTCAAACAAACAGATTGTTCATTTATTTGAATGATACAATCTAAATGTGTGCATTTGTGAGGGCTGCCTCACAACAGGCCTAACAAATACTACTGTTTACACATTTGGGGTCATTAAGAATGTTTTTTCTTCTTCTTTAAAAAATAAATATATATATATATATATATCATTTCTTGTCACTTTTAATACATTTAACATGTCATTGGCGACAAAATGCTTTTATTTTGTTAAGAAAAAAATATTAAAAAAGTACCACCTTCTAAAAAAGGCACATCAGCTTTCAACATATAACAATAATAATATTAAATGTTACTTGAACACCAAGCAAAATCGGCATATGATTGGAGTACATATAATATATAAACAGAACAACAATATTGTACAATACCCAACATTTTGTGTGCTTCAAAAAACAGCTTATTCTAAATAAAAATGGTACTTTAGTTCAAATGATCAGCAAATCTGCCCATTAGTAGGTTTCGATGACATCATGATTTAAAAAAGGATGTCATTGTGTCATGTTCATAATTTTTAAGTTGTTGTGAAGATGTTTTGAAGGGACCTGTTACAGTTCTAAATGTGTCAAGACACAACAGAAACTGGTGCAGATTATTCTACCTCATTTTGTAAGCTGTACAGTCTGCAGAAGTGCTATAACACTGTCTTGTCACACTCTTGATTACTAAGTCTTTGATTGCAAGAACATTACTGCATGTACTCAAGAACAAAATAACAGTGGGGTCCAGTGGGGTGACAAACAAAGACAAAAATAAAATATTTAAGACTTTGCTCTGCACAAAGAATATACTGTTATTAAAGCAAAAAGGAAGACTAAACAAATAAGTAGAAAAACATTATTAAAATAAATGTATGACAATTTTTCAATTCAACTTTTAAATGAAATGGATACATTGTGAAATTGAACGTGGTCTTGGACTTTGGGATTCCACTGCATTACAATTTAAAGAGAGAGAGAGAGATGCATGCTGAAAAGTATCACACTCAACAATCTACAAAAAGAGCTCTACAATCTGCTCTAGAAAAAGTCACAGATGCTGAAGTACATTTTTTATAAGTTTTATGAGGGTTGAGATGATTCCCTTCCAAACTTACGAATGAGGCTCCAATGGGAAGTTTTGTTCCTGAACCGTACACATAAAATGTTAAAACACTCTTTGTTTTGTTATCAGTTATATAATCTCTCCTGACATTTCTTGCTTGCATCCATACGGTTCTATTTTTGCTTTCTGACGTGTTTCATCAATAATGTCATAACTGCAATCTCTCACATTCTGTCCAGCGCCAGCTCCTCCGATCAGAATCATGACAGGCATTTTGTAGACAGATTCTGTCTTCTGTACTGTTTATGATTTAAACGTTTCTCTTTTTATAACTCCCCCAGATGCCAGTTATGTTGGTAAGCTGTTTTCATTGTACTGTATTTTAAGCTTTATGTATTCCAAAAGGATTCAAATGAAGATAATCCAAAATAAAGTAAGTCCCTTGAGTAGTTTATTAAATAGTTTGTTCTTTTTGACCTTATTACGGAGCAAGCTTTCCTCTTATTCCTACAGATCTAGAACTAGTTGTACTGACTGAGTACAGTAAGTATATTATGGCATGTAATGTGATATTTATTAAAGTATGATTGAATGTTCCTTGTGTTCATAGCTGTTATCTATCATCTTTGGATTATAGTATCTTTGAATTAAATTACACTCACAGGTGTTATATTTGTCCCCAATACAGCAAGATCTCAATAATATGAATATTTGACAAATGTACCATTACTGTAATTAAAGGACAGCTGTTTAACTATACCATCATCGTGACAAATCAAAATCGTAATGCACATTTCATGCTCAATGAGTTTGTCACTCCAGTCCTCATATTGTGCTGTAATTCACATCAACTCATGAGTTATCAGAAATGATTAATCTTTGCAAATATGCTTGTGTTCTTATGAACCCAATTTTGCAACAGCTGGCATCAACAATGACACAGTGTAGAAAGCAGGCCTTATAGTGTCAATCAACAAAAAAGGCTAAATATCACAGCTAAATGCCATGATGGTGTGTTGTCTCTCATCATTGACTGATTGACATTTTACCCCTCGTATCAGAAGAAGCATCCTTTGTGAGCCACTGCCTATTGCTTTAATAAAATGACCTGGAAATGCTGCAGTAGTCCCATCACGATACAGTCAAGTGTTCATCCGTCAAAGAGTCTTTCTGAACTACGAAACTTAAAGGTTACTTGAAGTTACTGAAGCTATAAAGAAGCTTTGCGTCTTTGATTTGTCTGTCAAGACAAATGACAGCAACAATGGTATGTCTGGTGGTTTCTCCATTATTCATTATAGCATATACTGAGTTCAGTGTTCAGACCACACTGAAAATATGCATCAAAATCTAATTTAAACATGGAAAGAAACAAAGTGGAGTAAAAAGAGGCAGAACAGAAACATTTTCATTTGTGGTCACAGACGTTTGGACCCCAACGTGTTCACTTTTGTGGATTTGTTTAATGAAGAATTACAAAAATATCTAAATTTATAAAACTGTGTGGTGCATATATTTGGAGGGCGGGGGTTAATATTGAGTAATATACAGTGTGTTTAATACAAAGTATATACTGAATTATATCATAGATAGAATATATATATCAATGACATAATTCAGTATACAACACACTGTTTGCATTTAGAAATAAAAAAAAATTACATAAATTTCCATTATATCCTTTATGGAATATTTAAGCGAGTCTTGCTTTGTGTTTGCTATTGTTTTGTGGGTGGTCTTGGAAGTCACTTCCTATGACTAAAATCTGTGTCATTTTGATATGAAAATAGCCATTCATTCAGTAGTTGAATCTTCCCAGATCATATATTAAAAACAAAAAACAGAGCATACAGCAGTGACTCCAGTGATCAAGCTTCCCTTCATGTGAAGTTAAAGATGTGCTGTTTGTTTTGTTTCCTAATGAGGGATTGTGTGATTTCCTTTGCCATATACAGGGGCGTTGCTAGTGTGTGTGTGTGTGTGTGTGTGTGTGTGTGGGGGGGGGGGGGGGGGGGACTGAGTGGCCATCGGGAACACCGGGACATTACATTCAAATAGTGGGCCGAACGCCAAAACTAAGGAGACCTCCCCGACATTAGGCGTTGTTTTTAAATTACAGCCCATGCGAAACCGCATAAAGCAAATATACTCCAAAAGCGCGAAGCAGCGCTCCCCGATGCATGCATCCGCCAGCCGCGCGTCAAAGCAGAGCGGGATCAGTCCTCTGAACAGTACCTGTACAGCGCTGACGAACGTGCCCCGCGCTTCTGCCACGATTTATAAGAGATAAACAGCGCAAGTCACTCGATCCTTTCAGATATGACACAGAATTGTTATACAGTCGTGTGATATGAGAAAGGTTAGTGATGCTGGCTGAAAACAGCCACGACAATGAGGTATATTGGAAAACGCTAATAGCTTGTCAATTCAGCACCATAGTAATTTAACTTTAACTTATTAACACTGTATAAAAAGCCTATGTCTTGGCAGAAATGTATCTATTATGTTACTGTTATTACATATAGGGGAATATGCTATTTTAATTTCATAGAAACTGTATTGTAGTTTCTTCATGTTTAGGTTTTTTATTTTTTTACTACAACTTTTATAGTTTATTAGCCTATTAGGCTACTTGTTTTAAAATCGGTATAACCCTGTTAATGAGGACCATGGTTGTGCTTCTTGTGACGTCTTCCTACTAGTTCATTAAACTCTGGATATTTCTTTCTTTTTAGATATTTAGTTCTAGTGAATGATAATTGAGGTAAAATGTTAATTCAATAAGGGCATTATTAAAAATAAATATCTTATAAATAATATCTTATAAATATCTTAAAAAAACAACAATGTCATTCCAAACCTGTATGAATTTATTTATTTTGTGGGACATAATTAGAGAAATTCAATAATTGTTTGTCCATACAGTAGAAATCAAGGGTAACCAAAATGGTTTGGTAACATTCTACAAAATTGTATTTTGTGTTCAACAGAACAAAGTAATTTGGAACGACATGAGGCTGAGACTTTTCTATGTGACAAATATGCATTGTTAAGTTTGTTACATTTGTCGTGAATTCAGTAATATCTATAATTTCTGTCCTGTGTAATTTATTCATTTATTTACTCCAATTGAAGGCCCTATGATCCATCACCCAAAAAGTTTTACGATTTTACATTTTACGATTGCAACTCATATACACCATCACTGAATGTGATTTTGAGGGGGCTACATAGCAAATTCAGTGCACAGGGCCCAGAATTCCTAGCGACGGCCCTGGCCATAGAACAGTGATTCTTGATGATTGGTGTAGTAGATTAATAGTTACAAACCAACAAACGATAATGCAGTGCGGTTATTTTCCATGCAGACATTTGTTTAGACGATAAATGAGCCCAGGAGCAAGGAGTTAGGTACTAAGACATTCATCTCACCTGGATTTCCACTGAAAAGAGTTTAAACTCTGTAATGCAAGAAATAGACTGTTTGGGGAAATGTTTGGATGCTCCCAGTTTAATGATGGCAGTCAGGTGTGTTAAAATGCTTCATCTTTGTCAGGCACATGTACGTTTTTGATCCAATTTTATTTTGGGATTATTGTGCAATATCATAATCTTTTGAATAATTGCAATTTTATTTTTTACAACTTTGTATCTCACAGTTGTGAGTTTATTTTTCATTTTTGCAATATTATTGCTCATTATTTTGACATTGCAATTTCAACAAGAAATGGGAATTAAAGGGAATTTAAAAAGATTATCAATTAAATTGAATGAATGCAAATTGTTCTTTTTAATGATTATAGATAATGATAATTCATAATCTTTTGTCTGATTATCAGCTTTATTTTAAACATAACTTCAGGATCAATCAGGAAAGCTTCAAACAATCCAAAGCGTCTGTGTTCCAGATGGAGGTACAAAAATGAAACACCCCTGAGATGAGACAGATTGAATGACTCATGTGTTTGAGAAAAAAAAATAAAATAGAAACAACAACCACGGGCAACAGATGCAGCCATTAGCTCAAACCTTCCTGCAAGAAAACACTGGACTCTGTGTGGATTTGAATGGACACATTGTGCCTTTCAAATCAATCACTTTGAACATGGTTTGAGGTGGGAGAAAAAGACTGTTTGTGCTCCATTTGCCACCATTAACATCCTTAAGATGCTAGGACCCCTACCTCTCTCTTATTTATCTGAAACAATAAAACATTGTTATTCAAGCTTGTCTGTAGGTAATTGGGTGTGTTCTGTCTGAAAAATAGTTTTGTGGATAGCAGGTGAAAATCTCTTTCATTTTGCATCTGTCTGAGTATTTCCTTTATGATCAACAAAGTCTGTTGACTACAGATATTTCCCTTTTATTAAATAATGCCAAGGGCAGTAAAAGAAATTCTCTAGAAGTTCTGTTTTACTCAATTTAGAGAGGTCAGACGGGTCCCAATCAATCACAGAGATAAGAATTTAGACCTGAATTCATTATGCGTTATAGAATGCTCATTTACAATCCGTTCCCATCAGACTGTCTGCAAGGAACTACACAGGTTCCTTGGGATTAATGATCAGTGCTAACCTGGATTCAGTTCTTTATTATCCATTTTATTCATCAAACCAACATAAATACAAGATACACATACAATAAAAAAACACAAAATATATGTTTCATTGCACAACAATAGATCTTGATTATTTAATTTAATTCTGTTGTTTTTATACTGAGCTATTGATCTTTTATATCTCCCGACCCTAAATCGAACTCCCAAACAAACTTTCTGTATTTCTTTATTTGTATTATTACATTAGTTAATGTTTATCCAGCAGTGTTCCATTGGCAGGTTCCAACATTGTAGGCAAAACCTGACTCGAAACAAACACACAAACAAATAATACAAAAGCCACTGTGACTATTTTAAGAAGTCTTCTACAGCTTCAGAGCTTTGCATAAAAAATAAAAAAATAATGAAGAGTCTGTTGAAGCAACCCTGAGGCATGCAGAGTTTGTTAATTTGCATATCATCTGCATGAGTAATGTAAAAAACACTAGGCAACACATAAAGTTTGTGGAATGTTTAATATAATTACACATGAATTAAACACATTGAATTAAATGTAAGACTGGTTGAAATAGTATTTTCTTGTAAAACAAACTACTAAAATAATTGACAATCATCTTTAAATATGATGATTCAAATGTATATATACATTTACATATACATATATATTGGTTTCTTCATTTGAGCATTTGAATGTTTTAGCTTTGTGATGTAATACATAAGACTGAAGGCTAAAAGCCTCTAAGGCCAAAGCTATTTTCATTTGGAGAGAGTGGTTTACCAGAAAAAAAAGCACACGCTGCACATGCCAGGACTCAGATGGTGTGATATGGGATGAAGCCAGTGAGATGGGCTTTTACTGCCGCTGAGCTGCCTAATCCTTTTAACTGTGAGTTGAGGTGTGAAAGCTGAATATTAGCTGCTGGTGATGATACAGACTGCTGCATTCCACAAGCATTTATTCACACAGCAGATGGGGGAACTCTATCAGTTAGGCTCTAACTGGCTTGATACTGTCCTACATGCTACCAAACAAAATTCCAATGGTGCTTTCAGACCGTTTCTCACATAAAAGCCACAATTGGCCATGACTTACTGTAAAGCGCACTTACTTCTAGTCCTGTAGTGAAGTAGGGAACACTATTAGCATTACTTAAAAAGGCAAAAAAGACAAATTGCAGGACCTAAACCTGAAATAAAAGCACCAATCAGACGCGCCAGACACCTCTCATGTGAAAATGGAAAACATTAGGTTTGTTATAGTCTGGTTGGTTTCTGTCTGTTCTCAAAGCATGACCGAGCCAGCTACATTTTATATAACGACAATCCTTTAGAAATTAGATTTGGATAAAATTACTGTGGTTATTTCTAAGTCAAGTACATTGCATACCCCCCCAAAAAAAAATTGGCAGAACATTTTAACAATACTATAATTTACTTTTTATAGGCTGCAATTCAGCTTGCTTAAGAGACTATTCCCCTCAAATATATTTATTATGGATATTTAAACCCACTTTCGTTTATCAAGGGATTAAGGCAACAATAATCAGATTTCTAAAGTGCCCTGAAAAATGCATTTGGTAAAAAAAAAAGTGTATTGTACAAATATCCTGACCTGTAGTAGACTTCTTTTTTTAGAGGTCTTTGACAAATTCCATTTAAATGTGCATCGTCAGAATCATTAAATGCAAAAATTGTTTAATTGATTGTTTACTATTAATATTAACGAAGTCAGTATGATTTCCGTATCTGCCACTAAATTATCTTTTAGGTGAGAGCTTTCATTATATTGAAAGTAAGTTCAGGTGTTTTACTCACCACTGCATCCCATATATCCACTGTGTAATAATAATTCATAGTGTCAGTTTCATTCACATCTCTCAACATTTCCTTATACTCCACAACCTTATCAAAAGAACTACCCTCTTCAGTTCCAGCTCAATAAAACATGTTTTAGAAGCATGCAGTGAAATTCATGCCCTTGTATTTTTTGCCCTCTATTTCATGTAATTTCAGCTTTATATCTTATCAAAAAAGAAAAAAAAAGCGCTCTTTCATGTAGCTGGGGGAAGTGTTCTGGGGGGATTCAAAGCGCTTGTTTGTATAGATGCTAGAGCATCACTCCAGAGACTGTGTCAGTCTATGTCAGATAAAGCACTTTCCTTTCTGCTTTTATTTAAGTTTAGTTGTCCATAATGGTGCTTTGTTGTGGATGAGTCATGTTTCTAAAAAGTATAGTTAAAAATGCAAAAAAGTAAATACATTGATTTGTTTTTATTATGTAAGCCAATTCAAATTAATTTCAGAGTGCCTTTTAGAAACATTTTTGCATTGTAAATGCACTTAACCAGGCTTGTAATACATATAATGGCCCTTATGGAGCCTCGCAAACTCCTCTCAACACCCTCGACACCTTAAAGGAATAAAATGAACATATTCTCAGCATTTATTCACTCTCATGCTGTCCCAGATGGATATGACTCACTTTCTTCCTATGAACAAAGATTTCTACAAAAAATAATCCATCTTTGTGAGTCCATATAATGCAATTGTACAGGAGCTCCAAAGCTGATGCTTTAAAAACCATGCAAAGCAAACACAACGAAAATCCATTATCAGCCCAGTTGATGAATTAATGTCTTCTGAAGAGAAATGAGAGGTGTGTGTAACAAAAAAAAAATATTTTAAACATTTCAATTATAAACCATTGAGTGAAGTGTGGCCTAAGCATCAAAGTTAGCATCTACCTGTCTTTATGCAAAATTTGGGATATTGCATAAAGAGAAAAAAAAAACAATGAATGGAAACACCAAGATTCACATAAATTCTAAAAATGAGCATAAAAATGAAATGCTCAATTGAATTTGCTGCTTTACATTAAGCGAATGCCTGTAATAATTTAGTAACTTACAAAAAAACGTACAAAGTCATAAAAACATAATAAACTTACAAAATAAGTAAATTTGAGGCATAAACTTATGCAATGCTGAAATTTAACTTTTTTAAATAATAAATTCACCATGCTGAGATACAAGATGTGTTGAATGAAAATTATCAGATTTATGTATGTCTGGAAAACACATGATATTCATATGTGCTCTGCCCATTGGAACAGAAAATCTCATAACACCATAGTATCCCTTTAAGCTAAGTGGTAATCAAGGTTTTTATTGTGACGAAATATCACACTGTACAATGTTATTATAAATATTAGCAATTGGGTCAATATGACCTTAGAAAAATAAGCCTCCACTTTGACTACTTCATGTCGAATCAGTGATCGGGAGTTGGGACGTAATAATTGTGTCTTATAATTAGACGTGGTTACTCAGTCATGCTGGTGTGTCTTGTGGAACAAAATAATTACAGGTTTTGGCCGCTTTTGAATACATTCAGAGTGGGCTTGTGGTTTGGTGAGTGGGTGAGTCATGTCTCCGGGCCGTATTCATATTTTCTTCATCTTTGCGCTGCGTGAAGACAGAGGCTGTCAGAACGTTTACTTTATGGTATTTGCCGCACATACGTCGTCTCAGCTATGCATCTCGTAAATCATTTGGACACATGCATGAGACACAAAGACGGACTCCAGCACCTGATCCAATTCCCTCTCGCACACTGAGATGTGCAGATAGTCTTTCTGTAATTGTTGTGTTGAAATGTTTCCCTTCTTTGGCTCAGGGGCAGATTAATATGAGTTTCTCCACGCAAAAGGTCTTGGACAGCCCCCCGCTGCTCTTGTAGTGCATTTCTTTTGTATCATAATGTCCTCTGAGAAGTACTGATGTCCACTGAGCAGAATTAGTCATTTATGAATATTTCATTCTGGATGAGTTGTACACACAGAAGTGAACTCATTGATGATGATGATCGCTCAGACAGTTCCTCTGTGTACTTCCTCTCAAATATAAAATGTTTCCACTGCCACGTTTTGAAGTGTCTGGATGACAGTCTAGAACATTTTTGGATTTTCACTTATTGTATTACTCTGCTTGTCTGCGTTTTCACATTCCAGGCTGTAACTATTGTTGTTTTTAAGGGATTTACATAAATAATTTAAAAGTATTGAAGGCAAAATACAGCATAAACTGGAATCTGACTACTTTACATCAGTGGATATTATAGTTGGAATAAACTAACAATTAGTGGCTAACACTTCGATTGTAAAAAATTGTACAAAAATAATTGCTACTTGTATCTTAACTCACACTGTTTCACATTTAAACCGAAGAGTCAATCAGGAATTCATGCTCGGCTTCTGTAAATAGTAAAGCTCTACTTTTTTTTGTCATCTAAATAATTTTGACTTTGACAAGCACTTTTAGACAGCTGACATAATTATTAACATTACTTTAAAACAAATTTCACCCCCCAAAAAAAAATAACAAAATAAAATAACAAAATATTAAATATTAAATAAAAAAAAAACATATAGAACATATATATATTTGAATACAATATACTCAATGTATTATATCAAGTAATATATATATATATATATATATATAATATAATATAACTAAACAGGCAGGAACTAAATACACAGGATAATTTCAAAACACAGGTGCAGGGGATTAATCAATGAAACTAAACAAGGACAGGAAGGTGACCATATAAGGAAACAAAGGACATTATGCTGCACTTCAGGCAACCCGTAACCCATTTTTTTCCAACCTTCTACCCGTGAAAGTGCACTGGAAAGGCAGTCAAACCCATGACTTCCCACCCGTGAACTCGTACTAGATCGATGTACTCCCAGTTCCGCGCTCTGGCGTCACATATGAATAAATTATGCATTTATATAGCGCTTTATTGTGCATTGCTGTACACCCAAAGCGCTTTACAATCATATGGGGGGTCTCTCCTCAACCACCACCAGTGTGCAGCATCCACTTGGCCCCACATAGCCTGCAAAACAACAATGGCAGCCCCTACGGATGAGGTATCTATGCAAGTAGTACACAGTTGGAAATAGACTTTCTGACAATATAACGTTGCAATCAAATTAATAATAATAAATAATAATCACACGATTATGTATTACAATGTTTTATGTCTGAAAAGATAAGTATGTCATGAAAGTATATCGCCACATGGGAATGTTGGGCATAGCTAACGTTAAGTGCTCAGGCAGTTTGGCGTGACTTGCCTGGAACGCTACAAAGTCGTGAGTCGTGGTTTGAAGTCGTGACTTACGGGCTCAAAAACCTGCCTGGAACGCAGCATAACTCCACCCTCCCGGAAGTTATATATATATTATATATTAGTATATATATACAAAAAAATAAATATATATATATATATACATTATTAATATTAGTATATATTACAATATATATATATACGGCCTCTAACACTAGCTTGCTCTATTCTTTTTCTATTCTATATGTTTTCTTTTTATATATTATATAATTTAAAAAGAAACCTTGCTACATGTACTACGTTAAGCTAAGTGAGACTATAGCACTTGCATATCATTGTTCTTATTTTGATTGCTTCCATTTTCCATTTTGGATAAAAAGCATCTACTAAATGAGTAATATATATATATATATATATATATATATATATATAAGCCTGCATCAGACTCGCATCCCCAATTTAATTCCTCTTACAATAAACTCTAACAATCCAAATATCAGATCCAGGAACTGTGGCCCTGTGGTGATTGACCCCGAATATTTGTGTCCAGGCCAATCACTTTTGTAATTGTGATTTATTTCTTTTGGACCACATTACTGACATATTCCAGTGTTTACCATCCACATATTTGTTTGTGTCCACACAACGATATCAAGTGAAGCTCAAGCTGTGCGTTGCATCTAACAGCCTGCTGTCCATTTCAGAATGCTGCATCAAAACCTAATTAAATCGATAATATTGGACTTTATTATTATTTCTTAAACTTGCACATGTCATCATACATCATATTCCAACCTTTTCATCAACTTTGTATTTCTTTCCACTAAATATCTTATGGTTATACCAAGTTTTGGCTACAGTGAATACAGTATTTATTTTACCCGGAATAATGGACTATTGTTTGGAGCATGTATTAAGCTAAGAAGCAGATCTCAATTTCAAAAGCCAGTTCAATTTTCCTCAATCCCTACATGATCCTTCAGCTGTGTATCTTGATCCTAATTGACTCTGTTCACCTTGTTACACAGAACAAATATACAAATCTATAAATAGTGCTATAAAAGTAATCCCATGTTATCACAAGAAGACTTTGATTTGCTTTTTACATTACTGCAATAAAAGAAAGGCGCAGTATATTATAGTGACATGCTTTTTTGTCCAATCACTAATAAAAATGCCAGTAGTGCATGGAATATATACATAAAGAGAAAGAATGCATTTATACATGTGTATAATTTCCTTATGTATCTATTTCTGCTTATCAGAGTCTGGAAAAATGCTCAACAGATCCAGAGAAAGTATTCCCAGTCTGGGACGCTCTGTGAGTCCAGGTCCTGAACCACTCTGTCTGCATCCTCCGCTCTGGCCAAGAAAAGTAATGAGCGTTCTTTATGAGGAGACATCAGGTCTTAGCTAGTCCTCAGACTGTATTTAAGGTAACCTCTGCACATCTCTTTGAAAGCTATTCATCTAGATTTAGCTGCCTTGCCTTGACTGTTACGTGCAAGACTCAGAAATGAATGTGCTAAAGCTATTCTAATATGAAATCCTGCTGCGTGTCACTGGTATTCTAATGTATCTTTGCAGATATTTTCCTGTTTCCCATCATTTTGAAATATTATAGTATTATACAATATTAATACAATATTAGTTGTCCAAAATAGTATGTTTAAATGTAAAAAAAAAATCATTTATCTATTTAAAAAAAACAAACAAAAACATTATTTTCAATTCATTTTATTAATTTATTCAACCATTTTTTTGCTTTGTATTTATTTTATTTTAGCTAAAAAATCTATAAAACGCTGTTTAATAGCTAATTACAATGCTAATTACAATGCTAATTGCATGCAACAACATGCTTCACTATTGGACAAAAAACAAAATGTGTGATCAGTCATTTATTTTATTTTAGTTTAGTTTAATTAGTGTCTTTTTACTTACATGTATATTCATAAATTTACCATCAACAATTGTCCTATCCTAATCAAATCAGTGTTTGTTAGAGCAGCATTATTTTAGCATTATTGAGATTGTAATGTAGTTTTTGTTAATATTTTACAATTTAATTTATTTTTATATTTTCTGCTTTCGTGTTAATTGTACTTAAGGTTTTAGTAATTTTATTTTTTGTTTTTGTCATTTTGATTAGTTTTATGTCTATTTTTAATTCCTTTTTATTTTACTTTTTTTACTACATCAAGTTAAACTGGAAACTAGATGAAATAGGTTTCTTTTTGTAGTTTACTTTATTTCAAGTTAACTTTTTTCAAGCAATGAAATAATTGTATTTATTTATTTACATAGTTTTAGATTTAGTTAACTATAATAACTCTGGTTCGGTTATTGTAGGTCTCAGTTCATTTTTGCATCTGTTACAGTCTGAATGTCCTTTACGTTAGTGAACTCATATGACAGCAAGTATAAGATTATTCAAGGATGCCTTTATGAATGTGTTCTAGGTTCTGTTTTTATGTGGTGTCGGTGAGTGAACTTATACCCACTGGCTCCAGCTAAAATCACAAACTATAGCAAAAGATTTGTCTCAAACACAGAAATTCAAAACATCCCTATAATAATATATGGAATTCTTTATCTATCACTTACTGTCAAAATTGGGCCTTGACACCTAAACAAATTTTCATGCATGATTGCAACGTGTTTTAAGAGATTATGCATTTTTTCTTGTCTGACAGCAAAGGCTATCTTTCAAATCCAGTCCTCCCCAGTGAACTAAATTCTGAGTAATTCTTTCAGATTTTGGCTTTAGAGGAGTAATGTGGAAACTGAAGGGCAAAAGACGTGACAGGCCACACAAAGACTGGTCTAGAGAGAGTTAGAAATGACTTAAAGGATGAAGTCACTAGATAGTTTGTCCAGATTTATCTGTGTGTATGTGTGTGTTTATGTGGGAGGGCACAAGCACACGCTAGTGTGTGAACTCGGCTGTTGAAACTGCCAGTTCAGATGCAGATTATTGGTAATACTGGAGCCCCCCACAACCCCCTAACCATCCTCAGCTGTGGGAAAATACTTCAGATGTCACCAGTGCACAACCTCATTCCCCTTCCCTTTCCAGAGACAGCATCGGCCAAGATAATAAACATCCCAAGCGTCCAGGCCTACAGAAAAAAACTATGCAGAACTAGATTTTATGCTTAACTGCCCATTGAAATTGCATAGATGATGCTGAAATCATGATGAGACTGATTGGTTCTGTGAGGATCTCCAGACTGACAGAGTTGACAGGAGCATGTATGATAGTCTTCTTTATATCAGCAATCAATCTTACTGCAATTTCATCTGACCACCTGGGGAAACTTAAATGCATTGTCTTTAGTTAGCATTCAGACAGTTTGTTGATCTTGATAAATTAGACTTAGTTTTTGTTAGTGGTACGGCCAAAAGAAATACTGTTCAGAAATTAAAACGGCCTTGCAACACCAGCAGTTTTGTTCTTTTATGTCGTTAAGGGGTTGTGATTGTTCAAGAGGTTATGTCCTTAAAAAATAACTCATTATTATATATAATGACTAAGTCAGTTATATATTTGCACTACCCTTCAACAATTTTGAATCGGTAAGATTTAACTGATCATGGTTTAAAAAAAACAATAAAAAAATAAACAATTAAGCTGCTCATCTGTTTTCACACTGATAATAATAAGAAATATTTATTGAGCAGCAAATCAGCATTTTAGAATGATTTCTGAATATTTGTGTGGAGCAATTGACTGCTGAAAATTCAGCTTTGCATAACATGAATAAATTATATTTTAAAATATATTCAAACAGAAAACATCTATTTGACAATATTAGTGATTTTATTGTATTTTTGTGCAAAAAAAAAAAGTTTTGGTGAGCCAAAATATTTTATTAAAAAAAAAGTACAGAGCCCAAAATGTACAGATCTAGGTGGTCTTGATGATGATGGGGGATTTTTTTAGCCTGTTATTATTTACAATGATATTTTCTTGCACTTGCACTTTTCTTTGCCCCCATCACATTTTATCCTAAACAAATGAGTTTTAAATAATGCAGCGGTTTTACCATCAGGTCACAGGAGCCGCCACTGTAACATATCACGTCATAACACACCAAAGCACAGTGTGCAAAAGCAATCTATCATAATGAACAATGACCTCGAGCAGAGTCTAGAGCTTAACCAGAAATCCTTTCAGAAGCTTTCTGCATAAGTTTAGAGGAAATCCTAGCCATGCTCATGGCCTGATTTAATTACAGAAGCTTTCTGGGTTGGAAATCCTAGTACAGAGCAGGCTAATCTTCAGAGCATAACATAATTTTACATTCTTATTAAAGAGATTAATTCGATTTTTATGATCCTCTACTGATGCACCCTACATTTACTCTTTACACAAATTAGACATGTTTTCTATTAGGTCTTACAGGAGGTTATTTACCGTTTGAATACCAAAGACTTTTTATTTTTTGACAAGAATGTAAAGTAGTAGTTCACTAAAAAAATTGACATCCTGTCATATTTTACTCACCTTCATGTTCCAAACCCATAAGATTTATTTCTTAAGTGGAATACAAAGAGTGATTGTACTGGTCGCTGTTTTCTCTGAAGCCTAATTAGTCCCCATGGGCAATGAAGCTTTCAAGTTTCCAAAAAGGCTGCATCCAAAATCATACACTAATCGCGCACTATTTGAAGGGACAGCCACTGTGGTGTCCAGAACCATACAGCAGTGGTCATTATCAATAGCACTCAATAAATCCCATATGTGCATCTCAATAACAGGTGTCAAATTCTGCTCCTGGAGGGCCACTGTCCTGCAGAATTTTGTTCCAACCCTAATTAAACACCCCCGAATCAAGGTAATCAAGGTCTTCAGTATTACAAGAATCTTCCAAGCAGGTAGGCTATTTTAAGACAAGCTGGAGTTTTATTTTAAGACAAGTCTGCAGGACCAGGATTGGACATTCCTGTGCTAGAGAATATGAACTGATGTGAATAGGGAATGTGAGTATAGAGTGATTTCAGATACAGCAACTCGATAACCAAATCAATCCCATTCATTTGACTGAATCATTAGGATTGGTTTTGTAAACTGAATCAATTGATTCATTAAAAAATCAGACTCAAAAGAACAACTTTTACAAATCAGATACTTTTAATAAACACATCAATGGCAACTTGAGTTTGTTTGTTTTCCAAACAATTCAAAAGCTAGCTATTGTATGACTTTAGAATAGTGTTATTTTAGTATTTATAGTTTAAAAAAAATTTAATTAGATTGTGTTTTTATTTTCTATTAGATTCCATGTTTTATTTTATTTATTTTTGTTGTTTGTATTTGCCATTTTTATATTTATGTGTATATTATTTTCATTTATATTTGTTGTTGTTTTATTTCTATAGTTTTCTTAAGTTTTATCACTCAGGTTTGCCTGACGAAGGTCTTTGACCAAAACGTCGCCACTTTTAATTTTTTCTAAATAAAGGGAGAATAACAGTGTACATCTTTTTGTGTAATTTGATGTACCCTTTGATCTTGATGCTTTGGATGTGCGTACTTTGACTTTTCTATGTACTATTGCCTTGGCAACTAGCTGGAATATAATAACCAGCAATTGTTTGGTTACTTCTACAAAATAGAATATTTTGTCTTCAACTGAAGAAAGAATCTCATACAAGGTTTGAAACAACATGAGGGTGATTAAAGGATGACAAAAAGCTTCTGTTTGAGCTTGAAAGCCTCTGTTCCCCTTCAGAAACCCGAGCTGCAATTGCAAAATGCTTTGGAAACGCCCATGTTTTCACACGCTCTGAAACACATGTGTAATCAGTCCAACAGAATGGCGAAACGTCATGGGCGGAGTGACGTAGAGACCAGAGAGAGCATCCGAAACAAGCAATGTTAGCTTCTGTGTTTTCAGCAAGCGCTCTGTATGAAATGTGTCAGCAGTCTGTTTATCAGTCAATGTGTCAGTCACCTTTATTTACTGGCGTTACAGACAGCACTTTAGACACGTGTGTTCTTCTCTGAGTTACAGACAGCACTTTAGACCGTGCTAAATTTTATGAGTTTGAATGCACGCGGTTGTTGTGTTGTTTGTTTGGGAGCAGAGGCAGCTGATTGCGCACCGTGCTCCCGCAAACGAGAACACTCCACTCCTGCCAGACACACTTTCTAGGAGTGTATCCGTGTTTGCGGTTCCTGTCCCGCAGCAATCTTCCTCCGAGAAGGATGATGTTGTTAGCATTATTGTGAAAGAGATTGAGGACTAGCCATCTTAATCTTTTGCATAATGAAAAACATACTGCATTTTAGATTGTTCGTTTCTCCCTTGCCTTGCTATAAATACGGGGTGGGGATGCACGTGATTGATGTGTGGTTTGTTTTGGAGCGCATGCACAGTCAGCTCTTGAGGGGGCTACCAGTGTTCATTCATAATTAACCCTAAGTAGGGGTGTGCGGTATGACGATTTTTGATCGTGGATGATAAAAATGTCTCTACGATCTGCTTTTGAAGAAATATCGTAGTATCGTGCTACAGCGAACATTCTTTCAGTTGCAGTTCTGGCGCCTCGGGTACTGAAACACTTTCTCCCAAACCTAAGAGGACCCAAAAGGCCAGCATGTGCTCTCTCACCCCGCACTTTCACCAAGTGTGTGAATGCTGCTCCGGCTTCTCTGTGATTCCAGAGCATCTGCATACTCAATTACATCAACGATTGGTTGATACTAGCTCAATCAGAGCAGGTGACGGTTCGGCATCGAGATGTCATTCTCGCTCACTTGAAACGGTTGGGGTTAAGACTAAACGCAAAGTAAAGTGTGCTTTCTCCAGTAAAGAGGACCACTTAGCTTGGCGTAGAGTGGGATTCGACCGCGATGCAGGCACGTCAGACTCGGATCGAGTCGATCCTCACGGCAGTCAAGAGAGGGAAAGAAGACCAGTCACTCACTGTCATACAGTTTCATAAGAATGCATGAGACCCTTTCAGTGGTGGCTCAGGACAAAAGGGTTTTCCCCGAGGGGCAACCGTTCCGCAGGATCAAGGTCACGCGGCTAGGCTCACGGGCCTTAGGCATGTGGAAGAAACCATGGTTCGTGTCAAAAGGCCCCGTGTTGGGGCTCCTTGTCGGCGTGTAACGCTAACAACGGATGCCTCCCTCACGAGCTGGGGGGCTGTCAGAGTGGCCGCTCTGACCTTAGTCTGTGGCAGGGTCCTCATCTCATTTGGCACATAAATTGGCTGGAAATGCTGGCCATGATTCTAGCATTGAAACATTTTCTCCCAGACCTGAGAGGCCATCATGTGCTAGTTCGCAAAAGACAACACATCGGTGGTCTCTTATATAAACCAGTAGGGGGGGGTCTGCGGTCGTGCCCCCTTTACAGGCTGGCACGCCAGATCCTTCTGTGGGACCAAGGGAAGCTGCTCTCACTGAGGGCAGTCTACATCCCGCACATCAATTAGGAAGCAGACATCCTGTCAAGACAGGGGCTGAGGCCCGAGGAATTGAAGCTCCACTCATAGCTTCCGGTCTCTCAACTGAGGTTGTTGAGACCGTACTCCAGTCCAGAGCTCTCTCAACGAAGAAACTGTCCTTGAAGCAGATTGTGTTCACTTCATGGTGCGGAAATCGTCAACTGCTCCCAGTTAACTGCCCCTTTTGGTTAAGTGCATGCAGGAACGATTCTCCACAGGTTGGATCCCCTCCGCCTTTAGAGTGTTCGTAGCGGCCATAGCGGCGTACCATGTCCCTTTGGGTGGTCAGTCATTTGGGGTGATACCCATTGGTACAAGTTTCTTTTGTTGTGCTTGAGGCCAGGATAAGTAAGGTATTGCTCCAGACTCTCAGGTGCATCTGTCTTAGCTGTGCTCGCCATGATTTCACAATAGACAGGCATATGTCAGTATGGTGGCATGGGCATACTCTTTCCCAAATAATTTTGCGATGCAGCTCGAGTTCCTGAAGGGGAACGTCACTAGGTCACTTCTGTAACCCTAGTTCCCAGAGGGAACGAGACGCTGCGTCATGCTGCCATACTCCCAGCATCCCTATGAGCGACTTGCTTCGACTTTTCAGAAGCTAACGTTGCTTGTTTCAGATATGCTTTTAAGCTCTCTGTTCTCTACGTCAACCTGTCCGTGAAGTTTTGCCATTCCATTGGACTGATTACACACGTGTTTCAGAGCATGGGAACCCAAAGCGTTTTGCGACGCAGCGTTTCGTTCCCTCTGGGAACTAGGGTTCTAGACATAACCTACTGACGTTCTCATTGGTATTTTAACTCTTTCATGCTCGAATTATGGAAAACACTATATCGATTTTTTTATGATTCTTTTTATTACTTTAATATGATGCTAAAATTGAAATCCATTTTCATTTTACAAAATTCTGTTTTATTTACAAATTATTTAACTGTCCACGTATGTGGACACCATGCAACAACATAAAGGGACATAAAGCCACAGCTGACAATATGGAATATTGTGTTTTTTAATGGCATGTTATGCTATTTATATCAGCTCAGTTATTAAAAACAATAATATTACAATATAATAACAATAAAACATGTGTTGTAGGAATAATAACAGTAGTTACATATATGCGGAAACCTATTAGGAATATGGGCAAATCATGGAAAACATTCACTGCTGTCTCTGTCACTTCCACTGTCCACTGGGATATTCTCTATTATTCTGTACTGACTCCTTGCTGTCCCTGTTTGGAAGGCAAAATGCAAATCTGTCTCCAAATGTATGTGTAAACTTGCCATTTAATTCTGTAATATGTAATTTTAAATGGTTATTAAATGGTTATTTATGTGGATATATTTGTTTTAATACAATATAAGACAATTCATAACATCTTTGAAAAAAATAGAATAGATATACTAGCAGGTTACAAAAATCAGACTTTATGCAATCTGACTCCACTGTTGCATTGCATGATGTCCACATACGTGGACAGTTGGTTTTTGGTGAATAAAAACTACATTTTACTCTAAATTTTAGTTTATAAAAATACTAACATATTCATAATACTTTACTCACAGATATGCCTGGGGCATTTAGCACATGGCAATCGCTGTCAGCCATATTGGATTAATGATGTCATTAAGCAATGAATGTTTGGAATGCAAGATAGTAGCCACTGTTACAATATTGCTGTCAATCTACTGACACTACCCTCAAGTGGTTTGGAGAAAATTACCATGATAAATGAACCCTAAATGGAGTTAAATGAACTGTCCACAAATGTGGACACCATGCATGAAAGGGTTAAATGCAGTGGTATAAATGTAATATGTTAATGCAGATTTTTTGAATCAACATACAAACAACAAGGGGGGTATGCTTTACTCAGTGTATATGAAGCATATGTGATGAAGAGGGAAAAGATCCAGATGCTTTGGGACCAGGTGGCCATCAATTAGTGGGGGTCTGGAGATGACATCCCTAAACTTCAGCACTTGCCCCAATACACTAGGGAACCCAAAGCTGTATTTATGGCAGCACTGACAAGGCAATATTAGCATCAGGTGTGCCTCATCATGTACTGCCAGCAGCGTTCAGTTTTCATGTCCTGCATCCTGGCCACATGCTCCTGTTATGAGCCTGGATAATGATGATAAGAGGGTTGTTAGGTCCTCTGTCACGAAGAGTAATTTGTTTGTTCACCGGTCAGAGAGGACCGACTTCTTATTTATGGATACACATTATTAGGATCAGCTCTTTCGAATTGAAAGTTTGGGTTGTTACATTTAATTCACTCATAATATTTTGTTTAATTTGAGATATTTCTTGTGCTGGTTAAAAATGCTTTGTTAAAGTATTGTAAGGATAAATAAAAATGCATGGATGTATTATTATAGTCATAACTTTTCCATTTGGCAGGAAAAAAATACTTCTAATTGAGTCTGGTTGATATAATTGAATGTCTCAAACTCATTATAGGTACTGTAGAGGTTGTCGTAGAGATCTGCCACCAGCTTTAAGCAAGCAAAATGTAGAAATAGAGTGCAAATTGAAGAGATGGCAGATGGAGATGGTCTCTCAAAGCAGATGGGATAAAAAACCAACATAGGGTAATGAGAGACAAAAGGGGATTCACAGAAGCAATTATATAATCTACTATATACTGAGAAATATGTGTTTGCACTCATTTATTTCTATTAAATGACACTGTATTATTTAAATAATTTAAGAAAATGTATTGCAAAATAGTTATGGCTTAATACTGTACAATTATTATTAATGAATTATATATTTATGTATATACATATATGTAAGGAGGAGGTGCTGTATCGTGAGTAAATCATGGCTGAAGGGCGTTGTTAGGCACGACGCAAAGTTTAACGACGATTACCACACAATAAAAAATATTAAAACCAAAAATGTATGAATTGAAATTTTACTTTTTTGAAGCAAGTTTGTTAAATGCTGTCTT
The DNA here is from genome assembly GCA_027422405.1 of Ptychobarbus kaznakovi. NCBI lineage: Eukaryota > Metazoa > Chordata > Actinopteri > Cypriniformes > Cyprinidae > Ptychobarbus > Ptychobarbus kaznakovi. Next base: position 7,078,236 of record CM049799.1, read on the forward strand.
TCGCTAAAAAAAATGTTCCTGACAGCAACAGTAAACGGCAAGAGAATGTTTCGAACATGCCTAATCTAATGGAGCTTAAATGAAAACAGAGAATAGGAACCCTTCTTATCAGCTGAGTCATTTTTTTTAACACCATATATATTTTCTCACACACATACAGCTGCTTATCTCTCAGCATGAGAAAATTTAAGTTACAGATTAGAGACCAGGAAAAATGACAGATTTTCTGAAAATCAAGGTTGCAAAATCAAGATTTCAGCCAATATTAAGATAGCATTTGTTCCTGTTTTAGAGAATAATTCACAAGCAATTGCTAAATGATACAACTTTTTGAGTTCAAAACTGATATGGAATGAACAGAAGATGCACTTCTGTTTTTGTTGCTCTGGTTTAAAAAGTCATGGTACTTGTTAAAATGAGAACGACTATAAAATACTGATACAAAATACTATTGTTTTTTTCAAAGTTGGAACAAAAAAAATGAATGAACAGAATGTATGTACCGTGATTGTATAGACTCAGAGGCACCAACTTTGTCTTGAAAGTCATGACTTCCAGAAACACAGGGGCTCAAGCCCAGCTGAGACACTTTTGAGAGTACTTGCCAGAGAACAACTCCCAAAATCAGATCTGGCCTGCAGCTCAATTGTTTACTGGACATTTTGAAATACTGCAGGACCTGGCAACAAATGGCTCATGATTGAAGCAACAATTTTCATCCAGAGTGACTTGCACAATAACTTTTAGAGTGGTTCTCCTCACCCCCAACCTGGGGTTAAGTGTCTTGCTCAAAGGTATGATGGATAGCCATCTCAGTGGCACTCAAGGTCAAAGTTCAGCCTCAGCCAGCCCAGAGCCTTGACCACTTAGCTAACAACATCCAATTGGCTGGTTCTGCAGCAATAGCATGGTAGTGACTCAATAGCAAGTGGCAGACAAACAAACAAACAAACAATAAATAAATATTTAAAAATTAAATCCAAGTCCATAGGCATTTTAACAGATAATTTACTGCTTAATATTCCATGCAATGCTCCTCTCCGGTCATTTTCACACTTGGTACATTTATTGAAATTCCAAAATTAGATGTTCCACCCTCGCCCGTCCCCCGCTCATGTTCTCTCATGCTGCGTTATGTTATTCTGAATTGTGGTGCATTTGCAAAATGTTTCATTTTAAATCTGAGTACCAACAGAAGCTGACATACGTAATATATGAAGGGGTCTAAAAATCTGAAACCTCACTAAACAAATGTATTTCCTTTAAAGCTAAAAATAAAGAAGTTTTAGGATTTAAAAATATGTCAAATAAAGAACATGTATAATGTAAAATGAGGTTTCTAGGCCCCTAATTGAATTTGTGACATTGACCATGTGTACTCTTTCGTACAAAAGGTCAGAGTTCCTTTGCTCCCGCTGACGCACACAAAATACTTTTTGGAACATCTTCAAGTCATGTTTTAACTTTGAAGTTATAGGCTACCCATAAACGCTGAAGCTATTAACTGTTGTTCCAAAAATGTAATAAATCATAGTCAGTTTGTCATTAGTGTTTGTATGAATTGTAGAATATTTACAGTAAGTTCAACTCTACAAACTTGAACTATGATGTACAAACATTTTTACACTTTAAAATATTGACTAGACTTTTTACTTCAACAATGTGAATTCATTTGATTTGAATCTACTAAAAATAGCAGCTTACCACTGCAATGGCAAATAATAAAAAAGCACACTCACATATCTCCTATATATAAATTCTGTGTCCAACTTACTCAATATCTTAAATTGTTCAAGGTAATTTATTTTTGTAATGTACATTTTAGACATTTTTATTTACATTTTGTTGGATGTACAGTAAAGACATTTGTTTTGTCCAGTACAGTATGTACAGATTGTATTAAGTATATTTAATTATTATTGTGAGTCTGTATGCTGAAGCCCATTTTCCTTCTCCCTAGTTATTCAGCTTTCCAGCGATAGTTAGAATCTGACAAGAGCTCTTTGATTTCATGTTGCAGAGAAGGGACTACTCTGGAAATCCAAGCCCACCAGTGGCGTTATTCTATTCCCAAAGGAGTTACCATGACGACCAGGGCTTTTCACAAGCCCAGAAATACTCAGTGACTTGCCCAGAAGCCACTTAATTCTGGAATCAGTACAAATGGCAACGGTTAGCCCGACTCTGTGAAGTCTGAAAAGAGCTAATGCAGACTTCTTTCCTGTACTTGACCTCTTACGTAGCTAAGTGGTTTGTGCAGACTCATGTTGTGGCTAGATGAGGTAACAAACACTGAGCTTAAGACTGAGGTGTGGTTGGATAACCTGATCTTAGTTCAACAAAAAAAAAACATTAGACTAGTGGAGCTCTGGCGCTGTATGGTGTCATTAATGGTACGGGAATATGAGCATGGGCTGAAAATGTAGTTTCTGGGACTGATACATTAATCAGTCATGGTTCTGACATCCTGGTGGCATGTATCAACCCCTTAGGCTGTCGAGTTCTTCTGTACTGCACTATTAAATAGATTTGTGTTAATCTACTTGATTAGGATTTCCAAATTGGCTTGAAACCAGAAAGCTGTTACTGAATCACTCGAATGTAAATAATATAAAGGCTTTTACAAAAACAGATGCAATAAGATGGTTTGTCCTGCGTGCTAATATACATGTATAAATATGTGGACATGAAATATTAAGTTTGAAATTATTTAGATTGTACATGTATATTATCTTAAATATTTTGCCCATAAAAAAGTAGTCAATGTACAAGAATAATTAGTTTTGCAACAAGATAAACACTTCAACAATATTATAGTTATTTTAATGGGCTATCTGTGCCTTACAAATATTGCTTGATTGGCCATGTATGATTTATCATTTGTCATTTACTCTTTTTAATCTCAGATTACATACACCAATTACATGTATTTAAAGAAGTCTATTACGCTCATCAAGGATTCATTTATTTGATCAAAGATACCGTAAAAACACTAAAATTATGAAATATTATTTCAGTTTTAAAGACATGATTTCTATTTGAATTTGTCAAAAAACTTTTTTTTTTTTTCCTGTGATGGCAAAGTTGAATTTTTCAGATCTTTCAGATAACATTCTAATATTTGGTACTCAAGAAATTGTATTATATTTGCGCACCAATCAGTGATAATAACTTAGCACAGAATCAGCATATTAAAATGATGCGATGTACAAACAGACACACCATCCTAAATGTATTAAAACATGGACACAACAAAAGAGAGAGTATTTAGTTTGAGATTTCTAATAGCATTGTTTAAAATATATTTTATATTCTGGTTTACCATTAAAATGAACGAATTAATGAATAAATGTAAGTTAAATTAATCAAAATAATTTATTCTGTCTCAGTAGATCATTTTATCTAACTTGTGCAGACTTGTCTTGTACCATCAATCACTTTAGATCAACAGCAGTAAATGTCTGATCAGAATAAAAGCGATGATTTGCCCTTAGAAACTCAGAACACAGACACACTGATGCACGATGGGTTAGTATAATAATAATGTGTTGAAAGCCTTGAACTTCTGCCATCACAATCTCCACTTTCGTCCCTCTTGTCCTTTTATGATCTTTTTCACAGCGTCCTTCTGGATTTACTTTCATGTCTTCATTTCACGAGCTCAGCATACAAAATATGTTCAATACTCTGCATAATTTATCAAGGCCTATTCTTGACAACCTCCAAAGTTTCAAAAATGATTACTCCAGCATTTGGGCCCCTTTCTATATGGAGTGGTGAATTCTGTCACAATAACAGACAATTTAGACTAGGGGATACTATTTCAATTACAGGGTGCCAAAATCCAGATATCCTTTCTTTTCTTTGGCACGTAACATTTGAGGTGCCATTCAATGTACTTGTATATTGACTGCAAATATTAAATAATATTAGAGCTCTATGCCAAGAAGTCATAAGACAGCACACGGAGACCACAACATGATCTAAGCCTCCAGTATGCCATATTTCCACACTATGCCTCCATAAGTAAGCATGCTGATGGAAGTCTGGAAAGAACACAGAGCATCCATTAAAGTCGTATTCAGAGTTAAATACAACTTAAAACTGAATTGAGAAATTTGTGGATGTTAAAATACTTTACTGATCCCAGCCTAGTATGCAGACATATACAGTATAAGACGTTGGTCACTGTATTTCAGAATATTATGTAAACATCGTGGCACAATTATTTATATGAGTATCCAAAAATGATTTTTGCTTTATCTTTGTAAAAAAAAAAAAAAAAAAAAAAAATAATGAACTGAGAGGTTTTAGCATGGTAAACCCTGCAACATACCATATTTCTAAAATAATCTTTATTTGTAATCTTTATTTGAAGAACAGAATGAGTTTAGAGCAATTCTCTTACAGTCCATTGTATGGAAAAGAGCAGCTTGGACATTATTCTATAGAAAACGTGTTTTGTCTTCCAAAGACAAAAAACAAAAAAGAAAGAAAAAGGCATAAGGGTCTGATTGCTGAATTTAGGTGTTTTAAAATCAATTCTTTAATAAAAAGAGATACAAAAAGTCAAAGCATTCTAACATTACCATAATTTTGACTAATTAACTTCATAAATTAGATTGTTAAGCATCTGATTAAACAGAATGAACAACAGATTTTATGTTAGTGCTAATCAAGTCTAAAATCAAATCCAGAGACATAGAAAAATTTTTATATATATATATATATATATATATGAAACAAATTATATTATTCCCCTTTAAGATCTTTGTGATATTTCAACAGCAGGTCTCTGGAGAATCAAATGCTCAGCCGCCAGGGAGCAAGCAAGTCTAATTAAACTGATGGAAAAAAAGAAAGACTGGCTTTCGTTGAAAAGAATAGAGGACGATCACTAACCAGGAAATGTTACAGCATGAGTAAAAAGACAAGCAGAACAGGCACTCCTGTCAGAGCATGATTGATATGTTTGTTCTTCCCGCCTGTGCACCAATCAATGATGCATATGACATTCTAGAAAACAGGGTGCACTTTCAGGCATTATGCTTGGGCGTCCATCAAAAGTGACAGAGCAACATCCCTCACAATGAAACTTGTGTGTGTCAGTGATGTTTTATGAATATTGAGTAGAGAGTGCTTTCAGAACTCAGGAAACACTCATTTTATGGAGAGCATTTTTAGTCTTTAAATTGGGAAGGGGGAGGAAGCCTCTAATTGCTCATTTGCTCATTAAAAACTGTATGCTGGTCTATTGTATGTGTTAAATTATTAATGAAAGCACTGTATTGTTTCACCTATTAGCGGATGCCAAATTGTGCAGGCTGAATAAACAACAGTCTTGTGAGCTCTGTGTTCACTGTATCCTTGTTTTTGTTTAATTGGAAAATGTATTTTGTATGAAAATGCTGCTTGGTGGTCTCAGTTTAAAGATCAGACCATACAGTATGTGTGACTGTTTTTGTTTGTGAATGCGTTGGTGTTATAATATGATAAGAAAAGGACAAATATGACTTTAACAATGATAGTGAGTTTTAATAGTTAACAGTGAAGGCTCATTTTCACTTAATTACATTTCCAAAGAAATATTATAAATGTGTTTATCTTTAATGAAAAATAAATTACAATAACATACATAGTATATATTTATACTGTATAAAGACATATCTGGAAAAAATGTCAGTTTTCTTACTGGGGTCGAGGGACCAGGTCTTCAAGGGATTGCTAGGGGGTCCGTAGAAAAATTTAGAGGAAAACAGTAGAAATAAAATACAGAAGTAAGAAATAAATGTAAAAAATTAAATAATATGTGACCCTGGACCACGAAAACCAGTCTTAAGTCGCTGGGCTATATTTGTAGCAATAGCCAAAAATCAGAGGTGTAAAGTACTTGAGTAAATGTATCTAAATACTGTACTTAAGTATCTTTTCGGAGACTTTGTAGTTGCACTGAGTATCGGAAATATTAACAACTTTTACTCTCTATATTTCTGAATGAGTATCTGTACTCTTTACTCCACTACATTTGAAAGGAGTGTTGCATTTTGCATGGCACATAGCATTTCTATAGCAGTTTATTTCTGCTACAAAAGATGTGATATCGCCAACTACAGGGCACTGAAAGTACTATATCGTGTGCATTTTGCCCTCACTCACCCAAACTTGATTACTTTAAGTGATATCGCCAACTACAGGGCACTGAAAGTAGCAAGTATTGTGATCGTGTGCATTTTGCCCTCACTCACCCAAACTTGTCAACAAGGTTACTTTAAGTGAATGCAAGCTCCTTAGCAAGTAGTTGTGAATCACAGGTGTTTTATATATGAGATGAGGACATGACTGCAGCTGGCAATGAGGCCGAAACTAGCACATCCAGTGCAAGAAGACTTTGACTTTTTAATTTTATTTAACATTATTTTATTTATCCTTTATACTGCAGATGCCTTTTTGAAGGTTATTGTTTGTTTTGTTTTTGCAATTTTGAGTTGTTCTTTGCAATTTTGTTTTTGTTGCATTTTCTGTGCCTTGGTTTTAGATTTTATGTCTCCTCACGTCCTGTCTCCCGTGGTGATTGTTCTTTCTTGTTTGTCTTTTTGTTCAGCTGTTAGGTTATTGTCACGTGTCTCCCGTGGTGATTGTTGTCTTTGCATTGTTTGTTTTGCTGTGGTTGTTGGCTTATTGTTTGTTCTAGTTTTTCCATGAAATGCCTGCACATAGATCCTTGCTTCTGCATTTTTCCCCAGCTTCTCCACAACGTTACAGATTTTGAATGGCATGTCTCTTTTACTAGTGCATCTTTGAGCCTATATTTAGTATAAGTAAAATACATAAGTACTGTTAAAATCAGATACTCTAATACTTTTACTCAAGTTGTTTTGGAATTGGTGACTTGTAACTTGTAGTGGAGTAATGTTCACTGTAAGTTATCTGTACTCTTACTCAAGTATGGTTTTCAGGTACTCTTTACACCTCTGCCCAAAATACATTGTGTGGGTCAAAATTATATAATTTTTCTTTTATTACAAAAATCATTAGGACAGTAAGTAAAGATCATATTCCATTAAGATATGTTGTAAAGTTTTTACTGTAACTATATCAAAACATAATTTTTGATTAGTAATATGCAATGCTAAGAACTTCATTTGGACAACTGTAAAGGCAAATTTTCTCAATATTTTGATTGTTTTGCACATTTTCAAATAGTTGTATCTTGGCCAAATATTGTCCTAACAAGCCATACATCAATGGAAAGCTTATTTATTCAGCTTTCAGGTGATGTATAAATCTCAAATTGACACTTATGACTGGTTTTGTGGTCCAGGGTCACATATGATTAAACTGAATTAAAGAAAATGCAATATATAACATAAATACTATAAAATAAATAGCTTAATACTACAGCACTATATGGATAAGGAAAGAAGAAGAAAAAACATAGTAACATAACCTAATAGAAGCAAAATATTATCAAATAATATTTGACACATTTTAAATTATTTACAGTATAAATTGATTCTTAATACAACATATATAGCCAGGGGTCCCTCACACAATGATGATCATATTTGGGGGCTTGTGGAATCCAAAATATTGAAAATATATGCTCTATGGAGTTGCACATTCAGTAAAATAGTAAAATTGTGATTGCATAATTTGTTATAATTTTTAAATGAGAACATATCAGTATCTTTATTTCATCAAGCAATGAGTGATTATTTTTATATTCAAGTATGTTTTTTGCTAAATACTTTAATTCTGCTATATAGTACTCATATTGTAACCAGTATAATTTATCTGTACTTTTTTAAACTGTCGTTCTGAGGACATCCAGAGAGCATCAATCCTTTTATATTAAATGCACCCTCAAAAATGCAATAAGAACACTGATTTGCAGTGGACGGAATGGCTAGGGGCTATTAGGACCCCACTAAGAGCTTTTAAGTTGTATGAAAAGTGTGGCAGAAACATGATTAAGAGTGTGGGTGAGTGCCACTTTGATGAGGAACTGCGTGTGCTCTACAACTTGTGATATTCCCAAGCAGGGACACTTATTCTGCAACTTAAAGTCATGTTAGTCACGGGTAAACATCAAAATGAAAAGGGGTGGTGACAGGTTAATGATTATGGTGGCAGATACAAAGTCAAAACAGACCTGAATCCGAGTAGGCGAGATGTAGCAACTTGAGGAGTTATTTAAGTCCTCCACCCCCAGTTGCCATTTCTACTCTGCCCTGATGCAAGACATTTAACCCACGCTGTCAAAGGAATGGTTGAAGTTACTGTATAGAATGGGGCAAAAAGTATCTGTTAAATGCAGGTAACCAGTGGCTAGAAACATGAGAACACATACTGTACAGTACACACAAGCACACACTCACCAAATCATCATATTTGAATGATTTCTGAAAGATCATATTAAATTGATGACTGGCATAATGGAAATTCAGCTGTCATCACATGAATACATTATGTTAATATATGTATATATATATATATATATATATATATATAACAGTTCAATTGTAATGATATTTCACAATATTGCCATTTTATCTGTATTTTTGATCAACTAAGTTCAGCCTAATTCAGCATTTATTTCATACATAAAATAATAATAATGTAATCATAGTCACGAGTTATGCAGTTATGCGAATACTAGATGACACTGATAGCAAATAATAATAATAATACAATAAAATAAATTAATTAATTAATTAATAAAAAAATCTAAATAAAGAAATAAAAAGACGCTCAGATGACACACCTTTTAATTCAGTCCAAAATGCAGCAATACAATATATTTTGTCTCCTTCCTTGTTAATAACCATTATCAAAACCATTCAAGCCTATCATGTTTTAGTATCACTTTCTTCCTGTCTGAAGACAACAAGTGAACGAAACTGTTCAGCCAAAATGTCTGTGAAATCAGAAAGCTCTCAAAACAAATTAAACTCAATGACTGGTCCACATTTTCCTGTAATGGTGGAGCAGAGGAGGGAGTTTCTACACACAGGTAAGAACATGGAAGTTAGATGGAATGGGGCTCTCCATTCATATACAAAAGTTCATACTGAGCTAGGGTTCGAGATTTCTGCTGCTGATTTATGACATTGGCAGTTTTTGTATCGGTGAACGGAGACATCAGCGCGTCTTTAATTAACAAGATGTCAAGGGAACATTTCTTCAAGGGAGAAATTATTTAAATATTTTTGATAAAAGAATGCAAGTTGTAATTTATTTATATTTATTTGAAGTAACCCTGTCTGTGTTTGACGTTGGAGTGGTAGTTTTCCGGTTGAATCAACAGGCATTTCAGTACTGTCATCACCACCCTGGCACAAGTGACAGCAATTATTACTGAGTAGTTTCACCTCAGAATGAATTGAGCATCTCATTGTCTCAAATATATCCTCCAGTCGTGGGGTGGACTGCAAGCATAGTATGTCTATGAATGTTGTCATCAGTCCGGTTTGGTGCCATCATCAGAAAGCGCCTCTGCCTCCCCTGTGAAAGACCTGCCGTTTGAGATGTGACCATTTTTGTCAGCCGCAAATTCTGTTCATATTCACTGCTGCTGAGGCATAAAGGTTGTGGTATATACTGAAACATACTGAGCCAGATTTAAGCCAGCTACAGGCCATAATTTTGATAGAAACTCAGCAATTACATAATGCAACAATGATGCACAGTCCAACATTTACTGTTGTTATACAATGTGTTAGATAATATAAAGAAGATTTAAGAAATGAGTGTTGTTGCTGAGTGATTAATAGGATTTTCTTCACTTTGTGGCGCTTATACACTCTAAAAAAATGCTGGGTTAAATACAACAAAGCGCTAGGTAAAATATGGACAAACCCAGCAATTGGGTTGTTTAGAACCAGTGGTTGGGTTAAACATTTAACCCAACTGTTGATTGAAAACAACCCAGCATGTCTTTTGTCCAATATTTACCCAGCACTGGGTTGTATTTAACCCAGCACTTTTTATAGTGTGGACATGAGTCATAACACAGCTGAAGTTGAAGTATGTCATTTCTGCGCTACTAGTGAAACCAAAAAAATACATAAAAATAAAACGTAGAAAAACTAATAATGTCCTGGCTAAAAAAAATTACCAGTGCATTTTCTATTAATATTATTAATAATATTAATTATTGCTCTTCTCATTTGTCACATCGGTTAGTATTATGTAAATTCATATTAACGTTACAAGATTGGGCTCTATTTGTAAAGAGTTTTTTTGTGTACAATTTTCATACAGGTTTTCCATCTACTGTATTATTGGTTGGCTGAACAGTCCCTCCTTTAACTCACATCATTGGTTGAGACTACATATACTTATAATTGTCTTTACGCAGTAAAGTGGGATAGGAGAAACATTTTAATTTCATTAGTTGTATGATTAATATTACTATAATTATTAATATTATTATTATAAGTTTAAGGTCATTTTTGTGCTGTCATGACTGTGACATCAGGAAGATTATAAAAATGAGTTTTTGTTACATACATATGACTAGTTCTTTCAAATTTTACTGAGACAAATGGGTTAAATAAATGTTTTAGCAAACATTTATTAAACATTCAGCCTCGTCCACTGACCAGTTCGTAAGATGTGAGTTGTAAATATACATACCCAAGTTCATAAGACATAAAATTAATGTAAACATCATGCAACGCAGCACTGTCGTGTGTGCAAGGCATTTTTTTTACTGATTTAGAAAACTGTTTACATGCTTATTTTTTTCCTTTTCGTTGGATTATTTCAGGTCCAATCATTTAAATTCAATCAAAATTTCATAGTGAGTTTACATGAAAGCTTTTCAGGCTGATTGAACCAATAATCTGATATATAAACTGATTATTTAGGTGCATGCAGACATATAGTGACTAATATCTGAATATAAGTCTTACATCACACTGCAATCAAAGTAGTGCATACTTTCTATATGCCAGTGTTCACAGCTTAGAACATTCACTATATAGTTAGATGTCTCTTTTGTTGTCTATAGAGCTCTGCACTGCTATCACGACAGGTCAGACTAATGTTGTAGTGATGCTGCAGCTTTGCGTATGCACTGCTGAAATGACCGCAATGCTTTTTAGGTAGCAGTTCACAGTTGGTGCTTTGACCGAAACACTAAATGGAATTTCCCACAAACCATAATAAGGCTAAAGGATTTAATAAGCCACACAGCACCTGACATTATAGAGATCATGATGCATAGATCAATAAATGTCTCTCTCTCTCCAACCATCTATGATTAAGTTGTGCTTCAGTTACAAGCCCACCGCACAAGGTTCTGATGGTAATGATTGCTTCCCATTTGCAGCAAATGACCATAATTTGAGTCACAATTCATCCTAGCCTGCTTCAGGCCTTCCTACGAAGAACAGCAATTGCTCATATAATGCATTAGTTCATTTGAATATGCCCCTCCTCTCTATTTGCCACACACGCTCAGTGTGTATTTGTGTGTGAGTGTGTGCGTCAGCTCACTCTGTGTGCGTGTGTTCGTGGTTTTTATATGGACATCTTTATGAATAATAGGTTTTCAGAGGAAAGAAAAAAAGCTAAGCAGTCCCTATGGGCAGTTTTTTTGTACTTTTGCAACGCAGCTGAGTTTTTCTCAATTGTGTAATTTTGCAATTACTACTTTCGTTATTAAATTACTACATTTGAATCCCAAACGTGCATTATTCGGACATATTGAGATGTGGCAAAGAGGTTTGTGGCTAACCGGCTATTCTTTGAAGGCTTCAAGCAGTTGCAACATGTTCGTCACATGACAATGTGGATGTCCATGTCTTTCTCGAATGTACATCTCCATCTCTCCCAACCAAAACTGGATGTCTTGGAGGTCTCCACAAGCCACTGTCTGTGGTCGTGTAATCTCCAACTTTCCTTGCCGTCTACGGTTCACAGCCATCATTCAAGAATGCCCGTAATTTTTTGAACACCACTATGAAAGCACTGAATTTTGATTGGGCTTCTCATGCAGTTAATTGAAAACAGCTGGTTTTGTGGTATACAGCAAGACTTGCATGATGCTAGAAAAATGTATTAAACCGCTCTTGGCTCTAAATCACAGTGCATTTATCATAGTTTATTCAGTGAACATTACCGGGAATGTACCATTCCAAATGAACTGTTCATTTTGGAGATAAAAATCAAGGTCAAAAGCTTGGGTTTGCCATGGACAAACCGCAGTGTTCCCTGTTGAGAACAAGACCCGTGTTTGAAATCCAATCTAAGTACATTTATCTAATTAAAATCTAGGTAGAAACAAGTATAATTTGGTTCCAGTTCAGTGGTAAGAAATTTATTTTGTAAAACTTTTTGCAATTAGTTGCCTAATTATTTCATTGATGAGATGAAGTCACTGAGCCATTTATCACATTATATATGATTTAATTACGTACATTTAATTAGCTTTCGATCAAGGTATGCCTAATAGCACTTTCAAGGGTTTAAAGACTTAGACTGGTGTTGTTTGATCACTTGAGTGTGAGGTCAAGGATCACACCTGACTGACTGGAGTGTGCGCCAACTAGTCCATTGCAGCTCAATGAAAATATTATTTTAGAAGAAGATTATAAGGTTTTGCAAAGACCACTTCTGTTCTCATTACACTCTTTCATGTGCATTGAGATGGAAGTGATTCAGAAAAAATGTTAGGGCCCTGTCTATTATGTCTTACAATTTGGCCGTCACACAATACGTGTGTTAAGCCACCAGTTTGACAGTTATGCCGAAAGGAGAGATATCCTTCTCGAGAGCGGAAAATTCAAGGATTTAAACAGTTTCCAATGCGCTATTAATTCTAATGATGGTGTCTTGGGTTGTAGGTTCACATTCACTGCATTTGAGACAAGTGAAGTCTTGACAGGAGCTGGAGAAGAGCTCATGATATGAACCAAATGTATTACGAAATATCATCTCGCTACACATAGTCATTATGTAAATGTGGTCTTATAATAGGCCTCCATGGCTTTAATGATCAGTTTAGGTTTAGACAGGGGCTAGTTGTCACGCTATTTTTCTTTTTTTTTTGGTTCAGTTAGTGGATTTTTAAATATATTTCAGTAGAAAACAGTTCAGTAAAAATGCTGTATTTAATTGTTACTGTTTTACTCTATTTTTAATTAAAGAAATTCAGCCTTGATGAGCATAAGATACTTCTTTTCAAAAACCGACCCCAAACCTTTGAAGTGTATATGGCGCAGATTGTCACAGTGAAACCTACCATTATTAAATTCTGAATCACAAGTCTGAAACACACACACACACACACACACACACACACACACACACACACACACACACACACACACACACACACACACACACACACACACACACACACACACACACACACACACACACACACACACACACACACACACACACACACACACACACACACACACTCTGTGACAAATTCAAAACATGACAGCTTCTCAACAAATGTGTCAGCTGGCAATGAAATGACATTTAATGAATGAATGAATACTAAAAACCCGAGAAATTAAAAAAAGAAAACAAAATAGTTTTTGGCAGTCCTACAAAAATAAATGCTTTTAAATGGTAACATTTTAGCACACCTTTTTATCAGGAAGTGATCTCCTAAATGATTAAACCATGCATTAATTTGTGTGGTCAATAGGCTGCATTCATGAAACAGGAGCAGAACAAATTTATTATGTAAATGATCACATTCAATCATTCACGGCGACTATTTACTTTATGATTGTTTGGAATGGTTTACACAAATGTGTTCTGCTGGTTTCATAAATGAAGCCCTTTGTATGTGGCAAGTAGAGCACATTCAGTGGCTAGAAGAACAGAGAAGACCTGCTAAAAGGTCTATAGGTGAATCCAGTCTGTTTTGTGCACCCACTCTTGTGAAGTGACCTTTACAAGCACACCTTTGATTGCCCTTGCCCAATTTTTTTTTCTTCCCGGTTTTTTATGAGCATGTGTCTCTTGACTCTTTTCATAACGTGTTTTATAACGTGATTGTATGTATTATTATAATGTTTTTACAGAAAATGTCTTTATCAACATGATAAAACTCATCTGTTTCATCTCATTTGTTGCTGTAAAATTGCTTTTGTAACATCTTGTCACTTTTTTTTTGCGTTGTTGATGAATGGTCCTTGTGCCGTGGCTCATTGAAACGGCTTTAAAAAGGTTGACTGACTGAATGCAGCAGTCTGTTTGTTTCATACAAACATGTTTTCTTTTGTGAAAACATCACAAGTGTCAAGCATCTTTTTGAAGCTGAAACTTCAAAATGTTTGCTGCTTCTTTGAATGGCAACGATGTCCATTCAAACAAACTCCCCAAGGGCAGGCATGAGTGGGAGGAAGGGAACAGTTATTATGATTGCTTGTTCCTGCCTCGAGAGGCAAGAGTCCATTAAGACTAAATACATTAGACGCAAAATGAGAGGCCCACACCTCAGAGATGTAATTGATTCACATCAAATCATGCTCCTTATTATTGCAATTTTAATAGTTTTTATCTGGAGTCTGAAAACATTCATCTGTCTTTTACAGAGAGTCATGTCAGTAATACATTTAGACCCAACCTTACTGATCACCCCATTCATTATAATTACCTCTGTTAGTCTGCTCTGTGTGCTTAATTGAATGATGCACCTTTTATTGATTCCACATTTTGTAAAATGTAAAGCCTGTAGTATCAATTATCCATGCTCAGTCCCAAATATGCTATCACCACAGGGCATCACCTTCTAAAATAGATAGGAAACGGTCACCTGCTGTGATCTAAATCAACAGACTGGCTTTGAAAATGCATCTAACCTTGGACAAGGTGTCTGTATGTGTAACTACAGGGGTCATATCATGTGAAATCAAATGTTCTTTTATCTTTTAAGATAAAAGATCTCGATATACTATAAAAACACAGCAAAAAAGTATGATATGTCTCCTTCAAGTTTGCTCTCCATAAAAAAGAAAAAATCAGCATTGACAATAGAAACTTCAAAAATTAAATAATTATTATTTAATTAGAAACATATTAGCTCATAAAGGAGATTTGAGAGCATCCAATACAATGTGACCTCAGCTGTATTCATTCATATGAACAGCTGTATAGTCAACCTTTCAGATTAGATATTAATACTTGACATTTAAGATTTCTGTTTAACATACAGGTGCATCTCAATAAATTAGAATGTCGTGGAAAAGTTCATTTATTTCAGTAATTCAACTCAAATTGTGAAACTCGTGTATTAAATAAATTCAATGCACACAAACTGAAGTAGTTTAAGTCTTTGGTTCTTTTAATTGTGATGATTGTGGCTCACATTTAACAAAAACCCACCAATTCACTATTCTCAACAAATTAGAATACTTCATAAGAAAAAAAAAAAAAAATTGTGCGTTGTTGGCCTTCTGGAGCCAACAATTCACTTAATTGTTGGCCCACCTGTAAATGCAAAATTTATATTAATCAGTATTCAAGAATATTAAGCAGCATACAGTAACTGTTTTCAGCATTGATAATAAGATATGTCCTTGAGCACTATATTAGAATGATTTCTAAATGATGATGTGACAATTAAGACTGGAGCAATCAGTTTTGCCATCACAGGAATAATATATATATTTTTTATTATATGCAAACAGAAATGTGGATAATGGATGTGGATATGGACAGTGGATACTACACACTGGTGGTGGTTGAGGAGAGACCCCCCATATGACTGTAAAGCGCTTTGGGTGTACAACAATACACAATAAAGTGCTATATATATAATGCATCATTCATTCATTCATTCATTCATTTTTTTTTATTTTTATTATTGGTATTTGACAGTATTACAGGTTTACTTTTTTATTAAATAAATGCAGTCTTGGTGAGCATTAGAGATTAGAGAGCTAAAAAAATAATATGGTAGCATAGCCTTTTCCAAATGTTGCCTCGCCGACTGACTGTTGAGTTTATAAATATGTATGATTCAACACTATGAATGTCAAAGAGATCCTTCAGTCTCATTCTCATTGCTATCAAATGTCCAGCTTGGATTATTCACAATCTCTTCACTTACCTCTTTTCTATAATACTTAAATGTTGAGGTCATTGTGCTTTAACTGGTGTGAAAAAAGTCTGACAGCAAA
The DNA here is from genome assembly GCA_027422405.1 of Ptychobarbus kaznakovi. Taxonomy (NCBI): domain Eukaryota; kingdom Metazoa; phylum Chordata; class Actinopteri; order Cypriniformes; family Cyprinidae; genus Ptychobarbus; species Ptychobarbus kaznakovi. The sequence goes on from CM049799.1 coordinate 7,094,387, forward strand.
ATTCCTCACCATCAATGCAAATCTGTAGCGTGATTAATTATTGATTTAGCCTTCAAAATGCATTGAACTCCGTTGTGTTGCTGTTCTTTTGCCTTTCATTATGTAACCAGATATGTGTTTCGTTGTATAATTTATGTTCACAATTACAGCTGTTTGTTATTCTTGGCGGTGTATTATGATTTCATGTTGACCTGCTGAAATTAGAATGAGTGCAGACTTGCTGATTCTGGTGAATTTCTGATACACATATAGACGCCAGAAATGTGAAACCGAGTTAATGTGAAATATTTAGCTTGCCCACAAGCCACCAACACAATCTTACAGCAATTCAAAACTGTGTATATTTTGCTGTATTGGATGCTAATTGATATTAATTTGTACATTTACATGGCACATAAAGCAGATTTTATATGAACCTTTTAATAATAGAATTGTTTTCTTCTCCGATTTGTTGTTAAAATATAGAAAATGATGGATGTAATAATTATGAATGTCTAACGCAAATGGCTCACAAAACTGGAAACCATTTCTTGATCTGTTTAACTTCTGAACAGATTTGCCCATATATTCCGATAAATGCATGTAAAACAAAACAAACTTTGTTTAGTTAGTCAGATCTTCCACAATAAACTGCAATGTGGACAAGACCTTTTATCGTTTAAGGTCTGGCTATGCTAAGGCTAAGTGTGAGCTAGCACAGAAACTACTGATGGAAATGTCACAGGGCACTGAGGTGACTTTGAACTGAGGTGATGTGGGTGAAGGCTAGTCGATGACAGGCTGGATGAGTTATGTATCTCTTTGTTTAGTGGGTCAGAGTGGGTTCATTGTTATTAGCATTCTGAGTAAGTGCAGTATAGAGACGTACGTGACAGTAGACGCAGTGCTTTCATTTATTTTTAGCGGGATTTATGAGCACATAGTGCATGCAAACAATTACGTCTAAATGGATTTCAACTTAAGATATGCGCTCATGTACATAAAACTATAAGACATGCACAAAAGATGGAGTGGAGATTTTACATAGACATGGACTATTCGCTCCAAGCCATCATCCACCCCCTCACACACTTACAGTGAATGGGCTTCCCGACTGAGCAAGAACAGATGACAGAATCTGAATAATGAGCTCTCCACATGAACAAATTACAGTTCAAAATGAACTCTGAGTACCCACAAAAATCAGTCCCTCTCAGTCGAGACAGATACCAGAACTAATGTCCATGTTGGAGCGTGAGCTGCTTTATCATCTCTCAGAATGAGCTCCACAGGTTTAGCTAAGCACTCTTTATATGGTGCTCTCTGAAGATATGGGCCATTTACACTGATTTTAGATCAGTTTTCAGCTCTTCAGAATGGTATAATGTAAGGTTTGGGACAAACTGTTCTGCCTCAGAGTAAAAAAAAAAAGAGTTAAATGCTACTTTAAAGCACATTTTCACAACCGCTACTTTATTCCTTGTAATTTGCTATTTATTATGCTTTCTTACAATTGCTTTTTTTAAACATATTTTTAAATATGACTTTATATTTTATTTTTAACTTTCTTGCAATTACATTTTTATTTTTTATGTATATATTGCTTTTTAAGTATTATTTATTGCACACAATAGCTAACTATCTCACACTGTTTATTTTATTTATCACAATTGCAGCTCACAATATGGCTTTATATATTTATTTCCTACAATTGAAACGTAATATTTCACAATTTGGCTTTGTTTTATTTTTAACTCTTTCACAATCACCTTTATTTATATATGTCAAACTACAAAATCCTGTTTTGCCTCAGAGTAAAAAAAATATATAAAAAAACAAAAGCTTTTTTTCGCATTTGCAGCTTATTATCTCATAATATGATAATCTTATTTTAAACTCTCACTATTACCTTCTTTATTTTTAATCTGAGGCAAAAACGGACTTCCATGATAAACAGTAGATTCCAGATCACCACATAAATTGCATTTAAACTCTGTCATACAGGTTCACTGATGGTTGCCGATAAGCATATGCTTTGATGAGGTGGTATATTAATATCGTTTATAATGAAAATTGTGAAGGTATACCATCACTGTTGATCTTCTAAAATTAAATCTAGCAGTGCAAGGTTACAAACCAGAACGGAGATGCTGGTCTCAAGCTAAAAAAAGAAATCTCCATTAACAGCACTTGACAGACAGATGGCATCTGTCCTCATGTGTCATCTTGAGCTGCCCTCTCGGTGCCTGATTAAAACTCTGATTTACATTTGAGGTTCACAGCAAACCTCTCATGCCTCATATTCAGCCGAAGGGTTATTTATAATCATAGAGCCAGAGTTTTATGGAGAATTTAGTGATAAAGTGGAGCTTTTGCTACTCGGCTAATGCCTTCCTATCACATGTTCCATTAGACAAGATTGAAAGCAGCAGGAATTTTAATACACAGGCATGGCGGAGTGATGGGAGAATGTTGTGTTGACATCGCAGTAACCCTGGCACACATGTAAGCCATTCGGTAATGTTTTTCAAATTCTTTATACAAATACTTGAGCTTTGCTTCCCTGTCAGCCTGTGAATGACAAAAAAAAAAACAATCTGAGTTGTCATGAATCTTTATAAAATGCCTTCCCTGCCATTCCCTGTCAGTCTAAGTACTGCTTTTAAAAATTCTAACAAATCTCCATGTCGACTACTTGTCCTTATGTTAAGTTCTGACATAACCCCTGTCCATTTTTCTTAAACCTTAATGTAAAACATGTATACCATTCAATCCTAATTCCTTTATTTAACATGTGTCAGAAAACACAGCCATACTTATATGCTGTAACTGTACGCTAAAGAGTAAAAAATAAAATAAAATAAAAAATAATGAACAGGTGGTATGCTAATAAGCGTTTATCCATGTATCTTTACTGTGACAGACCTCATTTCTCTGTGGTGTTGTTGACAGACAGTTGCCACACCTGTGGGCACCAGATAAAGCTGGCGAAGTGATGCAGGCACAGCTGTACTGAGCTGATTCAACCCTGCTGAAACACACTTCAATCTTTTTGTGGGATTTTTTTCTATTGTTAAGCTATACTTGTTGTGTTTCCTTTGTGGCTGGGGAAAACAGCACCGTGTTAAAGGACTCAGTGTCCTAATTTGACACATTTTTAGTTCGCCCAATTAGGAGCGTGCAGTAGCTGCCGTGGTGTGAAATGCATACAAAAAGGAAAATTAATGGAACAAGCCACATTCATCCAAAATCAAACAATCGCATAAGTAATGAGGGAACAGTAAATAAGGGAAGCAGGTTTTTGAGCCATGACCGAAGGATTTGGGTAGACAATACTGTATGAAGGAAGTAAGAAAATAGTTCATTCAAAAATGAAAAATTGTCTTATTTGAAAATGCACTCTCTCTCATGTTGTTTTTAAAACATTTTTTTTTAAGGAGAATTCACGAATAAAAACTAAAATAATATAGCACGTTGTATGGACCACTTTCATGATTTTGTATTTATTTTAATTTCTTCAGTAAGAAGGATATCATAAAAAAAATATTCTGCATTATTTTATTGTTAGTAGTCTTGAAAAGTTTTTTAATCGAAGTTAACCCACATTTAGTTTTATAATTTTGTAGGAAGAAGGGGACTTCAATATCTTATTTATATTTAAACATCTTATATCTTTCTGATCTGCATTTTATTAACTGAAGCATAGTTTTTACCATGAAAATAGCCACACAAAAAAACATAAAAAACAATAACGCTGGCATGGAGCAAAAACAAAACTACAAATGTACAATGTAGAAGTTGTACAATTTAATATCCCATATTTCAAAACAAACCATAAAAATATTGCATGGGAAAGAACATCCGAATTCTTCTTTGTTAAAATCATATGGGTTCAAAATTACATGACTTCATTTTTGGTTGAACTATTCCTTTAATATATATTACAAAATTAAATACTGTATATGTTAAATAGTCAGTGGTGGACCAAAAATAATAATACAAAAATACAAATAAAACATTTACTAACCGTTAAATGCATCTCGTGATTCTGCAGAGAGAATAGCTGGAAGCAGATTTTACTTGAATAGAGTAGAGATATCAAATATCACATGACATGAGGACATCAAAAACGGCTTACAACGATTTCTGCTTGAATCCTCAGTCAAGACACAATTACTGAAAGTGCTTTCTCAAACATGTTTGTTCTTAGGAGCTACATTTTATTCCACCTTTTTACACCAGCTTGTTTTTCGCACCTAGTAGCTGTCTGGGAATGGTGTGTTTTGAAGGAGGATTTGAAGTGCGCAGGAATGTAACTCTTAATATTTTATGCCTGTGGAAATGACATGTTCTGACCCTGTAGGCTTGACATTTTCATGAAAAAAATATCAGACATTAGTGAGTGCTATTTGTGAGGCATGCAGAGTTCTAGATTAGAATATCAATTTATCTTTAACATTGAAATGATGTATTAATGTTAATATTAATCACAACATTATTTAAATCGAAAGTTATTATTTAATAGATATGAACTAACAACAGTTGTATTTTTGTAGACAGTTGCTTTTAAAGATTAATAAATACTGTAACAAATGTATTGCTCATTGTTAGTTAACATTATTTAATACATTGACTAACATTAATGGGACCTCATTGTAATCTTTTGCCAAAATAAGGTGGATAGAAGGCATATAATTCCCAACTTTCACATACACTCACCAGCCACTTTATTAGGTACATCTGTTCAATTGCTTGGTAACACAAATTGCCAATCAGCCAATCAAGTGACAGCAACTCAATGCATTTAGGCATCTAGATGTGGTGAAGATGACTTGCTGAAGTTCAAACCGAGCATCAGAATGGGGAAGAAAGGGGATTTAAGTGACTTTGAACGTGGAATGATTGTTGGTGCCAGACGGGCTGGTCTGAGTATTTCAAAAACTGCTGATCTACTGGGGTTTTCATGCACAAACCCTCTCTAGGGTTTATAGAGAATGGTTCAAAACAGAGAAAATATCAAGTGAGCGGCAGTTGTGTGGACGAAAATGCCTTGTTGATCAGAGATCAGAGGAGAATGGGCAGACTGTTAGAGATGATAGAAAGGCAACAGTAACTCAAATAACCACTCGTTACTACCAAGGTATGCATAATACCATCTCTGAATGCACAACACGTCGAACCCTGAAGCAGATGGGCTACAGCAGCAGAAGACCACACCAGGTGCCGCTCCTGTCAGCTAAGAACAGGAGATGGAGGCTACAATTCGCACAGGCTCAATCAAAATTGGACAATAGAAGATTGGAAAAACGTTGCCTGGTCTGTTGAGTCTTGATTTCTGCTGCGACATTCAGATGGTAGGGTCAGAATTTGGCTTAAAGAACATGAACGCATGGATTAATCCTGCCTTGTCTCAATGATTCAGGCTGGTGGTGGTGGTGTAATGGTGTGGGGGATATTTTCTTGGCACACTTTGGGCCCCTTAGTACCAACTGAGCATCGTTTAAACGCCACAGCCTTCCTGAGTATTGTTGCTGACCATGTCCATCCCTTTATGACTACAGTGTACCCATCTTCTGATGCTACTTCCAGCAGGATAATGCACCATGTCACAAAGCTCAAATCATCTCAGACTGGTTTCTTGAACATGACAATGAGTTCACTTTACTCAAATGGCCTCCACAGTCACCAGTTCTCAATCCAATAGAGCACCTTTGGGATGTGGTGGGACGGGAGATTCGAAAAATGATGTGCAGCCGACAAATCTGCAGCAACTGCGTGATGCTATCATGTCAATATGGAAAAAAATCTCTGAGGAATGTTTCCAACACCTTGTTGAATCAATGCCACAAAGAATTAAGGCAGTTCAGAAGGCAAAAGGGGGTCCAACCCGGTACTAGCAAGGTGTACCTAATAAAGTGGCCAGTGAGTGTATAAGAATCTGTTATTTCAGCCAGAATGGAAGTCATTTTTTTATATTCTATAACTATTCTATAACTTTCCAAGTTCTGAAACTCTCCACCAAAATCTCATGATAATCTGTTTTAGCGTAATGCTCTTTGGAACACATTCCCTCATACCACTATGAGTACATAGTTGAGACGGGTCTCTCAAGCTAGAGGCGGAATGAGAAATAAATTATTGAGACGTCTTGAATATGATCACGCAGCTTTACCAATATTCTTGAATTATAGGGCAGGACCATAAGGCATGAAGTAAATATCATTCCTCAAATCTACATTGCCATTATTCTACTGAATCTTTCAATTTCTTGACATTTATCTTAAATTTTGTATTGTAGCCATTTTGTCCCTCAGCAAGCTGGAATATACTGAGAGTTATTTTTTAGGCTCATTCTTTAGCAGTCTGATGGAAATCGCCCACATAGTGTACAATATTAGCATTGTTTTGATGAGAAGAGGAGGAGGTAAGCGGCATTGGCTGCTTTATTCTGTGCTAGAGAGAGGCGTCAAGCACTGAGACATGTTTAGCTTACAGCTGCCGGGCCTGTTGCTGGGCTTGTCACGATAGGCTTGTTGATTGTGAAGTTTTCGCTTGCTTACATTCACACTGCGCTCATGAACGCCACCTCCTTAAGCCTCTGGGAGCTAAGGTTGGTAGGTTATGTCAAAGTGTGTGGGAACTATGTGTGAGGTCTGAAGGGGAAGGAAATGGCTTGTCCAACAGTGACTAAACTACACTAGGGCCTGTTCCTACAGAAATTATTATTCATTTTATTTGAGTATAACTAAGATACAATGTAACTAATAGGACAGTTTTTCTAAGGTTCAAAGTTTGGGGTAAGTAAGATGGATATTTTGAAAGAAATCAATACTTATGATCAGCAAGGATTCACTATAATATATATATATATATATATATATATATATATTATATATATATTATATATATATATATAAATATATATTATTTTTTTTTTTGCTTTCTATTTCTATTCAATGAAATATATATTGTTTTGCTTTCTATTTCTATTCATATATATATATATATATTTTTTTTTGCTTTCTATTCAAAGAATTCTGAAGAAAAAAATGCATCATGGTTTGCACAAAATATAAAGCAGCACAAACGTTTTCAGCTTTGATGATGAATAAGAAGAAAAACACTTTTCACATTTCCAGAGTTCTTCGAAGCAGAAGTTGATCACATTCTGGTGAATGGAAGCTACAACAAGTATTGCATTTATTCGCTCTAATAGTAAAACAATTCACAGTGGCGTTTCTATTACTTTCCAAAAGAGGAAAACAATATTGAGAGATTGATTATGGTTGTCAGAAGAGAGAAATGTCAAATTTGCTGTCAATCCCAATACATTTCTTAAATTGAATTTCAAGGTAACATACTGTAATAAAAAGAATAATGTTATATTTTTTTTTAAATCAACAAACTTGCTAAATTAATAACTTAACTTTAATATCTGTAAAAAAGCTGGCTGGTAAAATAATGGCTGCTGAAAATACAGCTTTGCCTTAAGATTAAAATACATTTAAATATATTAAAATCCTTTTTTATTATATTATTTCACTAATACTGTTTTTATAGTAAGTTAATTGATGCTTGGTGAGCATAAGATATTTCAAAAACTGAAATATTCTACCGACAAAAAACTTTTTAAACTGTAATGGATTAGCCTATTTTTATTATTTGTCTTTTGAGTTAGAGGCTTAAACATATCTATAATGTATGTACAGTATATCTATAAAGTACTCTAATATAAATCATGTTACATATGACAGTTAAACCTGCCTCTTTTTCCATTATTCATACACTCCATCAAATATCTGAAAATTGACAAGCCTATGACAGAATTCTCAGAACTGAGGTGTAAATGTCACGGTATTGATGTTTTGGTGATCCGCAATAATTGTTGCTAGAGCTGTGTTTCTTTTATAAGGCTAATATGATTTATACACTAACCTTGCTTGGCTGTGATTATACAAATCTATGCATCAGTTCCATCATGCAAAGTGAAATATGGTTTCCTTCCTTCCTCTACTTTGATTCAGTAAAACTATACAGAATCTTGAAGATGTTGTAGACAAAATGTTACCGAATTATCAGGAGAACTCATATTCAGATCCTCTTGACCTGTCAGATTCTCTGATCGCTTAAATTACAGCACAACAATAATCATCTTCATTGATTTAGAGAAGATGGCTGCAAACCCTATTGATGCACTCTTTTTCTGTTTCTTCAAATTTTCCTTTGAAATTTCTTGGGACGTGGTGAGAGGAGTCAAACAGCCCAGTCATAATGTACAATGCATTTAATCAAACTACTGCTAAATAATAATCAAACTACACACTCACATGCATGCAGATTTCAAGTTTATCACTTCATGTCAGTCATATTGACCATCTGTATATTGATTAACAAACAGTATCCGATATTCATCAAGTATTCTCCACAGCAGACAATTTTCAATCAGACACAGCTGAACTCATTAGAGATTTTTCCCTTAATCAACAAATCAGCCCATGCTTAGCTTTTTTTAAGTTTCTGAAATTAGATTCAAGTTACACAGAGAGGGAAATGTTTAAGATGCAACATCTGCGTGTTCAGTAGGGGGGAACTCGTTATGAACGAATTGCACCTGGAATTTTACAAATAATTTAAATAATTTGTGCTAAATACAGTTTGCACAGAACAATTTCCGATCTTGTTGGTCAGTTTATGATAGGTAACAAAGAATACAGCAGACTACTACAATCTGCCAATGTTATTTCTTTTTTTATTTATTTTTTTTTGCACTGAATTACTGATTGTACTTAAAAGTAGCACACGTGTTTAGTGAATTCACCCTATAATGATTAATCTGTGGAAAACTATAGACACCCATATCTGACACAGGATTAAAAATATATATAATATCTGTTTTCTTTTTCCTGCCACAGATTAGAATAAAGGTAATAGTAAACCTTTTATCTTAAAATTCCAGTTATAACAATGGCAATTTTGACTTTATATTCAGAATTCAGTGAGAAAAATAGTCTGAATTGTGAGATGAAGAGATCCTGAAGTTTTAAAATCCCGTGACAGAAATGGGATTCCTTAGCAACTTTTAATGTTTTGAAAAACTAAAATAATTGTTTTCTAATGGTTCTTTTTGTCATATGTCATTAGTTCTTGCAAACCAAGTGGACTGAGGCTGTCTCAGTATTGTTATCAGCATCAGCAACACTTTATGAAGCATTAATGTTCTTAATTGATTTGCTTAGGCACTTCATTATGGATGAGCTGCTGAAAAGCACTTTTGGCATTAGAATTAAATTAGCCTTGTTTTCAGCAAATAAAATCATTCTGAGCTCAAAAGTACGAGAGGGTAATTTCAAATAATGGAATGGCCAGTGCTGAATCAGTTTGTGGACTTGTGCTCTTAAAAAAGTTATATTTTAATTTAATTGACTTTAGAGGAGTCCATACATTCACTTAAAACTTGCATGTTGCTAGTTTCTTACCTTCTTAGCGGCTGTGTATTTATCAGGGGTATTTTGAAGTATTTTCTTAAAATCTTAACTTCTCAAAGAAACTGTCAGCATCTGGTATAGGTTTGCGTTTTATGTAGTTTCAGTTGTGTGGGAAAAGCTTTGGCTTTACCTTTGACCTCCGGAAATGTGATGGCCATTTGTTTTGTCTTAAAATGGAACTTAGTCATTCCACTGGGCATTTTAAATGTACATGTCTGACAAGCATCACATTTCCCTGTTATAGAAACCTGCTTACCCATAGGAAGTACAGTTTTTATGAAAGTGCCTAAGAATTTCAAACTGAAATTGTATGTGTTGATGGCTGGGTAAAAAAAATAAAATAAAAAAAATAAGTTAAAATGTTTAAGTGCACTCATAGATTGCAATCAGTGCTTCTAATTTTGCACTAAACTTAATGTTTTTATAGTAGATAATATTTTTGTCCTTGTGCTACAGATGGCATTGCTTAACACACCTGGGGTCTTCTGTCTGATTTTATCAATAATTACAACCATGTGTTTTATGTCAAACCTAAATTGCATATTACGTGTGACCTGTAACTGGCATGGAATAAAACGGGTATGGACATTGCAAAATAACTGCATTTTCCCAATCATGTCATAAAAGCTTTTACGGGAGAACAAGTCTAGCCCTGGCTGTAAAAAGTAAGCTGCAAGTGGTACGATTACGGTGTGTATTTCTTAAATCGAATCAGATGTATTTTATGAATACGGTTGTCTACAGACTTAATTATTCAGTCCATTATCCATTAAATAGCTAATAAAAAGTAATCGTGCTTCAAACAGCAACTTTGTGTGTAATGTTTTTGGCACATCAAATGATGAATCTGATTAGGCTAATTATTCCAGCACAGGAATGCAGTGCATAGCAAAAATATATATATATATAATGTCATGATGTAACAGCCTTTAAATTAAAGTTTGACTATCCAAATTAATGAAGAATGAAGTGTTCACAGTCTATCTTTGAGTTACAATGTGCACTTCATATACGGTTATCTGTCTTCTGCTCATCAATCCACACATGCTATATACTTTTGTCTGAGATGAAAATGACTTGGAAATGAGCACCAGACATTAATTCATGTAAGTAAAATAGCCTTATAGAGTTAAAATTTGTTTTATAATAGTATGGTTTGAAAGTTAAGAGCATTTAATGAAGTAGACAAGGTTGTATGTGTTCATTCGCTGGACAGCACATGGAGGTCCACTCGGTTTTATGAACAATATATCTTCACTGACAAGCTTCTCATTACATTTCCAGCCAACGGTTCATGCAAACTATTTCAATATTTGAGTGTTAGGACCTTCAGATAAGATTGCCTTGCGGTTTGCACATAATGCAGATTATATGGCATAATATGTTAGAGTTCAGCTGAATTAAGGCCACGGGACGCAACTGATGAATCAGTCATTCTGTTGTGCAACAAGACTGTGTATGTAATTACACATTCATTAAGCATTTTTCCCTCCAATAGTAAGCATATTTTGCTGAATAATTTGTATAAATTGAAAGGTCAAATCTGGTTAGGGGTCATGTGACGTTGCTAAAAAGAACATTATTTGGTGTAATTCAATGTGTTTATGTGGTTTAAGGTTAAAAAAACAAATAATTTTCCACACACTGTAAACTATCACGCCACTTAAACATTACCATGTCTGCATTTGTTATCGGAGGAACTGCAAACAACAAGCACTACTCTACACTGCTCAAAACTCGCGTTTGAATAGTGAGTAGCAGAAATGTACTTACAGGTTCTGAGTCAGAAGCGTCAGACTGTCCTTGCAAAGTTGGAATTGCCCCACTTTATAGAAACAGCCTTTGTGCAAGCCAGCATTGTAGGCTAACGTTACTCTTCCAGGTTCAGGAAATAATCCTCCGTAAAATGCGCTGCACAGTGCACACACTCTAATATTTGGGTTGAACTGTTCTGGAATAGTGTTGTAAATACAACTTAATCACCGATTTCTCATGTGTCCTCTTTTGGAACCCCAAACAAAGTAGTTTCACTTTCACAACGAAACAACGTGTCTCCAGTACATAGCGCCGGCGGCAGCAACAATACTACAGCAAGAATAATAGTTCTGCCTTCTTTCATTGCATATACATTTGGGCTGTGTTTAGCAAATCTTCCCACACCGTGACGTAGACATGTGGGGGCATGTATAAATGAGCTGTTTTAGGTGGCGTGGTCGAGTCTTAACTTCTATAGCATATCTCTTTGGTTTTGATACTTCAGTCTTTGCAGCTTCAGGGATCTTATCTGTGAACAAACAGATTGTTACACTCCAAAGAGAAAGGAAAACTTGAAATCGCATATTATGACCCCTTTAAAATCTGTATTGAAATCCAGAGAAATAGCAATGTTTGATTTGTGAACTTGTTAAAGTCAGATCTTTTCAGTAAATAATTTAATAAAAGCTTATGTCTGAATAATCTGTTCATGAATTGGTTTATTGTGGTTCTCAAATTCATCTTGTTCATTGATCCAGTCGTAGTACAGCTCACTAGAAAGTTTGTTCCTGACACAAAGCCAATGGTTTGAGTTTATAATACTTAAATATAGTTTGTAAGTCTTAAAAGTAAAATTTCTTTATTAATGGTTCCAGGACTAACACCCATATGGGTTTTTACGCAGGAGGAACATTTTCATATACAGTAGTTCCTAACTATTGGTGGAAGTAGTGTGTTCAACAATGCAGGAACTGGGAATGATTTTAGCTAGATAACATATTTTGGGGGACTAAATTATAGCTTCTTCAAAGTAGGATCTAACCCAGCACAAAAGGAACTACTGATGTAAGTGTACTTTTGTTGGCCAAACGCATACTGTACTAACACCACCACACTCTATTTTTTAAAAGCCATTTAAACACACAGTTTGCATATACTTACTACATAAACTAACTCCATGAACATGGAAAACAACGATAGATTGACCGACATCGAAGTCCAGGCACTTCTCTGTCCCCATCCTCCAGTTGTTGACGTTGTTAAATGGTGTGCTTAAATGACACTGGCTTACAGAACGTAATTTCAGAGTTACTGGTGGTGCAGCAAAATGGCCCTATAGGGGAAAATGTAGTTCTCAGGGGAATGTCCTGGTGGCTACTACTAGTTCCTTTCATATATCTTTGAGGAATGCAAATTGGTTCTTCCATTGCATCGCTGAGAATATCCCATTTTAGAACCTTAATTTTTAAGAGTGTAAGGACCACTTCTATACTCTTATGGTGTTTTTGCATCTAAAAAGGAAGTCATTTGGGTTTGGAATGACAAGCGCGTCAGTAAGCAATGACAATTTAATTTTTAAAGATTAAAATGATACACTCTCCAAGAAAAATGTTACATCTGGAAAACCTCATAAACATTTTTTTTTGGAATGGAATGCAGATGTGAGTCCCCCATCAGTTCCAGTGCCATGTTTCAGGATTTTAGTTACACTGTGATTGTGTACTTTCCAAATAATATATTACCCTCAAATATATCAGAAACCTTAAAAATAACACCCTTCTCCTGGCTGAAAGTTTTACAGCAGTTTACCTCTCCGCATCAACTTAACATTTTATTCACTATTGGCTGAAGTAAAATTGCTGCCCGGTCAAAGAAGGTATTGCGGAACAGAAGGGAGACTGCAGTGGTATTTGTTGCTGAGACATCAACTCTGTAAAATATCTCTCCAATATACCGCAGCAAATAAGTTTTATTTTAGTGCAGTGAATCTAGAGCTGCAGTAGACCTTGAGCGTAACAGCCATTTTACTCCAGACAAAATAGAAACCAAAGAATTACTACACTACCAATCATGCTTCAGTAAATGATTCAGGGCATTACTAAGATATAGCTCTGGAAATTAACCCTTTTTATGTAATGGAGCTGCTTCTTCGCCCATCCACATTTTAAAATGAGAATCATTTGCTGTGGCATGTTGTTAGGCATTTTCATTATTTTCCTAACAAGAAGCATTACTTTCCCATCCACATGTAAAAGGAAATGAAAATGATGTTGATCAGCTGAGTGCCATTTCCATGCCTAGTTTGGATAATCAACAGCATATTCAGGTTTGCATATGCAATCGATGTTAAATGAACAACAGTATTAAAAATGACAATGGTCCCATCAGCATCATTTTATAATGGCACGCCTTACATTTAACTGTTGTCCCACTATGAGGTTTTTTAGTGCCAGTAATATGCAATAGTAAATGCAGAGTGCTGTCAGTGATCATTTCATTTTAGGATTTTTTTGGCCATAATTTCAAAACCCTTGATCGTAGGGAGTTATTAAATTGACTGGTTGATTGTTTTTTATTAATAACAGCTGTATTCAGTATGGCATTCAGTAAATGGAAAAAGATAGAACCAATCACCACAGGTATCATACCATTAGAGGTCATTATCATTTAATTATTATTATTTGCTGTAATTTCCTTTGATCATATTGAGTTATTGATTATTAAAAAAATAAAAAAACAAACAAACAAAAAACATTTATATTCAGTATGGTAAACAGGCTATCCAGGTTGCCTGGGCTGTGCTTGTATACATAAATATATTAAATTCAGTATTATTGATGGTGGTGTTATTATTTCAAAACATTATTTGAAAATTATTTATCTAGAATATTTACATTTACAGTGGAGAAAAAAAGTAATTTGAACCCCTGCTGATTTTGTGCGTTTGCCCACTGACAAATAAATGATCAGTCTATAATTTTAATGGTAGGTTTATTTGAACAGTGAGAGACAGAATAATAACAAAAACATTAAAAAAATCCATAAAAATGCATTAAATAAATTGATTTGCATTTTAATGTGTGAAATAAGTATTTGACCCCTTCTCAAAACATGCCTTAGTACTTGGTGGCAAAACCCTTGTTGGCAATGACAGAGGTCAGACGTTTCTTCTGGTTGGCCACCAGGTTTGCACACATCTCAGGAGGGAGTTTGTCCCACTCCTCTTTGTAAATCCTTTACAAGTCATTAAGGTTTTGCGGCTGATGTGTTTCAACTCGAACCTTCAGCTCCCTCCACAGATTTTCTATGGAATTAAGGTCTGTAGACTGGCTAGGCCACTCCATGACCTTAATGTGCTTCTTCTTGAGCCACTCCTTTGTTGCCATTGGCCGTGTGTTTTGGGTCATTGTCATGCTGGAATACCCATCCACGACCCATTTTCAATGCCCTGGCTGGCTTCAATACCCTGGTCTTGACAGCACATGGCCCCGTACATCGCCCCTTTGATGCGGTGTAGTTGTCCTGTCCCCTTAGCAGAAAAACACCCCCAAAGCATAACGTTTCCACCTCCATGTTTGATGGAGGGGATGGTGTTCCTGGGGTCATAGGCAGCATTCCTCTTACTCCAAACACGGCGAGTTGAGTTGATGCCAAAGAGCTTAATTTTGGTCTCATCTGACCACAACACTTTCACCCAGTTCTCCTCTTGAATCATTGGCAAGCTTCAGACAGGCCTGTACATGTGCTTTCTTTAGCAGGGGGACCTTGCGGGCGCTGCAGGATTTCAGTCATTCACGGCGTAGTGTGTTGCCAATTGTTTTCTTGGTGACTATGGTCACAGCTGCCTTGAGATCATTGACAAGATCCTCCCATGTAGTTCTGAGCTGATTCCTCACTGTTCTCATGATCATTGAAACTTCACGAGGTGAGATCTTGCATGGAGCCCCAGACCGAGGGAGGTTGACAGTTATTTTGTGTTTCTTCCATTTCCGAATAATTGCACTAACTGTTGTCATCATCTTTCCCAGCTGCTTGGCGATGGTTTTGTAGCCCATTCCAGCCTTGTGTAGGTCTAAACTCTTGTCCCTGACATCCTTGGACAGCTCTTTGGTCTTGGCCATGGTGGAGAGTTTGGAATCTGATTGATTGATTGCTTCTGTGGACAGGTGTCTTTCATACATTGAGCCAGAATTATTGCTTATTGATAGGGAATCAAATACTTATTTCACTCATTAAAATGCAAATCAATGTATAACTTTTTTGAAATGCGTTTTTCTGGATCTTTTTGTTGTTGTTATTCTTTCTCTTTACAATTGTATACTGATAATTTCTTTGTCAGTGGGCAAACATACAAAATCAGCAGGAGATCAACAATTTTTCCCCCACAGTATATGGTAGTTTGCACTGCTTAAATGCTACACTGCTTAAATGCTACACAAACTCTATGCAGTCTATGAAATTATTTTCACAAACAATGCACTTCTCTCACAAGTGGTCCTTCTGGTCCATCTGGTTTGCATCCAGTATTTTTCGAATTACAAAGGAAGAAAGATGGCACTTGATACATATACTGGATTGTTTGTGTCAGACTGAAGCGGCAGCCTGTGGCATTTTTATCAATTCATATCGTTTTAAGAGTGACTAGTACATAGTCATAAAATATGTTTTGATGTTATATATAGGCCTACTCATTGACATCTGCTATTGAGATGAATGGAAATGCTCATAGATAATTAGTTTCTCCTGATATTATACACCTTATTTTTATTGAAGAGGCTTGACAAGTATAGGCTGAAATGAAATCAGTTTCAATGAAATGTGTTAAATAATATACTTTAAGCAAAATATGCAGAAAACTTTTTGTCCTGCTCTTATTTTCAACTTTTCATGAGAGCTTTTTTACATTGAAAAGCCTCAATATAACAGATGCTGTAGTTATGTAAAATATCCAATTTTTAAGAACGGAGTGAGAGATTTAACCCATCAGAGATTTAGACTTTAATTAGACTTGGTTGTTCACCAAAGTCTTAGCAATCCTGTCTGACATTATGTCACAAACCTTTTCCTCATACAAAGACATATCTGCTTGACATTATGATTAGAGTAATTGCCTAAATGCGGCCTAATACAAATGAAGATGATCGACAAGTTGATTTTTAAGGCCTTTTTTCTGTCATATTTAGTCAAGCTTCAAATAAGACCAGACCATTTCACTTGTATGATGCGGAATTGCTCACACTGCTGAACATGTGGAAATTCTATGCGCTCCACAGCATCATGTGAGTGCTTTATCTATTGTTGTCTATGAAGAAGCAATTACAGTGATTTACTGCAGACACTGATTAAGCCTAACTGAGCATTATGACACGCTATCAGTGGAGTGTTAATGAGTGGGTGTCGTCATGGCATAATGGGAAATAAACCATTGAGCTCTTGTGACTGGTGCAGTGACTAAACATGCAGCACTGATTTGACTCCCATGTTAAAATGTTCAAACTGGGATTTTTTTATTATATATATATTTAAAATATGTATATAGTTCTATATGTATTTTAAAATTACATTATGTTATGTAAATTAAAATATATGTTTTACATTTTAATGTGTGTTTGATATTTAGCTATGTATATTTACCACCTGAGACTGGTTTATATCTGCATGAATTCCATTCTGGTCCACTGCTGGTTTAGTTGATAATGCTATTAGTTTGTTAACCTTGTTGATACTCAACAATGCTATTGTTGCACCATTTGTGCAATGCATGCTACATTACATAACGTTTATATGTCACTTTTGGTTCGTTTCTAAAATCAGTGTTTTCTGACATAGACATTTCACATTAACTTATAATTAGGTTTTCTTTAAATGTTATTCCAAAAATAATCCTGCTAGGTTCCTACTCAAATATTTTGCACTGAAATAAGAGCTTTGATTAATGATGCATGAGTTTCAAGCAGTAAAGCCCCTTCACTGGACCATCATAGGAGAAATCTAATATTGAACACATGGTAACAAACTTAAAGTATTGGGAAGGAAACAGTGACTGCCTCCAACACCTCCATATTTGTAAGGAACTGTCAAAACGAACATCAAATATTGATTCATATGTTACTTTTTGAGCTGACCATTTTTATATTTTTTTTTTGCTGCACCTAAAGAAAAGGTTTGTTTGGTCATTTATCATTTTACTTTATGATTTATTTCTTGCAAATGCATCCTGCTTGTTTTGTTCTCTGAGTGTTGAACAGAAGATGTTATTTTGGGCAACTGCGTCTAACTATGCATAACTGTTTCATTTGGTAGGAGTCCTGTCAATGAGCCATAGAAGATCAACATATGTGTCTTGTGAATTTACAGACATAACACCAGTAGTTAGTAGCAACGGTGTTGATTCAGATGTTTTAACGCTTCTCATAGTTTATTCATGCCCTATGAGTCATGTCTCAAAAAACAAATCTACCAATTTGAATATGATGATTGTGTTTCATCTTTAATCGAGCTGTAGATGGATGACTGTTCTCTGTCTTCAAACAAAGTTTGGAGCGCTCACGCTTTCGGCCGCTGAGAGGGCACTGAAGCACAAAGTTGTTGCTGGATTGGTCAGTCCAGCAGTACGTCAGCTCTTTAAAATGAACTGTGAGGGCTGCACGAACATCACGTACACCTGCTCCGATCAATACCCATGAACTTCTGCAGACCTGCACATACAGGGTCAATGATGTATTTGCCTGCATCTAAAAATACATTTGAAATGCCATTCATATAAAAATAGCCTCTTCTAAGATGCTTACAAATGCTGAATTGAAATTAGTTTTGATTTTGAAATTAATTTGATTTGTGGAGCTTAAACTCAAAGATGTCTAGGTCTTATAACTATAATTAAAAACTTGAGAATTACTTTTTTATGTTATTTTTGTTAACACTTTGGTAGAGGGACCAATTCTCACTATTAATTAGTTGCTTATTAGCATGCCTATTAATGACATATTGGTTGTTTATTAGTACTTAGAAAGTACTTATTCTTCATGTCCATATTCTACATCCCTAATCCTACCCTACCCTAAAAACTACCTCACTAACTATTAATAAGCAGCAAATTATTAGTTTATTGATGCAAAATTAATAGTTAATTGACTTGTTAATAGCGAGAATTGGACCTTAAAATGCAGTGTGACCCATATTAATTTACATTAAGATTTAGTCATTTAGCTGACGCTTTTATCCAAAATGACTTACAAATGAAACTTAAGGTATTGTTATAAAAATATAATAATAATAATAATAATAATAGTAATATTATTATTATTAAGGCATTGGTATATAATAATATAATAATAATAATAATAATAATAGTAATAATATAACACTACTAAAGATGTATCTGCCAAATTGACTCCCAAATTGATATTCTATATATATAAAATACAAACAGGAAATAGTCAAAACAGGAAATAATTGCCAAAATAGGAACAAAACAAGTGCCAAACAGAAAATAATTATGTAAGAATCTGAATATATAATTATAAGTCTGAATATATAAATGTAAATCTGAATATATAGTTGAGTCTGAATATATAAATTAAAATCTTAATAATATTTATGGAATTGAAATATGAATATATATATATAAATCTAAATATATACTTATAAGTCTGAATATATAAATATCTGAATATATAGTAATCTATATAGAATATATAATACTGAATATATAGTATGAATATATAAATGAATATATACTTATAAGTCTGAATATATAGTTGAATAATATATATTTATAAGTTATAAGTCTGAATATATAAATGTAAATAATGAATATATATTATATAAATCTGAATCTGAATATATAGAAGTAAATCTGAATATATAGTTATAAAGCTGAATATATAAATGTAATTCTGAACATATGATTATAAGTCTGAATATATAGAAGTGAATCTGAATATATAGTTATAAATCTGAATATTGTCACAATCCATTGGACTCATGTTTTGTCGTCTGCCTGTGTTCCCTTCCTGTTTGCCCATATTTGGTTCTGTTCCTGTTCTCATTAGTTCATTGTCTAATTATAAGTTAATCAGCTTCATTGTGTCCACCTGTCTGCCCCTCGTTATTAATTAATTATTATGCTCAGATGAGCTTTATTTGTCACATACACAATTATACAGAGTATAACCAGCAGTGAAATGTGTGCTCTGCATTTAACCCATCCAAGTGCACACACACTTGGGGCAGTGGGCAGCCAACGCTGCGGTGCCTGGGGAGCAGTTGGGGGTTCAGTGCCTTGCTCAAGGGTCTCACCTCAGTCGTGGACAATTCCTGCCGGAGCCGAGATTCGAACCCACAACCTCGCGTTACAAGTCCAACGCTCTATCCATTAGAGCCACGACTGCCCCTATGTCTGCCCTATATTAGTTCCTGTCCTTTGAGTTCTAGTTTGTCGGTTATCGCTTATGTTACCTTGTGTGTGTGTTGGACTTTTTCTTCTTTGAATTATATTAAATGGATTATTCTCTTCACTCTTCATCGCCATGTGACTCTTGTGTGTGCACAGCACAGAAACCGTTACAAATATATACTTATAATTCTGAATATATAAATGTAAATCTGAATATATAGTTATAAGTCTGAATATATAGAATTAAATGTGAATATATCGTTAGAAATCTGAATATTTAAATGTAAATCTGATTATATAGAAGTAAATCTGAATATATAGTTATAAATCTGTATATATATAAAATGTAAACTGTAAATGTATATAAGTAAATCTGAAAATATAGTTAAAAGTCTGAATATATAGAAGTAAATCTGAATATATAGTTATAAATCTGAATATATAAATGTAAATTGTTGAATATATAGTTATTATTCTAGTTATATAGCAGTCAATCACAATGTATGTTTATGAATCTTGGGTATATAAATGCAAATCTTAATATATATAGTCTACATTTCAATATAAATACATTTTTACTATTAGGCATATCAATAGGCAGATGTTCTAGCTTTTTATAATGAAAACAGTAAGCCTATGTATCATGTACATGTATCAATGCCGACATTGTACTATACAGGATTATGTTAATTATTACTGTCTTTCACATGCTGCTGCATTTGTCTCTATTCACTCCAATCACTATTTGTAAACATATGATGTTGTTGGCAATTTCCCTAGCCCTCTCAGCCATGTTGAACTGTGTAGAAAAGATGGGTATTAACATTGTCACTGACTGTGAGGACATTTTGGCACCACAGACAGCCTTTTTAAAAGTAGATGGAAAATACTCCTTTTGGTTTACATCATTAGTGAGATGCACTTACAATAATTAATATAGTAAAATATTTACATTGATAACTATATACAGTATGTACAGGTATAAAAAAAAAAATCTGAAATTAATCACGATTAATCGCGATGAATCCCACCTAACATTAGAGTTTTTAAATAAACTTTTATATTGCAATGATTTCATATTCAATCTTCAAATCAATGTACAAACAACATAAAGACAGTATTTGTAATATGTGTTTAATCTCATCTTTTGTATGACTGAAGGCCAGTATTACTGATATCAATTAATACTGATTTCCCATATGTTTAACCCTTGAGTATAGCCAATTAACTTTACATTATAATTAAGAGCTATCAATTTTAACATTTATTAGACTTTAAAAATAACTTCTAATTTCATATTTAGCTACCTGTGCCCCTCAGCAAAAATATAAAGAAATTGAATAAAGTTGTGAAACACTAAATTCTAAACTAAATACAGATGAATACTTGAAGCTATAAAAGTGATTGATTTCCTCCTTTTTTATTTTATTAACAGACATCACAGCAGCTGGTTATTAGGTTATTTTGGCTGCTATTTATTTAAGAGCTGCTGCTGCTGAATGTGACACGTATCATATTTTCTCTCAACTCTACCTTTTTTGACCCACTTCAGTTCAGACCCATTTCAGTCTCTACTAATGAACTGACGAGTTGAATCGGGTGTGTTAGATGAGGGAGACAGTGCTGGGCTGCTCCGAGACAGTTTTGAAAACAATTTCAGAGACATGATTTTAATGTAGGCCTAACTCATATATAATATATTACATGCATGCACAGTTTTGAGGCAGCTTTAATCGCCTTTTTGGCAACTTCATGTCTTAACTGACCTCGACAATGCATGCTCGTAGTTTATTTCGCGCTTTGATATAAAATGATAAAGGCTACAAAGTGCTGATCTTCAAATTCAAAAAGTTTCTGCATGTTTTTTTCCTTCTGGAGCATCAGTGAGTGTTTGAATCTTCTGTAATAGTTGCATATGAGTCCCTCAGTTGTCCTCGGTGTGAAAAGTTGGATCTCAAAATCATACACTCATTGTTGGAAAGGGTTCAAATACACAAAAATGCTGGAAAACCAAATAATTTGTGGGACCTGAAGGATTTTTCCGAAGAACAGCAGGACGTTTAACTGTTCAGGACAAAAAAAAACATAGCTGTGGATCATTCAGGTATTCAAATCAACACAGTATTAAGAATTAAGCATATGTAAACTTTTGAACGGGGTCATTTTTATAAATTCAACTATTATTTTCTCTTGTGGACTATATGTAAACATATTTTATGTGAAATATCTTATTAAGGTCAGTACTAAATAAACAATAGCATGCATTCTGTATGATCCCTCTTACTTACTTGTATGATCCCTCCCTTCAGACTTTCCTGTTTGGCACCTCATAATATATATATATATATATATATATATATAGTGGATCAAAAAAGTTCATCAAAGTTATCCTAAGACAAGAACACATTTAGTTTTTAGGACAACTTTGATGAAAGGTTTTGATCCACTTCAAATGTTGACTAGTGTATGTGTGTGTGTGTGTCACACTATATACACTAATATACTGTATAATACGAAATACTTTGTTAATTAGTCAAATAAAATATTATAATTAGAACTATGTATGAAATATATTTTTGAATAAATAAGAAAGCTGTGTATTGTTTTTTACACAGTACTTTTTACTTGGTTATGTTACATTTTAATTAACAATTATGTAAATATTTTTCAAAAAAGAACAACATTTATAAAAAATATAGTTTTTTTAGAACTTGGCATGTATGTTTAAAAATATTTCTTAAAGCCTTCTCCTTTTATAATGTGATGCTTAGACTTAAAAATGTGTCATTGACCCTTGGTTATATGTATTTACCCACAAAAACTAAATTTGTTGTTCATAATATCAGGAATCCATACAGTTTAATAAAAAAATATATACACAAAGAACCCAAAAGGCAAATGCTCCAATGTAATTGAATCTTACAATTGCCACTTATGCATGGTAAAACAAGATGCTCTTCAATCCTTGTAAAGTGTCTCTACTAAAATGCATTTTAAACATGTAATTAGCTTCTCCATATGAGAGCTTTCCACACTAACTTATCCTCAAAGTCTCTAAAGTTTCAGTACACTGGCAATTCAGTAGTTGGTTGTGACCTGTTGTCTTCTCTCCAGGTGTGACTTGATTGGGCTCTATAATTGTTTTTTCCATTCTCCTCACTGCATCGTCGGATCTATGCTGATCTCATTCAGAAATTTCATTATTCCTAAATTGGCCTCCCAAAGATTATCCTCAGCTCATCATCTGCTCTTCACACAGCTCCTCCATTCACCTCAGCTGAGCCATCCACACACATCAATTTAGTCTTAAATCTGTTATTTTCATCTCTTCGGTCGCCAAGACCAGTGATGGGTGGACTGTGTTGTAAAATAATTGCATGCTGGTACTGGTCCAAAGCACACATACTTTTTCAGCTTATAAGGATTGGACTGCATTTTCCCTCCTTGTTCGTGACCCTGTAGTGGATGATTGGAAGGCAGTGAACTCCTCTAGAATAACAGCAGCAATCAGGAAGCCCCTGTTAACCCTTGCCCCGGCCGCTTTGCTCTGAGCAGAAAGCCGCGTGATGGATGATGGCCTACCTGCTTTTGAAATGACATGTGAGGGGAGATCTGAAATATCAAAAAAAAAAAAAACAAGTTTTGATTGTTTCAAGCTGCATATTAAGTGGATGCCAAATAATACGAAAACGAAAGGCAAAATGCCACACACATCATCCATTATTAAAGTAAAAATAAATTAAGAAATATTTTTGGAAAGTAGAACTGCTTAAAAGATGCATTTTCAAATAGCTGATATTCTCTGTCTTTTGTTACATACTTTTTTTTTACTTTTGTGTTTAAGTTGTACTTTTTGTCCCCATATTGCACTTTGAATTCCCCAGTCAGCCAGAGAACAAAAGAAGAAAGTCTGTTTAAACTCAGTACGCAGACAAAACTACCTCTATCAAGCTTTATAGCACGCCATCTTGCCATCATGATTATGGTATGTAACCTTCCTGGTGATTAATGATTGAACGATTACAAGCACTAATGATTAGCGCTTTAATTATTGCTGTGAAATTGATCCTGCTGATGAGGATTTGATGAAGACGCTCATGTCCATACAGACAATAGTGTTTCAGTGTTGGTAAACTTTGCCACATTTTTGTTACTCATGCATTTGGTTATATGAGCAAACTCAAAGTGGTGATCCAAATATGTGGGGTATCATTTATAAAATGCACATATGACTGGATTCATCTCATTGTGAAAGACAATCAGGATTTATAAAGGCAAAAACTGACATGAAAGGTCTTATGCATAACAATTAATAAATGTGTAGGTCTATAGTAGTCAACATTTGAAGTGGATCAAAAAAGTTAATCAAAGTTGTCCTAAGAAAAGAACACATTTTGGTTTTAGGTTTTATGACTTTGATGGGATTTTGATCCACTTCAAATGATGACTATAGTGTATCCTTTTTAAATTATTTTAATGATTTAGCCCAGTTAATTAAAGGCTTTTTATTGTTACTAAGAGTGCCTTGGGGTAATTCCTCTTGTCAATTAATAAACTATGTTGGATTGGATTTTTTAAAAGATAAACAATCACAATATGCATTCATAATGTATATTATAATAAATAAATGTTTGACTGAGCAACTGTTTTGTGGTGTGCATCGCTAATTGTGTCATTAATTGTATTATGTTCCTTTAGAAAAAATAAATATATTAAAATTATAATAGTAGCAGTAGCAGTAGCATTAGCAGTAGTAGTAGTAGTAGTAGTAGTAGTACTACTACTAACTAGTATATTACTAATAATATTACAGCACATTTGTATAAATTATTAATATAATTTTTTAAATATCTGTAGATTTCAAATAATTATTTTTTTGCAATGATGCACTGATCTAACAATCATTTTAGAGAATTGAGATACAGTCTTTAGCCCAGGTTCCTCCAGTTGTATGCTTGGTACTTTGGTGTGTAGGCTATGTCTGTTGTAAAAACATGTCTGTTAATGACAAAATAAATATGTTGGTGTCTATATCTTGTTTCCTCCTGTTGTTGTGGCATCACAGTTGATTGACTATATCCTTTTTCATCTCATTTCTGATTGGCCCAGTGTGAAAACAATAACTGAGTCCTGCATTTTGGGTTAAATGCAGAGCACAAATTTCACTGCTGGTTATACTCTGTATAATGTGACAAATAAAAAATATTTTTTTCTATTCTTCTGCACCAGAAGGGCTTCTATCAGTGCTGCATCTCATCAAGGAAATGGTCATTTCTTAAAAAGAATATACCAATAATAATAACCTTGAAGTTATTATGTGCTTCTGAAGGTTCGAGGGAAATGCTGTTGGCTTGCTGATTAATCATAGAATTTGAGGCTGCGACTAAAATTATCAAGGGAAAACTTGCAGAGTGAAAAGAACAACATATGAAATCAGTGCCAAATGATTCCAGGTTCTATTTTGGGGTAAATTATCACACTGAGTGGAAAGAGAGGTTTTCAACGCACATTCAGTTTGAGTGGATGTATGTACTTTTATATTCACCAGGATTAATGTGCTCTTGATGTAATGAGTGACTGAATTATAAAGGCTTGTGTATTGGGTCATTTATACATCTGATCTTTCTTATGCAAGTGATTTACGGTAGAATAATTACAAGCACTGTTCCCCTGCAGACACAAAGTGGCTTTCCCAGGAACACAGTGGTTTTTGGATTTAATTTGTAGTCACTAGGTTTCATCACCCAAGATAAAGATTGTTGGGTAATGTTAACAAGATTAGCATCCTCACATCCTCCTCTTGTATCCTTTCTGTTCTATTTTGATCACCCTTTCCTCTCTTGTTGCACCATTTCGATTAAGTTATGTTTTCCTTTTCTCTTACCCATTTCTTGTGCATTTTCCTTTTCATTTCCTTTTGCACTATTTCCAATTTGTCTTTTGCTTTCCTCCTACATCCTTTTCCATTCTGTATTCCCTTCCCTTCCCTTTCCCTCGCATCATTTAAAATCAGTCTTTTCCTTTCCTCTTATACCCTTTCCCATTCTGTATTCACTTCCCCTTGCACATCCTTTTCTTTTCACTAACAATTTCAAAAGTATTTTACACAATATTTTGGTTTTCTTCTGAGAATCAAAGACTGCTAACGCATGATGGCAGTAATTTCCATGTGTATGTCAGCGTGTTTCAAATCGAGAGGCAGCTTTCAGTCATTGGTGTGAAGACACAGCAGAAATCAAACGTGCCGCATGAGTAGTTAAAGGAGATTGTTTGATCTTCTTGAAGTGGTGAAACATCCTGTTTATTCCTCTTCCAGGAATAAGAGTGGTGACATGATATTCTTGGGTCTTGATTGCTCTTCACCATCCCAGTATGGCATGCTGTCATCACTGCCTTTCATTACTTAAGATTTCAGAGAGATTTATCTTCTTTTATAATAAAAAAATGCAGGAAGGTACATATAATAGTTTTTTACAGGAAGGTACGCATGATAGTATGCATGCAAATCGTGTCCGTACACTTAATTAGTTTATTACATGTTTGGGCAAAGATGAAACAAAATGTTCCTTTCAAAATTGTATTTATAAAGACGCAATGTCTTTAATGCCATTTCAGCTTCTGTGCCATTTATTTAAATGGATACAAGAAACAAACCAGTCACAGACCCAAGCTGTGCCAAGCAACCTCTGGAAAAAAATGAGAAAAATACTGCATGACAGATGGTTAAAAGTACAGGGTACATTTGTATAATTTATAATTACAATCACCCATTCACATTTGTAAATTTGGTCAGTCTAACATAGTCTTAATGCATACACATTTTGATAATGAATCATGTACCTCTTGAGAGTGTTTTGA
This sequence comes from Ptychobarbus kaznakovi, assembly GCA_027422405.1. Classification (NCBI taxonomy): domain Eukaryota; kingdom Metazoa; phylum Chordata; class Actinopteri; order Cypriniformes; family Cyprinidae; genus Ptychobarbus; species Ptychobarbus kaznakovi. The sequence goes on from CM049799.1 coordinate 7,120,862, forward strand.
CAGTCTGTGTATTTGCATAGTTAGATATTAACATGCGTGAGCTGTAGTTATAGACTGATAGCATGAACCACTCATCTGTGCTCTGGAGAGATTCTTTCATTTGATCTCAGGTCTCAAGAAGTATTGATATCCTTGACGGATTTCTGCATGTTTTATTCCACATGGACAATTTTGTCCATTTGAATTATAGATGGAATAGTTTTTGTTATTCTATCTGTATGGTTTATTTGAATGCATGAAATATTTCCATTTCACTCCTCTAAGTAAAAGTTTTACTAATGAGGAAAAGCTGCTGAAGATATTTGCATAATATCCATTTTGTTCTGGGTTTCGTAATCACAGCCTTTACGTTTAAAAGTCTGTCCAACAATTAAATAGTCCATGCTTCCTTAGTGGTATGCGGTGTGTTATCGTTTTATTTGTTTGTGTTTTATAACTTTATTTCATCATAGCTATTTTTTTTAAATAGCTCCGTTTATACACACTAAAATGCTTTGCAAAGACATTTAGTTGACATAATACTTTCTCATTTCAAACTTTGCCAAGCTCAAACTCTCTCATTCTCCCATATTCACTCATGTGTCAGAGATAATGTAGAGTCAGCTGGTCATTATCGTAAAATAAACTCTGACATGGATCACTGGATTCTTATATTACCCTGATGGGGTTTATTTTATGATAATGACTGGCTGAATGTACATTATCCTATTCCTTATCTGCATTATCCTGACTCCTCAACAAATAAATAAATATGTGACCATTAAATTATAATTTGAATTGAAATTATATTCAAATTGCACCTTTTTATTATCTTAAAGCTACCACTAAGAAAGCTATTGCTATAGTCCATTACAATGCACACAACAATTGTTCTTGCAACAAGAAAACAACGCTGGAACAATACTACATTAATATTATTACTAAAGACCTCCAGGATAATTTTCACCCCACCCAAAAATAAAATAAAAAATACATCACCTATAAAAGACAATATGTAATTATTCATCTCATGTTGATTCAGTTCAATAACAGTATCAATGCTGCAAAATTAGACAATTATGAAATTTGAAGAAGAAAGATAGTCGTGATTCAGCTCAATTCAGTTCAAGTTTTGTCAGTGCAGTCAAATTGTTACATTTATATTTAGTCATTTTGCAGACGCTTTTATCCAAAGCGACTTACAATTGGGGAATACATAACGTGATTCATCTTGAAGAGGCAAACAGACAGAGGAAGTGCTCGTAACACTAAGTCTCTGACATTGTTCAAATAAGTACGAGCTAGCAAGGGAAGGAGACAAAGATAAAGAGAAAGAAGATATTTTTTATGATGAAGTCATAGTGTTGAAAGAGATGAGTTTTCAGTTGTTGCTTGAAGATTGACAGGGATCCAGCGTTCCGGATGGGGGTGGGAAGATCATTCCACCAGCCAGGAACGGTGAACGAGAATGTTCTGGAGAGTGATTTTGAGCCTCTCTGTGATGGTACACGAGGCGTCTCACTAGCAGATCTCAGACTTCTGGAGGGGATGTAGATTCTTAATAGTGAGTGGAAGTAGGTGGGTGCTGAGCCTGTGGCTGTTCTATATGCAAGCATCAGTGTCTTGAACTTGATGCGAGCTGCAACTGGTAGCCAGTGCAAGGAGACAAAGAGAGGTGTAACATGGGCTCTTTTGGGCTCGTTGAAGACCAGTCGTGCCGCTGCATTCTGAATCATTTGTAGAGGTTTGATTGTGTTTGATGGAAGTCCAGCCAGAAGAGCATTGCAGCAGTCCCAGCCTAGAAATGACAAAGGCCTGGACAAGAAGTTGTGCAGCATGCTCTGTCAGAAAGGGCCTGAAAAAAAAAAAAATACACTCTTAAAAATAAAGATGCTTCAAAAGGTTCTTCACAGCGATGCCATAGGAGAGCATTTTTTTTGGTTCCACAAAGAAACGTTCAGTCAAAGGTTCTTTAAAGAACCATCTCTTTCTTACCTTTTAATAATCAGAAGAACCTTCTTTCACCACAAAGAACCTTTTGTGAAGCAGATGTTCTTCAGATGTTAAAGGTTCTTTATGGTACCGTTTAGACAAAAGGTTCTTCTGTGGCATCATGAAGCACCTTTATTTTTAAGAGTGTAGAAGAACCAGTTTTGATTCCCCAAAGAACCTTTCAGTCAACAGTTCTTAAAAGAACCATTTTTTCTTAGTGTGCAGAACATTTTAATAATCTTAAGAATATAGTTCCACTGTAAAGAACCTTTTGTGGAATAAAAAGTTTCCATTGGATGGTTAAAGATTCTTTGTGGAACCATTGATGCCAATAAAGGACCTAAATGAATGGACACGGTGTGGTTTACAATTAGGGGATTGATATGATTCAGAAATTCCTCCTGGCAGTATAATAATAATTAGTTACATTTATATAGCGCTTTACAAGACACTCAAAGGCTTTATGTAAGGGGCTATCTCCTCTTCCACCACCAATGTGCAGCATCCACTTGGATGATGCACGGCAGCCATATCCCAGAACGCCCACCACACACCAGTTGGTGGAGAGGATAATGAAGCCAATCAGTTTTTAGAGATTAGGAGGCAGATGGTCTGGGCTATTTGGCAGGTGGTAACACCCCTACTCTTTTTCGAAAGACCGATTTTTAATGACCACAGAGAGTGGGGAAGGATGAGGTGTATTCTATCCAGCAAGTTGAAATATGAATGTAGAGCAGCTATTTGGCAGGTGGTTGCCGACTGGCTTCTTCCAGAGAGCTATTTAAGTCATAGTCACACATTTACAGTATAGCACATTATTTTACCCTTTTACCCTATAGCATCATTCTTTTACCCTTATATCAAAATCCAGTATCTCATAGGGCAGGGTCATGATATTTTTTCTGGCCCCTGTTTTAGTCAATATTGCCTCTGCCAGCAGCTAACCTCCATAAAAGTGTCCGGCTGACTCATCACAGCTGCCTTCACTGTTTTATCACCCCATGAACTCAACTCCTTAATCAAACCCCCGCGGGGCATTGAGACTTCAGACTATACTGCAAATAGTGTTACAGGAATAGCAAAAGCTCCCAAAGCCAAACATTTACTCCGGTATCTTACATTTGTTAGGTGTTTAAAAGTGTGGATGTTTTGCCAACCACCATAAAACCTCACACGAAGAAGGACTTATATTGTGAGTGATGTTTACTTGAGATATTTGCTGCTTGCTCAAGTTAGTTAATTAAAATGAGCTAATACGACATTTAATTCCATTTGCTGTGTAATCCTTTTAAATGTGCAAAACAGAAGTTTTACATAATTAATTTGTTGAAATTACATGAATAAATTTGTTGGTGTAAACAGTAGTAACCCAAGCGGGGGATTTCCAGTACTCGGCATGCTTTGGAAGGGACCGGATGGGGAGAGAAAATATCCAAATTAAATGCTATTTTATGTGTGTTTGAGCACGATTAAAAAGGACAAGAGTTAGTTGTTAGTTGTTAATCTTCTGTTGTGCTTGGATTTAAAAGAGTTCCCGTCATGTTGTGGTTTTGGGAGCTTGTGCTTATGTACTTTGTGCTTGTGCAGTTGCATTTCAATGATTTGCTTTGAGAGGTATGTGAAATGTACGCTGAATGTTGCTTTGTTCAGAATAAAGAAATTATCATATAAATGTCAGTGGGGTGACTAACTAGTCTTTTCTTTCTTCCAGTTTCCACTCACACCAAACACTATCGGGATGGGAATCGTAAAGAATTAAACAATTCAGGATTGTTAACGATTCAATTATCAATTATTTTATGACTTTTAAGGAATAAATGATGACTTCAAATGCAAAAACCTCTAAGTCCTTCTGAGATGTATCTTTTATTTTGAAAATAACATTGGATATTTTTGAAAATAAGGCATTCAATAACTGACTAATACATTTTAATTGCCTCGATTATTAATTATGAATTCATTGAAAACCATTCTTGCCTTGTTTTGTTTACGTTACATAGACTTTAATGACTTTTACAGTCATTTTTAGAGGCGTCATAAATACTGTCCACTAATTGACCTTAGCTATGAAGTGGAAAATGATAACACATTTCATTTATGGATTTGTTTTTTATATATAATAAATCTACTTATAAACTGCTTAATAAGTTTCTTAAACTGCAGTCATATAAACATGTTTAGGTCTCACTGTTAGTTGTAGGCTGTATGTGATTGAATCACTAAAAAGAAGCTGACTCAGTCATTTGTTCGGAAGTCAGTCTCTTTAACTGTTTTTAATTTGCTGAAATGATCCAACTCACACTGTAATCACAATGGTCACTCTTTGTTTTTTCTTTTTCTTTCTTTTTTTGTATCCCAATGCTAATTGCATATGGTGAAGGTACGTTTCATTTAGCATGCTAATGTGCACTGTTGCTAGTTAATAGTTAATTGGAAGACATTCAGCAGGGTTACTTCTACACAACTAATTGTATTGCAGCTTGCTTAATTCATTTAGGTTTCCAGTAGAGTTCACTTTTGAATGTAATCTTAAGAAGACCCATTTCCTATATGTGGAACCACTTTGAACAATTTATTCAGCCAAAGAATTTGCCGGCCAAGTGCCAAAAGGAGACACTGCTACAATGCTTTCTGCATGCACAAGTGCATGACTGTACAATTTCTTTGGCACGCTTGACAGCAACATCTAGTAACACCTTTTAACAGAAGCTGTATATCACATTTCCGGAGCTCTGTTCTTTTAATAGATCAACATCTCCGGAGAAACGATGCTTGATGTGCCGCTCTCCTCCTGGCTGTTGCACAATTTCAGCTTGAATCGTGATGGCCAGGAGTGTTTTGTCTTTTTGAAGTGTGTACCATATGATTTGTTCTGACACTTGAGTTCGGCTACAGTGTATTCAGAGTCCAAGTCACCCGCAGAATCAATAACAACTCCATATTCTTCAGAAAAACATGCATCTGAGGGCTTCTGGTGAAGTTGTTTTGCTGAGCCAGGTGTTTTTAAAATGTGTGAAGGTGTGAAAACACTGGAAGTCATGTGTGTAAACGTGAGATGTGAGGCAGGATAGAGGGTGATGGAGGATCTTTGTGCACTTTGATTAATTACCACTTGTTTGTAGCCATTAATTTGCCTTTTGTACACGGAACACCAATAAATTACTATAAAAGAAGCTTAGAACAAAGTAGATAACTCTAAACAGCAAAAGACAGATCCATTCTTTAGTATTTATTAGTTTTAGCAGCATAAGAAAAGGACTCTGCTCATTTGAGAATGTTTAGGAACAGGAAAAGCACAGGTAAAGAAGATCAGATCCAGATCATCAATGCCCATGAGCTCATGTTCAGATTGAGAGTGAGAATAGATGTCTCACACCTTTGTAGCCATAAATCTAGAAAATATGTCAGAGACAGTCGTGATATTTACCACCCTGCTTTTAATTCAAATGAGCCAAAATAAATTAATCTTTGCAGATTCATTTGATATTTTGAGACATACTGGCTGAGACTGAGGCTTGTACCTTATAAAATAGTGTCACCTAGAGGTGTATTTCTGAAATGGCTCATAATACATAGTGTAGAATGTCTCTATCTGCTGGTGACTGATGGTAGTACTGCATCAGGATTTAGTTTTGACCTTTTAGGAGGCCAAGGATGGGAAGAGAGGCAGAGATGAAAATGTGGAATACAAGTGTTATTTTTGTTTTCTTTGAGCAAAAAGTATTCTCGTGGCTTTGTAAAATTACTGTTGACAGACTGATATTACTTGGATTATTTTACCAATCTCCTTTATGGACATGGGAACGTTTCAGTTGTGTTGCTGTCTATGGAGGGTCTGAAAGCTCTCAGATTCAAACAAAAACATCTTAATTTGTGTTCGACTTAATTTGTGTTACCGGTTTGGAACGACATCTGATTGAGTACTTAATGACATAATTTTCATTTCTACTATGTGCTTAATGTGTACATACATGTTTTTACATTGTACTTATATTTTTTTAAATACCTATATGTCATTACATCTGTAATTCATTTCTGTTGTTACATTTATAATTACATCATTGACCCATCCTTTACACCTTAACCAGCCAACCAAAACCACCAAACCTGTCCCCAACCTTACCCATTATCCCACCTCAATAGCAGCAAAAGTTTTTTTTTTGCAATGCAATATATCCACAATAAGTACATTGCACTTATTTGTTTTATTTAAATACATTTTGGCCACCCAATATAAAGTGTGACCAAATATCATGTATATGAATAGGTAGCTTAGCAACAAGTCTGCACAATTGTGAGTGGTTGTATCTTGTTCGACAAATCCTACGAGTTGCCAGAAGGCATTTAAGGGGAAATGCTCTCTGCTCTCTTCTGTTCATCTCTGACTGGCTGGAGCCCAGGGCTGTCAGTATGAAGACTGCTCATTAGCCCCTGGACAGAAATATTCTAAACTCTTTAACAACACAACACATCACATTTAATCAAATCAAATCAAGTTTGTAGCACTTCTTCTCATTACAATCTAGAATGAATCGAATGAATAATGAAATCTAGTTCCTTTTTGAACCATGACATTTAACAAGGAAAATGGCAACAGCAGTGCCAGCTGACAGTAATAGCAGTTTTTCCACATCTTTTTTTTCTGTAGTTTCTCTCACCCAACAAAAACCTTGTTTTTCACCCCAGGCTGAATGGACATGGATGATGTTTCACACATTAATTGTATGCATACCGTATAGTGCAATGATAACATACATGTGAATTTAATGATAGCATAAATGTGGTTATGTATGTAACAAAATAACTGAGTGTAACGGATGTATGCCAGTAAGAGCTGTGTGTAAACCTCACACAGAGTTTGGAAGCCTCCTTGGTATAGCGCCCGCCTCCTGCGCCGGCATCCCGGGTTCGAGACCCGCTCGGTGTGGTGGATCGGATACATGACAAAAATCATTTTTATGTTTTTTTATGTTTTTGAAAGAAGTCTTATGCTCACCAAGGCTGCATTTATAAAAAAAAAAAATCAGTTTTCAGCATTGATAAAGAACTATTGTTAAATACCGAGCACCAGTAATAATTTATTCATTCCTTTCAGGAAAAAAAATAGTTGAACACATTTTCCTTTTGTGACCATTCCCCGATAGCATGTTGTTACGGTGGGGTAAGTTGTCACAACTGCTAATTAACATTACGTTATAGGATTTCCAGGAACAAACAGTGTAACAATTATAAAACAAACAAAAACGAATTATTATTATTATTATTATTTTTGCCCCCGAAGCCGTTACATATGGTTTTTAGCCTTCCGTATTACTTGACTTCTGTAAATCCCATTGTGTGCTCAAATACAGATCCCCAGGGTGAATGAGATACACACTCACTAATGCCTTAAAGCTCTACAGAGATAAGCCCCATGCTATCACTGTAGCACTGATGGATTGGGAATGCAGGAAAAACTAAGCTGATCTTTCTTCAGGCACAAAGGTGCAGTTCTCCCAGGCACAGACTCAGCAAGAGCAGATTAGATTATGTCCTGTCACCCAACGCCGTCCCCAGGGCCAGTGCTGTGGCTCAGTGATACTCTCCACCTGTGGCCCATTGCAAAACAGAAAAAGTGCTCAGAGATTTTCAAACACTCATGGTCACCCATGAAAGCTGTTTACTGTGCAGTTCCCGATCCATGTTGTTGTTCTACATGCCAGAGCTTGACTGAAGTCTTTTAAGCAACCTGGTCTCATAAAAATACCTACCTCTGTGCACTTTCTGTGCGACGCCGTTTTACGCACCTTATTGCACATTTCGCCGCAGTTTCAAAGAGAAATGTCCACTGAGTGGCGCTAAAATACAGGTTAAATACATGAACCCTGGCACGTATTTATTGTGTAGATATAGGTACACATTGCTGTGTTTTTATTACGTTGCTACAGGTATGTATTGCGGCGGTTCAGAATTCAAATATGCGGGGTCTGTCCCTAAAAGTTAATGCTCTATCGTGTTGGAAATATGCCCTACACCAAACCCAACCCGAAACCTACCCGATAGTGTTAACAAATGCAAAACTGATATAAAAGGTATTTTTTGATGCAACCGTGCCATTTCAACTTCCTTATATGCAGATTTGAACTGCTTTGTTGAACCGTGATTACACGGGATTCGAACCAGAGCTCCTCACCTCCTAAGTACGTACTCCGTACTCCGTGAGCTACCGAACAAACTTACCTTCTATGAAAACCCATAGATACGAGGCTGGATATGTGCGATGCTAATGTTCAAAAGCATCAGTTTTCAAATCTCCCAGCTTTTTAATATTGTTTTGAAGTTGTAACATACTAAGTAATTGTGTGAAAATTATGCTTTATTAATCAAAACTCAGTAAATTTGTGTGAAAAGGAGCAAAACGTGTCAGAGTTTTACTGCCTCTAGTGTTTGTTTCTTTTGGAAACTGCAGTAATATGTAGTTATTGGCATTTCGTGTCTCGCTAAAAAGTGCACCCAGGTACGTAAATGCCATGAGACCAGGTAGCATTTAAGACTGGTCAGTTGACTCAGCAGCCATATTGGTATGTTCCTCCTCTTATTAATGCTTGACGTTGGCATTTCCTGCTCTCGTTCTTTTAAAACTGGTGGTTGTAACTTAATATCTGGTGCCTTCTTGTGTCAAGTAAGAAACTATAAACTTAAGTTGTTAAATAGAGAAACGTTTTCAAGATTTAATAAAAAAAAATAATTGTTCCATACATTGATTTATATATAATCATTATATTTTATTTATATTACACAGAAGAAAGTCATACAGGTTTTGAGCATACTATACTGTAATGAAATATAAAATTATTATATTTTATGGGTTGCATTTTATTTTAGGTCTAATTCCTGCCATTAACAAACCACAAACTTTTGCCTCAATAAACTCTTCATTTGATGCTTATTAATAATAGTTGTTAAATTTCGGTATAAGTACTAATAAACAGCCAATATGTTATTAATAGGCATGCTAATAAGAAACTTGTTTTTAACTTTGATGATTAGAGCTTACAGCTAATGAAAGTCAAAAATCAGTATCTCAAAATATTAGAATTTTTACATTTGAGTTTCAATAAATGACCATCCCTACAGTATAAATTGTGGGTATCTCTTGTTCTTTGAAACCATAATAATGGGAACACTGCTGACTTGGCAATGGTCCAGAAGACGATCATTGACACCCTACATAAAGAGGGTAAGTCACAGAGGGTCATTACTGAAAGGGGTGGCTGTTCACAGAGTGCTGTATCAAAGCATATTAAATGCAAAGTTGTCTGGAAGGAAGAAATTGGGTAGGAAAATGTGCACAAGCAACAGGGATGACTGCAAGCTTGAGAATACTGTCAAGCAAAGCAGATTCAAACACTTGGAGAGCTTCACAAGGAGTGAACTGAAGCTGGAGTCAGTGCATAAAGAGTCACCACGCTCAGACATCTTCAGGAAAAGCTACCAAGCCACTTCTGAAACTGAAACATCGTCAGAAGCATCTTACCTGATCTAAGGAGAAAAAGAACTGGACTGTTGCTCAGTGGTTCCAAACTCCTCTTTTCAGATGAAAAGGTCCCAGAGTCTGGAGGAAGAGTGGAGAGGCACAGAATCCATGTTGCTTTATGTCCAGTGTGAAGTTTCCACAGTCTGTGATGATTTGGGCTGCCATGTCATCTGCTAATGTTGGTCTACTGTGTTTTCTGAAGTCCACAGTCAACACAGCCATCTACCAGGAAATTTTAGAGCACGTCATACTTCCTTCTGCTGACAAGCTTTATGGAGATGCTGATTTAATTTTTCAGCAGGACTTGCTGGAACACTGCCAACGGTACCAAAAGCTGGTTCAATGACCATGATGTTACTGTGCTTGATTGGCCAGCAAACTCGCCTGACCTGAACCGCATAGAGAATCTATGGGGTATTGTCAAGAGGAAGATGAGAGACACCAGACCAAACAATGCAGATGACCTGAAGGCCGCTATCAAAGCAACCTGGGCTTCCATTACACCTGAGCAGTGCCACAGGCTGATTGCCTCCATGCCACGCCGCATTGATGCAGTAATTCATGCAAAAGGAGCCCCTACCAAGTATTGAGTGCATAGAAATGAACATACTTTCCAGAAGCATGACATTTCTGTTTAAAATATTCTTTTTTTATTGATCTTATGTAATATTGTAATTTTCTGAGACACTGAATTTAGGGTTTTCCTTGTCTGTAAGCCATAATCATCAACATTTCAAGAAATAAAGGCTTGAAATATTTCACTCTATGTGTAATGAATCTATATAATATATGGATTTCACTTTCTGAAATGAGTGACACAAAATATTGACCTTTTTCATGATATTCTATTTTTTTGAGATGTACCTGTAACAAGACTTCTACTTATAAATGGTTGTCAAAAGCAGAAATGCTACAAAATGCACATCATATTTTGTAGAAAAGCATGATGTGCTAGAAGAAAACTAGCACAATTATTAATAAACAAGTATTGGATTTCATCAAATATAATGCAAGGTGGTGTTATTTAATTATATAATGCTGTAAATGCTGTACTGAAATATTAGCAGCATATAGCGTTGCTTACAGTCACTTTGAGGCGTTTGTATCATTTTCACAATGGAAACAAGAAACCATGAACAGATGTTTTTGAGTGCAGGTGCTGGAATATACGACGTGTCTCACCTGAATGAGCACTGAATATTATGTGCAGTCTTCATTGATGTGTCTCCTCTCATGACAGCGTGACAGGAGCCGCCAGACTCATTCAATTTGCATAATCCTAATTAATCTAAGTGAACCTTGTCCTCAAATGCATTTTAAATAGACAACTTTTGTCTTTTTTTTCTGAAAGACTGAACAGCAACCGCAGTCTTACCCGATGTCTGATGAGTTGCTTCAGTGGGAATTTCAATGACATGAGCCTGATTAAACCTCTGATAGTCCCTTTGATTGCCCTGACAAAACTTCTTGAAAGAGGCTCATGTTCGAGGAGATAAGATCTGGCCATGTTAGATAAACACATTACTGCGAAAATCTCATATCCTCAAACTGTCATAGCCACATAAATGCTTTTTTGAAGGCTTTTATGTCTTGGTGATGCTCAAAGCGAGGTCAGATGCCTTGAGAGCATTGCAGGTAGCATTGAAAGATGATAAAATAAAGGAGTAGTTTACCCACAATGAAAATTCTGTCAGCGTTTAATCATAATAATATTGTATCAAACCTTCATGACTTCAGAGAAATCTAAAATAATGCACTGGTCACTTTTTTCCCCAGTTACCATGAATAGAGTCCGACGATTTAGGCTTCAAAAAGGATGCAATATGATATGTCTTCTGGTGCAATACAGTAGCTTTGTGTGAAAAACTGGCCAATATTTAAGTTGTAATTTTGCTGAAATTAACGTCCTGTCATCCCTTTAGAAATAGAAAATCACAGTAATGTGGGCCATGTGTGTGTGTGTGTGTGTGTGTGTGTGTGTGTGTGTGTGTGTGTGTGTGTGTGTGTGTGTGTGTGTGTGTGTACATTTTTTTATTTTTTTTAAGCTAATAGCAATTCATTGTAATTGAATGGTAAGGAGAAGTATTTTCAGAGTTTCTCCTTTTGTGTCTCATTGAAGAATCAATGTCATACGGGTTTGAAAAACACACATTGGGGAATAAATGATGACAGAATTTTCATTTTTTGCATAAACTATTCGTTCAACGGTATTCCTTTCGATTGTAAAAGGAGAAATGAGAAAATCACAAAATAACCAAAACATTTCTAGACTGTATACTGTTTACTGCTTTTGTATTTATAATTTTCCTTTTAGCATTTTGCTTTCATTCTCTGAAACTTTCTTTATTGCATTCAAGTGCATTTGCAGTGAGAGCATAGAGAGGACACATGCCACTCTGCATTGATTGATGTTGTAGTTGCAGACAATGTCCAGCCAACCAGAGATGTCTAGAGAACTTCAAGCACTTTCCTTTATCAGAATCAATATGACTACATTTGGCTCTCTCTGTTCTTTTGAACTTTAGCAGTTCACTCCAGCAGTGAATCCTTTCTCTAAACTTCTCTAAGCAAAGTTTTCTCTGTATCATGTACTATGAAAAATAGAAGATAGTATGCAGTATACATCATGTAGTATTCAGTAAACTAGTACTCCATTCCAAACACAGACTATTTTTTTAATTTAACACCAAACTACCTGCACTGAAGTGAGAGAGACCTCTATTGGTGAGAATGAGAAGTACAGAACATGACTAAAGTCAATGATTCTTTGGCCACAGTGGACTCACACATGGCTGTATGCCAGAATCAAAATCAGTGAGTGAAAACCGTGGAGTATCTGCAGATCAGAGGTTGTGAATCCCCCGCAGGATCCCTATTCTCTGGAGTTCAGATTGTTGCTGGCTTCCCCTTCTATTGTCATGCATTAGTGCCCCTTAGGTCAGAGGTTAAGTGAGTTCAAAGCAACAGTAGCCCAGCATTTATGTGAGTGAGCAGATGTCTGGCATTGACTAGATGTATGTTTTTGTAGAGGGGTAGAACAGCTGTGAAGGCTTGATAAAACACCTGCTGCAGTTACACATTAAATTCATCTCATTTTGTTCTATTATCTTGTTTACTATGCTACGAAGAAAAAAAAAACTTACAAGTGAAGCTTAAAACACGAGGAACTTCTATTTATATAATTTGATTTATTTCATACACATACATGTAAATATATACAGTATATACTTCTAAAAATTTGAATTTCTGTGCTGAGGAAAAGATTGGTGATCATGTTCCTTGAGCACAACAGCTTTGATTTTGCTCCTTAAAACTATGCCATTCATTTGATTGCTTTCAGCTGAACCGTTCTAAAATCAGCCAAAACATTCAACGGTTCGCTCTTCAGAACAATTCATTTTTGTAAGGGCTCGATGAAGGCGTGATGAGTTTTTCATGAAATGCTCTTGACTTCCGTTAGTAGTGCGGTCACGCTGAGCGGATCTGAGTAATTGAACAGTTTTCTTTATCTAGTCTGAACTCTGAAGCAAATAGCCTTGATTTAATATTCTGTAATATTTTCAGTTTCTGTAGATAATTTGAATTCCCTTGTTCTTTAATTATCAGAGCCAAATTGCCATGGGCAGTGCTATATAACTTGGTTTTGACCCACTGTGACCCAATAAATACATTTTCCACACAAATAAGATATGACAACTTACCAATGCTTCAAAATCAGCAAATGTGAAAAAAACACTGTGCTAATACTTTAAATGTTGGCCTGTATTTAATACTACAAAATGTATTTATTGTCCTGCAAAGGTCTTAATTTACTTGGTGGCTCTTGACGATGCAATATGTAATTCTTCTACTTTATTGAAGGACAGTAATGGCAATAACTTTTGCGTTACACGCAGATCAATATGTTGGTCAATATGCACTTCATCTACATTACATAATTAGTAACATGTTTCAATTAGAAACAGTTTTGATTCATTACAATTATGTATTGTTCCATAATGTTATTGAGTTCATATTCTGTAACTTTGTATTACATTTGCAGTAGATTCTGTCTCACCCATAATAGCATTTCCTTTGGAAATCAATACAACTTAGTTTTAAAATTGACCTTACTGGCCTTGAACCTGTGTTTTTGCCTGCATTTTAATGAACAGAGGTGCCAACAACGTTGCAGTGGAATTCTGCCACTTCATTTTGAATTAGATTTTATAATAATATACATATTTAGCAAGAAAGCAAGTTGTGGAACTAAATGGAAAAAATAATGTTGCTAAAAACTATTTTATTACTTGCAAGAAAAGCATTGTGCCTTTGAATGATTATAATGATCTCTGCCAACTTGGGATCTCAGCTTAATTAACGTGCTGTGCTTCATATTCGTCAGTTTTGAAGCATTTCGTAGTGTCAGTACTCAAACTCTGGGTCAATGTGTCTTTATGCTCTGTCTCTTCTCGATAATTGCATGTGCACTGGACTGAGAGGAACATGCCTTAGAAACTTCTTCACCAGAAGTAACCTTTGGAATGTCCCGTAGACAAGTCAGACCTAGGAATGAGTTGAACATTATCAGACATTGTAATCATTCAAAATTGCTGTTGTATCAAGATGAATGGCCCTCATAAAAAATACTGATTCCAAGTATTGATTGATTGATTTGTGGATCCATCCATCCATCCATTCATTTATTACACCAAATTATTTAGTATAAATATACAGTACTGTTTTGGGTTAGTAATTCATTTATTTATATATTTATTTTTCATAACTCACCAAGACTGCATATATTTGATAAAAAATGCAGTAAAACAGTAATTCTTTACAATAATATTTAGAATATATTTAAAATAACTGATTTACATCGTAATATATTTCAAAATGTAATTTATTAATGATTGTTCATGCGGCAAATAAAGGGGAAACAAGAAAGGACACTGGTTATCTGCATTTAATCCTTACTACTACCTTTTAATGTAAAAAATCGATCTGTTATCTTTAGAAATAATTTTCTGTTTATTAAAAGTATTGATAAAGATTTTAATATCGATGTGGGGGTGATCATAGCGTAAGTTGTTTCCTGTTCTTCCAGCAATTACTCTTATTTATTTTAGCATTTTACTGGTAGATTTGACATTTAATACTGCCTTTGTATATTATAGACATGTTGTGTGCATGGAAAAGCTGTCAACATAAAAACAATGTGATTCTGGGGAAAAATGTGAATGCTATAATTGGTGTTTGTATATTGGTGCGACACAATTGCTGAGTGTGACATATGGTGTATTGAGTGGAAAGGCCTCATAGGGAGAAGACTGACAAAGAGAGAGAGAGAGAGAGAGAGAGATATGGACAACAAGTGAGGAAGTGGATGAGGGAGGGCAGGAATATGTCGGTGGATGAATTATATTTGCTTGTGCAAGATGTATGTCCACACATGTGCTCTGGAGCTTTACATTGAAGTGGCAAGTGAAGTGATTCACATTTTCTACACACAATCTATTCAAACCTATGGGGAACAGTGCTGGTGAGACTGCACAGGAAAACAAAGTCTCCAGACGAGTGCCACAGTTGTTTTATAGACACTTTAGGCAGTATCACAGGAAGAGTCCCCATGGAGCAACCTGGCTTTACATGTGTTGCTCAAAGGCACAATGGGTTTGCTACAGGAGCACACATTTTTAGGGTTTGACCTTTTAGTTTACCAGCCCAGAGAATAAATTAAATTAATGAAGCTCCATTTATTATGAAGCTGCAAGAGTTAAATCCCCAATGTACAATGAATGCATTGTACTTAATATCACGCTCTAGCTGCCTACATGAGTTCATTGAATTAAATTATTTTTAAACTAAGACATTTTCTTTTGTACATTCTTAACAGATCGAAGGACAGTTTTATTCACAATTAGTATTGAACAATTGAAGTGTAGAGTCGTGGAGAACATTTTTACTTTGAAGAGTGAAAAATGAATCACTGAGATGATAAACAAATCATGTGTGAAAAGATGAAGCAGAAGCTGCCGTGAATATAAAACGATGAGGCACAGTTCTGCTCAGGTCCTCTAACATATTAAATCAAAGACATGAAGGTGTTTTGAAATAATGTAACTAGTAGTTATCTAGCAATCTTATTTCAGGCTAATGAGAGGTGCTTTTAAGAAAGCTCTGATGTGTGTTGAAGTAGAATGACCTCTTGTTCCTCTTGTTTTACAGGCTCTGAAACAAAATCTGGTACAACCGGTGTCATTAAAATACTGACTTTCATTGCATCCAGGTTTTCTTTAGATAACACCTGTAATCAGATGTGCACCAACTATTACCCCTACTGAATCAGACCTGGAACGTGTTCTTGCCAGTATGATTTCACTATGTCATTGAAAATAATCCATTCAGATGTTCTTTAGAAAACATAATGATAGCAAGCTGAAGGAATAATGCTGAGGCTGAATCCTGTGTGACAGTTTAAAGGCTTTGTTCTGGCGTTACTTGTACTGTCTAGTGCTGTTCCTTGCATGGTGTGTCAAATGTTTCTTTCCCATGTTTTTTCAGACATAACATTCTGCCAATTTCATGTTAATCTTGGTGTTTGTATTTGGTGCTTTATCTCCAAGTTCTTTAGTTGTTTATCATGCCATGTTTTTGGCAGGCTAAAGCTTTTGTGCTTTATCGTCTGCTGCTGTTACATTGGATAATTAAAACTTTGTTGTTTTAACTATGGCCTAGTCAGATCTTTTGCCATTATTCATTGCTTCCGTTGAATAAAGCACTTTGATTGAGTGTGTTTTGTTCTTGCTCTTGTGTGATGTGTTCCTGTTGCTTTGATTTTTCTGTACAAGAACAGATACACAAACCAGAACAACAAAACACAAAGCAAGCACAAAACACATCAAAGTGCTTTATTCGGGTTACGGAAGTATATAGAATATATATGGCTAGATCTGATTTCTAGCAACATAGTTAATTTAAGTCAATAAAGGTTTGTTCTTGTTTTATTTACATCTATGTCACAGCTCAAAACACAGCACAAAAATTTAGCCCAAGCACCCATGCACGTTGGAAAGAGAAATGAATCTTGGGAAAGATAAGAAAAGAAAGAGCATAATTATGAAACTTGAAAAAAAATTCCAGGTTGTTTTTGCACACTTAGTTGCTATCTGCCAAATTTATCTAAAACAAAGTATTAATTGCATGAATATTTCATACTTTCACACATTTGTTTTCTAACGTACTGCATGGTCCAACTGTAATTTTTCACTGATAGAATAAACACAATTTTCTGCAAGTGAAGTTTCAGTCAGGTAGGCAGACAGACAGTGTCCAGGGGTTCACTTGGTATGGAGCTCTAACAAACTGAAAAAGACAAGTTTCTTTCAGAGCCTGTAAAACAAGAGGAACAAAGGGTCATTCTACTTCAACACACATCGAGCTTTCTTAAAATCACCTCTCATTAGCCTGAAATAAGATTGCTAGATCACAACTAGAGGTTAGCTTTTCAGACTAATTTTATAAACCCTTGAGCTGTTATTGTTTCTCTGAAACTGAATTTCACCTGTACAGCTCTCACTAACTGAAGCTGACAGAATGCCAGCACATTTGCATAACAGTAATCACAGAAAAGTGAGAAGGACAGCGAGAGAGACTTCTTCAAACTCACAGCACATCTCAAATGATTTATATAGCCCAGGCTATGCATACATATGTTTTCATATAACTGAGTGATGGAACTGTTGTTCAGCTGAGGTCAGATGGTCATTTTCTGGCACTGCACTCTGGAACCTCCATTAGTTCATCGAGTGACAGGCGGTAGATAAACCTGCTGCAGACCCACAGGGATAATGAACACTCCGGCAACATGTGCTATTGTCAGAATAGCAGGTGTGAGCATGCAGAGGCAGCGGGAATTCCTCTTGCTATTACAGAAAGTGACTCTGTATAACTTCTAGGGTTTTTGAGCAAACGCTGCAACTTCATACCATAGCACGGTTTGGATAATTGTATATTTTTTACTGATAATTCTGGGTATAACTTGCACTCAGGTGTGTGTGCGGATAAGAGAACTGTCTTATTTTATACTAACGTAATAACAAGGATGAAAAACTTGAGTTTTCTAAAGTACTATTCGTCAGGATTAAGAGCTGTCTCCATGTGCCCTTGACCTAGTTTTCTCCCCATATTTGGTTGTTCCTGTTCCTGTTCTCATTGAGTTCCATTTGATTCACCCGTGTTCCCCTAATTATCCCTGTTTAGTTCCGTTACTTTAGCCCAGTGTTTAGCATCTAGCGTCCGGTGTTGAATGTCTTCCTGATTTTTTGTTATGTGGAGAAATTCGTTGAGCTGTCCAACCAGGTGAGCTGGCACAACTCTGCACTTGGCGCCTGCTTTCAGTTGGGGCTGGATGACGAGACTATCCGCTGCTATCTCCCCACAAGTGATTTTCCCTTGATCGAGTCGGTTAATCTCGTCCTTTATTTAAATGGTTCTGATTTTAAAGTGGAAAAATAAAGGAGAATTACAAGTCCCTTCATCCAGCCCCCTCTGTAACACGCCGTGTCTCCCCAGCTCACCCCATGGCAGGAACCCCCACATACCTCACCAATGGCTCCGACCACCAGCCAAACCCAAGGTAGCCCCGGGGCCGTAGAAGGACGCCTAACCCCAAAGCCTTCACTCCCCTGAAAACTGGAATGATTTCTTTCGCCCCAGATGTCTCTCTGGTCCTAAGTGTCTTCTCAGCCCAAATACCGCGACCACTCCGAAGTCAAGCCTGCTGACTGCTCCACAGTAAAGCTGAGTTGACATGTATTTTGTGTATAAAATACTTTAAATTACAGGAAAATGAATATGCAATGTTAATATGAGAGGTCTTCTTGAAGGGATAAACTCACCCCGTTACATGAAATGCGGGCATTTGAGTCTAAAGTATAAGGCAGTTTTTGTTTTACTGTCTTTTTTATAGTACAAAATGACATACGGAAAATATAAAAGGGTAGCACTATAAATATATAGCTTATCTTAATAATGTAAGTGGATACTGATAGGATACTGATATTAGACTTTGATTTCCTTATTTTATTATACAGTAAATACATTGTTATTTAGTGTATTTTATTGCACTTTATTGTATTTGATTATTGCTTTTAATGATATGCTGCAGACTGGATTGCACCATTGATAATTTCATAGGAACTCTGTTACAATGACAATAAGGTAAAGTCTAAATCTATATTTATTAGCTGTGTCCATTAGAATAAAATGTTCCAATAATGTTTTCCTCCCAATATAATTTTCTTCATAGCTGACTGTTATTCCTATACTCTGCGGTTTTCAGATCATTTTTTGAAACCGTTAGCCATGAAGCCTAAATAGTATATATAAAGGATACATACAGTGAAGTTAAAGTGAGCAAAAATGTACCCTTAGCCCTGCATGAATAAATCAAAAGACAAAGGAGATCTCATGACTGTATCATGACTAATGCACAAATATAGATGAGATGGAGTCAGATGGACAAATGATAAATAATGGATACAATATTGCAATGCCAAGACGTTTTTAAACTCTGCCTTGGGGCCCAGGTGTGGTCCAGTTAGTATCAGGTTTAGGATTGCATTAGCTAAACCACAACCATTGACTTGAATAGGAATGTTGACATGTTAAAGGCTCCAGGCCACAACAAATATTTTGAGATGCATCAACGTTCTGATGACTTAAGGACCTAAATGCAACTTTTGACAGAGACAGCTTTACTGATTTTAGGGGGAAAGTCTAATTTATGAATTTCAGATGTTTAAGTTTAAAATAAATCACATTTAATGATTTGAAAATGCACATTTAGCAAGAGTGACAAGCAAGTCTAGTAAACAACTGCTGTGAAAGTGGGTCGTTGTCTGTCTTACTTTTGAAGTGTCAGACAAAAGTATCTGAACGGAGTGAGTTACTGCCCTGATTTTATCAACTGTGAATATGATGATGGAGAAAATTATGCATATTACAACAAACTTTCTCACAAAGATTGTTTAAGGTGAATAAGCACAAAAATTATGTATATTGAAAAGGTAATTTTCACTTCCATGTAGACCTAAATATATAGTATATGTTGTTTTTGTTATGACATGGAATTGAAACAATCAGTAATGCAAATAAAAATGGATGAATGCACATAATAATGATAATAATAATAATAATAAATAATAATAATAATAATAATAATAATGGAATGTACAACATTCCAACAAGGTTGTAGTAACTACTGGAGATGTAGGCAGTTTAAAATAAAGTGTTTTACTGAACTTAATAAGAAAGTATTTTCAGAGTGCAATGCAAAGATTTCTCTAAATACTACAGATAAATTGGCATGAATTGGCATGTATCACAAATTGTTACTTACAGGAACACATTCATGCCTCCTGTGTCCAATCTCAGTCTAACAGGGGATGGAACCTAGATTTTTTTTCTCTCTATGAAAACATACAGGTACATCTAAAAAAAAATTGAATATGGTAAAAAGGTACAAAAAATTTCTTGTAACTTATTTTAAAAAGTGAAACTTTCATATATTTTAGATTCATAACATGTAAAGTAAAAATCTTCAAAATATATATATTTTTTATTTTGATGATTAGAGCTTACAGCTAATGCAAGTCAAAAATCAGTATCTCAAAATATTAGAATATTTACATTTGAGTTTCAATAAATGACCATCCATACAGTATAAATTCCAGGTATCTCTTGTTCTATGAAACCACAATAATGGGGAACACTGCTGACTTGGCAATGGTCCAGAAGACGATCATTGACACCCTCCACAAAGAGGGTCATTACTGAAAGGGGTGGCTGTTCACAGAGTGCTGTATCAAAGCATATTAAATGCAAAGTTGACTGGAAGGAAGAAATTGGGTAGGAAAATGTGCACAAGCAACAGGGATGACCACAAGCTTGAGAATACTGTCAAGCAAAGCTGATTCAAGCACTTGGGAGAGCTTCACAAGGAGTGAACTGAAGCTGGAGTCAGTGCATCAAGAGTCACCACGCTCAGACATCTTCAGGAAAAGGGCTACCAAGCCACTTCTGAAAGAGAAACATCGTCAGAAGCATCTTAGCTGAGCTAAGGATAAAAATAACTGGACTGTTGCTCAGTGGTCAAAAGTCCTCTTTTCAGATTAAAGTAAATGTTGCATTTCATTTGGAAATCGAGGTCCCAGAGTCTGGAGGAAGAGTGGAGAGGTACAGAATCCATGTTGCTTGAAGTCCAGTGTGAAGTTTCCACAGTCAGTGATGATTTTGGCTGCCATGTCATCTGCTGGTGTTGGTCCACTGTGTTTTCTGAAGTCCACAGTCAACGCAGCCATCTACCAGGAAATTTTAGAGCACTTGATGCTTCATGCTGCTGACAAGCTTTATGGAGATGCTGATTTCATTTTCCAGCAGGACTTGGCACCTGCCCATACTGCCAAAGGTAGCAAAAGCTGGTTCAATGACCATGGTGTTACTGTGCTTGATTGGCCAGCAAACTCGCCTGACCTGAACCCCATAGAGAATCTATGGGGTATTGTCAAGAGGAAGATGAGAGTCACCAGACCCAACAATGCAGATGACCTGAAGGCCGCTATCAAAGCAACCTGGGCTTCCATTACACCTGAGCAGTGCCACAGGCTGATTGCCTCCATGCCACGCCGCATTGATGCAGTAATTCATGCAAAAGGAGGCCCAACCAAGTATTGAGTGCATAGAAATAAACATACTTTTCAGAAGCCTGACATTTCGGACATTTTAAATGTCCTTTTTTTATTGATCTTATGTAATATTCTAATTTTCTGAGACACTGAATTTCGGGTTTTCATTATCTGTAAGCCATAATCATCCAAATTTCAAGAAATAAAGGCTTGAAATATTTCACTCTATGTGTAATGAATCTATAAAATATATGGGTTTCACTTTCTGAAATGAGTGACAAAAAATATTGGCCTTTTTCATGATATTCATTTTTTTTAGATGTACCTGTAAATAAATAATTCAGTGTTGTCAGTGCTAAATTGAAAACAAAAGACCCAGCGTTCATTGGATTTTCTTTTTTTTCACTCTGAATATGATGAAATGATGGGAAATAATGAGACAGTTCCTTCAATATTGCTGTTTGAAAAAGTGAAAATGATAAGCCTTTGATTCCAGCTGTTAGTGTGAGACTTACCTTATTTCTGCAAATGTAGATGAATACAAGCCAGATTATACAGGCTATAAGACTGGATGAAATAATAAATGAAACTTATTTCAAATGTTTCTGTTCGGCTGTTATTAAGTTTATATGAATGTTTTAATTAGATTATGGTTTTGAATATATCCAAAATAAAAGGTTAAGAATGCACCATAACATTTGGAAAATTACAAAATCAAATTTGAATGATTAAAAAGTTGCTCTACCTTTCAAAAAGTACTTTTGTTGATGTAACTTAATTTATCCAAGTTTATTCACTGAACCAAATTAACGGACTGAATAAAACAAATTAGCAGCATACTTTATATTTATTAAAATTTTGGAATAACCTACAAATACTCATTATAGTTAAAAATGTGGTTAATCTAAAATAACATATCGTCTAAATTAACTGGTTTTGATTCAAGTCACAAATATAATTTATTTCAATATTTTATTAAAAACGTTATGAGAAGATACATTTTCTAGTATTAGACGTGTACCTGTTGAGAAGACTTTGCATTCAAATCTGCACGTTGTTTAACTCTAATAAAAATGACAAGCAATTGTATCAGACTACCGCCCTTCCTTGGTAATGGTATATGCCATAAATCATTCATCATGCTGTTATTTACAAGTTAACACCTTTGATGGCGGAAGACCTCTCGACGTGCATTTTTAATATGACTTGAGTAAATGAAGGACATTTCCTCATGCTCATAGTGTGAATATCCTTGATTAATGTTGAGTACCATTAGTAAGAGCTATAGCAACATAGAGAGACAATGGGAAATATATTTGATGCAGTCTATTGATGTCACTTTATTTACATTGAAATGGAATTAGTTTCAATGTTGAGAATGCATTCAAAGAATAAATTAGACAAAATGTCTAATTGCTGTGCCATTACTATCACCAAATGGTTATGCATCAGTCTGACAGGTGCCTATAATACTTGAAGTAATAAAGTTCCATAGGTTTCCAAATGTCTTTCATTCTTTATTTGCTGGTAAGGATACAATTAAACTGTGGATAGCACAGTGGGTACTAAAAGGGGAATGAATCAAAAACCGAAAACTTCAATACTGACCCCCCCTGGGCTTTTGCATGGTGAATATGGGACAGCGCTGCAAATAGGCCCATGTTCTCATAAGCGTAATTCCGGTGTTGAATGCTGAGACAGTTCTCAGGTCAGAGCAACTTAAAATGGTGCAAGAAATTAATGTTAACATCTTGAAACTGGCATATTGTATGTATGACGCATCTATTGATGGGTAGAAGAAGCTATAATTTGTTGTTTGACGCATTTTCTTTGTTAGTTACTGTTGATATTTGGATGGAAGCCAAATATATACATGTACTGACAATCGGTGGCAGTTTGAAAACTCAGACCTTGCATTTTGTTTTATTTGTATGAAATAAAAGACAGATTTGGCAGTTTTCTACGTTAAAAGCCTTTATGCAGGTTCATCACAGTGTTTAGGAGGTGATTGTTTAATGTTAGTGCTTATTTCAGTAGACCAGGTCCAGTAGGGCCCTGTTATTGTGGAAAACGCGAATAGAATCACGGCTTATACTGTATAATGCAAAATATTGAGTAAATTGGCCTATTTTGGATGAATAAATCAAAAGAATAGGGCTCTAACTTGTGATTTTAAAACAGACAACACAGAATTTCTGAAAAAAGAGAAAAATATATATATAAATGAAAAGAAACGGATCCCTATTAGTGTAAAATGTTCAAATTATTCAAGTTTTATGAATTCAGTTGATTGACCATCTTTTTTGAATGGATGGATGGAATCCAGAAAAAGTACAATGTAAAATATGGAATTTTGGGAAAATTTTACTAGGACACAAAAACAATTTGATTTGTTAAAAATAATAAATTGTTGTTTAATTGTGTAAATTTTATTATTTCAATTAATAAGATGTGCTTTTTGGTTATAAAATTGAACCATTTAAATAGATCTAGAAAAATCAAAATGGGGGTAAAAACAAGAATTGGGAAAAAATAAAACTGATTTCATAGGGCCCTAGTCCAAGTGCTAGCTCAGTCTTTAATATATAATCTTGTGCAAAACTGCAATTTTCCAGGAAGCCCTCCACATATCAATCAGATGTGCTACAGCTTCTGCCACATTCAGTAAATTCCTAGAGAGGAAATACTACGAGAGCATTAGTCTTCAGCTTTCGCTTGGGAAGGGAGCTCAGGGAGAATGTTTGTCAAACATCACAGAGAAGATGTTTCTAGAGCACTTTTTTGTGTGCCAGCTCACAGGGACTGGGCAGAAACTCTAGTTGGGCCCGAATGTGTGATCATGAGCCCAGTCACTGTCATTACCAGCCTCTACACCTTTGTATGGTGCATAGCTCACTGTGACTAAATGATTTATTGTTCTCAAATTATTAAATGATGAATGCTGTTTAATTCATGACCCAGGTGCCAGGAGACCCTGACCAGAATACTGCAGTGGCTGAAGTTTTTACCCCGAGGGATGTTCTTGCACTGCACTGAAAATGTGCTGCCAAGTCATAGTTCTCTCTCTTTCGCTGTCTCTCTCCCTCTGGTAACCTTTCAGTGCTGTGTTGTTCATCTGCACTGTTTTGATTAAGCGTGTTTATTGGACTGATATGAGCTCAACGACTGAGCTATCCAACAGTCCAGTGGAATTTGCACAGCTGGTTTTAAAGGATTAGTTTATAAAATACATAAATTCTGTCATTTGCAGTACTTTCCCTGTATGACTGGAACACAATAGGAGATATTTTGAATAATATGATGGTTACTTTTTATGCTATTACAAAGTAGTCCATATGACAAAATAATAATATGTTTTGAAATTATTCTCTGCGTTGAACACTGCAAAGTTTGGATCAAATTATTAAAAAGCAGGGTTATTATTGTACAAAAAAAAATAAAATAAAATAAAAAAACATTCTTTTATTTTTATTTATTTTATTTTTATTTTACTTAAAAAAATGGTGTTTAAGTTGTTGTTGTTTTTTCGTCCATTTAATTCAATT
Organism: Ptychobarbus kaznakovi; assembly: GCA_027422405.1. Taxonomy (NCBI): domain Eukaryota; kingdom Metazoa; phylum Chordata; class Actinopteri; order Cypriniformes; family Cyprinidae; genus Ptychobarbus; species Ptychobarbus kaznakovi. The sequence continues at coordinate 7,145,560 of CM049799.1, forward strand.
ATGTTGTCTTTTTATGTTTCTTTCTCTATATCATGGCTATATAATGCCTTTATTACACTCTAAAATTTACATTAAATTACCACTCTATGTTTCTTCGGCTGGAAGCAGTCTCAGTTTGTGTGAAAATGTTGATCCTGGAATAGCTCTGAAGTTGGAGTGGCTGCTGTAGCTGCATGAGTAAGGTGATGTCATTAGCACTTTGATGAGCGCGCTGTGGGCCTGAGAGCTCTGCTCGTGGATGTGGAAGGTAATGAATAGCTAGCGCTGGTAATGATGAATGAGTCTATGGCAGTGTGGACTCTTAGCGAGTACGATAATCACAGAGAAAGTGCTTGGTTGTTGACGATAAATGTCGTCTCACATCAGGTGTAACTGAAGTGGAGCAATTAGCCTGTCATGGCACAAACACATCACTGGTTGAGCCAGTGTTGGACCAGTCAAACACTATTGTGTTTACACTGAGGAGGGCAAAATGGTTTGGAACTTTCTATTCAGCAAGGAGTCCTGAAATGCATGCATAATGGTTTAATATTAAGCAGCACAACTATTTTTAACATTAATAATTCTTCTTAGAATTGTTTCTGAATGATCATGTGACTGGAGTCATGTGGCATGTGGACTGCTGAAAATTTAGCTCTGCATCAGAGGAATACAATACATTTTAAAATATATTAAAATCTAAAAGTTTTGTAAATTGTGATAATCAATTGTTATTCAATATTGAACTGATCCCAAATGTTTGAATGATAGTTTGTCATGTAAATTTTGTTTCTTCAAAATCTTTGTTGTATTTAACTTTGAAAAATATTTTTATTTTTTTTTAAAGTGTAAGATAGGATGTATGAGATTCCAAAATTGATTCGATTAGGCCGGGTGTTGAGTGATTAAACTGACTGAACCTTTCATTATGTTTCTTATTGGACACATAATGATGGCAGTTGATTGGCTATTATTTCGGTCAAGTCTAGGTCAGAGCGCCTGCTGCCAATGCTTATTTCTCAGTATGGAGTCTTAGCATTACGCTTTTTTTCGGCCAATTTGCTTTTGTTTTGATTTCATACTGGAAAATGAAATACTCAAGTGATTTATCAAAGCAAGCAGCATCTCCTCACACATAATAACAGTTTTCTCTCTTTTTGTATCCACAGGTGTGTGCTGTGACAGAAGCACGACCACACATTGCCAAAAGGCCGACATTGCAGTCTACACACCTAGTGTTGCATCACTAGAGGTACTGTCACAGATGTCCCACCAGTCCTGTGCTTCCTACAACATCAAATTGAACTAATTCATCTCTCATGGAGTCTACCGAATGAATTAAGTAATGGGTGATAACTCACCCTCAAGCATTGGCAAAACTTCTTGTTTCAGTCTCAACGGTACTACGAGTATTATCATAAATCTTTATGTTGATTACCTTTGTTTTAAACCCATTAGTTTGAAGACTAATAAAGACTCAATGGAGGAGTAGTGGGTCGAGCAGGGTGATGACACAACAGTCACATAGTATGGCTCCACATTGATATTATCAGCATTTTGGTGTCCAACTGGTCCACATGTTGGCTTATTAACTTGTGTAACAGATGGGCAGAGTATTGGGCCCCCATTGTGTGGTCATGTCCGCATATATTGCATGTATTACAGAAAAGAAGTACGTGATTGCCATACGTGATTGTATACAGAACTACTGAATCAAGATGTTTGACTAGAACTATATATATATATATATGTAGTTGAAATGGTAAAAAAAATATACAATAAGGTTCAATGTTAATTTCTATTACACATACACTGCAAAGGTTTAGGGTTAGTAAGTTTTTTATGTTTATGAAATAAGCTTCTTATGCTCATCAAGGCTGCATTTATTTGGTGAAAAATACAGGAATAATAGTAATACATTGTGAAATAATATTTAAATCATAAGTAACTATTTCTATTTTAATATAATTTGCATCTAATTTTGCATTAGAATTTGCATTTGTATCTGATTTGCTGCAAAAAAAGCATTTCTTATTATCAGTGTTGAAAACAGTTGCTGCTTAATATTTGTATAGAAACCGTGATACTATGTTGGTGAATAAAAGGTTCAAAAGAACTGCATTTATCTGAATGGAAAACTTTTGTAACATTTTCTCTTTACTGATTTTTTAAAAAAAAAAATCAAAACAATGTGTACTTGTTGACTAAACTATAAACTTTTGAACAGTTTTGTACGCACATACATTTTAATATGTTGTATATATCAACATGTAGCTAATGAATTAAGAACAAACATGAATTACAACTGAACAATAAGTGCATTAATACTGTTCCTGTGTTCCTGTGGCTCAGTGGTAGAGCAATGTGTTAGCAGCGCAAAGCTTGTGGGTTCAATTCCCAGGGAACACACATACAGATAAAAAAAATCGTATAGCCTGAATAAGTAAGTAAGTAGCTTTGGAAAAAAGCATCTGCTAAATGTAAAATGTTCTGTAAAAAAAAGGTTGCTGTTAATGCGTCATACTTAATACAGTAACCAATATTTCATGATTTTATAACTAAAATGCATGTCAAATGCAAAGCAAAGCAATTACTAGCTGTAATAGTAAATTAAAAATATAATGACATTATATGGAATTATTATATAATTATCATTACATCATGGGTGATTTAGAAGCAAATGTACATACTGAACAAACAAACACGAATCAGGTTTGGCTCAGTTTGTTGTCTTCTCAATTGCTTATTTGTTCCAGATGAAGAGAGTGGAAAGCAGCAGATGGTGGGTCGGAGAGGGGTTGGGCAGGACTAAGACTCTCCGTCAGACAGCTATAATCCCCCAAAAAGCCCTGGATGCTGCCCACTAACATCCAAACTCTCAAACCGTCTGAGCTGGGCTGCTGTCATACAGCCAGACCAGGACAGCGGTGTGTGACCACATATTTTGCCATCATGATAGAACAGAAGGCAAAGGGTAATGGTGCAGCTTTACAATATTTATTACTGAACTGTAAAGCCACCTGTGCTGACCCCACCGGTTACATTTCACAGAAATCAGCAAGCATGTTTAAGTTTATTGCGTCCCAAAGGGTACATTAAAGTCACTCACAACTGACCTAAAATTTTGGCTGGAACTCAAGTTTAGTCCTGTTTTCCATGCAATGCACAACTTCAGCTTTTTGTAATTGCCTGCTTACTCCCGGTTCTGTGATTTGTCTACGAATTCAGCAAACGTACAGTGCTCAAGCGAAAGCCTCTGTAGCATTGATGAGCATGTGTCTGCAAACACAGTCTGAAATGTGATGCAACTAAATTAGAACATTACCCACGACCTTCAGATTTTATCATTAGGTAGTTAGTCATTTAGAATGAATTTACTGTGCATTAATTCCAATAAGCAAAAGAGGATAGTTTAAAGGTGACTGTTGATTTGTATCAGCCAAACTGCTGTGATCAGATGTCATGAAATCAGTATGACATGCTGGTACTGTAGATGCTACTGAAATATTTACATGAATATGTCAGAGTCTATTTATAATCTGAACTGTTTAAGGTTTAGGTCAGATAGTCTGAAATGTTTCGAGAAGCTGAAAAATAAAACTGAAAAAGATTCATTAAAAGGATAATTCACGCAAAAACGAAAATGTGTTGACAAATTGCCCACAGGCCATCCAAAATGTATATGAGTTTGTTTCTTTTTGATAAATTTAGCATTACATCACTTGCTCACCAATGGATCCTCTGCAGTGAATGGGTGCCGTCAGAATGAGAGTTCAAAAAGCTAATACAAATTGTACAGTGATCTACAAGTTATTGTCTTGTATTGTGAAGTGAATAGCTGCATGTGTGTAATAAACAAATCTATAATTAAGATGTTTTTAACTTCATATTGCTTGATATAATATAAGTCCTCTTTCCACAATATTGCTTTCTCCAGTGAAAAAGTCATTCAAATCAGGAGAGAAATATACATGGATTAAGCACAAGTGAAAACAGTCCAAACTTGGACTTTTTCACTGGAGGATACTTTATTATGGATTCGTATTTTGGCCAGAAGTGACAAATGTAAAAGTAAAAATGCCTTGATGAATTTGTCAGAAGCACGCAGCTGTTCACTTCACAAGATGTGAATTGATGGACTTGAGTCGTGTTGATTACTTGTGGATCATTGTGATGCTTTTATCAGCTGTTTGAACTCTCATTCTGATGGCACCCATTCACTAGGATCCCTTGGTGAGCAAGTGATGTAATACTACATTTCTTCAAACCTGTTCTGATGAAAAAACAAACTCATCTACATAATGGATGGCCTGAGGGTGAGTACATTTTCGGGGATATTTTCATTTTTGGGTTAACTATTCCTTCAATGTATTGTGAACAATTTTATGTGCATGCAGTAGTTTATTTAAATTTTTTTATAAGGCAGTTAAAGTTGTCTGTGTTTTTGAACTGACGTAAGGTCTTTCTGCTATACTGTTACTCGCTTACTATAGCTTTATGAATATGTAAACCTCTCACTTATTCAGCACATTTATTATGCATACTGCCAATCTATGGGAAGCTGGAAGTGTGCGTATCAGCAAAAAATAAATAAATAACTAAACAGGCTGTTGTTACTCCAGCAAGGCTGTGTAAGCATTTTTAGACAGTGTATTCACCATTCATTACTTTTATTTATTTTTTTATCTGTCCAGAAAAATCACTTTTAATAATATGTGGACTAATATAATTTAATTATAAGACTGCTTTTATCATTGTTGAGAGCTGGTCAGGATTTGTGTGGCATTGTTATGAATATATTGGTCCCCGTGGTCCTGACAGCCTTCAGATGTATAACTGACACAGCATGGCACAGCATGGCGAACATGCGCCTGAAAGAACAATGATGTCCACAACCCTGGGTTCACCGGGGTCAGAGAAACAGAGATACTGAAATAAAAAAAAAAAGTTATTCTAGAAATAACAATTGTTGTTGTTTACTCAATCCCATGTCCCAAAAGTAGTATTGATTTTTTTTTTGCAAAATCTTCACTCAGCTCTATACAATGGCAGTTACTTGTACAGTATTCAAGCTTTAACTCAACCTTGAGCAACACATAATTTTTTTTCTCCGAACGTAATTATAAATGAAATTTCTGCATTCAGTGAAAAGTAAGATTGTCTTCGTTTTTTAAATTTGAGATTCAAAAGTGTAGCCGATTAGCCAATAAAAAAGGTGTTTATTTCCACTAGTAAGCTATGAGTCCTAAAACCAGTGCACATTTTGTGCTTTTAGTAAATTGTCAGTGATTATTTAGTAAAATGCCAGTTCTGATAAACTCAATAGTTAATTTAATTGTGATAAATATTGACTATACTGATATTAAATGATTCAATATCGACATAGACCTACAATACATTTTATATTAGCATTAAATATGGAGAAGTCGTGGCCACTATCACTGGTGCGGTGTGCGCGCAGGGCGCAGAACTCAAAATCCAAAGGTAGCGACATGCTAGTTCGAGCGCGAGGTCTCGGGCCGGCAGGAATTGTAGGTACAAAACAGGGGGGAGTTCTACTGAATGTACACACAGGTCTCTGAAATATATATTTAAAAAATATATAATTAAAGATTTTGGCCAGTTGAAGGGACCCTCATTTCAGAAACATACCAAATGAGAACGATTGGGCATTTAGAGGTGCCCTTGAGCAGGGCACCGAACCCCCAACTGTTCCCCAGGAGCCGCGGCATACTGGCATAATGGCTGCCCATTGCTCCGGGTGTGTGTGTTCAGTTCTGTGTGTGTGTTCACTGCTGTGTGTGTGCACCTTCACCTTGGATGGGTTAAATGCAGAGCACAAATTCTGAGTATGGGTCACCATACATAGTCTTATGTCACTTCACTTCACTTCACTTAAATCGGCCACCCAGCTCTAAATATATTAGTGTCTTTAGTCTTTATTTACAATTAAAAAAAAAGAGAGAAAAAAACTTTTAATTATTATTTACTATTAATTGCAAGATTACAAGTACTTTTAATTACAATAAATCACATTACATAAAAAAATCCATATTCAAGATTGGCGTTTGTAATATATGCTTTACATAAACACAGAAAAAATACACAATTCCAAACTGTTGTGAACACCCAATAAGCACACACCGTAGAGAACGCACTTCATCCTCCAGCTGAGCATCACTTTTTAACAAAGATGCGCAGCAGCAGCATCTTCGCCCCGCCCATCCCAGGCTGCGCTCTTTCTCTCCGCGTTGCGTTCATAGCGCAGGCGCAGTACAGAGCCACCGCGCGGCTCACTATTTAGCAAGAAGGGAGAGCGCATACTCAGCACCTGTCTTGTGTGTGGCTGGGGATTCGGTGGGAGGGGTCATTATTTGGCAGGGAGCGGCAGAGAGACGAGCATTTCCTAGATACCCACAGCAACGCGTGGATTCATTCTGCTTCCATCACTTCAGAGGCGAGCCGGCGGATTTTCTGGGCTGTTTAAACTTACTGGCTAGGTTTGGAAAGCCGTCCGTTTGGAAATAAATCACAGCATCGTATTTCATCGGAAGTGTTTTGTTCCTGTACCGGGGCTGTCATCACTGAAGGTAGGATCTATGGAAGCCACTTTGGAAAAAGCAAACCGTTATTGGATGTGTCAGAAAGGCGAAGCTTGTGCATCCTAGCCTTTTTGCGCTGATTATAAGGATTTAAACTAGGGAGAAAATATCAAATGAAAGATACACATGTAAATCCCCTGAAGCGACTGTCTAATGCATCCATCAGCTGTATGAATCTACAGTTTCAGCACCGAGGTGATGGCCAGTGCCTCCCCATCTGCAGCTTGCTAGCATACCGGCTAACCAGCTCATATTATGTTAAAGAAAGGTTTGCTTTTTAACTGAAAAATAGCGGAATATTATCCACGTGGTAACGGGCGTTGTTTTGCATACGCATGATGTATTGTAATAAAAAGCATCGTTTCGACTAACTGCGGTCTGTAGACACCTTCCATCCTCATTGTCGGAGCGCCTCCCGTCTTAAATGTCCCGTTATTCTTTGTCTGCAATTACTATTGTGCACGATTTTATATTTAAATTATAGGTTGCAAAGACTTTTAGGATCTGTACGTTTATAAGAAGTCAATATTAAAGTTTTATAATAAGATACAACTTTAGACTTCATGACATTGAGGTATTTTGTAGGTTCTTGTTGCTGGATGAAACCCAGTGTTAGAAAATTAACTTTCATTTGAATTTAAAATGGTATTTGGCCCGGAATCGATAGCTTTTTTATATTACCTTTATGGGGATATATGGGGTTCAAAAATAAATAAATAAATACATAAAAAAGGAATAAATAAAACGTAGTACTGCGTGTCATCAAATTTATTTTTTTTGTGTCAGGTGGGCCAGATCCCAAATTATCTTCAAACCCCAAAAGCTAGTCGAACAAAAGGTTGATGAATTGGATCTATTTCATCATGGCATTAAAATATTGTATTATTGACTAGAAAAAAAAAATTTTTTTTTGATATTTACAAATCAAAACACAAATATACACTAAAGGTTCTTTCACACTAAGGATAACTGTAACGATAACCATTACATAATTATCGTTATAATTCTGTGAGAATAGGGAGGTCCACATTGCAGCTAATGATAGCAACACTGAGGAATGATATGTTTGGAATCACTTTCAGAATATTTTTTCCAACTGATAAACAATAAAAAACAACAACAACAAAACAACATTGCCAGCCAATCAGAATCCACCAACTTTAAAGAAGTTGAGCATTTAAAGCTGTGCATATTTTTAATAAACAGAATTATATTGTGTGTTGGTGTAGACTAATATACGGTAATTGTCATAATAGTTATATTTAGAGTTAGAGCACAGAAGTTGCCTTCGCCAAAGGAGATAATCATAACAACAGTACGTTGCATATGTGCTTTCCGTTGGGTTTCGGGTCAGTGTGTCTATAAAGCATGCCATCTACTGTCAGAGGGATCACTTAATTGTAGATTTACATTTCACAACTAAACATTTTATATTATTTTTATTTTTTGGGAGATTGTTGACATTTAGCTAACTGTGCTTGTGGTGTAAATGGCAAAAATGAATTTCTTTAAATTAGTCGACTCCCTGAAAGTCATTGTATTATTCACACGCTGTTATCACAGTTTGCTCACCTGAATCAGTGAGCAACCAATTAAATATACTATGGATATATTTTATTAAATACATAAATGTAATATACAAAAATTAACAAAGTACAAGACATTTTGTCACGTTTAGTATCATTTTTGCTTTGAGCCCTGCTTACTTTCAGACCATAAACTAAACGTAAACTGTATAATTGTTGATAACATTCTGAATCTGAATGTAAAATAAAGGGCAAGCTGTTATAAATATTGTGTAATACATGTTCAGCTTATCTAAACTCTATGTTGTGACTCTATAATTATAAAACAAGCCCTGTGCGAACGCAGCTGTTTTGAATTGTTACAACTTATGCAAAGGTAAACATATTTTTTATTTTTTCATTTTATCGCATTTATGTTCCACTAAGTGAGTTTACTCCTATAGCTCAATGAATCAAACTGCATGTGTTCTTTATTTATTTTTGTTAAAGCCTCAAAACTGTAGTGGTTCAGTATTTTATTCCTGGTCACAGTTGTAACCAGTGGGAACCTATAGAGTAAAAAATGTCTCAGTTGGTCAACGAGACCCAGTAGAAAGTTGCAAATAATCAAAAAGCATAATTTAATGTTTTTTTTTCTTTTACAATTATGTATGCCAAACATGTTACGTCTCTATTATGATGGTTTACTTGCTTCCTACTTCTTGTCATTTGACACTTCACAACCGCCAAGCAAAAATGTTCACATGAAATCAAGACAGTCTGCACTTATTTATAGTTAACATCCTACAATCTTCGAACTCAAAAGTAAAGTTTTCTCAAATGTTGTCAGTGGGATTAAATGGGTTTGTGTATTGCAAGTTGCATAATGCAAATCCTAAACAGGCATGTCATTTCTTCCCTGAATTTCTTATAATGATAAGGTATTGTAAGAGTACTTGTGTGAGCACTAGATCAGATCATCAGATCAGTCAGCATGTAACAACAAAACATTTTAATGCACCCTGTCCCCTCACAGTCAACAACATATAACACCCTGTTTATACCGCTAGTGAAGCCACAAGCTGGAATGTTCCCATTCTAATCAAAGAAGCTGACTGTTTAGACAGCTTCCTTGATCATAATGGCAGCGTTTTATTTGCTCACTCGCAGTGCGGTTTCCATGCCGTACAGAGTTGTAACAGTAGCCGTAAGCAGAAACCAAATGGGTGTGAAAGGGCAACAGTGAGGCTCTATTTAGAAGTCGAGCATTGATTGACAGGGAGGTGTGCAACACTATTACAGCCTCCAAAATCATGTCAGAGCTTTTCTTAGCACTGTAAGTCACACAGTGTTTTTAAAGGGTCACATGCTTTCTGTTTTCATGTAATATGACACTGATATTCTTTATGCACAGTATTTATTATGTTTCGTATACAGTAGGCCAATAGCAAAACTTTCTTGCATTCACTCAAAAGCAAGTAAGTCGTAATTCCTTATCTGCTTTATAATACTCAAATGGACTGGCATTGCAAATAAATAATGTGCTTAATAGTGAGTACCAGGAGAGCAGATTTGCCCTGTGTCAGTTCTTTGGGACTCCCTGTGTGCGTGATCTCAGCGAATCTGGTCACTATGGTGTCTCCAGGCTGAGGCGAGGGGCTCTGTTTGCTAAACAAGCAGTAATAAAGCATCCAGCTAGACAGAGAGACTTTCCGATGTGAAGGCGCGCTCACTGCACTGAATGACAGGAAAAATCCTAGCATGCATTGTTCAGACTGTTGATTCTAATGTGTGCAAACATTTATACAGCGCTTGTCATCTTACAAAACCACACTTGAAAGTGACTTGTTGGTCTGTCTGTCTGTATGTGCATCCACCCATTTATTTGCAGCTATATGTATGAAACGTGAAACGTGTACTTGTGCCACATTTATTTAAAGCAGAACATTTAACAGTTTAAATGTAACTTTCAATACATATGCTGTTCAAAATTAAGACAAAACATATGAGAGTTATCTTGATACTAGTTGATGTGTAACTGTGTTACTGCAGTTAAAGTAAAATTAGTTAAATATAAAGAAGTGTGATAAAATCTTGTGTGATCTCTCTTCAAAACAGCAATTTGCATATATTTTGTCTGTTCTTTATTAAAGAAAATATTTTTTATTGATCAAGCACATATTAAATAATCAATAAGTGACAGTAAATACACTTATCATTTTCCAAAAACATTTCTATTTCAAATAAATGCTGTTTTTGAACTTTCTAATCATCAAAGAATCATGTAGTAATGTATCACGGTTCCAATAAGCAGCACAACTGTTTTCATCAATGATAATAAAAAAAGAGTTTCTTTCGCATCAAATCATCATATTAGAATGATTTCTGAAGAAACATGTGACACTGAAGACTGGAATAACGGCTGCTAAAAAATCATTAAATAAAATACATTTACATAAAAACATTTATTTTAAAATATAATAATATTTCACAACATTGCTGTTTTACTGTATTTTTAATCAAATAAATTCAGCCTTGGTGAGCATAATATACTTTTTTTCAAAAACATAAAAAATCTGAACAACCACATTTTTTTACTCTAGTATAAACGTCCAAATACTTTTTAAATGTACAGAGACTATATTTTACTCAAAAAAGCCTCTGTAAGTAAAATATTTCTAGACTTGTCTTTGGTTCATAAAGTATACATTTGTTTAGATTTTATCAGCAGCATTTGTTTGCAGTTTCAGAACGATTCATTAAGTTAATTGCTTTTCTGTTTGTGAATCTGCTTTTAAATGTGCCCATAAAGCGTTTTTCAGAAAAGCCTTTAAATAAAGAGGTGACATTGCCTTTGATTAAACTTTTATTGTCACAGTTAAAAGTTAGGAGGGCCTTTCCGGTGATGCATAGAAAAGACAAGTACTGTGAAGTATAAAGTGTAATGTTGAAATGAGACTTGTTTCAAAGGATGAACTAGGCAGAATTAGCACTTTGTAAAGACCTAGATCTAAGACATTGTTTTGTCTTACCTCTACCATTATTTAATTAAGAGGGGATTTTTAATGTATTATCTTGAGCATATGCCACAGACCATATGCAAATTTCATGAATACTCCCACTTATTCTTTGCCGACATTATGAACTCACAAGCTTATGCACTATAAACTGAGTAATGGGAGTAATGTTAGCAGTGACTAATGTGGACAGACTTGAAACATCCATTTACATCAATGCTAATGTGCCCAAATACATTGTGCGATGCCTATTGGGATGCAGATGTAGCTATTGTTCATGGAAGTTCCCCGTCAGGTTTCATGTAGAAGTTGTTCTCTGTACTCATCTTGATCATATTCTCATCCATTTATAAAAGAGGAAGCATTAAAGTGGTGTCAGGTTAGTACAGAGGCCTGGAAATGACAAATTGCCTCAGACAGAAACATTGGTCTTGTTGATTTAAAGTTTCAAACAAGTCATTTTAAGCCTTGTCATCCAGCATTGCATTTTTGCTCACCGTCCTTAACCCTCATGTTGTATTCTCATGTTTATAACCCTCATCTTGACCAAGAGATTTTTTTTTTTTTTTTATGATAATTAATATTATCGCATTGGACTGAAGCCAGGGGGGGTCCACCTTTTTCTACACTTATGGTGCTCCCAGTCAAAAATAGCATATATATATTTATCATTATGCTATATTATTAGCAGCTCTTGGACTCAATCTTTGTATAAACTAGCTTTCTTTCAAATAGCATATGTTTTGTATGTCTTTTTGGAAATGATTGATCGTAGGCCTCATTGACCTGTTTATTCACCTCAGTTTTTTGAGTGAAGGCAAAAGACACAAAGCTCAGATCAATGAGGCCTGCGACCAGTCAGTTCCAAAAAGGAATACTAAATGTGCTAATTTAAAGAAAACAAGTTGATAAAGAGATTGAATCCAAGACTTGGTCATAATAGCATAATGAGAAATACACAATAACTTTTTAAAAGGCTGGTCATTTTTGCCCGCAAAAACCATATTAGGACAATATTAGATGCTTTTCAGCGCAGTACACTAATATTTTTATATCAGTATTCCTAGTTTAGATGTATTGATTTTTATAGTGCACTGTTGTCTGTTTTCCAAGTTTTTAATGGAAAAAGTCGTTACTTGGCTTTGCGTCATAGCCACCAACGCATTTTGTGAGCAGCTCTTCTTGTTGTCAGTTGTGATTGGTCTTCCGAGAACCATATGCTTGGAGAATGTGAGGAAAGCATGATGATGGTGAGTCCGTGCAAAAGAGCAGCGTCTACCTGGAGACACAGTTGCTTTTTAATAGTCTGCATTAGCATTTTCTGAGAAGAAGGCAGCAGTACTGTCTATATTTTTCTGAGGGATGCTGAGCAAGAAGCCACTTCTCTGATCTTCTCATTTGCAAACAGCGGCGCCTTTGAGTTTGGAGACAGTGCAAGCGAATGCCTGCAGCGCTGCAGAAGTAACTGAGGCAGTGATGCTCCGAGATATAACTTAAGCAACACAAACAAATCACAATTTATGATAGATTGCAAACAGCAATTGATGCTCAAAGTATTTTAGAACTTTTTATTTCAACTCTTTTGACACTTTTATTTGATATTTTATGCTATGTTTTTCCAATTCATTTTGTGAAAAGAAAAAGTTATTTCTCAATGCACTTTAGCATTCAGAAAGCTGTTATTTTTTATCTGACCAGTTTTGTCACAGCATCTCCCTGAAGACTTTTAAAGGGCACTGGCAAAACTCGTTTTCTTTCTCAAGCATGTGCGACTGTGATAAGTCAACAAAAGCTTTTTTATGCTGCATCAATTTATCCTTCTCTTCTTTAGCTTCATCTGTTCCTCCTGCTTTCTCCAGTTCCCTTTTTTCTCCAAACCAATCTGCAAACAACATCCCAATGTAGGGTATGGAGGAGTCGTTGTAGGAGTCATCTTTCTCATCTTGCAGTCTCCCTCTCTTTCCCTCCACCTTTCACGTTTCTGTATCATCAATTTTGTTGTGGGTTCCTTCTCTGCACTAATAATATTTATTGTAAATAATAATAATATAGTAGTAGTAGTAGATTCAGTTTATTGATTGATTGATTGATTGATTTATGATTTATTTATTTATTGAGGCTGTTTGAACACATTGAACCACATGTGCGTCTACATTATGAAAGTTATTTTGTGGCATGCGTTTTCGATTACCTTGGGAAATGTTTGAAAGTGGAAAGCTCAATGTTTTAGGCAGTGTTTTTTACCTATATATTTTGCTTCTTTCACTTGTGATGGGATTGACGAAAACTAATCTTAATACCAGTAAACAAGGCCTGATTCATTCTCTCTTTTTGTCCAGAATAAGATGAAATTATTACTACTATTCTCTTCAAGTCAGGAAAAAAAGGTATTTTCTTTTACCAAAGCCTACTTTCTCCTCTCCATTTTTTTCCCATGCATTCAGCACCCCTGAGGGATATTCTATAGCACAAATACTTCTTCAGTGTGTGTTGGAGCACAGTATATTACACTGAGCTGCCCTCCATCGTCTTTTAGATATGTCCTTTTCCTCTAGCTTGACTCACTCTCGTTGTTTTTTCAAAATGCTTCCCTGGCCTATCTTTCAGATTTTCAACATTAATTAACATTCTTAATTAACTTTGGTTATCTAAGCCAAAATCTATGAGGGGGTCAATTAATGTTTTAGCTCCACTATTAGCGTTTAAAGCACTCAGGAATTGAAGTGACCACCAGTCTTCGTACATCAGGGTGTTTTAGGCAAGCAGAGCCCATTTACCTCCTTTTAAGGAGTCAGCAGTCGCATCATTGGACAGATGGGGACGTGAAACCTACTGTGGGTTAAACAATAGGACTACTAGCAGGACATCTGCTTTTTATGCTCAGCTCAGCCTGTGAATTTTAACAATCCTATTTTTGTCTTCCAATAATCTTCAAAATAGAAATTATGGGGGGGGCGTCTGTAATCAAACCAAGGATAGATCTTATTTGCCTGTGCGTTAAAGAGATACTGAATTGCACAGGAACATAACATCAAGATTTTAATTTAGACATCTAACAAACTTGTTTGGAATTAAAGTATCATACTTTTTGCACTGTATGGAACTTTTGCATAATATTTCAAGTCTTTTGAAGTCACGTTTGTGTTTAACAACAGAGTAAAAGTAAAGTCATTATGCACTGAAATTTCTGCACTAGCTTTTCTTGGTGCATCTTTTAAATGAAATGCAGATTTGTTTGTGAATCAGAATCAACCGATTCAATGACGCACTGATCTGGTTGTAGTGATTGTAGCTTAATGGAGAAGAAAATCATTAGTGAAAAAGGAGATTTCAGCTTGTTCACTCAAAGCTATCACTTCAGAAGACTAGTAATATGGTATTCATATGGTGCTTTTGAGTCATTTCTGAAGCTTGAAAGCTCTAGGTCACATTTATCATTAGTGCATTGAAAAGAGCTACCAGTACAAAATTCCTACTTTAATTTTCCACTGACGAAAGAAAGTCAGATGGGTTTGGAACAACATGAGGATGAGCAAATTAAAGATTTGTCATTTTTGTGTGAACTAATCCTCAAACAGTTTTCCTCTCGAATGCTGAAATTAGCTGTCAGTGCTCATTTACCTTTCCCTGAAATAGTAGGCCTGAACGTTATTAGCTTCAGCTCCAGAGGCAATTGCTGCTGAGAGCAATTTGTTTGTTTTGCAATGAAATGTTATAAAAAGTTGGAATTTTTATGCACGTCATTTGTCACCGGAGAGCAATAAGTGAGAAATTCCCTCATCCATTTAGCTCAGACCTGTTTGTTATCTCTATGCCTCTTCAAGAAATAAAGAAATAAGCAATATTTGGAGCAGAAGCTAATAACAGCCATCTAAAATGGAAAGAGCTTTCCCTGCTCTATAATAAATAGTATTTTCTCAAAGCAATAGATCACATAAAATCTGTATAGCATACAGCACATCAAAATGGGATGCCATGAAAGTGAGTAAATAATGGCTAAATGTTCATTTTTGGGTTAACCTTTTTATGGTTATTTGCATACATTTGCATGCAGGCACGTGCAGAAGGGGGTGCTTTGGGGGCTCAAGCCCCTGCCCCTTTTCAAAATTTTTCAAAAGTTCCCCTCTCAGACAAATAGCAATTATATTGTAGACAATAAAACAAAATGCATTTGCATTATAATTAACATGACAATGCGTACAAAACGGCAACTAATCGCTCAAAAGTCTGAAAGTTCCTGTTTATTTTTACATATCTGTCAATCTGAGGCATTGCTATGGGTTGCGTGCACTTTGCTCGACTGACTGATATTCCACAGTCTGTCCAGAAACCATAGCCTCTCGAGACATAGACTATAGCCTATGGTTCTTTCAGTGAGTGGGTCGACGGAAGGAAAAAAATAAAACTAATAATATTTTAAACTTTCTTTAATCAATAATAAAAGCTAGTGCGATTTACTTACAAATCCATATATTATATTTTAGAATAGGCCTATTACATAATTCATCAATGCCGTTTGTCATGTATAATACACCAACCAATCATGATCTGACAAGTTCAAATTTCATTGGACAATAATGTTAAGTGGAGTGGTCATTTTCCGTTCTTATTCATAAATCGTTTGAAGATTAAGAAAAGATCGTTGGGACAGACAAGCTTATTTGTGGAACGATCTGGATCTGCTGTTTGTCTCATTTTATAAATCAAATTACATCGCTGAGAAAATGGATGCTAAATGACTACAAAAACACTGCAAAAAAAATGTGCAGCGCCAAAATTCGCAATAATGGTAATCAGTATTCAATTCACTTACATTTATGCATGATGCACCGTTTACTCTTTCATGAAACTATCATATTTAATGAAGCCCAAGTGCCACCTACAGGCCTATTATGTGAAGTGTAGGCTGGCGAAATGGTGACGTGAAAGAATTTATGTTGCCAACGATGCAGCATGAAAGGGTCTTATGCTCATCAAGCCTGCATTTATTGGATTAAAAATACAGAAAAAACTGTAATATTGTGAAATATTATTACAATTTAAAATAAAGTTTATCTATTTTAATATACTTAAAAATATAATTTATTTCTGTGATGCAAAGCTGAATTTTCAGTATCATTACTCCAGTCTTCAGTGCATGATCCTTCAGAAATCATTCTACTATGCTGATTTCTGATCAATATTGGAAACATTTGAGCTGCTTATTTTTATTTATTTATAATTCTTAGTTTTTTGGGGGGTTCATTGATAAAAATAACAGCATTTATTCAAAATAGAGATGTTTTCTAACAATAGCAATCTTTACTATCACTGTTTCTATAAATTTAGCAAAGCTTTGCTGAATAAACTAATTTCTTAAAAAAAAAATACTGACCTCAAGCTTTTCAACATAATATTGTTACAAAAGTTATATTTCAAATAAATGCTGTGCTTTTTAAACTTTATATTAATCAAAGAATCATCCTGAAAAAAGTATCACAGGTTTCCAACATTGATAATAAATCAGAATTGCATAATTTATTTTAAAGTATATTAAAACTTTGAGCAAATAAATGCAGGCTCGATGACCATAAGTGACTTAAATAAAAAAATATATTAAATAGTAATATATACAAATTTTTTACCTATAATTTATTTAAAAAAATTTTATTGTCCCTATTTTACATTTGAGCCACTGCCCCTGAGGAACTCTCTGCACGTCCCTGTTTGCATGCATCTATTTCATAGTTCTTTTGAAAGTAAGTATCGTTTTAAGAATGTTAAATTTAAAGGGTTAGTTCACAAAAAAAATACAATTATTTTTGTTTAGCAAAATAAAGAAATTGCATGCTATCAAATGGAGTATACGTTGAAAGACACACTCTTGGCTGAGGCTCTTAAACTGCTGGGGAACAGAGGTGTGAAGCTAATGGTCAATGTGATCAGTGAAACTGTCTCGAATCACTGAGCAAGGATTTTTTTAAGGAATTTAATTAAGAGTTACAGTGCTTAGTAATATTGAAAATAACGGAAGCTCTAGTCTGAGCTGCTTGTCCTGACCTTGTTTTTTTACATCGACTGCATGTGTTTCTCTATTTATTAACCTCATTTTGAGCTTTGACTTAATCTGGGTAAACAGCAAGGTACTGTGAAAGGGAGAGGACTGCAGTATGAGTGCTTTTGTGCATGCATTTGTAAGAGAGAAAGGTAGAGAAAGGATGTGTGGAGTGGGAATTGGGTGTTTGAGTGGAATAAGTGGAGTGGTGGGACGATCCATTGTGACTGAGCTTCATATAAACAGCAGTTCTGAGTTGGCTGATCTTCACCGCCACAGTCCTGTAATGAGAGCTTTTCATATTATTCCATGATCTCAATAATTGGTTGTTATGTAAAGCAGATGGTAATTTGATTTGCATATCCTTAAGGAAATATCAGTGCTTGCAAGGCAGCAAAAGAATAGTTGACAGTCAAAGCATTCAGGTTAGATATACAAAGGCCATTATGACATCATCAGATTGCTCCCATTATAATTTATGGACATGTCTATACTGCAAGTGCCCAAATTGCATTATGTAGACCTTCAGTTAATGGACTTCTATTTTTGATTCATTGCACAGCTACTATACTTCAGCTATTTACTGTTACATCAAAGCGAGCTTGTGATGTTTCAGGTCTCTGGTCTATAATTTTGTATGTATTTCCTTTTAAAATACTGTACAAAGCAAATTTAATGTCACATTTCTTAAAGTTTATATCAAAAATAAAAAACTCATTGACAATTATCTAAAAAATGTTTAATGGAATTTCATTATTTTAATGTTTTTGAATTATCTTATCACCAAAATAGGAAATATTTTTTTGTAATTATAATTATTAATAATAACAATACTAATAGTACAATTTTAAATGACTCTTGTTTTTTTAAGATGTAATTTATCTTAAAAAAATTTTTCAGCATCATTACTCCAGACTTCTGTGTCACGTGATCCAACAGAAATCATTCTAATATGCTGAATAGCTGATTAAGTAACATTTCATAACAGTTGTGTTGCTTAGGCTAATTATTATTAATTATTTTTTAGAAACCGTTTTTTTTTTTTTTTTGTTCAAGGTTGTCTAAAAGTTATTCATAAACCAGCCTGGAAATTCATGTTGGCCTTAGCTGTTTTGAGAGGGAAGATGCATTTAAGTCCAATGCTTGCCTTGCAGAAGTTGTACACATTGTCCAGACCTAAAATTATCACAAAGGAATATTTTCTGGATCGGTATAACAACTTCTGGAGGCAGAGCAAACAAGACCAGTCGTAATTTCTTTCGACGTTTCATCTGAGATTGTAGACACTGCTCTGTTGATAATAGTGGTGGTTACTGCGGGCCTTGCGAGCATCTGTGCGTCTGCTCGGCCTGAAACAAAACAGAACCCAGAGCTCATTCTCTGTCTGATTGAGGATTAGTGAATCAGATGGACCGTTTGCTCACAATCCTCTTTTGAAAAGAAATCTGTGTGTTAGTTTGGTCTGTGGGCTTGCTAGTCTGACTGGCCTGCTACGTGTTTATCCAACTGACTTTAGACTTGATCACATTTAGAGAATGCGATAATCACTATTTCCCATGTCTAAACTAACTAAAAAATACTTTATTTTTGAGACATATCATATTTTGCAGATCAGATGTTAATTCAGCAGCAGCTCTGATTCAGTGAGTTCATTTAGTGGATGGTTTATCAGACTGATTCAAAGTGGCACAGTTAGTGCTGAGCTTGTGAATCCTTTTGAAAGATTCATTAAAGAACTGGTTTGTAAGAGCCATTTTCTTGTTAGTCAGACTACACTGCTGGCACTGTATTGTATTTTTTTTTTCATGCAGCCTGATAAAAAATAAAAAAATAAACAGAGAGACATGTTTTCATGTCATTATTTTGTGGTACACAGCCTTAGTTTAATATCTAATACTTAGTTAGTACAGCCTTATTAGTTTAATACTGAAATGTACTTGCATTCCCATTAATGAAAGAATAAAGAAAGAATGACACAATAAAAATGGCCATATTAGTCCCGACTAGCATTTAGAGATACTGTATCAGTGTGAGAGAGTCTGCTATTCATGAGTTTCCACTCTTGCTTGTTTTTGAATATTAGAATGACAAATGGTATTTCAAACAATGATGTCATGGTGATATAGTTTTGAAATGTTGCCGGTCCAGTTGGAATTTCACGAGGGTCCGCTAGAATGTGGGCTGATAAGGAATGTGAATTTGTTTTAGTGGCAGTCCAGTCTGTGCTGTGCCTGGTCTGTCTCTCTTTTGACACATACAAATACAGGTTAGAAATCGCATGATTCTAATTTTAGATGTGTGTGAGTAACAGAACAAGATTAATTGTCAATTAGTCTTGTCAATATCAAATATTTTCCTTGGATGTTCAGCTTGCCTCTTAAGTGTATATACACACTGTTGAGCAGCATAAAGGCAGTGCAGGTTTTTTTTTTTTGCAACTGTGTCGGTAATGACTTTATAGCATTGCATACCAGTTGTTTCTCTGTGGTCAGGACTATTTTACGAGAGCTGCTCTCAGCAAAAACAAGCCACTCGTACCATTAATGAGTAATCCCTTCAGGAGAGATCAGCCACATAGAGATTTATACTTGATAGGCCTATCATATGCAAGATGCAGAGTAACAGTCAGGAGAAAAACATTTGGGGTTGTAAATCTCAGAAGAATTGTGAAATTGTCGCCATGTGATAATGCACAGTGGGTGCAAATTTAATGATGGCTAAAAGTGTGCGAGAATCCTGGGCCAGTCAGGTTAATTTAATGAATCATTCAAAGATAATCACAAATGATACCGGAGTTTACCTGTCAATGAGTCTGAAGAATTATTCAGTTAATCAGACTACTGAATTAATTCCAGTGGTTAATGAATCAACATATTGCGTTTGATTTTTATTTTATATATATATATATTAAATAATGCTGTTAATGGGGTGGACTCAACAATTCAATTCAATATTTTAAAAATAATTAATTAGATACTAAATTGCAATAATAGAAAGTTTTAGAAGCGTTAGTTAGAATGGGTAGAAAATTATTATCCAATGAGAAATGTCTTGCACTTTTTGCAATAAAGGAGTTTCAAGAAGTTCTTTGACAACTGTACATTTGTTTTAATTATTGTAAACCCCAACAAAGTATTTGCTGTACATTCGAGTATTAGTATATTTTTTTGGTGAATATTTAATACAAAAATGCCCTGTAGTCAGAACAGTAAAAAATATTGGCGCCAGAAAAATAAAATATTTGCATTTTAAGGAGTCCACATTTTAAGAGTCACCAGTTGGCTACAGGTGGAGAGTACTTGTTGGCAGTTGGCAGAGGTCGAGTCATAGAGTTTGGCACAATTCAAGTGGGATTAAGGTCTGGACTGGCTAGGCCACTTATTAGATTGAGACTGTAGACATGATTTTCAATGACAATTGCCCTGGCCTGTCCCAGTGGTTTGAGGGAATTTGGCCAGGACATTCCCACAGGGGTTATGGCAAAGAGCCCCTACTCTTTACATCTGATTTCAGAACATGTGCTTTCAGCTGGGATTTTTGTATATGACCCCACACTGAAAGTCAGGACCTCGGTTTAACCATCAAGTCATCCGTGGAAAGAGGACTGTGCTTTTTTACAGTACAGGTGGATAGTGTGCCCCGTCAGGACTATATTGGGGTGTTAGGACCCACACAGACCACAGGGTGAGCACCCCCTTCTGGCCTCACTAACACCACCTCTTTCAGCAGCAACCTAGTTTTCTCAGGTGGTCTCCCATCCAGGTACTGCCCAGGCTCAACCCTGCTTAGCTTCAGTGGGAAACCAGGCTTGGGCTACAGGGTGATATGGCTGCTTGTGAGATCATGCACAGGATCCTCCTGTGTAGTTCTGGGCTGACTCCTCACTCTTCTCATGATCATGGAGGTGAGATCTTGCAAGGAGCCCCAGACCGAGGGATATTGATAGTTATTTTGTGTTTCTTCCATTTGTGAATTATTGTACCAACTGTTGTCATCTTCTCACCAAATCTCGCTGATTGATAAGGGATCAAATAATTATTTCACTCACTAAAATGCAATCAATTTATAACTTTTTTTGAAATGCATTTTTCTGGATTTTTGTTGTTGTTATTCTGTCTCTTACTGTTCAAATAAACCTACCATTAAAATTATAGACTGATCATTACTTTGTCAGTGGGCAAACATACAAAATCAGCAGGGGATCAAAATAATTTTCCCCCCTGCTGTATATATATATATATATATATGCCATTATAATTTATGTCATTATCATTTATTTATTCATTTAAAAATAATGCCCATAAAATAAAGCCAAAGGCAAGTAAACTAAAGCATAAAAATAAATCTTATTTTTGAGTGCTGCAGAGCCTTTTGTCCTTGTGGACATCTCACCATTAGCCACTGACATGTTCCAGAGACTTCCGCTGTAATGTGACGGTCACCGTTTATCAGTTCTGTGTGCTTTCTTTATTGTGGGCCATCTCTCTCTCTCCCTCTCTCTGTCATACTTCTCCATCCATTTCACCTCCCCTTCCTGTTATATCACCTCTCTCTCTCTCTCTTTACATTTGCTTCCCTCTGCTGCGTTTCCTCTTGTCCTCTACTTTGTAATGTTATCCTCCTCTCTCTCTTGTTCATCTCTCTCAGTCCCCTCTTGCTCTCCTCTGCCCCTATGGCAAAGAAAAAAAGCACAGTTTGTGGAGGAAGGAATTAACAAAAACTAATGACTGGAGAGATTAGGGTTGGTTTAAAAGGTGGAAGGAAAAATGTAGTATGAAATGGCACAGGGCGTTTAAGTTGCTCCCTGTCAAATGCAGCTATGACCTCTTGTCCTCCTCCTCAGCATGGGACAAAATTATTCCTGCCGACAGCCAAATTCCGAGTGAACTGCACAAGAACATTCTTGGTTTGACACCAGTTTCACTGCTACCACCTACTGTAGTGCTGACCAGACTTCAGCCGGTTTTAGTTTGCTGACAGAGAGCTATGCTTTAGCATGTTAACAGCCGAACAGTAATTATACTGTCAACAGCAAGCTAAAACCCTCTCAGAGAAGTTCGGTCTCTAACTTCTTGCCCTTTAATTCTCCTCTCACTAATTAATGAGGCATTCAGACAGTCCATCGAGTAATTTAAAATGAAATATGTATATATACACTGCTCAAAAAAATGAAAGGAACACTTTTAATCAGAGTATAGCATCAAGTCAGTTAAACTCCTGGGATATTGATCTGGTTGGTTAAGTAGCAGAGGGGGTTGTTAATCAGTTTCAGCTGCTTTGGTGTTAATGAAATTAACAACAGGAGCACTAGATCAGGGGTTCCCAAACTTTTCCATTCCACGACCCACCTAGACAAGTATAATCTATTTCGAGACCCACCAAAATATTTGAGATTAAAAAACTAAAACACTTGAAATGAATGTTAGCTTATTCTTAATTAAAAGTTTAATATGAGGGAAATTAAGATAAATAACCATTTTATTTTATAGTACAACTGTAACATTTCCCAACTAATATTTACATTTTAATTTCTTAATTTACAGACGTTAATATGCCCATAAAAACTGAAACATACTCACTCCAGTGCAGCTATACTGTAATCCGCGCTGCGAGTGTTATTAAACTCATTGCGGGGTTCAGCGCAGAAAATGCATTCATGATCTTTCTGTGTGTGTAGGGCAGAGCGGAGAACAACCTATCACTTTTTTATTTTACATTTTGCAAAACAAAATAAGCGTATGAGACTATCTAAAACAGTTTGGAGTTTAAAATAATTGTAAAAATAATTAACAGATGTGTCTCATTTTAAATAAACGCTAAAAACAGAGATGACAAATTTACTTCAGCCAGAAATTTACTTTTGCAATCGTTAAATAAATGTTCAGCGATATCTTCAAAATATTTTTGAACTTTGGCACATTTTTTCTACATACTGATGATATGCCAAGGAATTGGACATTTTGTAAATAGTGTTATGCTAGCGTGTGGAAATATTAATATCATGTAGTGTTAGAATTAAATCTGCGTTTTTGACCTGCTCAGCCCGTATACATGTGAAATGTTTTTTACAGACCGCTCTTTGGGTAGCCATATGCATATGAAGGAATGAAAACAACAAACTGTTTATACAGTATCTCTCAGAAAGATAGACAGTGCCGAGTTCAAACAGATGATAGAACTGAATGAACATACCTGAAAGAGTTTTCGTAACATTTGAATTTTCCAGTTTATTTAGTCTCATGCAGAACACTGCGCGTGAAGTGAGCGAGTTTCTTCTCATTGATAATGCAGACCGAGCCTTTATTAATGAACCGTCGCTCTGAGACCCTCTCTGTTATTACAACTTGTGTGCGCCGGCACTTCAAAACACGCAAATCATGTTTTTAATAGCGGCCTTTGCAATTCGAAAATCGCACTAAGCAATATCGCAATTCGTAATTAATGTTGGTATATCATGCAGCCCTAGACTGAACTGTGTGTGTTACTTTCTGTGACCCACCTTGTCCCACTCTGCGACCCACAGTTTGAAAACCCCTGCACTAGATGGGCAAAAGTGAGATGACCCCCAAACAGGAATGGTTTTACAGGTGGAGGCCACTGACATTGCTTTTTTCCCATACTCATCTTTTCTGATTGTTTTTCACTAGTTTCGCATTTGGCTAGGGTCAGTGTCACTAATGGTAGCATGAGGTGATACCTGGACCCTACAGAGGTTGCACAGGCAGTCCAACTCCTCCAGGATGGCTCATCAATAGCATGGAGGAGATTCCAGGAGACAGGCAGTTGCTCTAAGAGAGCAGGAGAGGGCCGTAGAAGGTCCTTAATCCATCAGCTGGACCGGTATCTGCTCCTTTGTGCAAGGAGGAACAGGATGAGCACTGCCAGAGGCCTACACAATGACCTCCAGCAGGCCACTGGTATGCATGTCTCTGACCAAACAATCAGAAACAGACTTCATGAGGGTGGCCTGATGTCCTTCTGAGGGCTCTGTACTCACTGCCCGGCACCGTGGAGCTCGATTGGCATTTGCCACTAAAACACCAGAATTGGGATGTCCGCCACTGAGAGCAGGTTCCCCCTGAGCACATTTGACAGACGTGAAAGGGTCTGGAGAAACCGTGGAGAACATAATGCTGCCTGTATCATCATTCAGCATGACCGGTTTGGTGGTGGGTCAGTGATGGTCTGGGGAGGCATATCCATGGAGGGACACACAGACCTCTACAGGCTAGACAATGGCACCCTGACTGCCATTAGGTATCAGGGTGAAATCCTTGCACCCACTGTCAGACCCTACGCTGGTCCCCTGCTTCTCCCGCATAATCTACGCCCCTGCTCATACATAAACACACTTCTCAAAAGATAGTAGCACTGGCATATTGAGGTCAGCGCGAGGAGTTGGAGTGGACAAAAGAGGTCAAAAATGCCTGTGCTGGCTTTAGTCTGCTTAAAGATGCGCGTGTGTGTGTGTGTGTGTGTGTGTGTGTGTGATAGGGTCATGATGAGTCTGACCTGATTGAGCTGTCTTTAATCCTCTCTACTGTTTGAGCTTCACACGTCATTGCAGCTTTGCAGCCCAGACGTTTATCGCTGTTTATATGTGGGCTGCCAGTTTGATCTGTTAATCTAGTGTGATTCAATTTTTAAAAAGTAATGTGATAAAATGCAATTAATCATCCCCTCTGACCCATATGTAAATTGCATAAAAAGGATATTTTCCTATTTAAGCCAGAATGACTAAATGGATTGCTGTGAACTCTAGGTCAGCTATGATAAATGGTTTATGTTTGATGATATGAAATACAACAACCAATTTATTGTCTTTTTTAATGTCTGTCAACTTAATTTTTTACTCCCCTGTCACAATATGAATGAATGAATGATGCCTTTATATAGCACTTTATTGTGTATTGCTGTACACCCAAAGCGCTTTACAATCATGTGGGTGGGTCTCTCCTCAACCACCACCAGTGTGCAGCATCCACTTGGATGATGCGACGGCTGCCACAGGACAACGGCGCCAGTGCGCTCGCCACACACCAGCCATCAAGTGGATGGGGATTATTAGGAGGCCATGATTGACAAGGGCCAGTGGAGGGAATTTGACCAGGACACCGGGGTTACACCCCTACTCTTTACGAGAAGTGCCATGGGTTTTTATGACCACAAAAAGTCAAACTCTCAATATAATTTCTTTGAATTACTGTATCTTCATTTGAAAGCTTTTCACAGCAGATTTTGATGTTGTAATAAAAGCAATTACATGGGCATGTTGTGTAATGAATTAAACTGAACAGAAATAAATACATTGGCAACACAAAAGCATGTGTTACATCGACTGTAAAGCCTTGCCTTTGTGACAGTTTCCCGGTTAACATGACTGTTTCTGCACATTAAAGCTAATGGGTCTGAACCAATCAGCCTTCTGACCCATCCTGATTCCAGTGTGTAGAAAATGCATTCGTGGAAGTCTCTCGTTTTTGCCATTTTGTGCTCCTCATTATGACTGCTGTTATTATCATCCTGGCAACCAAGCACAAATAGCGTAATTATTCCTCTTCCCGTTTCCGTGGGATAATTGAAGCATTATTCGGTGATAATGGAACTGAAATAGATCTTGCACAGCTTGCTTCCGGCATGCTTTACTGGGGTGGCTGTGTGATATACTGGTCAGCTCACTGTGAAAATAACCCCTTTTTTTCCTTTGCTACAAATAATTGTGAAATATATTTCGGTGTGTTCTTGGAGTGTTTTTTTTTTGTTAGCTCTGATGCCATAAAGTGAACTACTAAACCTAATGCCGCATTTTACTTTATACAAATACCATCCATCCATCCATCCATGATTTTGTTACAGTACCCACATTTTATATTGTACATCAGATGGTGACAATTACCAGAACTGTATATTGTATAAAAGTCATTAAAAATGAAACTATCCAATCATCACATTTATGAACATTACCATGAATTGTTAATTTTGCCAATATGTTGTGTAATTTTTATTTATTTTAGTTCATTTATTCTTATTAAAACATATTATTTTAGTCAATGAATATAACATTTTAATTTTAGCTATTTTAAAACCACTTTATCATGTATAAAATTATATTACAATTATACCAACTTTAAGACCATTTTTTAAATATATTTTTCATACTTTATGGACTATTAATATGATTTAATGTTTTAAAAACCATTTAAGATTTCATGTAACTTGTATATTTAACTAATATAATAAATGATAAAAAACATTTAACTTAAGCATGGTGATCCAAAGCCTATAATATACAACATAAATGGCTTTTTTTAATCTCCAAGGAAATGTATGGCCAATTCAAGAACTCTAGTGCAGAAAATATGGTTCTTGATAAGAAGGAGGTTTTCGTTGAACTTTAAGGTGCTGCAGACCCACTGACCCACTATATTTTTAGGTGTTGAAGTGTAAATGGTTACACAAATTGCTTAGGAGTAGAATTGACATACTGTACTGAGCAGGAGAGGTCTCAAAGGTGTGGTTTAATAGCTGTTAAGTCTGCTGTGCAGGACTCTGGAGTGTGTGTTTGACACTGTGCTTTCGGGAGTGTTTGACATGGCGATTGAGACTGTCAGGAGCCTCTCTTGAGGATTCACTGACAGCTACATCAGAAAAGAGGAAATGCAAGACACAGTTTGAGCCCAAAAGAATGGTGATGTCTTTTTTCTGTGTGTAGCTCACTGACAAGTGAGGAACTCTGACTGGAGCAAACAGCAGATGATGGTTTGATCTCATGCTGATTCTTCTCACACCAGACTGCTCCAATGTGTGTCAATGAGATGGAAAAACACATTTTATTTAATGAAACAAGTTCAAGCCAAATTTCTTGTTGCCAGTTTTAGGAAAATAATTCATTTTAATCTGTTTAACATTGTGTGATGCTATTCTGGATCATTGTCAAACACTTTGTTAAAAAAATATGAAGAGGGGAAAAAACTTGAATACAGTGTGACATGTTATTTTAAAGTACCTTACAAATGATGTAAGATTGTCTTTTTGTGTGTAATTTCACATCTTGATTTATCACAATAACATAGAGTTCATATTGTGCCACGGGAACGGACTCCAGAACTGAAAAAAAAAACGATTCTGATATTAAAGCTGAAAAATTAAAGCTAAATCGAAATAATAATAAAACAAGACTAATGCACTATCGGCACTTAAACAAAAAAAAAAAAAGTGAAATGAGAACTATTCATTTACTCAGAAGATTTGTTCTCACACTGATTTAGGAACACATCATCACATAGTATTTCTGAATAATTAGATGAATTAAAAATTTAAAATTGCCCAGTTTTAATTTTTGTAAAACTGTTATTTTGTAAAAGTGTTTACAGTATTTTCAGATTTAATTTTGAAAAACAGAAAGAATTGCATAAAAAATGTGTACATCTTTAATTATTATTACAGAGATTATGTAATTTCTATTAAATTAATCATTCTCTCTAAAGATTTGTTCAAACACACCGATTATTGATTATTGAGACGAAATGGAACACTGAAAAAAAACACCTCTGCAAAAGTTGTTTCTGAAATCGTGAAGAAAAGTGAAATCGCACACCTTCTCACACTCTTTTCTCCACATTCGCTCGCGGCTTGAAGGCGTTTTACTCTTAAGTTTCCACTCATTCAGGGAAACTTTCCTCCCTCCTGCCATGCAGGCCTGATCGTGTACCTCAGATGTCTACCTTCATCAGGAACCACCTGCTTACATTACCGGTGTTCAAAGGGCCTGGAGCTGGGCTTCGTACGTGCATATGTTTTTTATAATGCGGGATCTGAAGATGCAGAAGGGAATCTAGGCCAGTGCTCCAGTGAATGACAATATGACTGAAAACGCCTATGTTAAAGGATCCTCATTACGAAATGAAAGTTAACGGTCACTAGCCTAAGGAATCATGGGAGGTGGGATTGTAGTTTGTGAGTTCTACAAAATGTGTTAACATTTTTTCAGTAGCTGATTCTAAGGTGGTTTTTGACCTTATTATGACAATTAAACAAATCATCATGACTTCATGCACAAGCTCACACTTCATTTTCATGTAGCAGCATTTCAAAATGCCCTTCTTGGTAATATATAAATGTGGAAACAGTCAACTATGTCTCAGTGTAAGTGAATGTAAATGGTACTTTAAACATTGGTCAGTGAAAACACAGGACATTTTTTTATTGTACTTTAGTCAAACAAAAGTTAAAGAGAATGAACAGATAGCATATTCTTGATTGTATAGCATATATCCATTCATCCATCCCAAATAAATTTAAAAGTTTGTGAAGTTTGAGAACTTTGCGACAGTTTTAGGTTCATAATTAATACTTGAGAAATTGATATCACTTTCTGGGTAATATATTATGATCCCTCTAGTCTGTGTGTTTGTTTTTCCTCATTAAAAGTGAGATAATACAGTCTGACTTGCAGAACAATGTCTGGATCCCACATTAAGACTCATTCTGAAGTCATTAGCTTTTAATGTAATGCGGTGTCTCAATATTTTATAGTCTCAATTTTAGCGTCTTAGTGTGATTGATGTGCAACATTTAACAGCTTTTCAATGAGGAAGCTTTTCTGGTTTTAATAATAGATGTGCGGCAGGCTCACCGGCCTTTGATTTTGTCAGGGAAGTCATGAAGCGTGAAACAGATAACTGAGTCTGTGATGTCTGCACCTTTTTCCTTTTATCATCCTATTAAACTGTCATTCTTTGTTTTTAACATATCTTTCATCCTTTCAAATATTCACTCCCCTTATTTTCTTTCCACAGTAAACATGACGAGTGCTACATCCCCAATCCTGCTAAAATGGGACCCCAAGTGTCTTGAGATTCGCACGCTGACTGTGGAGAGGTTGCTGGAGCCGTTGGTCGCACAGGTAATGTCTTCTTGTTAGATTTACACTGCTTGCGGTTTCTTCTTTGCAGGTCCAGTTTCCGAATGTACAACCCTTATTAAAACTTGGTTTCGTTGATCAATTTTTGTCTTAGGAATGGGCATGCTTTTGGGCTTACAAATCTCAAAGTGTCAAGCAAAAGAAGCAAGCAGATTCAAAATATCAGTCTAATTAGTTAACTTTACAAGTTGTTGTCTCCTGTTGAGCTTCACAAATTGAGTCTTAAGCATTCGAAATCAATATATCCGTTGTTTTGATAATGTTTTAAAGGCATGTTTGCTTCAACTGGTAAAGTTTTCTAGGATTTTGAAGTTGGTCAGTGTAGAAAAGAGTTTGAAGACCTTGTCTGAAATTGTCTGAATATAGGTTGTACTCAGATGCTGGATGTTAACACTGTACATTGTCTCCAGAACTCCAGAGCTCAGAGCAGGAATCACATTTTAGACTTGTTTTTTTTCTTTGTTCCCTTGTGCTTAGGGTATATCTTGTTGTGCTTAACATACTGAGAAAAGTTTGCAAATGAACAAACAAGCAAACTTTTTAGACTTCATACCATCAGTCAAAAGTTTGTATGCGCCTACTTAGTCTTTTTTTGTGCTATTTCTCACGTTAGAATAACAGTCATATGGGAATTATGTAGTGACTAAAATGAAGAACAAATCTTAAATTAGAACTGCTTTCTTTAGTACTGAGATGTATCAAGATAAACATACGTTCAGTCAAGTGTGTTCAATGTTTTATTGTTTGTATATATGCCATGTACTAAGAAGGGCAACCATTCAAAGTTCGGGGTCTGTAGGAATTTATTATTATTTATCTAAGACATATTTGTATTCTGTAGTAAAATTACTGTATAGGCTTTTACATTGAAAAATTGTACGTACACCTTTTTTGAACTTTCTGTTAATCAAACAGTCCTGAATAAAAGTAGTATAGTTGTTTACTAAAATATTACACTGCATACATAGATGTTTTCAAAATTAATCATACAAAAATTTTCTTCAACACAACTTCTGCATATTATAATTATTTCTGAATGATCATGTGATACTAATGCCTGGTACTGTATTTTTCAAACTTATATATATACATAACATTTTAATTATTTTAAATTGAAATAATATTTCACAATATACTGTTTTAACAGTATGTTTAATCAAATACATGCTGTGTTTGTAAGCACAAGAGGCTCAAAAACATTTTAAGAAATCTTTGACTCCATCTTCTCCGGAAGATTTTCCCTTGGGAAAAAAAAGCAGAGATTATTATTATCTGAAGGAAAATTACATTTCCCATTAAACAGTATTTTCTGTATTCTAAGCAATTATGTGTCATTAAATCACAGTTTTACAGTCTTTATGGCTTTCTGAAGGAATTAGTTGTCTTAATGTCTTTAAAGTTGTCTAAAAGTGTTGGATTTTAATAAAACAAAAGCATATCTTCCCATAAAACCTTGCCATTAAAAAGAGATCTGAAAAGACCTGCTTTTTTCTCTTCACAACATTAATTGATAGCTGAGTGCAGATGCTGGGCTTGACCTCTCTGTACATTAGATTAGTCCCTACCATAGACAACTCCCTCCTGTTTCTTCTGGGAGAGAAAATGGGAATCGTGATACTTGAGTAATGCACAGACTGTAATGTTTTTGGATTGACAACCATGTGCTGTAATAATCTTGTTTCAACCACCTTGGTTTGGTGTTAACTATTTTTGAGACTGTGTAGACACAGTAATATCCCTCCACAATTAGCTTATTTTCCCAGGAATCAGCCTTTTGTTTTCTTTTTTTGTATTCATTCACACATGCTTTGATCTGATGAAAATGTTCCTGGACCTCTCACAGAGATGCCATTTAACATGCACCGTTCTGAGGACAGACAGTCCAGTTGTCTAGATCACAATGGCCCGAAGCTGAATTTTCAAAGCTAGGCTGGAAAAATGTTGAGGTTTAAGGCCAACAGTCTGTTTTACTATTATGTGAACTGGCTGCTTTGATCTCAAGGGGGACAGTTCTTAAAATGGCATTGCCTGAAGATTTCTGAAGATTCAGAGCTATTCATAATATGGGTGTTATTGGTCAGTACCGGTTACATTGGGATCATGAAGGTTGACTGCATGGTCCAACAACCGACAAGTTGATTAGTCAGGTGGACAAGCTTTACATAATTAGTTCTAATTAGTTTTATATAGTTCATCAGTGTCATGATTGATTATTCAAATTTAAGAATACCCATGTTAGCCTATCTGTTTTATTTTTTCTGGCTTCTGTGTTTTTGATTTAATGTAAATGTATATGTAATAAAAATGTAACAATTCCTTTATTTTTTGGCAAAAAAGTGCTGCTCAACTTTTCCAAAACGATGGAAAATTAAGTGATTCTTGTTCAGATATAATGTTTTAATAAATTGTAATTTATTGATATGCACCTGTATATGTTTATTTTTGGTAGGTTGTAGTGAAAACATAGTTTGGGGTGCTTTATATACACGAGTATATATATGAACTTTTCCACGACATATATATATATAATAAAAAATAAAAACATATAATATATAAAACCATTCGCACACAAATAGTTTATAAACATAAACCTTTATTCTGAATACGATTAATCACAATTAATTGTTTTGCAGCCCTAGTTTCCTTGTGTATCTGACAATACTTTTATAAAACGAAATGCTTGTGAAGTGACTATCAAGGCATGCGAGATGAAATGCATGTGTTCACATCCTAATGAAGCGAGAGGATATATGCTGAAAACACTGTAAGTGTGTATGCTTGAGTATAGCAGACAAAACTGTCATTCATTTACACACTGACACAGAGCATGCAGACGTTTTGTGATTTAATATTCCCAGACACTAATCCGTAATGAGATGTAGTGTACATCCTTACGTTTGATTTCATTCATCCAAATTTGGTCAAATTCTGTTATATTCAGCGTTTTACATTTGAATTCCATTTTTACGACTTGATTCCACAGTTCTGTCCAGCTTATCCGCATCACAGAAATCTTAGGGGCCGAGATATCACTCGATTTACTACGATGACAAGTGAAAATGTTTTTCAGCCTTTCCTCTTGCAAAATGTTGTACAGGAAGCATGTAATAGCTCAGAGCATAAGACGCAGCCTGTGGAAGAAAGAGTTTGATTTCAAATAAATAAGCGTAGAAAAACATTTGCTCTCCGGGTGAGAGACTGATTGATATGGCCAATGTACAGCTTTTGTGGAGTTTAGCGCTCAGCCTTCATCTCTCGACCCTTTGCCGCACACTGCCTTTCTTTCCCTCATTGTTTTTCTCTCTCACACACACTCCTCGGCACAATATGACAACTCCCCAAAGTTGTTTGCCTCAGCTTTCCCATTTTTCTATCACATAATGGAGGCATGTGGCACAAGGAATCATGGGAATGTTAATGGATTCTTAACACGGAGTTAATACTTTATTTGGAATCGGCGTAGAAGGCAGCCCCGTCTCAAAATAAGTCTTCTCCACTCACTTACTATTTTATGATCTCAGGATTATCTGCTGAAATAAACCAGCCTCTTATGAGAATAATTATTGAGGTTGAATGGGGACAGTTTATGTTGTGATTTGTTGGGGGGGAAATCCTCTAATAACAAAGCTAGATTAAAATGTATTTGTGCAACACTTGTAGAAAACAAATAGACAATTGAAAGGGTCATGTCTCAGATGGACATGCATGCCTACTAACAGTATCCAAACGTTGCTGCTATTCTACATTCATTGCAGAATTGTCTTTCATTTCCAAGGAAAAGATCTTTAAGACCTCCGCAGCAGCATGATAAGACATGGTAAGTTTGGTTATTGTCAAACTGAGTGTCAATTCGGTTCGTTTCCTATCAAGGACAAAAGCGCCGGATATTGAATCCTTGAGCGAGTGTGTGCACACACATACGCAGGTGTTTATTGGAGTTGCACCTCAACAAAGTATTCTGTGAAATGAGCCCGTTTCCTTGAGACAGGTTAAAGTCGATAAGCACTGTAAGATAGATGAGTACTGATTTAAGGTCAAAGCTGAGGAAAGAACTTGAATGCATTCTACCACAATCATTTTGATCTTAGCTCTGTGAAACAAGGCTAATGTGTTGTAAAGCTTCACCATTAGCTTTGAGATATGTGTGTGAAAATTGAGTGTGTTAGTTTTTGAGTCTTTCTGTTTAGTTTGAGGGGTTTTTAAGTATTTAAAGTGATTCTACAAAAACACAAATAATTACAGCAAAACTCAAAAGACGATCCATCATGTCGTGATTCCTAAATAGCATTATTTGTTGTCAAAATATATTGCATTTTTAATATTGGCCATTAGGGGTGGGCAATATGACCAAAATCTTTAATCACATTATGAGTAATTGTATTTCACAGTAACGATATGTATCACAATATAGTCAGGGATTGAAATAAACTTTTTCACTCACCAGCCAATTTGGCTGCTAAATTTTTATAGCCCAAAAAAAAATAAAAAAAATAAACCAACAGCTTTAGGCTGTCTACACTGGACGTTACAAAGCAACCATTGTAAATAATCTTGTGTCAGTACTAAAAATGAACATACTTTCCAGAATGCCAACAACTCACTAATTTTTTTTTTTGTTTTATTGGTCTTATGAAGTATTCTAATTTTTTGAGATAGTGAATTGTTGGGTTTTTATTAAATGTGAGCCGCAATCATCACAATTAAAAGAACCAAAGACTTAAACTATTTCAGTCTGTGTGCATTGAATTTATTTAATACATGAGTTTCACAATTTTAGTTGAATTACTGAAATAAATGAACTTTTCTTTCTCAGCTGTTTGTTTTCACTTAAGACCTTAATTGCTGTGTTAATGAGCATACTTGCAAAGATGGGCATTTTGACACATACAAGTGTGTGTATTTAACCCTTCAAGGCCAATACATCTGTAAAATAACTTAACTTTAATGTAGTAGTTGCATTTAATTTACTTTTTATTTAATTTACTTACATTTCTTTTTTGTTTTAGTTTCAAGTGTTTTTGATGCTAGAAACCTTAACTTAAAGTATACATAGATAACAACAACAACAACAATAATAATAATACAATTATTATTATTATTATATAAAAAGTGAAAGTGTAGGATTGGTCTGTTTTAAAAACACCAAATGTAGAAACTCTACTTGAGTGTGCTTGTATATATGAGCTCAGTGTTCAGGAATGGTGCCTTGACAGGCTTTTGTTGAATTTTGCACCCTGGTCCAATGTATCCCATTTTTTATTTAGGGAAACAGCTTAGAAAAGGCTTTGAGGAATAAGATGCAGGACTTTGATGAGAGTGAGATTATATGTTGTTGTACTTGTGTGCTGGTATATTGTGCAGTTTTTTTCTGGATCTTCCTTCGCCTCGTTTCACTACAGTATTTCTGTCCTGAGGTAAATTATGCAGGCATTTTGATTTATGGCCCTCTAATTCAAACAATAGTTCAGCATATTCAGCTGAGGTGCCGCTTAAATCATGTTGCAGAAAGCGGCAGCTTAACGCCAGACGATGTGGTTGGGCTGTTGAAGTGCTGAATTTAAATTTAAAATGTGATTTAAAATGCAACCATTTGGTGTAGACTGGCAACGAGTCAAGGTCGTGACTCCCGTGACGGATGAGGAGAAACTGGCCCATCAGGGTGTGGACTGGACTGGACACCAGGGATTTGTGACTCAGTGATTGAGCAACGCCCTGTGGATTTAACATTCCAATGTAAGCAGTTATGCTGCCGCCCACATGGTAGGACCACATGGATGATGCGTGGCCACTAATGCAAAGTCTTTTTATCCAAAATAATTGATTTGATTCTACCAAATTCTGGAGATGTTGGGAATTTGAATAAAATGAAAACTGAAATAATTTCAAATCATATGAGCCAACATTTTATTCACAACAGAACATAGATAACATAACAAATGTTTAAACTGAGAAACTTTACAATGTATGCACAAAATGAGCTCATTTCAAATTTGATGCCTGCTACAGGTCTCAAAATAGTTGGGACGGGGGCATGTTTACCACGGTGTAGCATCTCCTCTTCTTTTCAAAACAGTTTGAAGACGTCTGGGCATCGAGGTTATGAGTTTCTGGTGTTTTGGTGTTTGAATTTGGTCCCATTCTTGCCTGATATAGGTTTCCAGCTGCTGAATAGTTGGTGGTCGTCTTTGACGTATTTTTTATTTAATGTTGTGCCAAATGTTCTCTATAGGTGAAAGATCTGGACTGCAGGCAGACCAATTAAGCACCTGGACTCTTCTACTACGAAGCCATGCTGTTGTAATAGCTGCTGTATGTGGTTTTGCATTGTCCTGCTGAAACACACAAGGCCTTCCCTGAAATATGTGTTGTCTTGGGTGGAGCATATGTTGCTCTAAACTTTTATATACCTTTCAGCATTCATCGTGCCTTCCAAAACATGCAACCTGCCCATACCGTATGCACTTATGCATCCCCATACCATCAGAGATGATGGCTTTTGAACTGAACGCTGATGACATGCTGGGATGTCTCCCTCCTCTTTAGCCGGGAAGGACATGGCGTCCCTATTTCCAGGATGAATGTAAAATTTGGACTCGTCTGACTATAAAACACTTTTCCACTTTAAAATAGTCAATTTTAAATGAGCCCTGGCCCACAGGACATGACGGCACTTCTGGACGGCATGTTCACATATGTCTTCCTTTTGCATGATAGAGCTTTAGTTGGTATCCTCAGATGGCACGGCGGATTGTGTTTACTGGCAGTGGTTTCTGGAAGTATTCCTGGGCCCATTTAGTAATGTCAATGACAGAATAATGCAGATGAGTGATGCAGTGTCATCTGAGGGCCCGAAGACCACAGGCATGCAACAAAGGTCTCCGGCCTTATCCCTTACGCACAGAGATTTCTCCAGTTTCTATAAATCTTTTCACTGGGCTCTAGAGTGCGACCAATTTGGTCGCACGTGCAACCTAATTTCTCAATGGTGTGACTAACAAAAATCTGAGGTCGCACTGGTGCGTCCAGACGTAAAAAAAAAAAAAAAAAGTCTTTGCGACTCAGAAAGTCTCCCTGTGGTTCAACAACAGACACATATTAGGCCCATATCGTGGTCTTAATCAATCAGAGATAGTGAAGGGGCGGACCCCCCCCTCCTCTTATTGCCCGTGGTCCAGATATTCCTGTACGTGTGTGTAAGTCTGATGCGTGTGCTGCTGCAGTCAGACAGAGAGAGAGGTGAGTAGTAGAGATGTGCGCAGTGTTGCCAACTTAGCGAGATTTAGCGCTTTTTTAGACCCCCATAGCGACTTTTTTTTTCCAAAAAAGCGACTAGTGACAAATCTAGCGATTTCTTGGACAAACTTTAGCAAGTCTCTCAGAGTGTCTGTGTGATCGCCGCAACGGCACGAGATCAGCGTGCATGCAGCTCTTTCTCTGCATCTGCTCTGTTCAGTGAGCATCTGAGAGGAGCAGCCCGTTCAGTTAAAAGAGATATTATTGCTTCTCTGAGTTTACATGCAAATATAGCCGAAATCACAGCACAGGAATTGTTTTTGTCTTGTCTTATGTTGTGTATTATTTGATTTCATCAGACAACGGCTCAATAAAATTATAAATTAGGATTTTTGTGCAGACTAGCTTCTTGGAAGGGAGAGCTGGTTATGTGTTCTTAAAGGGATGTGTTTCAGTCACTATTTCATATTTGTCCCGTTGACTGACAAGAAAAACAGTAAAACATATAACGTAAAACCGTTTTATTGAGAATTTGGCTGCATTAAAAGACAGTATGAGAACAGAGAGACAATTAGACAGAACAGGTATTTTTTAGACACTTCATTCAGACACAGTGGAAGATCTGATAAGAATCAGTGTGTAGAGGGGCCGAGTCTGGAAGATTTTGATGCTAGAGAGTTTGGCCAGCTGGTTCAGCCATGGCCAAAGATACAGGAGTTGGCTATCTGAGGTACATGTGACTACAATAGAGGATAGTCCATAAGACATTGAGCCATGAGATGTTCAGTTTGATGCCCTTAAAACACTTAATTTAGATTTTCTTTTTATTTAATTTATCTTGAGATGTTTTAAGTTTAAATCTCAGCTTAGTGAAGCACTTTAAGCACCAACACTTTTTCAGTAAGTTACCTTTCTTGTAGAATTGTGCTTCAAATAAAGAACTATGTTGACCAGATTGTTAGTTAATCGTTTACTTGTCAATATTGCCTATATGAAAATGTGGGTGCACCTAACTTTTGTGCTGGTGCACCTAAGAAAAAAAAGTTTTTTTTTTAGACGCACCAGTGCAACCAGTGCAAAAATTTAGTCTAGAGCCCTGTTTCATGATGTTATGCACTGTAGATGATGAGATTTGCAAAGCCTTTTCAATTTGACATTGAGGAACGTTGTTTTTAAAGTATTCCGCACTCTTTCACAGATTGGAGAGCCTCTGCCTTTCTAAGACATCCCCTTTATAGCTAATCATGTTACAGACCTGATGTCAATTAACTTAATTAGTTGCTAGATGTTCTCCCAGCTGAATCTTTTCAAAATGTCTTGGTTTTTCAGCCCTTTGTTGCCCCGTGCCAACTTTTTTGAGACCTGTAGCAGGCATCACATTTAAAATGAGCTAATTTAGTGGATAAAAGTGTCAAATTTATCCATTTAAACATTTGTTATGTTTTCTATGTTCTATTGTGAATAAAATATTGGCACAATATCACACAGCACAATGCCACAAATGTCGAAAGTTTTGATGAAGTGTGCAATTGGCATGCAAACTGCAGGAATGTCCACCAGAGCTGTTGCCCGTGAA
Organism: Ptychobarbus kaznakovi; assembly: GCA_027422405.1. Lineage (NCBI taxonomy): Eukaryota > Metazoa > Chordata > Actinopteri > Cypriniformes > Cyprinidae > Ptychobarbus > Ptychobarbus kaznakovi. The sequence continues at coordinate 7,183,429 of CM049799.1, forward strand.
TTGAATGTTCATTTCTCTACCATAAGCCGTCTCCAAAGGCATTTCAGAGAATTTGGCAGTACATCCAACCGGCCTCACAACCGCAGACCACGTGTAACCACACCAGCCCAGGACCTCCACATACAGCATCTTCACCTCCAAGATCGTCTGAGACTAGCCACCAGGACAGCAGCTGCAACAATCGGTTTGCATAACCAAATAATTTCTGCACAAACTGTCAGAAACCGTCTCAGGGAAGCTTATCTGCATGCTCGTCGTCCTCATCAGGGTCTCAACCTAACTGCAGTTCATCGTCGTAACCGACTTGAGTGGGCAAATGCTCACATTCGATGGCATCTGGCACTTTGGAGAGGTGTTCTCTTCATGGATGAATGTTTTTACTGTACTGGGTAGATGGCAAACAGTATGTATGGCGCCATGTGGGTGAGCGGTTTGCTTATGTCAACGTTGTGGGGTGGGGTTATGGTATGGGCAGGCATATGTTATGGACGACGAACACAGGTACATTTTATTGATGGCATTTTGAATGCACAGAGATACCGTGACGAGATCCTGAGGCCCATTGTTGTGCCATTCATCCACGACCATCACCTCAGCATGATAATGCATGACCCCATGTTGCAAGGATCTGTACACAATTCCTGGAAGCTGAAAACATCCCAGTTCTTGCATGGCCAGCATACTCACTGGACATGTCACCCATTGAGCATGTTTGTGATGCTCTGGATCGGCATATACGACAGCGTGCCAATATCCAGCAACTTTGACAGCCATTGAAGAGGAGTGGACCAACATTCCACAGGCCACAATCAACAACCTGATCAACTCTATGCGAAGGAGATGTGTTGCACTGCGTGAGGCAAATGGTGGTCACACCAGAAACTGACTGCCCCCCCCCCACCATACAGTAAAACTGCACATTTTAGAGTGGCCTTTTATTGTGGCCATCCTAAGGCACACCTGTGCAATAATCATGGTCTTCTAATCAGCATCTTGATATGCCATTTCAAGATTAATTATATATATATATATATATATATATATATATATATATATATATTTGTGGGCTCTTTAACAGTTTCAAATCTTGAGTAAAAATGCCCTTGAGCCCAAGTGTTTTCATTCAGTGTTTTTCCTTTTTGGGGTTAGTAATTCATCACACTAACTCTGGCTGGCAAAGGAGTCTGAGTACTGTTAGAAAAAATAAATAAATAAATACAAAGTTCTCTTAATGAAACTTAAATCTCTTTTTGCAATAAATACACCAACATCGCACTCAGAAATGTTCCTCGCTCTCATAGTTCTGTCTTTTTATTGAAATATGTGTCCAAGAGCAAGACTAAATTAATTTACACAAATGGCCCTGAGCTCAGCTTTGCTCTTTTATTTCTTTTTCTCTCTGTCATGTACTCTATCTGCTTTCATCTATATTCTGTTTATTGTTCATTCTTAATCATAAAGGTTTCAGGTAGATTAAAAAACATTTGCCTTAAAAGTTTTATGCCATTGTGCTATCATTAAACTTTATTTTGATTTTGATTAACGTCAAAATCTAGAATACTGACACAAGTTCTTCTACTAGGAACATCAGAAAAATCATTTAAAATAATAACTTTTTTATGCCCGGATTGTAGACCTCTGTTTGATATCTTTGCCTCGTTAAATCGATTATGCAACTTAAATGAGTTGTGTTCAATGAGCTAAAAAAGTGCAATTAAATGTATCCTTTAAAGGTGAAGTGGATCAACAGATAGAAAAGAACAACCATCGTTTTGTTGTTTTTTTAAGTTAATTGTGTGTGTAGGAGGTGTTGGCTTTTTGTGCATATTGCTAGTGCAAGTCATTCTGAAGCATATTGGTTTTAATGAGTAGTTCTGCAGAATGTGGTTGAGTTCACTGGCCATTTTCTAAAGGAGGAATACTTTTCTAAAGAAGATTGAAACATCTAGCGATTTATGGTTCTTGAGCAAGTGTCATTCCTTCCTTGCAGTTCAAGGTTTGTTAAATATTACTGCACAGAGGAGATAAAAAGATTCTCTCTATCTCTCTCTCTCCTGATAGACCTAGATTATGAGATGAAGTGAAGGGACGGGACGGGGTATCTTTTACATCCTTTCAAATCTCCTTGTGTGTTTGTGGAGAAGGAAGTGGGATTCTCCAGTCGATTTGGAGAATGTGTTTCTGAGGAATTGATGATGTCTGTGGAAAAGGGCTTGTGTCGGTCTGTACAGAGAACAGCATTTCCTTTTATCACAATACCAAGCCCTGTTAGCGTCTAGAGGCCAGACGCCCCGCTGTTACACTCTCCCCAATCTATATTTTACACCTACATTCACACATAACCTTTTTGTATCCTAATGTGGACTTTTCATTCACACTTTATGTAAGGTATTTTAATTAAGTTAACAAACCCTAACTCTAAATGTATTTTTAATTAACACATTACTCAATCTGTGAGAGTTTTTAACTTGGGAGTGTGATCTCAAAAAAGTTTTTTTTGTGAATCTTTTGAGGATTTGTGTGAGGATAGTAAAATATATCTAAAGGCCACTTCTATCATATGCATGCACAAAAAGAGAAAAGCATAAGCATTTTTAAAAAGCATTTATAAGCACAAAGTTTGGAAGATTTTTTTGGTTTTTGAAATACACATTTTAATCTCTTAAAGGAATAGTTCACCAAAAAAATGTTGTCATCATTTACTCTCCCGCATGTCATTCTAAACCTGTATAAGTTTGTTTCTTATGTTGAATACAAAAGAAGATATTTTGAAGAATTAAGAACCAAACAGTTGATGGAAGAACCAAACCAAAGTAGGGAAATAAATACTATGGAAGACATTGGGGACCATCAACTGTTTGATTACCAGCATTCTTAAAAATATCTTATTTTATGTTCAACATAATAAATAAACTCTTACAGGTTTGAAACGACGGGGGTGAGTAAATGATGACAACATTTAAATACAGTAATATTGTGAAATATTTTTACAATGTAAAATAACTGCTTTCTATTTTAATTTATTTTTAAAATGAAATGTATTTATGTGATGACAAAGCTGAATTTTCAGCATTCTTTGCCATAGTCTTCAATGATCCTTCAACGGTGCTCAATAAATATTTATTTTTATTATCAATATTGAAAACAGGTTCTGTTGCTTAATATTTTTTTGTTTGTGAAAACCATTATACACTTCCATTCAAAACTTTAGATTGAGTAAGATAAAAAAATAGCCATTGTACAGTTATTATTGTTATTATTATTATTATATATACATTGATCTATTTATTCCTGAAACCAGAACTGTTATTTTTCCTGGAGTTTTCAAGCTGCATCTACCACATCCATCCATCCATGCATTAACCACTTAGCAATGCCCACATCACTCACCCCTTCAGCTGGTTCCTAGCAAGGCCTACATCTCTTTAAATTTGTAGTTTTTCTTCAAAAAGCTTATGTATTCCAATTAAATGAGGCTTATATAACCTTATGCTTACAGGCGAGGATTTTTTAACATTCAAAGTTTTGACAAACTGTCCTTTCAAGTTATAAAGTGCAACTAAAGTAAAACGAAAGGGAAAAAAAGCACAAGCCAAACCACATATCCGGCTGGGCTGTCACTCAGTATTCTTTGTATGTTGTCATCTGCTGTAAGTGCTGCCTGACAGGCTTCCTCAAGTGCTTTCTCAGAGATGCATATTTCCTGCTTGATTCCATTATTCCAGCAAAACTCAAATATAGCCAGTACTCACTCTCTAACTCGCAGTGTATCAAGTGTACAAAGGCAGATGAAAACATGCGCTGCAATTTTGATTCGCTCGGCATTGAATTATAGAGAAATCATAGAGTGTCCTGAGAAAAATTTTAATCTGAAAGCTTTCCAGCTGGTGGTGGTGAAAGTGCATTTTGATTATGTCAGATAGGAAGGCGTTTAGAAGCAGCTGTGACACAGTTGTGAGTCTGAGTTGTGTGCAGCGCTGTTGCGAGTGCTATTGTGAGGTTGACAGCGGAACAGAGATCCCAGCTTCTTTTCGGATCATGTAGACATCAACAAGGATGTCTCTGTATGAGGAAAAGGGTGTGCGTACATGCTGTAGGTCCTGCTGACTCCATCTAATATGTACCATATAGTTTTCCCTCAACACACTCATGGCCACACATCCTGGCATTGCTCCAAGCACAAAGGATCTGTTGAAGTCTCTGTTTGATACAGTCTTCATCGCCTTAGGTTTGTTGTATTTCACCTGTCTGGCTTTAGACAATCCAGATTGTATCGTGTTCTGACTGCACACTGGTTGTTGTGCAAATCCTTCACTAAATCCAGCATGTTACATTACATTTTCTTGTGTTTTCCTAACAGAATATTCTGTGTCGCATCAAACACAAATATTTTATTCCATTTAGAATCTTGATGCGTATTACAAATGATCACTATTTCCCAAGGTACAAGATACTCATAAATTCTCATAATTATGCAATTTAAGTTTTTGAGTTTGGAAGAAATATAATGTCAATTATCATATTGTGAATTAACCAAAGAGTACTTATTTTTATTTATTTTATTTCATTACATTTTTGTATTATTTAAAAAATACAATAAATACAACAAAACAATACTATAAAATACAATACAATATTTTATTTAATACAATTTTATTTTATTTTCTGTGAGTGCCATATAATGTGACATTAAAGGGGTCATCAGATGCCCTTTTTACACAAGTTTATATGATTATTTAGGGTCTTAAATAAAAGTCTATAACCTACTTTGGTTCAAATTTCTTAATAATAGTGTAAAAACTACTTTTTAAACTGTCAAAATCAGCTCTGTTTTTAGCAAGCTACTATAGTCCATGTTGCTTTAAATGCTAATGAACTCTGCTGACCCTGCCCCTCTCTTCTGTTGGGTGACGAGCAGTACTGTTTACTTCGGCCACGAAACTGGCTAACTAACATATGATTAGGAAAGGCGATTTGCAAAGATTCATAAAAAACCCTTATACTCACTTCTTCCGTATGTGAGGCTGCATCACGAATGATTCACGCAAACATAGACGCATTTAGGCAGATTGGGGATCGGTGCATTCACTTCAAAGCAAAAGTATGTTAACGTTAATCCTCTGCGTCTTCAGCGGCTCAGATGTCAGGAGTAACTGACGACTGCTATATTCATTATTACATCCAACAACAAAGCACTTCAATCGCTTAATCTGAGACATCTTGTCTTCCCCTGCACCGGAGTCGACACAATGGCGGACAGCTATCAGCTCACTCAGGGCGGGTCTAAGGTAAGATGGCCTTGTCTATCAACTATCGTGAGAGCGGCTTTGCGCAGAACTATGTCATTCTGACAAGAATCTCAGAAAAGCCTGATTTGAGAAATGGAATTTTAAAACAGGGATAAAAAAAAAAACACCGGGTGGATTTTTATAATTATAGGATGGATATGTACACACACTTCCAACACACATTAATGTTCAAACAACTTGAAAAGTGAATTTTACATCCGATTACCACTTTAAAACTGCAATGAACAGTAACATTGGCACTACACTGCTATTCACTAGAAAATGTTGTTATTTACTGGAAAAAGCTACATTATTTTGAAAACCTCTGACATTCTGTCAATATATTAATATATGTAGTTAAGTTAGTATTGTTGCTGAAAGTCCATGTCTCTCCTACGCAAACAAATTATTATTCATGTGAGCTAATTAGTTTATCTATGGAATCTCAAAAAGTATTTTAACCATGAAAATAATTTGCGCTTTATCTTCTGCTAAGCTACCAATAGAAACAAGTAGCTGATAGTGCTTTGAGACTGAAAGAAAGGCCTTGCAGTTTAAAAGCAACTTTGAAAAATGATTGACAGGCAATGAGATTCCATCTATACAATTTCCAGCTGGTACATTTTTTTATTTGCATTGAAATGATGTTAGCCGTCCTCCAAATAACCTGATGTAAATTACAGAGAGACGGTAAAAGCAAAGAACTTTTGAATACATTTTGAATACAGTAGTTGCTTTTGAAGTTTATATGCTATTCTGAAATTAGATCGGAGCAATCCAAGAACAAACTCTGCAAAAGTTTGGTTTATGGAGTTGGATTTTCATTAGTGGAGTTTGGTGAATATTAGGTGATTGTTTTTACAAAACCGTGAATCTTTAAAGCAGAATTCATCCTTGTAAAGCAACACATATTGAACATTATTTGTGAAGAATCTGGACGGCTTCCCAGGGGAAATAAAATAAGGCAAGCAGGTGGCTTAAAAAGATGAGACGTAACCCAAAAGCAGTATCATTATTCGGAGCCTACATTTTGAAGATGCTTAATGGTTGTAGATCTTGTTTATTCATTTATGCATCAAATTATGCATTTGACTTAATACTGAAATCTGTGCCTTTAATTAGCAGACGTTGGTACAGTATCTTGGCAAATCCAAATGCTGTTTGAGATGTAGAAATCCCCTCAGAAACTCTAGAAGAGACATGTGGGATTATTGGAGTCTGTTTCTTGGGAGAAAAATCTCAGAAGCGGAAAGCAAACAGTCTTCATTCACTCTCCTTTTTATCTCATTGGTGTTGGGAAATATTTGAGACCTGCACTAGCTCAAACATTGGTATAATATATTAGTAATCTGCAGTAAATCTTGGTATCACTTACTAGGGTAGGGGTGGGCGCTATACCGGTATTAACGTGACTATCGGTATTATGTTGTGCCATGATATGGATTTTGCTATACCGTGGATACCATAAAATATTAATGAATTTCATTGGCTGCACAGATCAAAATTTTTTGGCGGTCGTTACCGTGTCATCAGAGAGAGAGAGATGCCCCGCTTGAACATGTTTTTTGCTTCAAACACACGATCGGCTTTTAAATTTATTTTAGCTGATCTCTGTTCCGGAACTGCACACATACTGCATTATAATAGTTTCCCAAAATGGAATTTGTGTGGAAATATTACTAAGTCTATAATAAGTCTGTAAACGTCCATTAACACAGGCCAGAGACGCTGAAGACGGACACAAAGAGAGAAAATACTGTAGCAGGCAGTGCAAGATCTCTGTTCACAATGCTCGAAATATAGGAAGAAATATATAAATATTGAATTGGGGACAGGGGGTTAATATAGGATGACAACCTGGCCTGGCAATAGATCTGTTGCAGGACAGTATGTGTGATTTTGCAGGACAATGCGGTATACGTGTGAGAGAGATACATTTACTAGTACTGTTATGCTATTTAAATACTGATTTACATCCGTTGTCATATGTGCTTCTTTATGTTTCTGAGCGTGCACATGTAAGCGAGAGAAAGCGTGTCTGTTTTGTATGAGAGTGAAGAGAATCCACCTGCCAGGCTCTGCTCGCGCATTTTGATGCGCCCTCGCATTACAATAATGTGCTGTGGACATTTCATTTGTCATTAAAATGGCATATAAACAGCCTCTAATTAACTAATAAAAGAAGAAGAATGTCGTGTCAAAAAAGAAAGTCTTGTCTGAAATCTGCATCGATTTTTTAATTGGTTAAAATTAATGGAGAATATTGTGTTTTTCCGTACGCACTCGACCGTTTCCGTCGGTGGTGCTATCACTTGATGAGGTCCGCACATCCTTCGCGCAGAAACTACGCCGCAAAAAGAATAAATAAAACGTTTTCTAAAAGAATGTATGTACATTTTCTTAATATGACAATGAAAAACCAACAGACTGATGAAAATGTGGGACATTTACTCAATATGCTACGTGCGGGAAAAGGGTGAAAATGCTGTTTTACAGCTGTACCAAGTAAATGATAAGAGCACGTTTACAGGCACATCAGTAAGCTGATAACTCACAAATATCAGCTTATTAAAATACACATGCACATTTTTTACATGCTGCGCCAAATAATAATTTTGCGGAGAGTATTCCAGAGGTGATGTTAAATTAGGTGTGGAACAAAACAATATATTATCTACATGTTATAAATGCTATTGTGACTAACCACTTCTACTTCTGCTGCACGAGATGAGAACACATTTTTATCATTTTCTGGTTACAAATGTCTGCTTTTGTGATATTTATTTATTTCTTTACTGCATAAGCTGTTTTCCTGTCACACATGACCTTATTATGTTTACATGCTGCGCCAAATCGTAGTAAGGGCAAAACAACTACCTGTTATGACCGTTACATAAGCGCATTTACATGACGGGTTACCGCGTTTACATGACCACATGCGTTTTCGGAGCTAATTATGATAAGGTGCATGTAAATGCACTCATTGAGGCTATTCGATAAGCGCCATCTGCTATCAGAGAGTGAATTTGCATGTTATTTCAGTCCATTTAGTGTTTTTCTTTTGTGCAGTTGTCTTAATTTCACACATCTAAAGCCAGACCATTCTCTTTTTTCCTTAGATCTTGAAATCATGTTTTTTTATTATATTTTGCCTAATTGAAGGCCTACTAAAATGTGATTCAAATGTATTTTTCCTCACATCGTGATATAATATCGATATCGTCTGGACAGTGGAAAATACTGTGATATAAATTTTAGCTCATATCGCCCACCCCTACCAGTGGGTAATAATTAGCATCATTTACACATTTTACTCCAAGCAGTGCTTTTCTGGTTTTCACAGATCCAGTTTTAACTACACCCTCTCAGCTTCTCCACCCACCAGACATATTCAAAGCTTATGGAGACAGTCAATTGCTGTCTGTGACTTATTTTAGATGTTTGAAGAAAGAAAACAACAATCAGATTATAAAACAATACCTTGCTGCTGCAGAATAAAGTTGTCATCCAGAATTGTAAATGTAGCATTTCAGCTTCTCTCCGAAGGGAAGTTCTTGAACATCAGTCTTTAAAGCTTTTGACTATGTTTCTCCAATTCCCAGTTGCTTTTGAATATTAATCCAAACAGTCTTCCAGGTTTTTCCAAGTCATACTCAGTTCCTTTACATACCACTGTACAGTACTTTAGCCTAGATTAAACCAACTAAACAGAGGAGTGGACACCTGGTTTATTTGTTTTAGTGTAGAATCATATGGTCTATTGACCTTAACCTCTCCGAACTTTTCTTACACTCTCTTCAAATAAGATTTTCATATCCCCACATGCTTTATATCCAGAGACGAGTGGGTGCTTGTTTATCCATTTCGTTCTCCTCTGTTTGACAATCTTTTTGATGAAATGTAAATTCATTCACTTCAGACATGCTGAGCTTATTCCATGGAGTATTAGATTCCATCAGCGCTAACAATCTCACTCACTGTCTGTCTTTAATGCGGAAAACGAGCAGCGTAGCATTTAAATGCTCTCGTCAATTGAGAATTGTGTATCTTATTAATCTCATTTTAAATCTTTGAATTAAATTTGTTTATTTGAACTATTTTGATCTGTTCTGCCAGCCTCTGCGCTGGCTTTAATGGTCTGTTTATTGACATGGTCGACATTTGTCCCTCAGTACAGCTGTTTGATTGGAGTCTGGAGACGCTTTTGTGTGGCCTTGATAGCACTGATTTGAAGCCAGATAGACGAGCGGTCTTAAAGCGACGGTACCTTGTAACCATGGCATTTCTGTCGGTCTCTCACACATCTTTAAATTTTAATCTCTTTATCTTTATAGCTCTCTTTTTATACTTAATTTATCTTCCTCTCTCATAAACGTTCCCATTTCTTCCCTTGTCATTTATTCTGTGTAGCTTTTTGTTGTCTAATCGTTGTCTCTTCCTTTCCTAATGCTTTAAACAGCTGATTTATGATGTCTTTCTTGACAATATCTCTGCGGAATTGACTGGCAGGGTCTTATGGTAGCTTTCTCATGGTGATAGCGGAGGTTTACTAAACAATTTGTTGCAATCCTTCGTCCCTTTTCACAGAGATTAGCTTCCTACTGCTAACCTGAAAGCTGCATGTGCATTGATCTTGCAGCTGATCCTCCTCTTCAGCTGTGTTGTTGTCACATAGTTCACTTGGGAAAGGATGGATATAGTAGGTGGTGGTGGTGGTTGTGTTCGTTTGATGTCAGGCTTGGCGACAATATTTTATATTCCAGTGGTATTCAGAATGTTTAGTCTTTGCATTAACCAATCAAAAGTCGCACTGTTTCTGAAGAATATGGCTTGATATAATAGTTAAGTAAGAAATAATGTCATAATGTGCTGCTTTGCCTGGAATACACTGTAAGCAAATAGGTCTATGGAGCTATTTCTATTTCTGAATAAATCTGTATTTATTTTCAGCTCACATCCATTGATATAAATTAAATTTGCATGGGCTGTTTTAGAGCATCAGAATTTTTATATGATGCTAGTATTGATATGCTAACTGTGTATGATATAAATTTGACCATAAAGTAGAAACCTCAAAACATCAAAAACTGGCTTTGAAGTAATGTAAATGTTTAGCAGATGCAGTTCTAATTCTGTTAAGCCATTAGACCACGTGTATGATGTTTGTAAAAATCATATTTCAGTTGGACCGGGAAAAAAAATGAAGTGGTTACTGAAGGGAGTGTCAAAAATGAAAATTAGGCATTTGCTACCTTCATTTAATTTGAAAATATGTTAAAATAGAAAGATTTATTTAAAAAATGTGACAATAGTTCACAATATTAGTATTTTTACTGTATTTGTATTATTATTATTTGAAAGTATAGCCTTGGTAAGTATAAGAGACTTACTAACCCCAAACTTTTGATTAGTATTGTATCTGCAACACTATATTAAATGTGTCAATCAGAGATCTGTAGTCATACGTGTAGTCTGTTTTGTTCATTATAAAATATAAATAAATCCTTTTCATTTATTCAAATGTATATCAAATTGTAACGCTATTCAATTTTACTAAATATCATTTTAATACAAAAACAGAAATTGCTGCAAAGTTATGTAATATAAAGAATTTTGGAATTTCCAGCAAAAGAAAAAAAGAAAAGAAAAATGTTATAACACTCATAAGTCATATTGTTAAAGATTTTGGCCATACCGCCCACCCCAGGTGTAATGGTTGTCTGGACCATATTCATGTAATGAGTTTGCTTGACAGTTGCTCGACAGTCTTTCCTTGTAGTGAAAGAACATGTGGGTTAAAGAGAAGGAAAGAGGCAAATAAAACAACCTGAGGCTTCATTAGTGAGCATTTGGTGATATTTTTACCAGGCGTCTTCATGGATATATTTGTTTCGTATTCCATGCAGGATAGCTTTAATCTTCATGCAGGATGCTAGCGCTCAGGCTACAAAGTCAAAGATGAAGAGAGCTGATCATGTGTCAGATGGAACATCAAGATCTCACTTTGCTTTGTAGAGATCTCAGATCAAAAGACAAGCGTCCTTTAAATGCCAGCATGAGAGAAGACGGCATATCTGGATGGGCAGCTGGTTAGAAAGGTCTAGTGTTCTAACTCTACTACAGCTCTTCTCCAGAAGCTAGTGAACTGTCTGCTGCCTAAATAGACAGATGTCTTATAAGGCTACCTTTATAGGTAGCTGCCTTCTTTTCCTTCTAATTGAAGTGAGACACTAGTTTTTACATGGATCCATTGCATTTACATGCAAATCTTAAACATATTATGTTTAATAAGCCGACAGTGAATTTAGTCATGTGTATGGAAGCATATGTGTAGCAAAATTCAATTTGCAATGTAATATGCAACTAATTAAATAGTAAATATATTTAAATATTAAAATTAGTGTAGAAAATGGCAAATATAAATTATATAATTAATTTCATTTTCATTTGCACTAAATGTTGCACAAATGTATTGGAAAATATATATTTAAATACAGAAATAAATTGCCATTTTACATATTGCATTGGCATTTTGCATATTACAATGCAAATAGAATTTTTCTACAGCATCCGTAGTATGTAGTCATGTGTGCCTCAAAGTGCCTTTAAGTGCTTTTAAAATGTGTGTTTAATAATGCTAGAAGTTATAAATGGTTTAATGACACATTCTGTTTGCTGCCAATTACCATTATTTTGTTTTGCATGTAAATGTGTGAATCTCTGACTAATTAATGGATGTATTTTGTCAACTAAGGCTCATGAAATACATGCCTGCGATGACATCTAGCAAAAATGCTAAATGTTTGTGGCAGTGAAATGTCCAATGAGTGGCGGTATAAAACGTGTCAAATTTTCTCCAAAACAAATTACACATGTCTCGGCTAATATTTTATTACATTGATTCACGTCAATGTTCAGAAATGAAATGTTTGGTGAGCGGCACTAAAAGGTCAATGCTCTATTGTGTTTAAAAAATAAAGTATGTATCACTTACACTAAACCCTATCCTAAACTGATAGTAGTAAAGAAAGAAAATGTGACATAAAAAATGCATTTAGTACTGAAACAAACATGCCAGTTTACTTTGTTTTTACACTGCTTTGAGCTCATTTGTCAAACTGTTTCATGGGACTTGTACCCAAGAGCTCTGCATTGTGACTACAGTGCTGTACCAGGTGAACAAAGTTTACTTTGTTGGAAAAACCATACATATGGGACTAGATATGTAATGCAAATGTTAAAATGTCTTAGTTTACTGATGGAAAAAACCATACATATGGGACTAGATATGTAATGCAAATGTTAAAATGTCTTAGTTTACTGATGGAAAAGGAGTTTTGAGGTGATTTGAGGTGAGGTGCGTGTAATTTAGGCCCAGTCTATATTAATTGATAATCTGTATATCGTATATATAATTTTTGTGAACAGGAATACACGTTTTTTTTTGTTTAACTTCCTCTAGTGTTCCTTTCAGCTGGAAACTGCAATAATTTATAACTGTATGTTCGTTCTTAAAGTTTTGTAAAACTATAGGTAGAAGCAATGTGCCTTGGTTGTTTTTTGGTTCATATCAAGCATCGGTTCACATCAAGACCCTGATAATTGCAGTGGTTCAAATTATTTTTATTGCAGTTTCATTTGGTTATTTATTTATTTTTTATTTTTGGTGATGCTATATCATCATTCTTTTCTTTCCTTGCTGTATGTTAAGAAAGATATCTGATGGAAGTTGAACTGATGATATGCAACTGTGATTTTAAATTTAGATTTTGGTTTCTTTCCTGCTTTCTTGAATGCTGTTACTTGATTACAAATGGCAAGTGTTTTTTTTTGTTTATTTTTTTTTAGAATGTGACCAACAAATAGTCTTTTTTTGGACAAAAAATGCCTTTGTTTCCTGCTGTCCATATCTTTCTGTACAGTTGGTTCTCATTATCCGCTGGCACGTTTATAGCGAATAATTATTTTCATTGAAAGCCATTTCATTTTTAGAGTCTTGCTTAATTGCACTACAGCTGATCCCATTTTGGTTTGCACTAACTGGGCGATCACCATCTGTACAGTTTTTAGTGTTTCGGTTTTCACCCAAACCCTTGCCTCTGGAATCCCAATAAGAAAGGAGCCGATTCTCCATGCATTCTCAGAGTTATCAAGGACAGAGAAGGGATTTTCTCAATCTCTCTCCTTCCTGCCTGTAATCCTGCCCTTTAGATGTATTTGAGCCACCGCGATGGGGACGTTGAGGACTTTGACTTCCTCTTCCCACAGTATTGCCTTCACTTTTTGCAGCCATGCACTTAGCTGTAGGATTAAGATTGTGTGCTCCTTCTTTCAGGGAGCCGGTCTGAGGTTTTTGGTAGGTGCTCACCTGACACCCAGGGCTCAACAGTAAGGAGTACTCAGTGTCAGAGTATATCACGCATATGGACTGTTATTTCCGTAAGGCATAGAATATTAAATTTAGTTGTAAATGTGATAGTCCAAAAGAGTTAAACATATAGACAAATCACCTCAGCCAAAAGCAAAATTGTTTAAATTCATAGTTGTATTTGTGAACCCAGCTTGACATATCTTCAAGCTGTAAACTCATCTGAGGTCAGTGCTTGACTGTAGCAGCTCAGTATAGATTATTATGGACTGCAAACAGGATTAAATAAATAGTTCACCCACAAATGAAAATTCTGTCACGATGTTCCAAAACAGTATGACGATATTTGAAAGAGAAACAGCTCCACCTTAACCATTGTTTTTTTTTTCTCCTTATTATGGAAGTCAGTAGGTACCATCAAATGTTTGGTTACCCATATTCCTCAAAATATAATATTTTGTTTGACATAAGCAAGTCTTTACAGAAAGAACAGGCAAGATCCAACACATTCAGTCACATGGTTCTTTGTCCATCCCTTTTGTCTTGTATCCTGAATTACTTACTGTAAGAAGTGCTATTATGTATACATTGTTAACCCTGGATGCACACGAGAAGTTTTACTGCCCTTTTCATTTAGCCTAATTAGCAGAACATGGATGACACTGAACTTTAGGTTGAAATATTGAAGCTTATTAGCCAGGACAGGACAGCTAAAACTGCACTGTGGTCTCATTTTAGCAAATCTGTTTAAAACTGCACTGAGTAATATTTTGTTAATGTTTTCACGTGGGCTTGTACTTTTTCACAATGGAAAAAAAAGTTACTAGTATATTTAGTAAACTGGTTTAAAAGTTAATTAAATTAGTTTTAAAGTCAAGATTGTTCTTTTTTGCATAGCTAAAAATGAGCTTGGTTTAATAGAAATACAGCAGAACAGTTGTTATTTAAATAGTTTGTTAGTACAAGATTTTCTAGATTTAAATATTGACTTTTTACACAGCCGTAGTACAATTTTCCTTTAGGGAATTAGCAGTCCTATGTCTCAGTTCAGCTTCCATTCAATGAATGAATGAATGATGATGCATTTATATAGTACTTTGTTGTGTATTGCTGTACACCCAAAGTGCTTTGCAATCATGTGGGGTGGTCTCTCCTCAACCTCCACCAGTATTCAAAAGTCAAAATGTTCCCCTGCTCTGAATTAAGCACCTAATTCATTTCATGCAGAATCACATTTGAACAAATACGCAATGAAACTGCAAATGATTAAGAATATAATGTCTTTGAAATGCCCCGGGTGCAATTTATACCAGGGAGCAGACGACATGTTCTCCTTTTGAACAAAGCGCTACACGACGAGAAATTCACCGGAGGGAAAACGAGCGGAGGTCCCTCGTAACGGATCTCTAGTGAAGTCATTAATTTAAAGGCATTCGGGTTATAACTTCTGGCCTGCTAAACTAAGCTCACTGTTATGGATCTTCACAAAATGAGTTCACCGATCATCCATGAAATGTATTTCTCTTCATAGATTAAACTTTCATGCTGCATTGATGCTCACAATCCAGTAAAGCAAGCAAATACTGTTTCCAGTCCCCGGAGGGTAGATGCTGTATTTGAATGCACTTTTGGGAGCATTTTGAAAGCATAAGCTCAGTGTCCCATTCTGCCTTCTACTTCGATTGCCAGGTGTTCTTTTGTACTAAAGTTGAAGAGCTTTTCACTTTAATGAAGACAAAAAAGCAAAGAAAAGGTGAAACTTGCTGAGAATTTCATTTAGTTATCTGCTTTGCACAGTATCTTTCATCCTGACCACAAACGCGGTGCATTAATAGAAGCACACCCCAGAGACGCTCTTATAGAAACAATATTACAGATAAAGGAGAAGGAGGTGAATGAAGTGTCATGGAAGTCCAAAGGTTCAAAACAAGCAGGCAAGGTTTAGTTGGTTAGCATCAAGGAGGCTTATAGTGCCCACAAAAAGCATTCCCAGACATCGCTCGTTGCTCGGCTGACGCAGGATCCCCAGAAGTTTTGGAGCCAATTAATCACCTGAGCCATAAATGCCATGAGAAATCTAAAATTATTCAATGTTATAGTACTTTTTTTGTCAGTGACTGATTTCTTTTGGTGTTGCAATTCACTTCAGTGATTCTATAGTGACATTAGTTGATAAATTTACTCCATTGTTGAAACAATACGTACTAGATGGATGACCGTCTGTTTGAGTTCACCTCTGAAAAGCTGGACCTGTGAGTCATGCTCTCACCAATACTTCATAAAGCTTGCCTGCTTACATAGAATTTTGCTTATGACCAACCTCAAAAGTTCAGCAAGTTGTTCTGAAACTGAAAGCAATTTCTTGGTACCTGATAGATATTCCTATGAACTTGTATTAGTTCTGTTCTTTGATTTTATGAACTGTTTTTTTTTTTACGTTTAATTGCAGTAGATTAGTAGATGCTTTTATCCAAAACATTGTGCAGAGCTCTTCTCTTCAGCTGTTGGAACAACCTGTTGTTACTCTTTAATGTTCCACATGGAAAATAACAGCATATGGGTTTAGGATGTCATGCAGGTGAGAGAAAAATGACAGAACTTTCATTTTCAATAGTATGCAATATTTCTGTAATTCGTTTAATTTTTTTAAATAAGCATGAATGTAGAAAATGTTGATCTCCATTAAAGGGGGGCATAACACACACAGTTTCACCCAATCTCATGTTAATATTGAGTACCTATAGAGTAGCACTGCATCCTTCATATCTCCAAAAAGTCTTTAGTTTTATCATATTTATAAAAGAAAGATACAGCTTTACGATTCTCTTCAAAAAAAGCCGAGCTCCTGGAGGTGCACCGTGGGAGGAGCTAAATAGTGACGAGATTGCCAATAAAACACAGACATTTAATGCCGTTTCACTTACCATCTGCAGTTCTGAATCATGACCAGGATCTTTTATAGCTGGGACTGCTCCATCTTTCAGTATCAAATGATGTGCAAATCCAGCGTCGAACTGGGCCTTGTTTATAAAACGTTCGTCAACAAACACACTTGAGAAACTCAGTTGCTGCCCGGAAAAAAAAAAGTGCATCCACTGTTTACGTAGCGCTGGGATCTTCGGGAAGCTGAACAAGGTTATCTTTCCCTCACAACCAAAAAAATACACATCTTTAGAGACATTTTTTCCGAGCAAGTCCCGTGCAGCAGTGCAGCCAGATGAAGCGCATTGATGGGCGCGCTCTCACTTTTGCGCTGGTCGATGTGTGCACGGGCGCGCTCTTTCGGGAAAAATGCCCATATAAGGAGTTACGCCGTGGTTTACGTCAGCAAGAGCCACGATTGAAAAAAACTCTCTGAAACTTGTACGAACACGGAAGTGAGATTTTGGCACAGAAATACTGTTATACGTCCAAATTGTTTTTTGAAACTTTGTCTATGCTTAGCATGAGAATCCAACTCTTTAACAGTGAAAACAACTCTGTACCTCTAAAAAGAGGCAGTTTTGCTTGAAGACCAAAGATTGCTAATGAAAAGCCACACATACTTGTGGTATAAGTGAAGTTTTGTTTTGTAAGGCAAAGATTTGGCAGATTTTGCTCTATACCCTCTGCCTTCAAAGTTGAGCGGAAGGATGCTCTCACGAAGAACCGAGGGTCAGTGTGTTTTGAAAAACTAAACAAAGCTCTTAAATTAGCTTCTGTGGGAATTGAACCCGATTGTGCATGCGAGCGATTGAAGAGTGGAGAGATGCATTTGTCCAGGGTGGCTTTTATAAACTCTGAGGTATTGATTAGAAATTGAACGAAGACAAATCTGTGTTAAGAAATTGGATATTCATCTTTGCATGTCTGATCTCTAGAAGCTCGTGCTGAATAGCTTATTCAAGTTTCCTTCAATCAGTGCACATCTGCTGTCATTAACTACATTTACATGCACTCTCATAATGTGATTATAATGAGATTCAGGCACATTTTGATGTTCATCATGGTGTCGAATAATCATTCAATACATCCATCCAGAAATGGGTTTTGCGTTTGGCACAAGTAGATGAAAACCGTGGCCAGTAACGCACGTGCTGTATGTGAGATGATCATGTGTGCCAGGCACGTGCAGAGGGGGGTGCAGTGGGTGCTTGAGCACCTGCCCCTTTTCCCCTCGATTTTCCCCTTTTGTGAAGGCCTGCCCAATCTAACTATTAGTAAATTTAATGAATAATAATTTAGCCGTGAATAAAATTATCCACATGATGACCTTTCACCTGACGATCTCATCCGGGACGATCCCTCACGTTAGGATGCCTTCGATGACGTCTGTGGCTGCCGGTAAGTGGAGTTCTCAGCGGAGCAGTGTGCTTGTAAACTTACATTATTTAATTATTATTATTTTACAGGAACGGCGTGAAGAGATCATGCACAGGTGTTGTTTATATTGCTGTGTGTAGCCTGTGCAAGCAAGGTTAGCTGAAGCAAGGGGCTACAATATTTTTGTTCAATGTTTTCCTAATGACAATTTTATTATTGGTTCATAAAGGCAACTACGAACACCGTTTTCCCATTTTTATCAAAGAATAATTCGGGAAATATATTTGATGGTTTATATACTAAAATTATATGTAAATCAGTAGCCTACTACATTTTTCATATGGTTTAGTTATTTATTACCTGAAGATAACTTGAAAAACACACATAAACCATATATTTTCACAATCGTATGTTTATTGTCTTCACGTTTCATCAGTAAAAACGTTTCTGCTTTTTATTCAGCTCTGCTACAGCGATAGCCGTGTGCGTTTGTCCATTTCCTGCACGTTATAAGTTTCTGCATGAGAGCGCCCTCTGGCTTCGAGTATGAATGAAACATGCACTGCACGAGAGTGTTCAGCTCTCCTGATATTCACATCTCCTCATTTTGGATAAGAATAAAACGTCAGGTCCTGTCTCTTTTAATTTAAATCTAGAAAACTAAGTGAAAACACCTGCTCGAGCTCGAATGAAGTGCGGGGGACAAATTTATATATTATTACAATTAATATAAAAAACTTAGTTCTACACACAGCAATATAAACAAAGGTGCTTGTTCTCTTTTGTTCTTGGTTTAATTGGGAAGCGCGTCGATGTGTCTTGTCTTTTTTATGTTATCTGACTAAAAACTATTCATACTCTGAACTATTATTATTACAGTATTTATAAAAAAATAGAGAGCCTTAAAAATAATTATCACAACACTGGTAAAACAGGCTTATACTGATTTTCTCATCCTCCGAATTATACTTATCAATCCTGATTTTATAATCATTATCATTCAAAAAATGAATACATTCAGAACAGGATTAGAATAGAATTCTATTTTAAACTAAACAGGAATATTTTTTTTTTACAACAACAACAGTAGTGTTTACAACAGCGAAGCCACCATACCCCGTAAACTCAGTAACAACAACAATAATATTATTAATAATAATATAATTCCAGTGTAATTAAGAGGTGCAAAAAAGAGGTGCAGGTTTTCTTTTTCAAACCTGCGTCATGCCATTTGCTGCTGTATCAATACAGAAGCATCCATTTCGATACACATATCAGCAAAGAGCACAGCCCTATTAAAAGCCGTGTTCCATGTGCCCCTTTTATATTTTGAGCACCTGCCCCTCCAAAGGTCTCTACACGGCCCTGATGTGTGCTGCACATTTAAGTATGTGAATAATGGCAAAAAAAAAAAAAATTATTCGCAAATACACAGAATAATGAAAATTGATTGTGCACATGAGTGAAGAGGTTTGTTTTTTTTAAACACCTTACTGTGATTAAGTCCTCACTGTGACTATTGGAAAATATTGCATTATTGGTGCACATCAAAAGCAATCTTTTTATATAATGTTGACTTTAGATGGAATATTTTGGTGTGTCAATGCTCTTGAAGTGTGCAGCCCTCATTTATCTACAGACAGAAACAACAGGCAAGTGTGGTTTGATCCAGAGACCCAGCTGTGTTTGGTGGAGATTGCGGGCGCTGTAAATGCAGTTCTCTTGGAGATTGTTCAATCTTTCTGGCTGACCTTTCTGCAATTCAAAGCAGTCCCTGTGGTCTCGAGCTGTGGAGAAGGCAGAACACAGTTCAAGGGCACAGACACAGACTGCCCCTTTGGTTGGCTCAGTCTCAAAATCCCGCTGCATCCTCTTGCTCTTTTTTTAGCGGAAGAGGGAACATCTGAGTTGAAATGTCCCACTTCCAACTTCAGTGAGTTCCAGTCAATCACAAACAGAAGAAAAAAAAAACAACAACAACAAAATGCTGCCTTTCGTTTTTAAAACAGCTGACAAAAAGCTAAAATAAAGGTATCTTAAGTTATCTTAGAACTTAATGTCTAATGTTTTTAAGTTGAAAGCATTGACGTCAAATGACTCCGCCTGCTGAGGTCAGGTTTGATCGATCTGCCCCGAGTTCACAGGTCGGATATCCGACTTTAAGGCATTATTTCCAAGTAGGAGGTGGGAAAAATCCTAATTTCGAGTTAACAGGAATGCTGCATAATTTAAACCCGTTCTGCATCATATCTGTAATTATAATACATCAGCATGGCGCACGCAGTTAAAATAGTTGTGCAATTTATGTGCTCTTAAAGTATAATTTCTAAACAATGAGTAAAACAAGAAAATGATCAGGAACACAAGGCAGGAAAAGACACAAAGAAGAAGAGCAGAAAAAAGAACAATATTGAAGTAAAAATGGCAAATTAACGACTGTGTATAGCCCGTGATGTTTATGTAGTATTTTGAAATAGCCTTTTTAGAACATCTTAACTGGCGACACTGACACTGTGGAACTTTTTTGCTTGAGTTAACTGTTTATTTATTTGTACTTTATTTTCTTTCAAATAAATGTAAGCTTCTGTACTGTTGTTTTATTTTCAATTACATTACTGCTTGCTTTTAATTCACCAAAAAGTGTCTAATGTATTTTGAAAAAGACCATGACTATAGGACTATAATCTAACATTCATAAAATGAAATAATTTAAGTTTATGTCATTTTCCACTGATTTGCATCAATTGTTTAATTTTTGTGTGATTCTTCAAGTGACTGTTAGTAAAAATTTGTTTTTTATTATCACAATTTATTTACTACGTATTGCAATATCTTGTTCTATTATATTTGACCTACATTTCACTTTTGACATTAAGAAACCTTGAACCTTGATATTTATATAGCTGAATTTTCATTTTAGTGGGGGGTGAGGGGCAGAAATCGAAACTCTCGCCTCGGGCACCAATAGAGCCTGGGCCAGCCCTGAGAGCAACATCCTAACCATCACAAACCATTTACAGTTTAGCCTTAGCATGTTGCAAATATAGATTCTTACAAGCATACAACTTTAATGGAAAGCCAAGTATTGTGTAAAATAATAATTTTATAGTTACACCAAACAAATTCAGCTTCTATTTAACATTAGCATGTTGCTAATATACAAGGATAAAACAAGTATTGGTGAAAAAAAGAATCCATTTGTAGTTACAACAAATAAATAAATCTTAAATTTAACGTTAGCATGTTGCTATCGTAAGATTATTGTAAGAATACAACTACATAGCTTACAGAAATGTTGGTTAAATTAGTGCATTACAACAAACAAATCCAGTTAGTGTAATGTTTGCATGTAGCTAAACTAGGTTCGTACGAAAAAAGAAAAAAAACCTTCACAGTATATGCAAGTATTGGATAAAATAATAAATGTTTAATTACATAAGACAAATTCAGCCTCAGTTTGATGGTAGCATATTGCTAATTTAGATTCTTACAAGAATAAAACTACACAGTATGCGCAAGATCTGGTTAAAATAATCGATTTCTAGTTATAGCAAACAAATAGCTACAACTCCAGTTTAATGTCAGCACGTTGCTAATATAGATTCTTATTAGCATATATGCTAACTGCATGTTATTAGTATAAAACATTTATTTGAATTTAAAATAATTAACTTGTAGTTACACCACAGACATTTAACTCCAGCTTGACATTAACATGTTGCTACCTTAGATAATTTTAGGCATACAACTACAGAAAAAATAATCAATTTAATTACTTTTAAGATTTTAACCAAATATGAGTTAATTGTAGTTGACATTCCTTCGATTTGTCTGCCATCTCAGATTTATTTTATGTATTTGTGTGCTTGTATTAACTGTTGTATTTGTTTAAAACGCTAATTTTCTACAATTTTGTAGTGTTTTATTTTTCTCCCTGAAGTGTTCTTTCAATGTTTCTTACACCAAAAAAAGCAAACAGTCCATTTAGTTTTACATGACAATAGCTGCTGGATAAGAGCAAAAATCCCCCCCATTGCTGAAAAAAATATCTGCATTTGGCTGGTGTGGATGTTAATTTCCCACCTTGATTGTAAGACCTAGATTTGCCAGTTCAGTTCCACCTGGGAGCCATCCAGGAGCTGGGAGGTTACGGAGATCCCAGTTCTGTCTAATCACCATTGTTCCCTTGAGCAAGGCACTTCATCCTGGGCTGTCCCAGAACGACTGACTCTGCAGTTACTGTACAATAAATTGTACTGTAAACTCCTTTAGATAAAAAGTGTCTGCTGAACGGCAAGTAACTGAGTTAAAAGTCTTATAATCGGAAAAGCTCAGAGCGCCGATTGCAAATTCTTCTCTCCAGTGTTCCTTGTCTTATTTTCTTTCTTTCTCTATCTCTGCCCTTCCCTCCAGTAGAGTAAATCACAGTGCTGTGTTGTTTGTGCTGTTTCGGTGACGTCCAACTGTACAGTTTTTCTTCATAGCTTTGCTTTACTGCAATCTAATCAACTTAAAACCAACCGGAGATGCTACTTGAAGTGCATGCGGTCACAAAGAGAAGACTATGCGCTACGTCTGCCGGTTCATCTCCTCAGTGTATCAGAGGAATATGAATGCTGTGTGATATTAGAATAGATGCATCAGTGTAAACATCATTGGGGATGTGTTAATGGGCTGGATTTAATTCTAGCTAAGTGTGAAATATGAATAACCTCTGTTTATTTTTGAAGCATTCATTTCTGGTGAATAAGGAGGTAAATGCATGTCTTTGTGCTACTGAAAAAGAATCCTGAATGTACAGTAGTACAGTGAACAGGTAGATGTTGTGCTGCTGTCGTAAATTTGCATTTATTTAGATGCAGAACTTCTTTACTACCACATCAAACTAAAGACTTTTCAGATGCACACTCCAGCTTCGCCTCAGCATCAGGCGCTAGTCAAAAGAGCACGGAAAAGGTACAAATGTTGAGGCAGCTTCAGTAGAACATCAGTGAACTGCGGTCAGATGAGATGTTGTCAGGCCATTTGTCAGTAAAAATGAATTTTCCTGTCCTGTCAGACATTAAACTGTGCTCGTAGCACGTACATTTCATTTGCACACACTAATACAGAGGCACGCTAGCCTGTATCATTTCATATTCAACGCGAATGAAACTACGAGCATGCATGTCAGATCTGTGCCATGTTCAGCAACCCAGCTGCTGTGATGTCTGTTAATCAAAGAACAAAAGAAAAAGAGAGGAAATCAATAACTTCTGTAGCTTTAAGGATTCATCTATATTTAATTTAGAATTTAGTGTTTGATAACTTTGTTCTATTTCTGTATATTTCCTACTTGCTGAAGGGCACAGGTAAATATGGCATTCATTATAATAGGTTCATGTAAAGATTGCTTTAAGTTCAAATAAATTAGAAGTTGTTATTTTTTAAATCTAATAAATGTTAAAATTAACTCTCAATTTTACTGTAATGTTGAATGGCTGTACTCAATGGTTAATATTAGGGAAAAAATAAAATAAATAAAATAATTTAATTGAGACATCATTATTGGTATCAGTGATACTCGCCTTCAGTCATAAAAAGACATGCCTTTTAACAAATATAAAAATGTACTGTTAAATATAAATTAATTAGCAGATTTAATGTGAAATTATTGTAACATTAAATTATATTTTAAAACTTTAATGTTAAGTGAGATTAATCACGATTAATCATGATTAGTTTCAGAAAAGATGCGCGATTTGTTAGTTTTTTTTTATCGATTGACAGCACTACTTTTAAATTAGTATACGTTAAAATGATGCTGTTATTCAAAGCAGCCCACAATTCACTTTTTACAGTTTTAAGAGTAACTGGGTTTAACAGTTTCGTCCATAAATTACCATGATACAAGGTTCATGCCGGCAGTAATTATGATCATTTATTAAAATAACCATAAAACTATTTTTATTGTTGGAAATTCAACCCAGAAATGTTTAAAATAATACTGTTTTCATTTAAGCTTATTTTGTTGTATTGTTTTAATATTTGTTAATATAAATTATATAAAATGAAATGAAATGATATAACATTTAGGCCCTATATGTATATAATGCCCCGGTAGTGCCATTGTGAGAAGGTCATACAGAATATGCAGCATCAATCTTATGTTGAAACTTGTACAAAGGCTTTATGTGCATATGCCCCTCAAGTAAACTTTCCAACTTTTTTCCTCCCCCTTTTATCGATTCCTGTAGCTCTAGGGTACTTTTCTCTTATTTTTTTTCCAATAATAATAATAATACAAAGCAAGATGTTAGAAGTTTGTAGGCAGTATTCAGAGTACAACACCAAATGCTGGCAGTGTACAGAAGGAAATAGGATCTGACGCCATGTCGTAGACTTTAGGGCCGATGTGAAGACAACATAATCACAATTTTTGGCAAAGATGAGTCAGGCTGAAAGGGTTTTTGTGCTGTTTGGCTTGGTGTCCCACAAGGCTTTGCCATTCAAGGGAGAGTGCAGAGAACATTGAAAGGCACTGATGTTGGCTTCTGTTGTTGGACGCAGGGAATGGAATTGATACAGCAGCATTTAAATGCCATAATTAGCTTAAAGAATAGCTCACACTAAAATTGTAATTAACATAATTTACTAAACCTCACGTCATTCCAAACCCAAATGGAACACATACTGTAAGAACAAGTACATTCTTTAAATGTTCTCCTTTTGTTTCCCACATATCATTTTCATTTATGAATGATATTAAATAATTTAGTTAATAAAAGTTCTGATTAATTCATCAGGAGTAAGTCAGTCTGAGAGATTGTTAAGGTCTTGACTTAAATATTTCTATGTTCATCTATTCCCAACTACCAAAGTCTCACTTCTGTACCTTTTTCATGTTTAAGTTATTGTTTTCAGACATATATTCAGTACTTTGTTTGGTGTAATCTGGCCTTGCCTGCAGTTGTTTGCAGCACATATGCTCTATGTTTAGTGCAGAGAAACTACCTATCGCTGCAGAAAAGAGTAATGAGAGGAATTTGAGGAACATTCGATTCCTAGTAAAGGATTCCAAACATAAGGTCTCTATTAATTAAGCTCTTTATTAATGACGCAACTTCCAGTTACAATGGAAAATGGCACATTTGAACCCGACCAGATACAGCTGAAAAGTGAGGAAGGGCAAGACAATTTTGACAGTTATCTTACTCTTGTTTGTAGTCAATTGTGATAAGTTACTTTCAAGCCTTACAATGTGAGATTGTTATGGCGCTGTGTGTGAATGTAAAAAAAATATTTAGGTGCACTGGTGACAACTTATTAACTTAAAAATTAAAAACTCTAATACTTCTATCCTTATGTGCAAATTATATGTACAGTGCTGGTTGCCTGTAAAAATTCAGCCGACTCAGTTTAGTCAGCTGAAGCTGGTTGTTACGAACTGTTTTTTAGTTTTACAGTGAAGTAACTTATCCTTTTATTAGCTCTTTTAATCATCTGTCATTTCTTACTCTAACCAAGTCACTGGAGGGAGACACAATTTCTTATAGGGAAGAAAAAAAACATTTCAGTTCAGCCTGCATTATTCAAAGACCACATTCTTCTGAGGAAGCTGCTTGACTTGATGTTTCACCAGCTTTCTCTCTCTCTTTTATAGCAGTATTTAAATGCAGCATCTTCATGGTCTTTATACAGCCTGCATGTGCAGATCATTAATAAATAGCCTGATTAAGAGGGATTACATCACACACTTCATCAAAGCGCACCGTATTAGACAGTCCTTTGAATATGGTCCTTCATTAGAAAATGTGTGTCTTTGAAAACGCACACTCACACGTTCACATGCATATACAGCAAAACACGGGACCAACATTTCCATTTTCCTTCTTCGCCGACATTGTGATTTTCCAGACAATGCTTTAAATCCGAACCCTGCTCCATATGAGAGCTCATAAATAAGACATGCACACTGCATCATCTGCTCTCGATCCCCTCCCAGATGCCACCCTCTTCCCAAAACTCACCTGTCATACATCACCCACCTTCCAGTGCATTTATTGGAAAAAATAAATACTGCGCTATTTAGTTTTGAAACAGTTTAAATAACTACATGTGTGTGTGTAAATGCCACACTTCACTTTGAAACCGGTAAAACATATATTTATTTAATCGCAGCCTACGTGATATGACAATAACACAAAGCCATATGGCAATATGGATTTTATTTTGATGTCAGTGTTTGAGTTACTGAATAGAGAGGGTTCAATCTGTGTAAATATTAAACATGAAGCTGAGAGACTCAGATCATTATCATGTAAAGATGATGAAAGTGATCTTTCAAAAAGGTATCAGAGATAGATTAGCTGAGAGTATATTCGCAGTATCAAACAGACTAATGAGAATGGCCTGGGGCGAATGCAAAATGTTCTCGTTTCATTGATTGCTCATTATTGACTTGCCTAGTTCCACTCCAACATTTGGCTTCCTCATAAAGGCAATTACGGTTCTTAAAGACTTGTTATCTAGAGATTGTTGATGGGATTTGCTAGTAGTTTGTTTTTGGCAGCAACATTTCAGAAATGTAAATTTGTTGTTTTTATTCAGATTTTTTTTCTTTTTTTCGTATAGTTGTGGGTATATGATAGAGTTTTCTGGATGTGCACAAACACTTTTTGTCTAGAGAGACTGGACATATAGATTATAGGAAGCTTATCCACAGCAGATGGGTCACGCTCAAGGTTCCTACCTTTTGACCAGTATTTCACTTTTCCGTGATTTTGGAAATGTAATTTAAATAAATATAAATTAGTATGCAAACACATTTAATATAAATGGTATTTATTAAGTATATATTTTTTAAGACTGTCAGGCAATTAATCAAACAAAACAAACGTAAAAACTATTAATTAAATTAATCGCAAATTAATCAAAAATCAGTTTGGCCTGAGAAAAGATAAAGATCATTTAAAAAGATAATTTAAATTATTTGTGTTAAATGTGAAAATCATTGTGAGTAGATTTATATAGAAATAAGTTGATTCATAATAGAGTATATTACACAAACTTTTAAGGTTACAATGTGGCCATAAGCATTATTTCTGAAACATTATTTTTAAATAAGGTTTTAAGATTAAAGGGTTTTAAATAGGCTTTAATGGTTTTCAACATACAATACTGACAATATTGTGTCTAAATTGTATTGTAATAACTTGATTAAATTGTTGTATTAAATACATCACATTTGCAATTGTGCAGATATTCGTAAAAAGGGGAAAAAACACTTTGTGTGTTATTGTAAAACTATTTCATATGATATAAAAATAAGACAAAACCCATACAAGGGCATTTTTTTGTCCTCATATCTTCAGTTTTAGGGGCATATAACTGCATTCTAATAGAAAAGATTGTGCAGTTGTCATTCTGCATCCTGTTCATCAGCAACCGCATGCAATATAAGATGACCTTCAGGTCTGGGTCGGGTGCGTTAAATGCTTTACTAATTGTATTGTTAATTTTTTCCATTATTAGTCACAACACATTAATGTGTTAAATCAACAGCCCTATTTTTTATTTACTTTAATTATTCGTTTTTGTGCTTGTGAATAATATGTATTATTAGATATTACATTAATTCAAAACATATAGTTGCAAATTATGTATGTGTGTATATTTTTTCTTTTTTTTTATTTTAACATATTTTTTATTTTAATCTTATATGCAATTATATTCACTTTTTTCTTTGCTTGTTGCTGTCCTCTCAGCTTAAATGCGCATGATGCTGTCTCTTATTTCCAAATTCTGTTGGAAGTTGGCATTTGAAAGTATGAACTCTTTTTCTGATAGAGATGGCATGGATCACTTTTTTTTAAGCACGAGAGAGAAAATCGTTTTTAGACATGATGGAGGATGTACTGAAACAGGATATATTCATCTTCCACATGGGCGCCATGGCTCAGTGTGTGTGGAGGACATGCGATAACCGCTAGGCCACGGCTTCAACCATTTATCATGGTTTTGTCATCTCCATTCCTAATAGTCTGTTAAAAAAGTCTTTGTAGCCAACTCCACTATATGGAGTGCAAACAGTCTTGCACTCTTTTAATTTTGTCTTAATGCACTCATTTACATTTTAGCTTAGCTGGTCATGACTAAGCCTATACACCCTGAAACCTAATGTGTCTCATTTTGGTTTATATTTTCCCCTTCATACTTTTGCCTCTAGCTTCAAAGCTCGGCAAACTTAACCTTGTGTCTCCTCCCCCACAGCAAAGATATGACACAAGGCATCACAAAAGATCTTGTCCTCTCCGCTAATGCAGTGTGCCACTTGAGCCAGATGCTTCTCAATCCTGTGAGGAAAGCAGTTTTTTCCCCGACCCATTTACGTCAATTCATTTTGAGTGGATGATCTATATTTCTGTCATTTTTTAGGTATTTTCTGGCTTTTTTATTTATTGATACGGTGCATAATTCTAGCTTCAAAATGCTGGCCTATATGAGCACTCATGCTATGCTAATAAACCATCTCCACTTTGAGTCTGAATTTCATGCAGATTTTTATACTTTAGAGTCAACCGACAACTTAAAATCTGCCTCTGGACTTTTTATTTATTAAACATTTATATAATATTTTTAAAAAGTATTACACATTTCCACTATATATTTTAGTTTTTTTCTCACTCCGTGTCTCCACAGTTACAGCTTTTTAACCAAGACGTGGAATTTGTCATGATACATTTAAAGATATCAATGGCACATATTAATATTTACTTTCTTATTATTTCAAGAATATAACATTTCATACCTTTAACACTTAAATCACTTTCTAAAAAGAGTACTATAATGTTATGACGCATACATGTGTTAATTATATTCTGTTTGATTATCTAAATGGGACAAATAAAACATATAGTATGTCAAAACGTGCATTAACATAACTTATTTTCCATTTACCTCAATTGAAGCCATGCATTTTACAATAAAATTAACTCTGCTTTTATTTCATTTTATAATATGCATCATATATTGTCTCACTATGAACACAACCTTATTTTTAAAGGAGTAGTTCACTTCCAGAATAAAAATATCTCAATAATTTAATCACCCCAATGTCATCCAAGATGTTCATTCCTACGGTGGCCGAGAGAGCTCAACGCGCTGCAACTTCAGAAAACACACGCAAATAGAAAAGCACCAGCAAATCAAGAAAACATTTTTTTTGACAGCAGATGGTACAAATGCTCACAATAAAGAAACACACTGAAAATGCTTACAACACAACCAAATACATTTTTTCTGAGTAGAACATTCCAGGATTTTTCTCCATATAGTGGACTTCAATGCCGGCCAATGGTTGAAGGTCCAAATTGCAGTCTCCGTGCAGCTTCAAAAGGCTCCACACAATCCCAGCTGAGGAATAAGAGTCTTATCTAGCAAAACGACCAGTCACTTTAAAAAAAAATTATATAATATTTTTTTGTATCCACAAATGCTTGTCATCATGCACTAGCTCTGCGATGCATGTCCTCAACTTTACCACAACGCATTATGTAATCATGCTGGAAAGGTCACGTGTGATTAGTTCTTCGTCTGTGTACTTCGAATGACCAATTGTTTCTTTAGATAAGACATTATTCCTCGGCTGGGATCGTGTAGAGCCCTTTGAAGCTGCATTGAAACTGCAATTTGGACCTTCAACCCATTGGCCGCCATTTAAGTCCACTATAGGTTGAATAAATTATCTGGGCTGCGTTTCCCAAAAGCATCATAAGCTTAAGTACATTGCATTAAAACCAATGGAGCTATGATCAACTTAGGCTTACGATGCTTTTGAGAAACACAGCCCAGGAAATGTTTATTCTGGAAGTGAACTAATCTTTTAAGGCCAGAGTTCCACCAATGAATGCATGCAATATATGCTGGTAAAATACAGTACGTTTGATTCATGTTTATCAATGCATACTATACCAATGCTGAAAGCATGTTGCGATTTCCATAAATGAAGCCACCAGACATATTTTCCCCCATGATCCTTGTACATAGAGTTACTTAATGCGCTTGTCTGACCATTTGTGTGACTCTTTGATTCAATGTTTCTCCATATCCATTTTCTGTGCACTTAGTGCATTTACTAAGGCAGTGCGTGGCATGTTAATTTTGGGTTGACAGTGGCGTTACATTTTCTGAAAGCTTTGCATGTCACACGGCCTTGTAGGCACGCCAGTTTCAATAAACAGATTAACTTGAGCCTGTTCATGGTTTTTGTGCTCGTCTGAGTTCATTCTACCAGCCACTGCTTTATGTAAGCATCATGTTAACCCTTCCTGTGGAATTACATAGACGGGAATGTTCTCCTCTTGCCTTTGTTAGCTTTTGTTTAGAATAGCTCGCAGGCCCATTTGCAGCACAGAAGGGACGTGATTTTATTTCATATAAATGATTGACTTTCCCAAGTCAAGGTTGTTTAAACAGATCATTTGTATCACATGATCCATCATTCAGTCTGAGGATGTAAAATATAAGCATGTTGACGTGTGTCTTGTATTGTCATCGACCCTGACACACCGAGTACATTTCCTGAGGCGCACTGACTGCAGGTGTCTTCTGTGTCTGTCTCTCACTGTGGGCTCTTAGACATAATTTCAGTTGATTCACTTCATTCAGACAGCTCAACACACTAAACAAGGTTCACACTATAGCTCCCCGACTCATCAGGAATGTTTAGTGGGAAGCAACAGCTCACAAATATATTGTTCTCAAGCAGGAGCTTTCATTGTTTGTCAAATATACTCACTGAACTCTTTTTATTATCTACAGAACAGACTAAACTTGTTTGTGTCAATTAAAGAACTACTTTTCATGGGTTTGACAAATGTCGGTAGTTTCTGTAGTTTTTATTTGTGGTTTATTGGCATGCCACTTTTATTGCATTTGTATTTCTGTATTAGTTGCAGCTTAAAGGCCTTTTTAATGTAAGGATGTCAATTGTAACGATAACTATAACTTGAATGTTTTAAAGGAATAGTTAACCCAAAATACAAATTTGCTGAAAATCTACTAATTTACTCATCAAATGTGGTTTGTTTCTTCTTCAGAACAGATTTTGAGAAATTATCCTTTTTGTCTGCATTAGGAGAAAAAAATATGCACAGATAAAGCATAATTTACAAGAGAAAACAGTTATAGACGAATGTGTCAAAGGATTTTGATGTGAGAAGACAACAGAGGAAAAAAAACTTTCACTGGTGAACGTTTTATTAGCATTATTATGGATTATATTGCGCCTGACTGTATTTGGCCAGACAGTTTAAAGTTAAAACTCTTAAAAGATGGATTTGTCTCTTCTTCAGAAAGATTCATTCAGGTTTGTTTTCTGACTTATTTAGAATGCAGATTCACAGTATTGAATAATTAAAATAGTTTTGCATTCTCAAATGCAAACAAAGGTTTAGGTTGGATCCGTTCAAGTATGTTGTTGAACTTTTAATGAACTACTTTGTGCTTTATGTATTCAGTTTACAAATTGAACAAAGCTGCAATGTGTCACTCTGGTTTTTCTGTAATTCTTCTATGTGTATTTTTCACCTTCCTCCCTCTTTGTCCTCTGCACAAACACTTTCTGCAGGAGTGGGGTAGATGAGAAGCTAACAGAAGTTCAATGTCATCATTTCAGCCTCTTACAGAAACAAGGAAAAAGGAACCAGAAATGATTATTCTGTCTTAATGTTATTATTCTGTCTCCTTTGAAATCACTGTGAGTTTGTTTGTGCTTGTTTGTTTGTTTGTTTATTTATTTTTTATAAATGTTCAGTTTATAGCTTTGTAAAACATTAATATTGTCAAATATTATTACAATTTGAAATTACTTTTCCACAGTAATTACTCCGATTTCAATGTTACATTATCCTTCAGAAATCATTCTAACATGCTGATTTGGTACTTAATTATTTTCAATTATTATTGGTACTCAGTTATTAACAATGGTTCTTATTATTGTTGGGTTAATATATATATATATATATATATATATAACGGGGGGCAATGCTGTGAGCCTAAGAGACTCCTTTTGAAAACAATCTTAGTTATTCCAAAATTTAACAGGTAGTGTCTATTTTTGTGTAAGCGTTGCCTCCATTACCTCCTCAGAAAAGACTCTTGGTGTAATTATACCTTATTTTTTATCACCCTAATCTTTTTGTTCATTTAGATTAAGGCAGAATAATCTGGGCTGAGCAAGTATGCTAAAATGTGGACTGTTTGTTTTTCTTTAATCATTTTAGAGCTAATTTATTTAAATTCCTCTTTTTTTATAGTGCAAATCTTGCAGCATGTTGCGTAATCTTGCCTGCTTAATAGTGAATAAATACAGAAATGGGCTTTTTCCCACAATAAAATACTTTTTGCTTCTGATCTCAGATGTGATGGATCATGTTCTAATTACGGTTTGCAAAAAACAATTCTCAAATCGCTGCACAATCACAGTTACAACAGCTCTGGGTGTTTGGGATGAGAAAAATATTGATGCGATCATGAAGAACTTCCCTCTCTGACACGCTACCGATCAAGCCGATCAGGGAAATTAAAAGGATCAATGTTGTCTCCGGCTCCGCCACGTGCCCGCTCTTGTGTGTCGGTTTGCTGTGTTTATTTTAAAACTTTTGCTTTTGGCTTGTTGAATATGAATGAATCAACTCCGGGCCCCCATCAGCAATCACAGAGTAAGAAAACATGAGGGGGGAGGAAGAGAAGGCAGAAATCTCACTTTGCCATGCCTCAAACATGAAAGAAGGACTGGCGACGGGTAAGAGGCTTCCGAGCACCCTTGCTCTTTTAAAGCCCTTGACTGTGACTAACGCGGAATTGACATGCGGCCATGGCATCGCCGCCTTATAATTCCGTCGAGGCCCGTGTGACACGCTGAGTCATCTGCCAGCCAGCACTTCTTATGTAGTCTAAGCTCAAAGCACTCGCTAATACTGCTGCAGTTTCAGAGTCTGTCTGGTCATCTTTACATCAACTAAAAATGCTCAAGCAACCTGTCTGTTTGAGGAAGGCTTTGTCAAGGGACATGGGAGTGAACACGCAGGATGAAAATGTCATCTGTGGATTATCAAGACGTTCTGGCTGCAGGGCGATTCTTCTGCAGACAATAGCTGCGTTTCCATCCACCTATTTTTATGCGCATTTTAGAATATTGCATAAAAAAATGCTGGATGGAAATGGCAAGATGCGCATAAATTCTAAAAAATAAATTCACATTTGAGTAGGATAAACGTTTTATTCGGTAAGAAAAAATGAGCATAAACTATGATGGAAATGCATTTACCGAATAAATTCCTCCATTCGCATCAAAAAAGTCACGTGACTTTGCGCTATGAGACGGGATAACTTGACTTACCAGCGGACCGATCTCGTTCACAGCATCTATAAGTTCTTATGGTCATTCTAAAAAGCCAGAGTAGAGGCTGTCATCAAAGTATTTCTGTATAATTGTCGACTGCGTTCCCAAACAGCTGGCATCCAGCTCCGAACGCAGTTACAGCATTTATTGTGTTACGTCTGCTGTCTCTGAGGGGCAAATAATTTATATCATATATGAAAATTATTATATTCAGTGGCTTCTCCTTTATTCTTAGTGATATTTAGTGCCACATTTTATCAGGAAGTGACCATTTTGTTCTCTTTGACTCGTTGGATGGAAACGGTGCTTTATTCGCATATGTTTTATGCAATATTCCAGTTTTGCGCATAAGTTAAATTCAAATCTTTGGATGGAAAAATAGATAATGTGAAATCAAAGTTGACTTGCACACTATTCTAAATAACAAAATGTTTTCATTTAGTTCATTGCATTGCAAAAGTTTTTCTGCCGATGTAAACAAAACTGCATTGCCAAGGCAAAATAGCAACTAATAAAATCAAACCCAGCTTTTCACTGTCTAGTCTCTACATTTCCTCCCCTAAATTTACTCTTACATTTACTTTACGCAAACTCTCCAATTTAACTGTGGCATGGGTGGTTTGGTGTGATCTATATATACTATATAAATATATATAATATATATAATGTATTCAATATGTTTTTTTTCCCCCAGGGTTTGGTTGGTTTTGATTTATTTGATCAAAAATACAGTAAAAAAACGTCTTAGGTTACGCATGTAACCCCTGTTACTTCGAGGGAACGAGACACTGCGTCCGAGGACGCTAGGGGAACGTCTCCAGTGTGACAGCACTCTAATACAGGTGTAATCTGTCCAAAGGATGGGTGAGATGTCACAGGCGGGTGACGTAATGGCCAGGAAGCATAAAAGCACGTGCGGTGAAACAGGCGTCAGCTTCTGGAATGAAGCAAGCGCTGGCAGGGATGCCAGAAGTGTGGCATCGAGACGCAGCCTCACGTTCCCTCGAAGAACTGGGGTTACATACAAAACCTAAGACGTTCCTCTTTGGGAACTCGAGCTGCGTCCGAAGACACTAGGGGAACGAGATGCTCATGCCACCTGAATTAAAAATTCCTGCCTAGTGTGGATGGAGCACAGCTAGGGCGAGAGAAAAAAGGACACAAGTGGCTAGAGTTGGCGGGGCCTGCATCCGAAGAAGTGAGTCTTGATCCCCAGGAAAAGGGAGAGCAGAGGACTCGAGGCTATGGAATAGCATCCTGATCCACCACATAGCAAACGCTCTCTGGCTGGAGGCCTCAGCCTCTGGAGGAAACATGTAACTAGGGGGGTGTCTACCCACTGACTGGCCACCAAGAGGGGTGCGGTAGGCCGGTAAAACCGCCACGTAGACCTTCAGGGTGTAGTGGGGTTAACCCTGTGGAGGAAACTGCCTGCATTAACTCCGGAACTGTACCAATTGGGCAGTGGACTGGGTCGAGCTGGCAACCTCCGCACCATGAAGTGACACTTCCACTTCAGGGCGTACAATTTCCTCATTCTCATTTCCTCAATTTACTACTTACAGCATCATTACTCCCATCTTCGGTATCACATGATCCTTTAGAAAGCTTTCTATTATGCTGATTAAGTGCTCAATAAATAATTCTTCTTATTACTAATATTGAAAACAGTTGTGCTGCTTAACGTTTTTGTGGAAACATTAATACATTTTCCAGACTTTTTGATGAATAGAAAGTTCAAAAGAAAAGTGTTTTATTTGAAATATATATTTTTTAAAGTCATAAGTGTCACTTTTGATCGATTGAACGCATTCAAGCTGAATAAAAGTATTAATTTCTTTCAAAAATCGTACAACATCAAACTTCTGAGAAGTAGTTAATGCAGTTCTTGTTTCAATTATATGTGTTGCAGTGATTGAAGCTGGTAAAAATTGTGACTGTAGTCATCAGTTGGTCTCCATGTCTTAATTTGAATGCTGTTTTGGCACATGGCATGAGTGCGCTCACTTGCACTTGGCATCTGCTTTGTCTGCCTCTCTCTGAGGAGATAACGTATTCTGACTAAATCCGGTGGGTGGGGAGAAACGAAGGATTTTCTCTACAGCCTCTTTTGGCTGGGCTCCACTCTCTCTCTCTGAGAGAGTAGCTTTGACCTTCACCTCGGGTCAGAGCTGCTCAGGGAGACTGTATTGTTTTAGTGGTGGAGCGCTCGCTCACACTGCTTTTCAATCGGGAATGATATTTATGGCTGTCCTCGTGCTAGTGATTCAGTCAATGTCATTTTCATTCTCTCTGAATGGATGTCTGGAATTTAATCTATCTGAAAATGGATTCTCAACACACAGGAGGAGAGATAAGGTGGAAAGGAGATGCAACGTTTATATCCAGCTGATAAGATATTGTATGAAATATTTCTCTTCCATCCTCATGGGTAAACCTGATGGTCTTCACTTAGAATTGGCGGCTTCCTCCTAATGCACAATGCATAAGTTGTTGACTTAAATACATTCTTACTGTAGGTAACCCAGAGGCAAATGCTGTTTTGGAAGATGGTTTACTCTCTTTTGAGAAACTCCTCTGATGTTCCTCCTTCGAGGGAAGCACAATTAATTGCATTATAATTTAAACTGTAAAATAACAGTCTATTTAATTGAATATAGAGTAAGCATACACTGCAAGCTTTAAAGTGAAAGGGTTGACATTTGAAGCATGCAATTAGCTCTGTCTTTATATATGGTATCTTCACTGCAGAGCAGTTTGCTGTATAAAAGCACTCATTCCGTTTCTGAAGGGTGGTTTGAGTATGATTCATTTCCTATCCATAGTTTGGTTCACAGTTATATTTCTTATCTTAATAATAAATAAAGAATAAAATAAAAATGTATATTTGTAGTATTAGTATCAGTGTTGTTAGAATATATTTTGCTGTACTGTTGTATTTAGGTTGACAATGTTCCAGAAAAATGTATAAAAATAAACAACAACAAATACAACAATAGCAGTAATAATAATAATAATAATGATAATAATATATGTAAATTAACATTAACAGAGATCCTGTTCCTAACTAAACAAAACATATTTTAACCCTATTTTATGTCCACATAAAGCATCTTTACACAGCCAAGTTAAGGCTGCACTGTACCATTTCAAAATTCAGTATAAATATGCAATGGTGCATTAAAACCATGTTAAATTATGCCTGTCCAACCCACCTCAGTACTATCAAAATATTCGATTGTACTGTAATAGCAGTGGAAATACATTTAAGCCACCTCTAGGGTAGCATTAAACAGTCTAAGTAAAGACACCTAAATGCCACTTCAGAAATGGTTCTGTGCCATCTTTGCAGTAAATTTGGCAATATAATGCAAATACAAGGACAATATTGATTTCTTAAATTGATGTCTAGGCAGTAGTACTATCAATTTTAGATGTTTGTCATATTGAAGTTGAAAACAATAGCACGTTTTGTTTACCAAATCATAAGAACTGCCTCATTCCCTTCTGCAGTTAAACTAAAAATAATTTTGGTCAAAGCTTCAGTTAATACCAAAGCATTAGATTGTCCTGAGCAGTAGGCTTAGAGAACAGCCAGCAGAAATCCGAGCAGTATCGTGGTGTTCTTTTAATTATACGTCGCTGGATACACTGGTGGACCCTCTGAGCCAGGGAGATCACATGTGGAACATTTAGTATTATTGATTACTGATAAAACACAACCGTAGAGGGCTATGGACCGTGGGGAAAGGTCGGCACCGGTAGCTAGTGATGTATTTGAGATGGACTGTGGCTTTTATTGGACCTCATTTAAAGTTTTCAGGTCACTTACCATGCTTGGGGCCTTTAATATGCCATTGACAGTTTTATCACGCCCAGACCCTCAGCAGTTCCCCTTTCCGCTACACTAAGCAGTTGTTTTAAATAAAGGAATGTTTATTTCTTTGGTTTACTGGAGTGGAATAACTCATCATGTCTCCAGCCCGGCCGTGAGCAAGGTTTCGCAGGTTAAAGCGAGTCTGACTAAGCGTTATCAGGTGCTTTTACACGGAGCTGTCATTCTTTTCTCTAGGCCACCTGCTTCAGCTCGGCATGATATGTCTCTCAAATTGGGCCTCGGGACAGCTCAAGCACATGTGTTCCCATTCTTTCCTTCTTACTTCTCATCCCATAGGGCTTCCCTCCCTTTCTTCTGTCAGCATTGTTTCCTTTTTCTCGTTTACGCTCTAGGAGAAAGTCACTGCCATGTGTGGCACGACGTCTGACATCTATAGAGATCCATAATTAGTGACTGAATTCTCACAGTGCTGAATCACTCTGTGGTCAGTTGTCTACTTGAGCTGTCAAATAACAATTCAAATGAGCTAAATGCAAGTTTAAATCTAGTAAATTAAGTGGTACGGTCACATCTCAAGACAATGACTAGAAAAATGGTAAAAACATTCATAGTTGTCGTGACAGTTTGAAGTTATTCTAGTGCTTGGGACAAATAAACTTTGCATGGCTTGTTGTTTTCTGGTTTTTAACCTTTTTACACCAATTTTCTCGCTGCTGCATGAGTTCTTTATTGCGCAGTTCTTTATTTCCAGATCTGCAGCAGTGATGCAAAGCCTGCACCAATGCATTTATTTGTCACACACTAAGGGCTACATGTACTAAATGGGGAACAATAGTATGATACTGCAATCCAATTAAAGCGCAGATGCATGTGGAAAGTTCTGCATGTGATCTACTGACAATGTGCAAATTAAAGACTAATATTTATAACGATCAATGCAATCTATCAGGAGTAGAGCAAATTGAAGATTCAAGATTTTTATTACAAGATACAATATTTTTGTACTCTCAAATTAGTCACTGTTACAGCCATGTGAAGCACAAAATGTGTTCTCTTTAATATCATTAATAGCCTTCTCTCACAGCAGCTGGAATAATTAAATGTATCATCTTGATGGCAGATTGTAATCCAGAAAGGTCCATATGACAATCATCAGTGACAGTTGATTCACCAGTAGTCTACAAGTAACGCTTATACACACTAAATACACGTAGTCACGCAATGCTGATGTTGTTAACATTAACATTTTGAGAACAAAGTATAACAGTAATACTAATTTGCATGGTTTGATGTGATATGAGTTAAGCGATAGTTGGATTGAATCACCATTGGTAGTGCAATGTATTGTAATGCTTTTTTCTCAGTTGGTCAGAACAAAAGTGGTAGAATTTTTAAGTGTTACTTGTTCAGGTGACATTTTCCAGTGACAATTCTTATTTTGTTCATACTTCCAAGAGGTAGAATTCGTGATACTGAAGTACAGTGAATATCCACACCGGTGCGGTGACTGACAGCCACACATACTCCTCAAAACATTAGATTTAGATTAGATTAAATGCATGCCCCACATAAACATGATAATTCTGTAAATAACTGCAAATGCAGGTTTCAAAGAGAGATGACAACAAAGATGCAAAACTTACGTACTGCAGCTTTAAATACTCTCCTCACATACATTGTGCATCTGAAAGAGATATTCCTACAAACACATATACAGTTAGATCAGCCGCAAAAAAATAACTGTTCCCACCCTTTGATCGATAGTGTTTCACTGCGTTTCTTTAGCAAATCCTGGCAGTAGTTTTTGAGACCAAAAGAAAGTTTGCATTGGCACAAGCTGTTAGTAAATCCTAAATGTTCTAGTTGATTGATTATACTTTTCTAAAGGCTAATGCCACGGTTTAAAGTGGCCATTTTACACGACTTGATTACTGTAACATGACACTCAATACATTTTTGACCTTGTTTGCCATTGAGCTTTTAAATCCTAAGCAGTAATTACCAAACAATTTGCATGATTATGAGGCCTAGTGATTCAGATAATGATGATCAAATGATATGTTGTGTGAATTAAGAAATAGTGCAACAGAATCTCAATAAGGCTGGTTGGGTTCGTGTTACTTTTTGTATATTTTGTTACTTGCCTTTTTCCTTTGATTGTCGAGAAAACAGTGATGTGTGAACACTCTCCATTACCATTTCATGTAATATCCTGTTATTTTCTACTTCACTATAACTTTTTTTTGTTTCAAGAATATTGACCAACACTGAAAATGTTATCCTTTTCTTTTGCTTTTGTCATGCATCACTATTAATCGTACTTCATTGCCACCAGCACTTCCTTGAAATCAGAAGTGTTTCTTGTGGCTGTGCCGCTTCATTTATCATTTTAGGTTGAAGGTTTCAATTAGGTTTCCCAACTCTAGCAGACTCCCCTTCTTTTAGGCCCCCCGTGCAGGATTACTGCCACCCTCTGTGTTTTCTGACACCATGCAAGGATTGTGGCTTGGCTGGTAGAAACAGAGCTTTCTTTTTAAGTTCCAGCACAGGGGGACTCACACTTTTGTCTGTTAGATGGCATCTTTTATTCTACTTGACATCCTTTGCTGTTAGTAACCATGATCATTTTGGCATGGACACCTGAAACAGTCTTAGGAATCTTCATGGGGAAATAATGAGCTTTCCCACGCCACTTCCAAATCGTCCATTATTCAAAGGGATTGTGAAGTTGTCGGTAGAGAGCGCCCATGTGAGTTATTTTATGATTGTAGAGAACCTTTACAAACAGTTTTTAAAATCCATTTTTCAGCAAAGAACCACGTGTAATGTATATAGAGTATATGGTGTTATTATTAAGTAAATACTAATTCAAATAAAAAAGTTAAGTGAACACAGTTCAGTTAAATTATTTTTTTATTATTATTTACATAATAATTTTTAGGCAATGGGTTTCCATTTTTTTAAGTTAAGTCAACTTATCACTTTTTACAGTGTATATGGCTTTGTAACAAAATATGAATAATTATAAAACATTAAAATAAAAAGCAAATTTGTTATGTTCAAAATTAAATAGTTTTGATTTGTTTAGCGATTTTTGGGCACTTTTTTTCTTTTACTTTTGCCACCTCAGCTGTGAAATATAATGTGGCAGTGCAACTTTTTTTTCTTCACCTGGACCTTTTGTTGAGCTTACAACTGTGGGCATCTCATGGAAACTCTCTGTCTATTTAGCAGTGGAGTGTCTCTAATTAGACCAGAGTTGTCAGGTGGACTTGGAGGACTTTGCATGAGTTGCAGATGTGGTAACATTTGTGTTACCACATGTGGAATCAATATGTGAATCTGTGGCCATGTTTCATACAAACATTAAAAAAGTGGGATACTTCTTATTAAATATAATAATGTCACTCCCTTTGGGGGCTCATGACAATTTTTTTCAGCTTGGCCCAGTGGAGTGTGTAATTAGAAAATGGTCAACATTTTGACAAAATTGCCAGAAATGTACAGTGGGGCACTGCAAATGGATAAATTATGTATATGTAAAATAGAAGTGATCAGCTTTTATCGTCACTATTGACCAGATCATGATAACGATAAAGAAAAATTCAGGCAATCCTGTTAAGGCTTGGCTAATTTTCCTAGGCTCAGAAATATAGACTTCATCTCCGTATGTTACCTAGAATAAGGAGGTGGTGTTCACAGAGAAATCCAATCTTGACTGTCTTTCTATAGCTACCATTTTTTACACTTTTGTTGTCATAATACCATTAAAAACTTCCACACTGTCCTTATGAAACGACTGTAGTGGGAGTGTTGTGGTGTTTTATTGTTCTCACATTATTATAGAACAGAGAAAATCAGATCGGAGGTTCATTTATTAATGTTAGTGCTCCATTTGTCTTGCTGATGCTGTTATTGACACTGACAGTGTTATTCAAGAGAAGGTAAGTCTCGTTGGGGGTTGATTGTGTGGTTATGAGTGATACCGGAAATTTTACAGTAAAACTGCACTATTTTTTGCCTTTTATTGTGGCCAGCCTAATAGGCCACACATGTGTAATAATTGTGACAAAGATGTCTTAATCTAGTCATCTTGATTCATGAAAATAAATAATTCTGATTTCTGTACTGTGAGAATGTTTAGGATGTTATTATCAGCATTTCTGTTGTCAATGTTTTAAGTCTACTCCCAACATAGAAGTTTCTTACCAGCTTTCCTTCACACCGAGGCCTTGCCGGGGTTTGCTTTGTGATAATGATAGTCACACATTTATCCCTAATGCATTTATTTC
Source organism: Ptychobarbus kaznakovi (assembly GCA_027422405.1). NCBI lineage: Eukaryota > Metazoa > Chordata > Actinopteri > Cypriniformes > Cyprinidae > Ptychobarbus > Ptychobarbus kaznakovi. The sequence goes on from CM049799.1 coordinate 7,224,902, forward strand.
TGAACTCTGTTTACATTTATCTCGTTTCTGTATTTTTGAACTGCAATATTTGCTTTTCCTTACAAAGAGTCCCAATGTCATTTTTTCATGCTAAGATTAATTTGTTTGAGATCACTTACTATGTTCTCCTTTAAAAGTCAGCTATGCTTTGTTTTGATTAAACCTTTTTTAAAGTAATCTAGTGTTATTCTTTGCAGCTTTGGGAATAGCTTGATTGAATCAGAAAAAAATTTGCTTTAGTTCAGCTCAGTTAGTCCTTGTTGTAATGGTAAACTTGGATTTTTAAAACAGATGTGTTGGATTTATAATTCACTTGTTTCAACTGTGCTCATTTATTAGGAATAGATATATATTGCCAAAATATGCATAATCGCATATGCAAAGTAGATAGGCCCATTCAGAGGTTTAGATTTGACATTGAGCTTGTGTTGATTCCTGTTAATTTTTTGGGGAATGTTTAAGGGGATACTTGGGGTCTGTTCATACAGGCATGTCCTTGTGAATGACTGCATTTGTAATTATTGGCCTATGAGCGTATACTGTAGATGGATGTCTTTGATTGTTGTGAGCAGCCCCTTACCTGTTCATAATTCTTAAAGAAGCAAACAAACCCAACAGTTTTTCTGACTTTTTCTGACATTGGTTTGGAAATAAACAAACTTAGGCTCGATCATGCTTGTGTTCATCATTAAAAGTGCCAAATGAACTATGTTGACAGATCTGCTTTAACCTATATATGCAGCTCAGTCCAAATGTGATAAAAACAAGTCTTTTGCTCAAGTCTTCATCTATGACTCTTCTCGTCCACAGGTGACCACCCTAGTCAACACTAGTAACAAAGGTCCATCCAGTAAGAAAAAGGGACGCTCCAAGAAAGCTCATGTGCTGGCTGTGTCCGTGGAGCAGGCGACCCAGAACTTTCTAGAAAAGGGCGAGCAGATTTCTAAGGACAGCCAGGACCTGAAGGAGGAGCTTATCGCAGCTGTAGAGGAAGTTCGCAAGCAAGGTGAGCAGCTTCTTATCACCCTGAGTTACTGTCCCAAACAAAATCTGCTGCTTATTTGTTCCAACGTCCCATCAAGCAACCGAACATATATTAAAGGATTAGTTCACTTTCAAATAAAAAACTCCTGATAATTTACTCACCTCCATGTCATCCAATATGTTTATGTATTTCTTTCATCAGTCGAAAAGAAATAATGGTTTTTGATGAAAACATTCCACAAATTATCTCCATATACTGAACTTCAATGGACTATTGAAGGTCAAAATTACAGTTTCAGTACAGCTTCAAAGGGCTATAAACGATACCAGATGAAGAATAAGGATCAAATGCTCGCCTTGCTCTGTTCTGCGATGCACGTTCATGACTTGACGTAATACGTAATTATGTTGAAAAGGTCAGCAATGGAATCAATTTAATGCCACATATATATGCAAAAGAATATGAAGTATTGCAATAAGAAAATAAGTTTAGCAAACAAAGATAAAGAATTGCAAAATATAAATGAAACAGAGCTAAATCAATGATTTTGCAATACATATTTTTCATGGCCATATCTTCTCATTTATTTGCAATGCTGTTTTTATTTTGCGTTTCAGTCAAGTTTGAGCTTGTAATACCGTTTTCCCCTTTGCGCTTCACGTTTCTGCGTGTCTCACTATGTGGCACTGTTTTGACACAGGGGTGGAGTCAAGGGATGGGGCGTGTACAACAGGCCAGGCCACGCCTCCCTGGAAGTGACGTTTTAATTTTATTAAAACATTATTAACAGATGTATATGTGTATTATCAGCGTTTGCTCAAGTTAAAGAAGTTGTTAATATGAACATCTGCTGTTTATTTCTCTCAATGTGCACACTTTTATAGCATTAAAATGTTTATTGCTTCATTTGGTTAACTAAATGCTTGTTTAAAATCTCTTAACCTGTGGGAGGACGTCAGCGCACAGCATTCTTTGTTTGCATTAGTTCAGAGTTACTCCTAGTTTTAATGTAAAAGACTGCAGTTAACTTCAAAAACTATACAGTCATAATTCAAAAGGTCTAAGACTCAAGCTTCAATCGACTTCGACTTCAAGCTAATTCCGATCTCGGCATAGGCAAAATTAAGAAATTACTGTCACTGGAAGATTAAAAAAATGAAGCTTGAGTCTTTTTGGTTTAGTTTTGTTGTGGCCACGTGATATCTGCGATGCACGTTCATGACTTGACGTAATATGTAATTATGTTGAAAAGGTCAGCTATGGAATCAATTTAATGCCACATATATATGCAAAATAATAGAGTCCGCTCCAGGGCCCGCTCCGGTCTGGGAGCCCTCAGAGTCCGCTCCAGGGCCCGCTCCTCTCAAGTGGTGGTTCTCTGCTCCACCCTGGTGGCCTCCTGCTCTGTCGGCCCCGCCCTGGCCTCCTGTTCTGTCGGCACCACCCTGGCACCCTTGTCCACCTCTATCTCCAGGCCCTCTGCCTCTACACAGGCCTGGCCCACCATCTCTCCCCCCTGATCTGCCTCCGGCCCACCCCCCTTCTAGACATTTTTTGGTTTTGGTGTGTGGAACGTCTGGAATCTGCTCTTTAAAGGGGGGGTTGTGTCACGGTCCTGCAGGTGTGCAGTGGCTGGCCACCAGATGTCTTTGTGTGTTTGTTTGAGCACATGGCTTGTTGTTTGTTGTTGGTGCCATGTGTTCTCCTGTCTATTGTCTGACCCCACCCTTCTTGTTATCTCATTATTGTTCCAGTTACGTCACCTGTGTCCTCCTCGTTACCCTCCTCGTTTGTCTCCCAAGTTATTCTCCTGGTGTCTGCAGTCCTGTGCTGTTTGGTTGCCTAATGTCAGATGTCACGTCTTGTATGTGTTATCTCTGCCTGCCTGCCTGTTTTTCCCCCTCGGGTGTTTTTTTGTATATTTTTTTATTATAAAAAAAACACATTCTCCTGCACTTGAGTCCTCGGCTCATCTCTCTTCACGCAACATGACAGACGGTGTCTGTATCAGCTGTGATCTGCGTCTTGTGGCGATGACGTCAATTCCAGGAAGGCGTGGCCGGGCCTGTTGTACACGCCACTGTCCCTTGACTCCACCCCCATGTCAAAACAGTGTCACGAAGTGAAACGCGCAGAAACGTGAAGTGCAAAGGGGAAAACGTACTCAGTTACTATCGTAACCTCGGTTCCCTGAGATATGGGAACGAGTACTGTGTCGAGTTTCGACGCTGTATGGGAAAAACTCTTTATTTTACTCTTCGTAAAAACTCTTCGCATTCTTGAGAGAGTAGAGAAAAAATTAGGGTCACCTGGGATCCAATGAGACACGTTATCTGTCACATTATCTGACCCTAAAAGACATTAATGTGCCAATTTGCTGAGGGCTGTGGGCGTTTAGACCATGTGCTGCAGTTTCCAGACAGCTAAGCTAACGTTTACTTTTCCTTTTTCACCTATAAGTCCTGTCTATTATGCACAGCCCTTATCTGGCAGCACATTACCCCCCTCTCACCAAGTTTTCTCTCCTTTATTTTATTTTATGATCGTTCCCATACACACTGTGTCCTTTTCCAGCACTTGCACTTGCTCATTGGTTTGGACTGAAGTTAGTGTTTGCTCAGCCAAATTACCTCTATGAAAATGGCAAACAGTTATTGATGGTGTTTCACAGAGCATTCATCATCCCATAAACACAGCCAAAGAGCAATTATGAGGTTGCGGAAAAGAGAAAAAAAAGACACTTTTAAACCCCAAAAGCTGAAATGTATTAGCTGTCATTGTATCGTATTAATAATAATAATCGTGTTTCTCTTTTTGTGGTTTGTTTTCAGGACACTTTTATGAGGTAATGAATGTGAAATCTTTATTTACTTTGTTTAGTTTGGTGGTGGATTAAATTACTTGCTAATATAATATTAATGTGAGTCTGTGGTGATTCTCTGTCTCTTTCTGGGACTTTAAATATGAACGAATTCAGAAGAAAACAAAGAAGAAAATTATTTCAATGAACATCCAAGGGGTAACACAGGGCAGGCAGGAACACACACGTAGCACAACATCAACATTTAACACCGGACACCAAACAAAGGGCAGAACACACTTTAAATACTCAACTAAACGAGGGATAAATGAGACACAGCTGAATTCAATGAGCACAATAAAACACAAAGGAAAACAGGGTCATGGGGAGCAAAGCACAACAAAACACAAAAAGACAGTCCATGGGCGTGACACTAATATTATACTACTTTTTTTTTGCAGTCTTGGTAAGAGCACATTTTAAAAAGTCTTACATAATGTAGCATATATTTTTCCACAGGTCCGCAGTGAGACATCCCTGTTCAATGAGTTTTAAGAGTAATATTTGGTGAAAATACACAAGCGTTCTCAGGTACTGCAGTGAAGGGACTGCAGCACTGAGAGATGGAGACTGAGCCAAGCCCCGGCTGCAAGGGCAGAATGAAGTGTGTTAAAATACTCTGTGTGGACCATTAGCAAGCTGACCTTTAACTGGGATGAGGTTAATGAACACAGGTTGGATATAATGGTCTGACTGGCTTACCACTCCCAAGGCTGACCGTCTGTTACTCAATGAGAAATGGGCTAAAGGACAAAGAAAATAATTAAAATAGAAATCTAGTTACTTGTGTCCCATAGTTATTGATGTATTCATTTAATGACAATGACAAATGAAACTTTCAAACAAAAGACAATTAAATAATTAGTTCACTTCCAGAATAAAAAAAAATCCTTATAATTTACTCACCCCTATGTCATCCAAGATGTTCATGTCTTTCTTCAGTCATAAAGAAATAAAGGTTTTTGGGGACAAACAATCCAGGATTTTCTCCATATAGGGGACTTCAGTGATGGTGAACGGGTTGAAGGTCCAAATTGCAGTTTCAGTGCAGCTTCAAAGGGCTCGACACAATTCCAGCTGAGGAAAAAGGGTCTTATCTTATCTTATATATATATATATATATATATATATATATATATATATAGTGCTGTCAAAATTAGCGCGTTAACGCAAGCGATTAATTTTTTTTCAGTTTAAAGCATTAAATTATTATCTGTCTCTGTTTTTCATGACAAGGAGTGCACTTATTCAGTCGCAGCAAGTTTTTACGACATCAAAAAGGAGACGTTTCAGACGCGCGTCACGCGCTTCCACTTCACTTCAGCGCCAGGCGCGAGTCAAACGAGCGCGTAAATGGTCATGTGCTCGTAGCGCCTGCTCTTTCACGCACAAATGCGTTAGATGACAAACGATGAGTGCCAGATCCTCGTCACGTTCAGCAGCGACAGCTCTCAAATAAATAGCTGCCAAAAACAACCTAATATCCAGCTGCTGTGATGTCTGTTCATCATAATAAAAAGGGGGAAATCAATAACTTTTATAGCTTCACGTATTAATATGTATTTAGTTTAGAATTTAGTGTTTGATAACTTGATTTAATTTCTTTATATTTCTATTGAGGGGCACAGGTAGGTAAATATGACATTTATTATAATGGGTTTATGTGAAGATTGTTTAAAGTTCACTGAAATTAGAAGTAGTTTTTAAAGTCTAATAAATGTTAAAATTGATAGCTCTTAGTTATAATGTAATGTTGAATGGCTATACTCAATGGTTTATATTAGGGGCATTTTTATAGAAAAAATCAGTATTAATTGGTATCAGTGATACTGGCCTTCAGTCATAAAAAAAGATGACATTAAACAAATATAAACAAATACTGTGTTTATGTTGTTTGTACAATCATTTGAAGATTGAATGTGAAATTATTGCAATATAAAAGTATATTTAAAAACTTTAATGTTAGGTGGGATTAGGTTAGGTTAGCATTAATATCTCTGTCTGACTCTTGTTGCCTAGACTACCACTCTTTACAGAGTGCAAGTACCACTCTTTACAGAGTGCAAGTATAGGCTATGTGTGTGTATAAAACCTTCAAATTCTCTCTTATCATGCAGCATCTGGAAGAAGGCAGGCTGTCAACATTGTGTCTACAAAGATGATGTCTGCTCCATCTGGTTTATTTAAGTCAGCATAGATGAATTCACTGCCCTTGATAGCACACAGTCCTGCCTGTTCAGTAGTTCTTAGAAAGTATTTCTGACAGAGTGAGCTGAAGGAATTTAGTTTTATGTATAAATTATTTTTAAACTTATGGTTTACTTTCTCTGGAGAAATAAGCATTGCACTTATTAAATATTGACTTGGTTATCTCTAACACTTACTTTATTTATTCTTGGTCATCGTTGGATGTGATATTATAGTCTGGTGCTTTGAAAACAGGTTTAAAAACAGATTTTTAGCTTTTGATTTCTATGCCATTAGCATGACCAAACATCAATGCCCAAAAAAAAATAAGGATTGTTTCACATGTTTCACGCTTGGATGAGAATTTGCCTGAATGTGTCTGTTCTTTTGACTTGGTTAAATTATACTGGGGGCGGAAAAAAAGAGCTAGGATGGAAATAAGATTATAACCTTCTGTGGCTACCACAACAATGCACAGAGCCAGAGGACAGTGCTGACATTTCCCCTGGAAGTGGAGGGGCAGCAGCGAGGCTCTGTTAAGAATAGCTGGCATTCTGTCGTTTCAGTTCACTGTGTGAGAGAAACAGCAGAACACACACATACACTAAAGAACAGCCATATTTATTATGTGCACGCAAGTGTTCACCCACACAGAGCCTGTACAGGCTTAAAAACAAATATTCTCTCTTTCCCTAGACTATGGGAAGTCAGTGTGCCACAATCTTTCTTCTCTATATATCATTCTCAGATTCAATGACATTTGCTAATGTCTCTGCCGGGCTTTTTGTAAGCTTTCATTAATCAACTCTGTCCCGCCTGCAGCTCCTTTTCAGATGGTAGGTGGGAGTCCACTTACTGTAGGGTCATTAATAGATTCTGTCAATGAACCTTGAGATAAATTGCTCATTTTTACTTCAGCAAGCATGCCACAGTAACATTCTGACAGTCTGAATCAGGCTTTTTTCTCCTAAGTATAACACATAAATACATAGAAAGTGCTACTTTTGAATACATAAAAGTTCAGGAGGTGCATGGTCATCTAATACCGTCAATCACAATGAAAGGGTATTAAAAAGCTGCTTACTTCACTCCTGTGCCAATCTACAAATGTTTTTTTTTTTTAGGCTGTATTTTCTGCATAGTGATTTCTAATTTTGTGGTTTAAGTACTAAATAAGTTATAATTGGAAAAATGGACTTCACTGTATTTCAGTGAGTCTTTGACATACAACTGATACATTGTTTTCTAGACACCAACAACCCCCTGTACACTGGTTTTCTGTAGTGTGCTGTTTCACTAATGAACACTCTTGGCAAACTTGCCTGTACTCTCAGTTTATTTCACTGGTAAACAGATGCACAGCTATTAATAAACCATTGACATGTCCGTGCAGCTTTAGTGGGTTCCGAATAAAAAATGCTACATGCACAAGGGATTTGCTGTGTGGTGGAACTCTAAACATATGTTGTTTGCTTTTGTCTTGGCTGTTTTGTGTCTTTGTGTAGGTGAGACAATGCGCGTGGCCTCCTCAGAGTTTGCGGATGACCCTTGCTCCTCTGTGAAACGTGGCACCATGGTCCGTGCCGCTCGCGCCCTCCTCTCTGCCGTCACTCGCCTCCTCATCCTGGCTGACATGGCTGACGTCATGAGGCTCCTGGCTCACCTCAAGATCGTATGTTCGCTTCTTATTCATTTCTCACTGCCCATTTTTCCACAGTTGCAGTTAATTTGTGAAATTAATCCGTTTATTTGTAATTTAATAATAATACTTTTATTTTATTTGTTTACTGTGTCATACCTCCCTACTCTCCACTAGCCACTTCAAACATATTACTCCTTAACATTTTCACTTTTATATACATTAATTAACCAAATTTGTGTTGCCTTTGAGAGCTGTCTCCTGGTGAATTCATCGTCATCTTTTATTTTATTTTCGTTTTCATTTGAGTGTTCAAAACTTCATCGCTGCAACTGGTCTTCACAGCTGGTCACCGTTCACCGGTTCAGAACAAGCCAGACCCGCCTCTCAATTGTTTAAATATCCAAGGAGACCTATTTCAAGGGCACAAGAAGCTATATTTATTATAATACAAAGAAACTGTAAACTTTATCTTGAGGCCTGCTCTTTATTTGCATAGTGCATATTTTTGACGCTACAACCTCCTGGCATAACTTTGCAACAGACTATTAAAATGCAAAAATAACATTCTCAAATATTCTCTTCATTCACTTGCTTCTGGTCATCAATTAGGCTCCCATATTTTGCATTTATATTTATGGTGTATATAAGACTATTTTCATAGTGGAAGAATTTAGACTTTTTGCATTTTATCTTAATTTTCACACCCATAATCCTTTGCTTCTAGTTGCACTATTCTGTTTTCTTTCGATTTGTATTCCCCATTGGCACAAAGGCAACAAACACAATTCTTCTTCTTTTTAAGTTTAGGGATTTAAAACATTTTTTTGTTTAATAGCAGCCTCTCTGTTATATAATCACTAAACAAATTTAAGAACTAATATCTGTGAAACTTAATGGTTGCGAAAGGAGAGCTTTTAGAGTGTAGGATGAGGCTGAGAAACTTTTAGATGTCCCATAAGGGACAAAACACCTCCTTGTTCTTCTGCTATTCTCATTACGGAGAGTGAAAACTGTCAGAATTATATGTGCCCCAGGAGAACCAATAATACGCACTACAAAAGTGAACTGTCACTCAATCACACCAGTTAAAGTGTTTTATGGAACTTTTCTACTACCTTTCATTTTATGGATGATGTTTAAACAGTTGGATGTTTGTATGTGTGTGTGTGTGTGTGTGTGTGTGTGTGTGTGTGTGTGTGTGTGTGTGTGTGTGTGTGTGTGTGTGTGTGTGTGTGTGTGTGTGTGTGTGTGTGTGTTGATTTACAGGTGGAAGAAGCTCTAGAAGCTGTCAAGAACGCCACCAATGAGCAGGACTTGGCCAATCGCTTTAAGGAATTTGGAAAAGAGATGGTCAAACTCAACTATGTTGCTGCTCGCAGACAGCAGGTATTATGGAATATCCCAATTGTTATCTATCGATATACAATATAAGCAGTAAGGTACAAGAAGCCATGCTGTAAGAATGCCTGCAACCCCCTCAGCTGTGACTTATTCACAATACAGCAAGGCCGCTTGTACCTTACTGCTTTTAGAAAATGGTTACCAAACAATCCAAACTAAAAATTGTATTGATGTTACTTTTTTGAAGTAAATTGATTAAATGCTATCCTTCCACTAAAAAAAATATGGACAGTGACATTAAATGGCAAGAGAATCATCTTATAAAGCTCAAATAAAAACAGAATAGGAACTTTTCTCATCCACTGTCATTTATGCCATATGTAATATTTTCTCAAACACATAGAGCTGATTGTCTCTCAGCAAAACAGATCGATTTGCAGCATAGCTCGAGTTTGTAAGCGTCATTACAGTGCAAACTGATGAACATACCATACCTGAAACAGAAAATTAACAAAAAGGAAGAAATTTCCCTCCACTCGTTGGAAACTGTGGACTTCCTCTCCAGGGTTGCCAGCTCTATGTAACAAAACCAGCAAAATTGTTATTCAAAACTATCCTGGTTGTGTTCCAGAGGAAAATGGCTATTAAAATCACTCTAAATGTTTCAGGGGGTCAAAATTGTGTTCCGGGGGTGCTGGGTCTCGCTTCAACCCACATACAAAAAAAAAACAATAAAAATCACACATCAAGTACATGAAAATAGTTTCTTTGTTGGAGGAAGGGCATGGCCTCAGAATGACATGTCAACATAACTAAGAAACTAAGAAATACAATAACAATGATACAATGTTGCTTGAACAATAATACAAAGTGGAACTCAAAGTGTGGTACGAGTACCTCTAGTGGTACTCAGGCTCCCTCTAGTGTTACGCAGAGGAATCACTAAATTAAATATAAATTAATGCTGAAGGTGCCGTGGAAGGAAAAACTGTATTTAACTTTGCATAGTTGAATAATAAGAGTTCTGTACATGGAAATGACATACCGTGAGCCTCAAACACCATTGTTTCCTCCTTCTTATGTAAATCTCGTGAATAAAAAAGACCACTGAAAAATAGGCGAATCAGAACATAGCACTGACTGTGATGTTACAGTCGGGATCACTAATAGTTATGCCCCCAACATTTGCATATACCCACCCATGTTCTAGGCCAGCCGCCAGCCGAACCATCAGAAGTTTTGCAGGTATTGTGAAGAAACAAGCGAGGACAACAGTGAAAATGGCAGATCATGGAAATAAATGTTATGTTCCAGGCTGTGGAGGGGATGTGAAGAGCAGGGATGGGTTGGTGTCTGTATTCAAAAAGGCACGGAAAGCAAATAATACGTTCTAATAAAATAACGCGAGCCACTAGGGCCGTGGTTAGCTCCTTGCTAGCGGTAGCCTGTTGCATTACAGTACATTCGATTTCACTTACCACATAAACAGAGTAAGGAGAGATGACTGAGTATGATGGCGAATGATTTACAGATCCTGTGCACCACTGACAAGCATCTGATCTTGTAAAATGTGTGGTAAGTACTGCCGCTCCATAGTATAAACAGAGTTTGTGCGATCGCGAATCTCGCAAATGAAAGTAAAAAAAAGATTGTGCATTTGAAAGCAGTTCCAGTGCCCCGCATATTAATAGCGGCTATTTTGTATATTGTGTTTGTGCTATTTTGCACATTGTCTATTTTGTATATTTGTATATTATTATTTGTATTATTTGTGTCTTGTCTTGTCACTGTCATTCTGTCGCACTGTGGAGCTTCTGTCACCAAAACAAATTCCATGTGCAAACATACCTTGCAATAAAGCTCATTCTGATTCTGATATATATCTTGCCGACATGTGGTAACGCGGTTCATGTATCGCTCAATATTATCGCCATCAACCTGTTTGAGTGGGTTAAAGCTGGGACAGATAGCAGCAGCATCTCTATTTTCATAAATTTTCGCCAAATATGAAAGCATAATATTATTACACTGACTATGGTAGCATTAATAATGTTTTTCTTTGTTTCACTTTGGAAGGAAGGGAGATAAATTTACAATATTCATGCATTATTTTTCTAATTCTACTATGGTCATATTTACTCATCCTAATGTTATCTTATAGTGGCTCACTAAGTATGCACAATAAATGGATACCAATAAAGGCCATCAACTGCTCAATATAAACCCCCCAAAATGATTTTTTTTTCAGTAATAAAAATGCTACATACTGTATAAAAGGCAACCAACTGCACTCAACAAAACATTTTATTATATATCCAGGGAGAGGGTAGATACATTTTTCGTTACATTTTTTCGTCTTAATAGAAACTAATTCAGGGTTTAATAATTGTTTAAGTTGTTATATTTTTATGTACACATTACTACAATTAATTTGAGGTAAATGTAAGCATTCTGACATCTGACTAGGTAGCTTGTTAGTTGTTGCGTATGTTATCTAACAACTATTATAATTTAACTAGCCATTGTCTAACAATACAATGGTCAATGGGCAAATGCACACAGTTATTTAAAAAATGCCCTGCGTGTGGACTGTTCACATAAAACACAGGTGATTATGTCTTAAATGAATATAAACATTAGCAAGGAAATCGGATTCGTATGAGTATATTAGATCTGTGCAGTAGGTCTTAAAGTGACAGGTCTGAAACAGATATTTGTATGTGTGTGCCAGGAGCTGAAGGACCCTCAATGCAGGGACGAGATGGCGGCGGCTCGAGGGGCTCTTAAGAAGAATGCCACTATGCTCTATACTGCATCCCAGGCCTTCCTGCGTCACCCCGACGTGGCTGCTACACGTGCCAACCGTGACTATGTCTTCAAACAGGTCCAAGAGGCCATTGGGGGCATCTCCAGCTCTGCCCAGGCCACTTCACCCACCGACGAGAAGCACGGGCACGCTGGCATCGGCGAGCTGGCTGCCGCTCTCAATGAGTTTGATGTGAGTACACTCGGTTCAAATATTGTTTATTGCCGCAAATTAAGTATGCAGTGACATCATCTGCAAAGTGATGTAATTTGTTCATTGTTTTTCAATGTTTCAGACTTTCTCCTCTTGAAATTTAGTGTGTCTAATTTTAAGTAAGCTGTTTAGAAATCGTTGTAATCCCTGTAAGGTGTCAACACTGTGGCTGTTTCGTGCTTTGAAACAAAGTCCTGCCCCAAACTAGGGCTTGGAGATATATAATTTTTTATATATCGATATTTTCAAAAATTTTATAATATTCGATATATATATATCGATATGTTTGCATTTGCTTTTAAATAAATTAAAAAATATATATATTTTGCCCCCATTGACCCCCCCCAACAAAAACAATTTATATAGAACAGCTATTGTTACAAAGTAAATACAAAATGTTTAGTGCAAATTGAAGCATTTAACAAAACATCTAGACCAACTGATCATTGCTTTTTATGGAATGAACACATGTAAGTAACCCAAAACAAGTACATGCACGCAATAGACAATTTACACTGTGCAACTGGGGGAAATAAACTGGGATAATTATTTGCTTACAAGTTTTTAGATATGAACACAAATCTGTCAACTGTCTCTGGTTTAAGAGAAGCTCTGTGGCATGAAACTATGTTCCCACAGGCACTAAAAACCCTCTCAGATGGAGAGCTAATTGTTGGAATACACATTTCTTAGCTAATTTAGCAAATTTTGGGAAAAGTGCCTTATGGATGATCCCCCACCATGAGCACAAATCAATAGAATGTGGAATTATACATGATTTATTTTACCTCGTCTAGTGTACTGATTCATTATATATATATATATATATACAGGTGCATCTCAATAAATTAGAATGTCGTGGAAAAGTTCATTTATTTCAGTAATTCAACTCAAATTGTGAAACTTGTGTAGAAAATAAATTAAATGCACACAGACTGAAGTAGTTTAAGTCTTTGGTTCTTTTAATTGTGATGATTTTGGCTCACATTTAACAAAAACACCAATTCACTATTTAAATTTACCAATTCACTATATACACCACAACCACACACACACACACACACAACACACACACATACTCTCTCTCTCTCTCTCTCTCTCTCACACACACACACACACACACACACAGACACAAACACATACAGACACATCAATTAAAACCAAAGACGTATGCACTCTCTCTGTCTATATTATGAAAACTGGTAAAACAAATGAAAAATATTTGCACGTGTGCATGGTTTCTAGATTGATTCAAATAAACAAAACACCGGGCAGCAAATGTATCCTTGTAACAGGGAAGCTCTGATTCAGGGATTTGAACTCTTGATATCTGGCAACTGCTCAATGAAAGCTGCCTCACGTTTCTTGCGCGGGAATATTGGACGTTCTGCGATTTCTTTTGGGAAATTATGCTTGAATTTGAAATATTCGATATTCACGATATTTTCAAATTTGACATCGTCATCATAATTATTGCGATATTATCGCTAATATTCGATATATCGCCCTGCAAATGTAGATGTAGGACATACGTTTAAAATGTATACCTCCCAAGCACCATAATCTGTAAATGCAACATTTTGAAAGTAACCATATTGTACCAAAATTACTGTGTAATATAACAGAATCAGTAGGTCCCACACTCATTCTTGTCCTTGTCTGTTATATGCACTACTTTCTTCATATACTCTATTTTGTTTGCCCTTTAAAACAAGTAGTCTTTCTAAAGGCAATCCTGCAAAAACATGAATGGAAAACCATCACAGAAGTATTAACTTACTGTGAGAGACTATATTTGGAATATTAGGCTGCCATCTAGTGGTTATGAAGGTGATCATAAGTACTACAGTTTGCAAATGTTACACCTATTTTTGAAAGAATGTAGTAAGTAATGCTGTTTGTTTTCAAACGTATAATGTTTGGGGTATTATTTGTTTGTCCTCTGTTTCTCTTCACCAAAACTTTTTTCAAAATCAATCTGTTTAAATAGTGATTGGCAACAGGTGCTGAACATTTCAGGAGCAAATTGACACACTAAATAGTCAAAAGTATGTATATAAATGGTGTCAAATCTATTTGTACGCTCAAATGTGATGAAGACTCATAGTTTTAGTAGTTTAGAATAAGCTGTTTTGCTGTTTATGTTGCCTGGAGGCAATCCTGTGCCACAATGGAAAGACATTCATCAAGAGAGTCTGTAATTAAAAACAACTGCAGTTCCATTTCGCTTTAGCACAATGGTGCTTCTAGACAGCAAAAACTAAAGCAGGTCCTCATGTAATATATTATATATAGTTATTTATATATTTGATTTTATTTATTTTGTCTTCTGAGTGCAGTTCTCTTGAGTGCAAATCACCTGTTGTACCACTAGGACATAGTGTGACCAAGAAACCTTAAATATTTTGACAATTTCATTGCCTCGGGCACTTGCTTGTAAAGTTTAAAGAATGGGTTTATTGCACAATTATTAGCATTGCAATTATTTGCACTAATGTGAATTATTATAACAGTTTATTTTTCTTTCTAAACACTCTTTCGTCTGAGGTGTCTGCACTCTGTATAGCAGTGACACTCAGTGGCTGATTTGGGGTCACTGTTGTTTTATTATTATTTTATTAACTGTTATAGCATTTACTAATATTTTTATTTTTAGTTATTGTATTTGCTTTATGTTATTATAATTATTTTTAGTATTTCTAGTAATCATTTATTTTTAAGTTGTTGCAATTTTAGTAGTTTAACACATTTGATTTAGCTGCCAATGCAACATTTCTAATTAGTTTAAGTTTTCCATCTAATCTTAAGAATTTATTTGATTGTATTTCAGATTTCAATTAACTGTATTTTTTATTATTTAACATACAACAATAAATCTAGGCAAAACACCAAGCCTGAAGCCATATTTGTGAAGTTATTATAATTTGTCAACACCCGCTAAATATGGATGACTATAACAAATGTAACCTATGTTGATCCAAATATAGAAAGCACTTTCAAATGTAATAATCTGAGTAATCCACATTTCTTTTTTCTCCCTTAATAACAAATTTGTCCATTCTGATGCTCGATTTTACCGAACTAATGGCTGCTGATGACTATTTGAATTGAATTCTGCCAAAGTGCGCACTTTTAAGTGTTCGTTAAGTGCGTGAAGTTAATTATGCGAGTACATAAGTCTGCTCATGTCTGAAAATAATATATGAAAAACTAAATAATTGTATATAACAAAAACATTACAGCTTATATTTGTTGTAAATTTTTTAATTCATGTAAAAACTAAAATGAACTTTGTTACTAAAAACTGTAAAATGTAACAACTAAAATGAACATACTTTGGGTTCGGGCCAAAATTCCCAGCTCGGAGCCCTCCCATCGGACAGCACGCCAAATATGCATAAACTTTATTCTATTTATTATATGTAAGTGTGAACTCGTGAAGTGCTTTCTGGCTGAGCCAGTGGCTTTTGGGATCGGAGAGTTTGACAAAGGAAGACAGGGGACAATGGAAGATGGTGGAGTGTTTGGGAAGCCTTTTGCATTGTTTGTGTGATTTTGTTTGCACATAGTCACGTAATGTCTAAAAATGCACACTTTTAACAACAAAAAAATATTTTGTACATTTTCACAATTTCTTCTCATCTCACCATTTCTTCCCTTCACTCAGTGTACTTTGCTTTTTTGAGATTGCTGTTTTTTGGTAGTCAGTGTGTAAATGGAGGTTATCTCTCACACCTGCTGGACAGAATTAGACTGTGTTTATCAGTGATGCATTTGGTTTCTGGAAGAGGAATCACAGCTGGAGGTGTGAGACGGGTGTGAAGTGTGGAGACGTCCCGCTAATGAATCTCTGCCTCCCAGACCTCCTGCATTTCTCACGAAGCTCAGACACACTGCTCAGCCAGCTCAGCTACTCTTATTTATCAGAGTGAATATGCATGTGAATAGACATACCCTGACAGAAATTATACATCTGTTTGAAAATTTGTGTCATCTGCTGGGGAATGTTCTACTTTGATATTCAGTCTGACCTTGTTTTGAAGTAAGGTGTGTGTGTGTGTGTCTGTGTGAAGGGTCAGGTTTTGCCTGTGTTATGGCACCCTGCAATCTGTGACATGCATAACCCTGTAAAGAACTACTACCGTATGTCGGATATTTCATGTTTGCGTGTTGGTGACGTTCTGAAAGATGCTGGCCTTTTCTTTGTAGATTTGACAAAACATTTACTGGTGTTATATTGTTAGTTATTTTCATTATGACCTACGTGTCTCCATTTTGGATAATTTTTATATTTGATGTTATTTCTGAAAATATAGGATATGTTTAAGACAACCCTAGTGAAAAATAAATATACTAAAATATATTTGAAATACATTTATTTAATGCTAGGTATACTACAAATACATTTACATATTTATGTACTTAATAAAAAAAATACCCTGCAATTGTACTTTTGGTATAACTGGCATACATTTATTTCAGTAATTCAACTCAAATTGTGAAACTTGAGAACTACTGAAGTAGTTTAAGTCTTTGGTTCTTTTAATTGTGATTATTTTGTCTCACATTTAACAAAAACCTACCAATTCACATCTCAACAAATTAGAATACTTCATAAGACCAATAAAAAAGGTTTTTTTAGTGAATTGTTGGCCTTCTGGAAAGTATGTTAATTTACTGTATATGTACTCAATACTTGGTAGGAGCTCCTTTTTCTTTAATTACTGCCTCAATTCGGCGTGGCATGGAGGTGATCAGTTTGTGGCACTGCTGAGGTGGTATGGAAGCCCAGGTTTCTTTGACAGTGGCCTTCAGCTCATCTGCATTTTTTGGTCTTTTGTTTCTCAGTTTCCTCTTGACAATACTCATAGATTATCTATGGGGTTCAGGTCTGGTGAGTTTGCTGGCCAGTCAAGCACACCAACACATGGCCATTTAACCAACTCTTGGTGCTTTTGGCAGTGTGGGCAGGTGCCAAATCCTGCTGGGAAATGAAATCAGCATCTTTAAAAAGTTGGTCAGCAGAAGGAAGCATGAAGTGCTCGAAAATGTATTGGTAAACGGGTGCAGTGACGTTGGTTTTCAAAAAACACAATGGACCACCACCAGCAGATGACATTGCACCCCAAATCATCACAGACTGTGGAAACTTAACACTGGACTTCAAGCAACTTGGGCTATGAGCTTCTCCACCCTTCCTCCAGACTTTAGGACCTTGGTTTCCAAATTAAATACAAAACTTGTTCTCATCTGAAAAGAGGACTTTGGACCACTGGGTCCAGGTAAGACACCTCTGACGACAACTGTAGCCAAATACCTTGACACGTCTGTGTGTGGTGGCTCTTGATGCCTTGACCCCAGCCTCAGTCCATTCCTTCACCCAAATTCTTGAATCGATTTTGCTTAACAATCCTCATAAGGCTGTGGTTCTCTCGGTTGGTTGTGCATCTTTTTCTTCCACACTTTTTCCTTCCACTCAACTTTCTGTTAACATGCTTGGACACAGCACTCTGTGAAAAACCAGCTTCGTTGGCAATGAATGTTTGTGGCTTACCCTCCTTGTGAAGGGTGTCAATGATTGTCTTCTGGACAACTGTCAGATCAGCAGTCTTCCCCATGATTGTGTAGCCTAGTGAACCACGCTGAGAGACCATTTTGAAGACTCAATAAACATTTGCAGGTGTTTTGAGTTGATTAGCTGATTGGCATGTCACCATATTCTAATTAGTTGAGATAGTGGATTTGTGGGTTTTTGTTAAATGTGAGCCAAAATCATCACAATTAAAATAACCAAAGACTTAAACTACTTCAGTCTGTGTGCATTTAAATTATTTAATACACGAGTTTCACAATTTGAGTTGAATTACTGAAATAAATTAACTTTTCCACCACATTCTAATTTATTGAGATGCACCTGTATATTATTCAAAAATCATACAATCCTCATCAATAGTGACATTAAAACACATTTTAGGCTTAATGTAAAGAAATGTGCATTTTGCACAAGTGATACTCCAGATTAAGTTTAATTAATCAAGCAAGCGATATGTCAGTAAATAAGTTAATAGATTTTAACTGTACTTAGTTAGAAATGAAAGTATGTTAAATATTTTTTTTTTACAAGGGAAGTTTGTACAACATTTGCCTTTATAAATATGTATTAATAAACACAAACACAAACACACACACACACACACACACACACACACGTATATATTATTAAGTACATAAATATGTAAATGTATTTGTTGTATACTAAGCATGAAATAAATGTACTTCATACCTATTATAAATATTTAATGTATTATTAAAATTAAAAGTCACATTCCCATTACTTTGTCATTGTACATAACTGTGTCTACCATTGTTACAAGGTCATAACAACAGTCCTGTATTGCTAAATGCTGTATTACTTTGTGCAGTCAAAGTTACTAAACAATTTTGTCACTCTAGTTCCAAGTTTTAAATCTTGAGGCTATAATTTCAAAAGTTTAATTTTTTTTGTTTTTTTACATTTATCCCATTGCAATGTCTTGTCCCGTAGTCTTCCTTTGAAAGTGTGTTCCTGTTAACATGATGTATGCTTGTATTTACAAACTGGGCATGATTCCAAATTACTTTCTGTGGTAGCCTAATTGACGGCACCTCACAGATGCTGTCGATAGAGCTTAACTGGTATTGAACCCAGGACACTGCTTTAAAATCTTAAAGGAAAGACAAAACGGCTGAGTAAATTGAAGATAAAGAATGTGTAATCCTTGTTTGTGGATCCAAAGCTCAAAATACTTTGATCTTATTGGGTTTCTAAACCGAGTGTTACAAAAATTGACTTGGAACTCACCAGAGAGCAAGTTGGCAGTTTTTGCAGCTCATGCAGCATTTATAGCTTCTGTGGAAATGACTTGTGGCACTATTGGGATGTTTATCAAATCTGTCGTGAGGAAGTTTACAGGTCTGAGGGATGAAGAGAGACATTATCTCTCTGCCAAAATCTAGTAATTTAAGGCATTATATAAATGTATTCTTCAGTGAAGGCAATCCCTGAATGCATTTCAATAAGCTCAGTAGGACGGGGGGGGGGGGTAATTTTGATTATAAATACACATGGTTTAAATACACATTATTATTATTAGTAGTATTATTATACATTACTGTTTGAAAGTTTAGGGTTGCTAAGATTTTTATCAATAATTTTGGAAGATGTCTCTTATGCAAGGCTGCATTCATTTGACAAACAAACAAATACAAATAAAGAAATAAATGCATGCATACTGTTTTCTATTGTCATTTACAAATATAATTTATTGTTTAATGGTGCTGCTTAACTTTCAGCAGCCATTATTTTAATATGCTATTTTAATTTCATGTTATATTATATTATATTTAAACTGAGAACTATCAACAAATATACTTTTTCAAATATAAGTGAACAATAGGGCTTTACATAATTTTGATCATAGACAAACATGGAGCATTACATTAAGCAGCCTTTGTAGTGTACAATCCACAAAAACACTCACACATTCGTGCCTGTTGTTTTCCTCCGAGTATTCCTTGTTCAGTTTTGACCTACAGGATGTCGTCTCTGAGCAAATTGAACATCAAAGAAACGTTCTATCCCCCATACAGCCATTTGTTTACCAGCATGCTTCGGTCTTAAAAACAAATCAGCGTCTTGAGCATGTAGGCTTCTCTCCATTAAAGTGCCTGTTTTGTTTTCTCATTAGTGCAGAAGAGAGAAGATGGACTGCAGTTTCAATTGCAATTGCTGCTGCTGCTATTGTTTGCTTCTAAAATGATAGCATATGCAGCAATATTTTTATTTAAAGCCTTCTATGGTGTCATATTGTCATGCTGAGTATTATTAGAATGTGTTTATTAGAGTGTCTTATGGAGTGACGCAGTTGTGTCTGGCCAGACACACCATTGGTCAGACTGTGCAGATCACACAGTGAACAGCAGGGGGCAGTATTGCACCACTCCAGAAATCCCTCTCCTTCTGAACAAGTGTGATTCATGTTGCTTCTTTGGTTTGGTAGTCACAGACCAGACTTGCTC
The DNA here is from genome assembly GCA_027422405.1 of Ptychobarbus kaznakovi. NCBI lineage: Eukaryota > Metazoa > Chordata > Actinopteri > Cypriniformes > Cyprinidae > Ptychobarbus > Ptychobarbus kaznakovi. The sequence goes on from CM049799.1 coordinate 7,244,994, forward strand.
AAGTCTTTCATTGCACTCGGAGCTCTGTATTGATACTGTATCTCAGTGAGGATTGGTATTGGTTGAGTGTGTGGTGACCTTCTCAGCGACCATCTTATGTACTCAGTGAAAATACCCATCATCAGCATTCCTGTGTTCCGCAGTATTCTCTTCTATTCTTCATCCCTTCCTTTGGTACTTTGTTCCCTTAATCATTGTTTCCTCCCTCTTTTCCTTCCTTCCTTCGTTTGTTCCTTTCTTTCCTTCATTCCTTCTTGCTCCCTCCCTTTTGATTCTGTCCTCTTTCCTCCTCATATCATTCCCTCTTTTATTTCCTTTCATCTTTCCCTTCCTTCTTCAATTCATTTCTTCCCTTCTTCATTTGTTTCATTATACCTTTTTCGATCATCCAGTTCTTCCCTCCTCCATTCCTTCATTGTTTTCTTTCTTTCCTCTTCATTTCTTTGTACCTTATTTCTTCCCTTCCATTTATTTCTGTTTTTCTATCCCCAGTTCGTCCTTCCTTCCTTCCTTCCTTCCTTCCTTCCTTCCTTCCTTCCTTCCTTCCTTCCTTCCTTCCTTCCTTCCTTCCTTCCTTCCTTCCTTCCTTCCTTCCTTCCTTCCTTCCTTCCTTCCTTCCTTCCTTCCTTCCTCCATTCCTTCATTGTTTTCTTTCTTTCCTCTTCATTTCTTTGTACCTTATTTCTTCCCTTCCATTTATTTCTGTTTTTCTATCCCCAGTTCGTCCTTCCTTCCTTCCTTCCTTCCTTCCTTCCTTCCTTCCTTCCTTCCTTCCTTCCTTCCTTCCTTCCTTCCTTCCTTCCTTCCTTCCTTCCTTCCTTCCTTCCTTCCTTCCTTCCTTCCTTCCTTCCTTCATTCATTGTTTTCTTTCTTTCCTCCTTCCTTCCTTTCTCGTTTGTTTTCTTTCTTTCTTTCTTTCTTTCTTTCTTTCTTTCTTTCTTTCTTTCTTTCTTTCTTTCTTTCGTCCGTCCGTCCTTCCTTCCTCCATTCTTTCATTGTTTTCTTTCTTTCCTCCTTCCTTTCTCGTTTTCTTTCTTTCTTTTTTTCGTTCGTTCGTTCGTTCGTCCGTCCGTCCGTCCGTCCTCTGTCCTTCCTTCCTCCATTCTTTCATTGTTTTCTTTCTTTCCTCCTTCCTTTCTCATTTTCTTTCTTTCTTTCTTTTTTCTTTCTTCTTCCTTCCTTCCTTCCTTCCTTCCTTCCTTCCTTCCTTCCTTCCTTCCTTCCTTCCTTCTTCCTTCCTTCTTCCTTCCTTCCTTCCTTCTTTCTTTCCATTTACATTTAGTCATTTAGCAGCAGTGTTGGGTGTAACGCATTACTTATCCACTGAAAAGGTAAAGTAAGGGATTACTGTTCATTTTTAGGTAATTTAATTACAGTTATTTATAAAGTACTTGCGTTACATACAGTAAATAATTTCAACAGTTCTATAATCAATATAGAATTTGAAATCTAAATGTACCGTGAACGAATGAACGATTATTCCTAATTATGTAATCCATATGAAACTAAAGCGAGGTACAGTCTTTCCCGTATCTGAAAGCTTGACGTGTCTATTTGTAAATGAACAAATTCTAATCGAAAACGAATGTTATCTGATTATGTAATCCGTATGAAACTGAGGTACAGTCTTTAACGTATCTGAGCTCATTATATGCAGTCACCTGCGCGCAAACGCCCTCACCTAGATAAAAAAAAAAAATCAAGATTCATCTCATTTTCATCATTTTTGAAAGAAGACCTACTTTGAGGAATTTACCTCATAAGAACAGCGTGATCTGACATGGCTTTATTCAGCAGAGAAGATCATTTCTGTCATGTATTCTTACCTACATTAGTTAACGTGTTATTTTTACATTAACCTGTATGGATTTTACTTGTTGGGCTTTTCCTGAACATCTTGCCAAACTGAAATGTATTGTTTAACTTTTAAGCTATTTTGTTATTCTGATATTTTGCAGAGTATTTATATTTGTTAACCAAAGAAGATTACATTTTTTATAAAAAAGTTTAAGTATTACAGTTTTTTTAAAGCTACAAGGCTAAACTATTCCATGTTTGACTCAAATTGAAAGAATAAAGAGTTTAATTTCTATTAAGGTTTATATGGGTTTTAAGATGTAGCCTAATTAGCGATTTGAATAATTAAGTTACTTTTTGAGTAACTAAGATACTTTTCAGACAGAGTAATTAGTAAAGTAATTTAAATACAATATTGATGATGATTCATTTTTGAAAGTAACTTACCCAACACTGTTTAGCAGACACTTTTATCCAAAGCGACTTACAAACGCGGACAATGGAATCAATCAAAATCAACAAAAGAGCATTGATATGGAGTGCTATAACAGTTTCAGTTAGCTTAACGTAGTACACTTAGCAAGTTTTTTTAATTCTATAATAAATAAAAATAAAACAGATATAATCGAAAAAAGAATAGAGCAAGCTCGTGTTAGAGGCCTTTTTTGCTTTCTGTTAATTGTATAATAAATATAAAAAACAAATAGATAGAATGCAAAAAGAATAGAGAAGCTAGTGTTGGTTATTTTTTTTCAAGAAAACGATTTATATAAAAAATAATTGTAATATATAATTATAATTGTAATATATTTAATATATTATTTCTTCCCCTTTTATTCTGTGCTTACTTTCTTATCTTCACCTTACTTCATTGTTTTCTTCACTCATTTCATTTTTTTATTCCTTCATTCTTTTATATTCTGTGTTTATTTCTGTCTTTCCCAGTGAAAGATACATATATTTAAATGCATTTCAAGTACATTTATTTAATCTAAGTATGCTACAAATAAATTTTCATGTTTCTTTACTTAATAAAATAGACTGCAAGTGTATTTTTAGTATACTAAACTGGTATACTTAAATTCTGCTAAATTGGAACAACTAATTTTGTAATGAATGCACTTTAATTGGGCAGAAGTAGTGCTGAAGTGAAAGATATACTTAGTATAATTAATTGATTGTGCTAAAGTGTAACTATTGCAAGTATACTTCAGGATATTTTGCATTTAAAGACCAATATTATTCAAATATCATACAGACCTCATCAAAAGTGACATTAAAACACATTTTAAACGTAACATTAATTATTGTGCACAAGTAATATGCCAAATACATGTTTAAATCAGTAAGTCTTGTGTTATCTGTCAGTAAATATGTTAATAGATTTGAACTATAATTGGGAATGAAATAATTATAAAATAAATGTATTATAAATATTTTAAATTTTTGTAGTGTTTCCTTCCTTCCCTACTTTATTTTCTTTCTGTTCTTCACATCCCTATTTTTTTCAAATCTTGTTTTCTTTCTTTTATTCTTTCTTCCTCGTGTATTCTTTCCTTTATTGCTTCCCTCCCTCCTTGTGTTTCTTTTGCTTCCTTGCTCTTTGCTTCTTTTTTTTTGCTTTGCTTTTTTGAAAATTCCTGTCTCATACCTGCCCACAATCACTTCAGTTTGCTGATGGAAGTGTTCTGGGAAAAGACCCCCCTCTGACACACACACACGCACACGCACACGCACACGCACACACACACACACACACACACACACACACACACACACACACACACACACACACACACACACACACACACACACACACACACACACACACACACACACACACACACACACACACACACACACACACACACACACACACACACACACACACACACACACAAAGTGTCTGTAGCAAAGAAGTTGTCATCGTTTATTATTTTTGCAATGTGTCTTTGCCCCTCTGGATTTTTGAATAGAGATTAGGTGTAGTTATTATGTGTACACTGTGTGTGTGTGTGTTGTCAGTTCATGACCTTTCCTCATAGTTTCATATAAGTGGTTATTGTAACTCAGGGCTGCCAGGAAATAATCTCTTTGTCAGAGTAGTCTCATTTCATGAACCATTCTTCTACCATGTCACTTCCTGTGTAAAATTATGGAAAATTCAAATGGAGAGACCCCCTTGATATTAGATTAATCTGTAGTACAAAATACCTGTCAAATTAGCGCTCACACCTGACAGACCACCAATGGGGCCTGTCAGATGAGCTTCCTGTGCTCCTTAAATCATCAATGTTACAATGATGAATGGATTTCGGATGATGAGAGCATATGTCTTGTTGAAAAGGAATTTACATGTTAAAATTATAAACAATCTTAAAATTTAAGCTAGAAATAATTAAATATATTTGGTTCCTGCTTATAAAAGTCATCAGAGGGATGATGGAAGAGTTGGTGGAAAATTAGGAAATACTGAAAAAAATTGTACATGGTCAATTGGATGCTATAGTGTTCATGTTTAAATATGCACATGCTAGCATAAACCCAAGTGTCATGCACACTTGCACACATATACATGTGCACAGGGAGCAGGGAAGGCTAAAATATGGATATGTATTCATTGCAATGCAATTGAATAAGGTATAAGTGCTATATTAATCTATTCTCTTCATTTCTATTTGCTCAGCCTCTGCTTTTCCTGTCCTTTATTTCCTTTTTTTCTCCCTTTTTGGATCTTGAGATGGGATTTACAACGATTTAGGATTACTAGGGAACATTGTTACGGCTTATATTGAACATAGCGCCATTGCATATTTTAGTCATCTGCAGTCAGAAAGGGATGGAGGACATGCATACAAACACCCACACAACAAAATCCCACTTTTTGATCTCTGAAAGTTTCAGTTGTATGCCTGTTTTGGGCCTGAGTGTGTAGACTTTAGGATTAGAGTGGATTAAACAGACAGCAGTGGGTTTACTAGTGCATGCCTAGTTCCTCAGACCTGGGCTTTTGGTTCTCTTATTTCTGCAGAAGAGCCAAACCCTTTCACAGAGGTTACCCCAAATCAACATATGTCTCTCTTTCTGTGTGTTGAACACATTTATTTATTTACAGGCCAAAGAGCAAAACCCCTTAATCTCAGCTACAGTATGGTTCTCTGAATAACAACATTAGAGTTTACACTGGTGTTGAGTTTAGTAGGTTTTGTTTTTTCATAGTAGACTAAGACAGACAATTTATTTATTATTAAAACATCTCAGCTTCACATTGCATGCCCAAAGACCACCCGCAGTTTTTTCTTATTTGAAGAAGAAAAAAATACTTTAAAGAAAGTTGGGGTGAGAAGTATTAACTTTACTTAGAAGTATTCAATATATATTCTCTGAAAATTATTATGTTACTTTGCTTCCCACATATATTTGTTTTTGAGGATATTTGCATAAAAGAAAGATCAAGAGTGTTCTCAAACCCTCAAGCTGTATTCTGATTGTCTGACTGGTATGAAGAACCATGGCATTTATTAGTTCATCTGAAATCAATTCCGGGTTTAGCAGCCCTAACTGTCATGCTAATTTACAATAAACTTTAGGGCCCTAAGAAAATCTTTTTTTTTTTTTTTATTCCGTTTCATTTTTTCCAAATTCCGTAAAAAAAATATATATATTTATATTTCTAGACTCTGTTTTAATGGTTACAATTACATTACATTTCATTAATCAAAAAGCATGTGTGATTAATTTAAATCATGAAACTTACACAATATATCACTAATTTATTAAAAGTAAAAAATGTTGTTTAAGACCGTATGAAATATACAGTTTCCCCCCCTCAATGGTTTCATTACATGTTATTAATCAAAAGCATCTGTGAATAATTTATTTTATACAAAGCTACTTTATTATTATTTTTTTTCTGGATTTAATTTTCTGTATTAAATTTTTTTTCTGGTAAATATTCCTTAAAAAAAATATGTTTTCATAATAATTGTATTAGTAATACTATCATTATATTAAGTCATATATTTCTGTCACAGTGTCTTCGAGTTAAACTTTTATTTTGATGGGTTGTTGTGAAGATCTTTAAGTTTCTCTGTTTTTATGATATGAAGATAGTTTTTCTCAAAATAAATAGTAAAATGCTCATGAAGTGACTCTCAGAGCAGTTCTAGTAGAGATTATGTTCATGTGTTCATGTAACTACACTGAAAAAAAATATTCATTGAATGTACTTTGAAAGAAGCTGAAAACACTGCTTCCTTCATTATGTTTGTAGAAAATTAAACTGTTCCATTCATTCACTCAGAGACACACAGAACATGCAGAATTCATATTTAAATAGTATGTTGCCGCTTAATATTCACAGACACTATATATCACATTTTGATTTAAGTGTACTGACCTACCTTTGATTTATTCATCCTAAATTTAGCCAGTTTCTGTGACATTCCACATTATACAGTAAATTCTATTTGTATGACTGGATTCCACGATTCTGTCCATAGGGCCCTAAAAAAACTGCAAAGTGGACTGAACTTTAAAATATAATGATAGGTTAATGGAATACTGCCTAGAAAGTCATTGTTGATGCATCCATGCAGGTTGATTTGATGGACTTCCATCTTCTTTGACAAATACTACCGTAAAATCGCAAAAACAGTCAGTTTCAACTAACGTTAATTAATCCAAAAGAAAAGTCACATTGAGCATTTCCGGTGCATATTGTCCTTCAAATGTGCAAAGCACTCCTGAAGTGGAAGTGATTTTGGGTGGAAAGACTCATGCTGGGGCTGAGTATTGTTAATAAGAGGTTTTGATGCTGACCCCCACCAGCAGCCGTCTTTTAAAGCTGTCTGGTTTCACGCTGTTCTAATGCAGTACAGCAGAGGGGTCTTTTAAAAGGTTTTCCTGTCTGAAACCAGCTCTTCAAGCGCTATTCAAAAGGAATGGTGCTATCTGCACAAAGAATGCATTTGATGCTGGCACATACTTTATCCTGGTCAGGATGCAGCAGAATACTGCGCACAATGTAAACAATCATACCTTTTTTTTTCCCTTTAAAAAAAAGAGATCTTTGATCTATAGAAGTGTCTTCAAAACATATCTGTTGACCTATTTAAAAAACATTTCAACTTTTGAATGATAGCGCATATGAAAGACAAACGCCATTGCTGCATAATGAAGCAATTCATTCATCCATGGGCCTGGAATATATTTTGCCGCTTAAATCGCACTTGAAACTGGCTGAGGCTGAATTATTTTGGCTGTCCTCACAGTGTCTCTTGTGTAAAATCAGCACGTCTTGTTCTGTGAGTATGTAATTCTTTTCACAGTGGACATTGTAACCTTGAGTGTTTGGCACACTCATTAGCATTCATTGGATACCACTATATTCTTAAGGCCTTCATGTGATACTATGCTAGTCCGTGCACCTTTTGGGTTGGCTTCCACATCTTCCCCTTCACGCTGCTTTGCCTTGAAGTCAAGATCAGTTGTTCAAGGATTACAGGTAGCCAGTGTACCAACTCATATGTTTCTGGAACAGCCATTGAGCTGAGACCAGTACGAGAGTGGAGCCTAGGCCAACGCTAAACCTGCTGAACCGAGTGAGGAGAAGAGATTGGACAGGGATATTGAGCTGACTGCTTGGTTCTTGCCAAATGCAAATGCAGCTTATTTTCCTGGCAGCGTGTCCAAGGCTTCTTTGTGAAAGTGTCCCATGTCTCTTCACCGACCCAGGTAAAGAAACTTTGTTCGGGAATATCGGCACAGCCCCCCAGGATGCTAGACAAAACCTGGAAACTAGATTACCAGCACCACCACAGCCCAATTTTATCTCCTTTTTGCAAAGCTTTTTTTCTTAAATCACTACAGTAATGCAAAATATCATGCACCCTGCGGTCACAACGGAAATCTGCAAACCTCCTTTTTTACTCAAAATGTTTGTTGCAGAATATTTAACAGAAAGATAGAGAAGCCAAAGCTTTTCTTAAGTCCATGTTGTACGACATCAGAGCTGATTTACGTTTTTTAGCAGCCTGTCTTTTTGGTAAGAGAGGGAACGTGTTATTGCCTTTTGTATGCATTGTCAGTATATATGTCATTGACTACACTTCTCATGTGTTATATATGGCATGTCATCTTATCGTGTAGCGGAACATGAATTGAACTCTTCTCCTCTTGAATTATTTCAGTCATATAAATCACACTTCCGTGGCCTTCCATATCTCTTTTCGGATAGAATATCAATCATTTTTATTGAGGTATGCCCAGCATATTGATTGCTATTGATTTCATTGGCACGTTTCAACTGCCTACATGTTTGATATAAGTTCAGGCCATCCGTAAGTTCTGTCCCTGAATGAAGATGTTCTGGAAGACTTGTGGGACTGAACATTCCAACACTCTTGTTTGTAGTGAAGGTGTGAGACCAATATGCTCCCCGACTATATCTGTCTGGCTGTGTCTAGGTGACACATTTTAAAATGCAAGTTGTGTGTGTGTGTCTGAATGTGGACATTGTCTTTGGGCCAACACTAGTTTTATTGCTTTTCCTTCACAATGTCAGTGAGCAAGGCCACATCATCAAGTTGTCATTCCCCAAGCAACACTCATCTCGCAAGTTCACAAACAACACATCCTTCTTTTCCACATTGCTGTCAAACTCACCTCAATACACTGAGGAACCCAGGTTGGATGTTGTTCTCCTTTTTTTCTGATGTCAATGATTTTATTTGGCCTAATAGACATATTTAACATCATTTTACTGTAAGAATCCCCAGGTGTTCAGTGCAAGGTTGGCCACAATTCAGAATTTGTGTATCATTCTATTAGGGATGCACCGAAATAAAAATTCTTAGTCGAAGCCGAACAAAATGAAACACTGGGCCGAATACTGAACATGTTTTTTTGCATTTTTTTCCCCATGTAGGCCTATTTTGCCATTTTCCTCACCATTGCATAAATTAAATAGCAAAAATTAGCTTTTTACTCTTTTGTCCTGTTTTTCAAATAAAAATAAATACATTACAAAACAACAATTTAAAAAGATTTAATTAACACAGAAATGTTAAAAATAATGGCCATTTTTGAGACTTATTTTTTTATTTTAGCCTTTCTGACAGAACAATAGTAAAATTACAATACTAAAATATATGAATGTTGATGGACTTGTTGCTTTTTCTTAGATTTTATTTTGGCAGAAACCCGCAGGAAGATCTTAGTGCTTCTTTTTGTTGACAACAGCATGCAGATATTTAAATGATTCTCATTACGAATTTGGGAAGATGTTGGTCGCACGTATCACATTGTCACTTGTCTTTAAAAAAAATATACAAATATTACTGAGCAAATGACGAGTAACTGTGTTTTAGCGCAGATTTTTCTCGCACTTTGGACATTGAACCCTGGCGCCGCGAGCTCGTGCAGTGCTGTTTGAACAATTTGTGCATCTATTAGAAAACAAAACATTCTGCAGTTTATTTATCATACAGTAAGCAGCAACAATCACCCTTCCTCTTCTCCTCAGAGACATGAGATGCACTAAACACTAGCAGTCTAAACACTGGCACTAAACACTGGCAGTCTCTCGCTGTCGTGCTTCAGGCTTGTAATTATTTTTGCGTCTTTCTTTGACCGTTTTAAATACTTTCACACTGCAGACGTGTTTGCTGCATTAGTGTATGCCTCTATTTGATCGCGTCACATAATTGTTCAGTACAATTTATTCTGTCTTTTCGCTTTTTACTATTTTCGACCAAAAAATTCCGGTTGCCGTACATTCGGTGCATCCCTACATTCTATCATTATAGCGTTACATCATTTAAAGGCTTGCAAACCTTTATACTTTAGGTCTTTTAAACTTTTTTTTCTTCTGAAGCTTTCAAACAAGGTTTTTTCCTGCCAACATTCAAAGTTTGTCTTGACACACATCATTTTTATAGTTAAAGTAAAGTTTTTTAGGTAACACTATAGTATAGGGACCAATTCTCACTATTAACTTGTTGTTTATTAGTATGCCTATTATTAATATATTGGCTGTTTATTAGTACTTATAAAGCACATTCTGGATGATCATATTCTACATACCTAAACCTAACTAATAGGCTACCTAACTTCACAACTACTTTACTAACTATTAATACGTAGCAAAGTAGGAGTTAATGGTTTGCTAATAGCGAGAATTGGACCTTAAAATAAAGTGTGCCTGATTTTATTTAACTTTTTTTGTGTAATTGTATTATTATTTATTTATTAAATGTGACATTGTATTTTCTCTTTTTAAATCCTATAACATTATTTCCAAGATTTTAAACATTCTGTTTTCAGTGTGGTCTCGGACTTGCATATTCCATTCAGGTTGCACTTGGTATTTAGCATTATGTTCACATAATAGTATTGCTGGCACTTTGCTAATCCCTCGGTGGACTGGTGTATTATCTAAACAAGTCTATTAAAGCTCTGCTGTTGGTGTTAGCATTTTGTTGTTACTGGCTGTTCTCTCTCGGGTCTCTGCCATAGGCTTCACTCTCTAAGCACATCTTGGCCCCATTTCTGAGAGATTTGCAGACTGTTGTTGCCCCAACAGTTCAATTAGAACTTATGGAAATAATCTAGGCTGCTGCCAAGACGATTGGCAGTCTCCTCGTCAGTGCTCCTCAGATGTGTTTTACCAAACACGAAGGTGAACTTGAGGGTTAGCATGAAAACGCCATTTCGAGAGATCTTGCTCTCCGGGCTTATGTGCGTCTCAAAGTCTAGGGTTGAGGGGGCGTAAAACTTTCCAGAGTAGGTGACCTCTTCACTTTATCTGGAGGACAGAACGTTCTCCTGACCTCAGCGGCTTTGATATTGTGAATATACTCACAGGCTAGACTAGCACTTAGCTACAAATGTGGTTTTTTATGAAAGCTAGTGCTTTTATTGCAAAAATCTCCCCTTTCTCTCTCTTTCATTCTCTCCAGCCCCACCGGGCAGAAGTCCACATGCTGCATTTTTATAGATGTTACATTATTAGAGGCCACGTCTATCAGCAGCCCAGCCGACAGATGAGTGCCGGTGTGTGATCCAGAGATCTGCTGTGTTTGACTGGCTCGCTCTCTCTTTCCCCTCAGGCCTTGTGCTGCAGGATCAAAGTCAATATTTAACAGAGAACAAGCTAATGTGGCTCAATACCTTAACTGTGGCGTCCTTGAGATCAAGCCAGGACTACGGGACTACTGGTGAACCCTCTGAAAGCTTTCTGGTGATGGGAACTATATGCCTAAGGGGAAACAATGCAGTTAATACATTGATTGAGTTGCATTTTAACACTTTTTAACATGTCAAAATCTGCATGTTGACATGAGAATAAAATGTTTGATTCAAATTCGCATTGAAACTATTATTCACACAGCTTCACACCAGAATTACAGCCTTCATGTTAGCAAACCAAACGTGCAAAATAATTGGCAACCAAAATTAGTTTTTTTTTTCTGAAAGAAAAGTGCAGACAGCTCTCTTTACAGTTTTTTTAAGCTTTTCCCAGCATCTAGGATTGTCACAGAGACAGTTGTGATCACCCATGACACCTATTCTGTGATATCTGTTATGTTTTATGGACATGTTGTATGTAGTATACCGTTTTTGCCATATGCATGTTTTTAATATGCATATATATATATATGTGTAAATTGTAAAAACTGATAAGTATCCTTTTTTCTTAAAAAGAAGCTGAATAAATAAATAAATAAATACATGAAATACAATATATACAACATATTGTATTAATACAATATATATACAATATATACAATATATATACAATATATTGTATTAATACAATATATATACAATATACAATATATTGTATTAATACAATAAATAAATACATGAAGATTAAAACTTTGAAGATGATTTGAATCGATTTATAGTTATATTGTTTAATATTGCATAATCATATAATTTTATGAACTTATTTTTTTATTTTTGAAACTTTCACTGCATCATTGGTTAGTATCATCATTTTATGGTGTTTGGCAATACAATATAATATATAATTATGACATCACTGATGGTGACTGGGTTAGCCGACAAATGTAGACATTTTTGAGGTCTAAAATATGGATAATGATGTTTTAATGTAATTCTGTTTTCGCTTTTACATCAAACAATTTAAAACATGACTTTTGCATCTTATTTTCCATAAATGGTCCTTTAAGTAGGTTTTAAAATACTTTTTATTTCAAAAGATCAAGGGGAATTCTAGTTTTCGCATTACTTCAGTTTTCATGCAGCTAAGAAATAATTGATAAAATATCACTCACAAGTGGAAATTTTTGAGTGCGAGATTATGCAACCACTTTGCTAAGACAATGAGCAACAGGTGTGGGAGTTCAGTATAGAGAGCTGCAAATCTGTGTTCAGTTGTGTGGTCATTGTGCAAATCTGCTGTCGGTTGGTTGAGTGATAGAGCATTAGAGAGGGTTTTATTCATGCCTATTGTTGTTCTATTTAGCCTCGGACACAGCAGTCGGTATCTGGGTGGTGAGTGAGTAGGTTTATCACCGGCCCATAGAATAATAATAATAAAAAGGCCAGATAATGGAATAAATCTATGAGCAGTCTATTCAAATTCAAATGATTTCAGTCTCCCCGCAGGTTTTTCCATTATTGTGAATGATGAATCTGTTTATCACATCAACATTCAAGAATGCAGTAATTGAAGCCAGTATTACTGATATCATTGAGTTTGGTCTTTTAGTCTCTAAGGGATCGTAGGCATATTGTTTGCCTGTGTTCGTCATTTAGCTGATTGTCTACAGTATGGAGTTTGTATTCATAATTTACTCACAGTCATGTCATTCTAAATATATGTCATTTTTAATTTTCTTATTACTACTGGTCACCAATTTCTGTACACTTAGTTCCCATGGAGCCTAAAGCTTACAATCATAAGAAGGTAACTTTTAAATTGTAGTGCATGTCCATAATGATAGCAAAAACGCTGGGTGAGCATTACAGTCATAGCCAATCAGAAAATGCTTGACGTTCTCATCAGACCAATGAGATTTCACAATGGGTGGAGCTTGCCTGAATACCAACACAAATATAAACAAAGCAGCTAAGCAAATCTTCTGTAACTTGTCGCTGTTTCGAAAAGAAGAAACTCAGATTACAATGGAATATATATCTTGTATCATCAAATTCAGATGCTGGATTTTATCTTGAGCCTCTGTAGCTTGTATTTTTACCTATTCGCATTAAGGACCTGGCACAGTCGACCAGTCATTCATTGTCATGAGAGACACATCCTGGTGTCTTACTGCTCTTAATCCTCATTAGGAGCTGAGCAGACACAGTGTGTCAGTTGTCGTACCACTGGGCTCTTAGAGGAAGCTGTTCTGAATTATTAATAAGGCTTCTCTGGCCTCTGCCGAGGAGACATGTATTCGAATAGTAATTGCATGTTTGTATCCCTGTGATTTCTAATTATATTCTCCCTCTTCTGATGGATAATAAATAAATTCTAATGACTAGGGTAAGCCGGACTGGTATTTACTCCAACCCCCAGCAGGCAAGTTAGTCGCTACTGAAAAATAAACACAGGAAAACACACACTCAAGCGTATATAGTATGTGTTGATGGGGTGCTCCAGCGGACTGTTTTTTTCCCCCACAGCAGCTGTCGCAGTGGGCACACAGGTGAGCGGGTCTCCCGCTGGGTCGCGTCAACACCTGCAGGGCCCCCCGTGCTTGAGCCCTGAGACTCGTTTGGCTTTCTGGCTGGGTGAACGATCATCACATCAGTCCTGTTGCTGCAGAGAATGGTGTCATAAGAGGACATTCGAAACCCTTCAGTGACTGCATTAGCTCCTCTGTTCATGCACGAATGCTCTCCACGCTGCAGATGTGCACAAACCCAGCCAGAATGGCCACTCTGTTTGAGCCAAAATGACAGCCTAATGTCCCACTTATTGTGTTGGAACTGAGCATGATTTTCCAGATCTGCCAGGTCCCTTCATCTCTCTTTTTCTCACGCTTTGCCCCATGGATGCGTAATTCTTGGGCATTAAGGACCGGACATGTGATTTTCAGCTGGCTCTATGGCTCCCACTTGACCTTATCTCCAGCTAACAGACACACAAAGCACACCCACCTCTGAACGACACTCAAAAATAGATCTGCGTCCATCCCGCTACAGGACAGATTATGCTTTTTTTGAAGGTTTTGTTTAACAGCCATGCAGGGGTTAGCCAACAGATATTAACTTACTTTGATGATGCCTTTTTTGCCAAACTGCAGCAATCTGGCCCTTTTTTACTATTTTTACATCCATATTTATGCTGTTTTAAAAAAGAGAAAGAAGAAATAATATTTTGGCCTTTAATCCATGTTGAAAAAACAACATATGCTGGTAAGGAAGCATGCCTGCTGGTTTGAGCTAGTCTTGAGCTGGTTTAAGCTGGTCATGTGCTGGACCTATGCTGCTTAGGACCAGCTTAGGACCAGCACATGACCAACTTCAACCAGCTCATGACCAGCTAAGAACCAGATTAAACCAGCAGCCATGCTTCAAAATATACCTAACCAGCATATGCTGTTTTTTTATCATCATTCATCATTCATCTCATTGGCACTAGTGTCCATTTGATGTAAGATGCATCAAAAATTAATTTTGGAACTGGTAAATTGTCTATTTTAATGTAATGTAAATAAATATTAGTGACCCTCTCTATGAAATCCAGGCTAAAGTCGCAAAATCTAATTATGAGACAACAAGCATCAAAGTTGGATTTCAACTATTAATTTCACTATAATTTCAATCTTTGACATGGCCTTACTCAGTCAATATTAAAGATATGAAGGTTACATTTTCACAGAATGTTCTTTACCTTATGAAGGCAAAATCACAAAAATAATTAGCTGGATTTATATCACATTATATCAATATTATTGATATGCTTTATATAAATAATATTTATTTATTATTTAAATGTTGCTTGGAAAAGTTATTTCAACAAGGATATATTTGTGTGGCTGTAAATGGAGAATACAACTTGTTTTGCTGCCAGATGGTGTAGTTATGGCATCCACCAGCAGAGGCTAACAGGAGCAAAACCTCAAACCTTAGTTTTGGCCTTTTTAAGTGGGCACCAGACTGCAGGGTCAAGATGCTATAGTAACTGTAGCCAGAGCACAAAAACCTGGCACCATGGATGTGGCCATTTCCTCTTGTTCCCACACATATCTCTTACCCCTGAGTGATTTTTCCAGCATACAGACACATGGTCTTGATCCCGAGAGAGATAGCCTTCAGCTCTGCTGAGATTTATACCTCCTTAAAGCCAGCTTTATAGGTAACAGAAGACCACTAAACTGGGCCTAGCAGCCTGTTAATAACCTGTCCATGGGTCTATAGCCTTTTCACTTTTTACTCCAACAACAAAATTACAGCTTTTGTCACCTCTCTGTATAAATCCACCGTTGTCTCTTTTTGAAGTATTTAAACACAGGACAATTTAGTCACGTAAAAACATACTCGTACTCATTACGAATAATAATAATAATATTGTTAGTATTACTTTTTAGCATTGTAAGAGGACTGTTGTATGTTGGCTGTTTTGTGAGGGAAACAATAACTGGTTGTAAGTAAATAACTGATAGTGTAGCCATTAAAAAGGCTGAAAAAGACCTTTACAACAAAACAAAATTCCCAACTGTCAAGCAGCCTTCTAAACAGCAGATTCAGTGATGTGAGAGCTGATCTGCGCATCACGTCTGCCGAGAATTACGGCTCCGACGTGGCCACCGGAGCTGATCACAGTCGCTCTAGTCCGCTCTAGAAAGTTCTTCTTTAGCCAGATTATAGTCTACACTTTCTTAATAGCAGAAACACATGCTTTACTCCATTCAAACTTTATCTGGAATGCCACTGTATCTGTCACTGCAACTACCTGAACAGGCGAACACACACAAAAATGAAATATGTGTGTCTGGCTGCCTGATGAAAAAATGAATATAAAACACATTCATATTTTAGAGAATATTTGCATCACTAATGATTTATCTCATCCACCCGCGACCCTCCCGCAATTAATTATAATGTATTTTTTATGATATGACCCACCCGATCCGCAGATTACCCAGGGATACAACCGCCATCCGCGCATCACAAATATATATATATATATCCAGGTAAATGGCAAACTGTCTTTACTAATGTTACTAATGTATGCATCCCCCAAGGAATCACCAAATTAGGCTTACAATTTGGTTCCTCTGGAAAGCTTGTGCTTCTGGTAAATAATAGAAGGAGTCCTATAATGAGTTACCTGAACACTGTTAGATAAGCTTTCACAGTCAGTTCATATTCTCTGGCTTTTTGATCTCTGCTATAGACTGTATCTCGCGATTCAGTCTTTTTAAGCTAATATTTCCATTTCTGTCCTATATCTGTGAGAGCAGACACAGCATGCATTTTATCACATAGTTATTTTAAATTATTTCATCCTTAAAATTGTTAACATTTGGGAGCACCTTCCCATATCCTTCAGCTTCATCAGAACATAATAAAGTACAGTTTTCTTCAATGTCAGGCCAGTTATGGCTCATCCGTGTGCTCCTCGGTCTGAGCTTAACCCAGTATGAACCGTGTTGTTGGAGGAAGGGCCTGACTTCCCTTTCTGCCACATTAATTACCCACCATGTTTGTAGTATGTTGACAGATTTGCCGCTACACCTCTCGGAATTCCCTGTGGTGCCCATCTGCCTCTGCGGCCAATGGGTGGCATGCTTTAGCAGACCTGTGCTCAAAACAGGCTCCCTTTGACACCGGGAGGATGTGGGGTCCGTTCCCTTAACTCTCGGCTCACAAAAGACATCCAAACAGGCCAGTGCCAGAGAGAGGCCGGGACGGGCTCCGGCGTCATTAAGAAGCCGCGAGTGCTCTCTGCTGGCCCATTAGAAGAAGCGATGATTAATGAAGCTGCTCCACCAACCTCACAAGAACAAAACATTTTGCCATATGTTCATCAGGCCAAATATGGATATGAGATCGACGCCTCATCGATTTCCAAACTCTGCCAAGAACAGGTCAATGAGATAGTCTATCAATAATGAAGCACTCTTACTGCCGCACAGACTCCGTTTCCACGAGCAAAGTTCTTGATGAATGTTTTGTTTGGCTAATTAGCATATTTTCCACTATAGAGAGATTCTTTATTCCTTTATTATCGTGTGTAAGCTGCAGCGCCGCATATTTTATGAGGGTAACGCTTTCATAATATATTCCATACTGCCGTTTGTCAAGCGAGAACTGTTTTGATAAGATGCGAGATGAAGAGGCTTTTTGCTGATTTGTGTGTCCACTGAGGGAGACTAGGTGATTGCATTCCAGTGTTTGAAATGAGGAGACGTATTAAGAAACAGAGGAGGGGCGATGTGGGACATGAAAGTGCCGCAACGCTAGGAGACTCCAGAGTACCGACAAAGCTGATGGCTTGTGGAAATAATCGCAGTCGTGTAAGCAAATCGTTTAGAATAAGGAAATCAAACCACATTTTAGCAACGTGGAGAGGATTTTAAAAGAGGAAATTCCCACACTGCAAGAGCTTTTAACACATTGATGGGCAGACTATTTTTAAGACTAGTTTGAAAATTATCTGGATGATTTTAACAGAACTTATGGGTTTGCAATGACTAGCATGGTCGTTGATCTGTTCAAAAATATATATTGAATATAATTTTTCTGTCAGTCTGATTTAAATTGGTTTACAACAGGTATACTTTGTTGAAATTGCAGGCAGAAGGAATACAAAAGGGACACTAAGGGCTACTAAACAAGGCAAATTAGCATGAGAGCGCAATTCCCAAAAAAAAAGCAGATGGGATTGTAAAGTTCTGCTGTTGATCTACTGACAATATGCATATTAAAGAACACAGACACAGCATCTCATTTGCATAATGACCAACGCATTCTACCAAGAGCAGCGCAAATTAGTGTAAAGTCACACACAAGCAGCTGATGCTAATCCTCTGGCATTCCAGAAAAAAAAATATATGAATGGAAATAATTCTCTCCTTTCTACCACATATTCTCTGCTATCCACAGTGCCTCCTTCTGGCAGCAATAATCACAGCCATGTCGAGTGCAAAATGGGTTAAGATATGCTTTTTCGGACAGTAAATAATTGGCTCAAATACTAGTAAATTGACTACCGCAAACCTTAGTAAATTATGTTGCGTGACTCATTTAAATTATCTACTCTCATACATTTTGTGTCTGAAAGGGACACCCCATACAAATGAATATGCAATAAGGTCCGCCATACACATTTTTTCATCGCTAATTTTTCACTGCGTGTCTTTTACATAAATACTTTTTTAATGCCAAAAGAGGGTTTGCGCTTGCCCATAAATTCCTCAGTTAGAGTTTTCACTATATTAGTTCTGATAGTCAGTGTATTTTAAACCAAAGCAAAATGCATAATCTGTTGAACACACTGTTTATTTCAAATGTGTATATAAATATAATAAATTAAATGTAAAGACTCCATGCAGACTTAAACTGCATATAAGCAAACATTGCTTTAAGTTCTTCAGGTAATTAAAAAGTAAACAGTCAGTAATAAAGGACTAAGAGAACATTACAAGCAATATAACATACAAATAACAAAAAAGATACATATTGTGCAAGTGATGCTTGAAATAAAGCTGCTTAATTGACAGTCTTAATTGCATACTTTTTAGATAACACAGTAATACTGTTTCAGAGTTTGCGGAGAAGCTAATAGAAAAATAATAGCTGTACAGTTATATAATTTTCTTCAAATTCATGTTTGATTGTTGTTTTTTTCAACACATTACTGGTTCCATTTTTCTTTAAAAAAAATGTTTCACCTCACTTTTAGTGTTGACTTTGTTCCAAAGCACTGGTAGTTGTGTCATCCCTGGTTTTCATCGTTTCAGTCATTAGTGAGTATGGATGGCCATATTGCCCTGTGTTTAGAGCTCAAAGGCACAGAGCTGTACTGAGCTTTTCCCCAAACCCACACAAAAACAGACTTCTGCATTCTCCAAAGGATTGATAGAATGTTTACTGAATTCTTGTCCCCAGTCAGCCGCTGCCTTTGTACCGGCATTTCAAAGTATATCTGCTCATTGACATAATCAACACGAGTTTGTTGTGCTATTTGAATACAGTTTATCTATGAGAATCTAAACTTCGCCAGATGTCCTTGTCCGTTTGGCAGTTTTTTTATTTACATTCTTTCTTTCCCCCATTCCACCTAGATGATGTTGTTATTATGTGTTTGTAGATGAATGCTGGGTTTCAGGTAAATAATATATCTATATTTTGTTTTGTATTGTACTGAAGAATGCACATCCTTCAATGAATGGACCCTCAGCAATTTTCCCTCTTTGTAACATGGAATGATAAAACTGGTGATGGTGAATGAGCATTGTACAGTACAGCTGAAAAAGCGATCCATGTTAGTTACATGTACTTTCAAAAATAACTTCCTTTTGAGTGTGTTTGATCATTGAGAGACTGAGAGGGAGAGCAGTCAGCTAGTATATTTTGATCTGTAGTGAGTTTTATCATTAGTCATGCACTATACATGAAAATAGTGTTCCGTTTACCATCATCACTTGTTTTATTTATTTGGTTTGCCTACCAGCACTACTGGTATAGTTCTTATAAAGCAATGGATTTATTTATTTAGTTAGGATTTATTTATTTTCCGTCTTCTTGGAAAAATAATAGTCCTGAAATTATTATTTCAGCTTGGCCTTTATATCAAGGCTGTGTGCAGTTTCTTATTCAGTTCCCTATCTCAGTGTAGGGTCAGAGCAAGTGACCCTTTCCTGACACCTCTTCACATCTTCATTCTCTACACTGATAAAAAAAAAGAGTATCCACAGCATTCCCTCACAGTGCCTGGGAGAGCCCCCTTTGAAATATTCACACAGCCCACAGGTGGCCTAGAATTACCGGTCGGCAAATTTGATGCAACACTTCAGTCAGCTCTCTCTGTCTGTTGTGCTTTCTAATGAAAGGTGACAGCCAAGAAATAAGTAGCTCTTGCGTGGGTGCCCAGGCCTCTTCTCTCTCGTTTTTGGCTCCGCATTTGTGATTTTAACCTCGTACACTTTATAGTTTGTTGGTTCCATAAATTGCAGCGCATGTGTCTCTTATTAATTATAGGCTATGTTGCATAGACTTCTTTAATTAATTTACTAGGTCACATATATTTATGTAAGCTATACAACAGAAAAGCTGTCCTTGGAGTTTCATGACAGTGGACAGAGCTGTCACTTGCCCCATCTGACCAGTGCACGTTGCAACTTATTGCATTTTGTATTTGGACTTTTTATGCTTGGTAAGTTCTGATAAACTGAAAATTTATTTTGCAAATTCTATTTATTAAAATCAAGCCAATGAAGAAACATACATTTTGTCAGAACTGTAAAAAATGGCCTAGAAACCTCAGTGTGGACTAAAAATAATAAACCATTAAAATATAATCACCATAAAGCAACATATCCAATTATTTTCAAGGAAAACGCTTTAACAGTTAAATTAAAAGCTGTATAATTTGCAGCTGTTTGTGTAAATACAAAAATATTATCACTATTATTATTTTGTTTATTTATTTAATTTCTTGAATCTTTTTTAGGTTAAGCGACTGAGTGTTGCCTTTACTAATTGTTTTAATGTCAGAGATTAATTTAAACGTAAAGTTTAATTAGATATTTTTTTGTGTAAAGCATATTTCTATTTTTTCTTAATGTTACTTTAATTTCAAAGAATAACGTCATGTAGTATCACTGTGGGGCCCCTAGGGGTCATGGGCCCCCGTCTTGAAGACCCCTGCTGTAAGGCACAGTTATGCAGTTTTATAGGTCACCGTAGGAGCCTTCGAACTCATAACTGTCCCGGTAACGCATAGCCTTGCGGGAAGTGAGATGACGACACAGGCGGATGGTTTGTACAGCAGAGGCCTAGAACTGTGCCGTGAGAGTTGACTTACTGTCTGTTTAGCACAGAGCCTTAATATGTTATGACTGAACGGCAGTGAGTAACCCGGCTTCCTCTCCATCTGGCTCCAGGCAGGAGAATCGCGATAGCAAACTTGCCCGTTAGAGACACACTCATATGTACACACGTATATGACCATACATGAGCAGATGGCTGTACCCAAGGCTTAGTCCTTTTGTGTTTGTCATAAACATCAGCAGGCAGGGCTGACTTCCTCATTGTTTTGTGCATCGCCCAGATGTTACATCAAAGCAGGCCCCTAGTCTCAACTTCACTGTCCGATCAAACCAGATAGTAACTCAATGTATCTACTCTCTCAACTAGTCTCAACCCAGCTGCTTCCTGCTTGGTGAAGAACAGGGTCTCATCTCCATAGAGTTTAGCCTGTGGGCTGCTCAAAGTAGTTTTATGAAATTATGAAATGATGTGATGATGTCCAGTGTAAGGGGGCAGAATGTAAGTTTAGTAACTGAATTCAATTCAAGAATATTTGTATAGTGCTTTTTACGACTGTATCTTTTGTTTCATTCATTCATTTAATTAATTCATAAAAGTGATCCAAACCATTACAAATTATATTTCAGCTTGGTTTTGGTAACATAATTGTGCACAATTCAAAATGTAACATTTTAAATTAAATAATTCTTGAAATTGAGCTAAATAAATACAATGCACTGATATATACTACTAAGGTTTTTCCATTATATTATTTTATATTATATTGAAAAAAAAGGTTCCCTTTAAATTATGTTATAAAAACACACAAAAGGGCCGTACAAAATGTGTTGGAAATTTGGAAAGAGAAATACTGAAATATTATTTTATTGCAATTGTATACTCCTATAATCTTTTTATAACTTATTTTTTATAGCACATTTTACATATAGTTTTACAGTATATATTTAAGTGCATAATATAGTATATAGCCTGATATCCTCTCAAGTCATGACACTGGCGGCATTTGTATGAATTTATTTGTATGTAAATTCTACTTCTTTGAATTGACGTTTGATGTTTTGCGTTATTTCTACTTGTATTTCCTATCAAATTTGGAATGGTGCCCAACTCTTCTTTATAGCGACCTCAGTGTAGGATTAGAACAAGTGACATCTTTCTGACACTTCTACAATGATGAAATTAATGCCGCTGCCCACAGCATTGTCACACTACCTAACTCTGACTGTTTGATTGTAAACAGTATTTCAGTCTATATATATCCCCCATTTATATCAGTCATTGGTAGTCTTGTGCAAAATAAATCCCATAAACTCGCGTGGAGAGACATGAGAGGTGTAGAATCCAGGTTTTACAGTCTTGCATTGCTTGGCTCTCATTGCACTCTAGGGCTGTTGGAGTGATGAATGGGGCATTTAGTGTTTGAACACTTGTGACTTAGATATCTGCTGAAGGGTATTCACTATCTCAATTCTGTCCACTGGAGGTTAGGAACATTACCAGAATCCAGATGCTGCTCTGTGGTTTTGGGAAACAACGTGTTCTACCTTAGCGGGGCCATATTTAACTGAATTTGACTATTTTTGACTATGCACAGGTGGCCTCAAAAATATTAAAGGGAAGTGATGCAGTCAGTCTAGTTTACATTATTTAGTAAAGTGATTTCCACTTTGATAAAAAATATATATAACAAACATGATTAATATAATAATTTTAAAGAAAAAAGTTGTTTTGTTATAGCTTTTGGAGCAAGGGCGCCGCCATCTTGCAGTACCACAGCGTGTGACGTCACGGGGTTGGTTCGCTCCGATGGCCAGTATAGTAATATAAGCATTTCTTGACATTTTGAACACACGCTTGTTTTGAAATGGAGGAAGATGACCTTGAAAGCACTGTTGAGTCCATAATAAGTGCCATTGCCTATGCATTTGGGTCAATACGGCGATGGGACCGAGCAGTATTAGGGGTTGGAGAAGTCATGAACCTGCTGGTTTGGGGTAAAGTGCAGATCGGAAACAATACTTGTTTACGTGAATACTCCTCAAGACTGTCATTCCGACTTGCTTTTGTATGCATTTGCTGATGAAGGCGCAAAAGAAAGCCCGATTTGGTACTCATGTGTTGTCCGAGCCGAGCTGTGGCTTTGTGTGTGTGTGTGTGTGTGTGTGTGTGTGTGTGTGTGTGTGTGTGTGTGTGTGTGTGTGTGTGTGTGTGTGTGTGTGTGTGTGTGTGTGTGTGTGTGTGTGTGTGTGTGTGTGTGTGTGTGTGTGTGTGTGTGCTCGTGCGGCACCACTGGCGCGAACAGAAATTATGTATCACAACACGTGAGTACCTCATTTAAATCTCTTTCAGAAAATGTCTATCACAGCATGTAAGTACCAAAATCTATTTTGTGGTGTCTCATGCTTGCATGGCTTAAAATAATTTAATATTTAAACTGACAAGGCTTAAAACACGTGAGAATCATAAACTTGGAGGAAGCAGCACTGGCCCGATCTTCAGATAGGTTACATTAATCATGTTTGTTATATATTTTTAATCAAAGTGGAAATCACTTTACTAAATAATGTAAGCTTGGAACTGACTGCTTCACGTCCACTCTTATACTTATACGTAGGTGAGTTTAATAGCATTTTAGAATATTAAGTGGCACTAGCTAACACATGGTATTATGGCTTTATTCTGTAGTCATTTTTATTCATTTATGGGAAAGAAATTAAAGGGGTCATACGATCATGCGATTTCAAGTTTTCATTTCTCTTTGGAGTGTTACAAGCTGATTGTGCGTAGATAAGATCCTTGAAGTTGCAAAGAGTAAAGTCTCAAAACCAAAGATATATTCTTTATCAAAGTTAAGACTCTGCCATGCTCCTCTAAAACGGCTCATTTAAACACGCCCCCACATGCTTATGTCAGGATGTGGGGGTATTTGTGTAAGGCGTGGTTTCAGTAACCGCAGTAGTGTTGAAGAATCCGTGTCAGGGAGAAGCTGTGTATTTCTAGGTGAAAGCAAATGCACTTTATTTGGCCTTCAGAAAGTAGATGCATTTAGGAACCATTAAGATTACTTACAACAAAACAGCACAACCCAGATGTTTTCACAACACATTTTATGGACGACCGTTTCGTGAACCTTGGAGATGAAGTAATTCTGACTTTGCTCTGACAATCTGCCGCTTCTGAATCAGCGACTGCAAGTATGTTTTGTTATTAGGTAAAGTATTTGCTATTGACTGTTCAAATGCTGAGTTTTGCGCGTTGTGTGTGTGTATGTGTGTGCGTGCGTGTGAGAGAGAGAGAGAGAGAGAGAGAGGGTCACAGCGCAGCGTCGTGTGTGTGTGTTAGGGATGTGCATCTCCATAACTGAGGCCAATGCAATACGCATCTCAATGCATAGCCAACGATACGATACATTGAAGACACATATAAAGCAGCTAGCAATGCGATGCGATACGATTCACCCCTATTACGATGCAATGCGATTCGATTTCGATTCGATTCAACACAATGTGATTCTATGCAATGGAAAAAATATGATCACATTTATTTCTTTGTTTCAGACAGACAGCAAATCATAAATTATCTTGTGTATTTTCTGACTTATAACCCCTTGAGGCCTGTTTCATAAAACAAGTTTTCCAAATAGGCCGGGCTTATTTCAGTTAGTCTGATTTGGTTCCATAAAGCAAATTTAACAACGATCAACTTCAGTCACGGTGGCTACTTATGCTGGAAAGCTAACCTGGTTCAGGGCAGGCAAACTGTCAGGCTAAACTGAGCTCCTCACTGACCAATAAGAATGCAATATTACCACTGACTCTCTCACATGCTGTCATAGCTATGCAGCCTTTCTCTCTGGTTTTATAACAGCTGTACCTTTTATAGCTAGAACAGATAGCATTATAACATTAAAATCTAGCATTGCTCTTTAGAGCATTAACAATCACTAAATTAAAACTACATTTTAACTGCTATAACGAGCAGTTAAAATACACATACGAGCTTCATTACTGTTTCTGTCACGTGACTCTGTTCCCCTCTCGGGCTTGAACTGATGGTAAAACTAAGGACATTATTAACTGTCTTTACTTTCATTTTGAAAGCTAAAGCTCGCCATTATGGAAAGTGGTATTACATTTCCGACGCGGCTTGTGGTGTTCGGTCAATCAATGCTCTGGGTCAGTTGGCCAATCAGAGCAGACTGCGCTTGTCGGAAGGAAGGACTTTGTAGAAAACGAAACGTTTGAGAGAGGCTGGGTATAGAGGACCTACAATAATGTACAGTATTTTAAAAAATAATGTGTTTTTTGAACATTAAATCATGTCAACATATTCTGTTACACCAAATACACAAAATAATGATCTTTAAATAACGCATCATATGACCTCTTTAATGTTTGTATTCAGTATGGACATAAATCACAAACAAATTCTACATTATTTCAAATCAATGCTACGTTATTAAAAATTCAGCATATTAGATAGATTCTGAAGGATCACTTGACACTTTAGACTGAAGTAATAATGTTGGAAATTCAGCTTTGCCATTACGGGAATAAACTGCATTTTAAAATATATTACATTTGGGGAAAATTTTTATTTATTTATAAAACATTACATTTATTTTTTAAATGCTTTGCTTCAAAATGGATAGAAAGCTAAATATACTGTTATGCAATCAGGCAGTTTAGAATATTCAATAGAAAATAGAGCAAAGAGCCTCTTGAGTGTATATGAAGCTGTACAACATAATTTACCTTCACAACATTTTCAATAGTCCATGGTCTTTAATTAATATAACTGAATGAATCAATATTACAGAGGCTGTGCTTGTAGAGTGATACTGCTTTTGAGACGTGACTATTTGAAGCCAGCTAGGTCGTTTGTTCAGTCACCATTACAAGAGAGCAATAGAGAGAGTGTGGATTGGTCAGTGTATCGTTTTTGCAGGCAGGAGGATTACAGGTGCAGCTAACAGTGCAGAATTGATCTTGGAAGCGGTCAGATGGAAGACTGTGCTTCATTCAGTCTATCACAGAGCAGCACAGACACTAAATTGAAAATGAAACCAGGAGGTAGGTTGAGTGCCAGAGGCACCTTTTGACTTTAAATGCAAGGTTCACTCCCCAAAAAAAGAATTGTTTACTCACCCTCATAGCGTTCCTTATCTATATGACTTTATTTTGTATAGCAAATTGGTTTATTTTATTATTATTTTTTTTATCAATTACAATAAGATTGATTGGTCTTATGTGGATCTGAAAAGTACGACAGATTACCCCTTGGCTAACTGTTAGTTTGTCAGATTGGTTAATACAACTGACCCCTGTTTTTTGTTCAGTTCGCTATATCGAAATCATATTGTCTCCATCTGGAGTCTTCTCATTCTCAACCATCCGGCACAGAAACCCCCGTTGTTTGAGGTCGAGAGTGGTCCCTTTAAATTAATATCCAGATAAGCTCATCTAAGTTATTATCTAACGTTAAGCTCAGCTGTCAGACGTCACCTCGTTGTGGCTTCATGCTATAGTCAGGCCTGACCTACACTTATCCTATATGCTTTCAAGACACAACCTTACTGCTGATGTACAAAAAGAAGCCGTTAAAGCTTCCATTGTGTCTTTTAACAATGCAGTCCAAAGACACACTTGAAAAGCCTGCATGGATGACCTTTAAGGACCCCACTTGCACTACTGTTCTTGAGAACTGCTGTCTTTGGCAGTACTTTAAATCTTCTTTTATTTCTGATAGTAACAGTTAAAATGCAATGTTCACCCCAGGTGTTAGATTTTATAGCCAGTTTGCTGTTATGTCCTTACGAAACCCGTGATTATTGGAACTCAATTTGGGTGCTTTTGTCCAGATGGTTCGACCTCCTGGAAATGTC
Source organism: Ptychobarbus kaznakovi (assembly GCA_027422405.1). Taxonomy (NCBI): domain Eukaryota; kingdom Metazoa; phylum Chordata; class Actinopteri; order Cypriniformes; family Cyprinidae; genus Ptychobarbus; species Ptychobarbus kaznakovi. Next base: position 7,271,650 of record CM049799.1, read on the forward strand.
TGCTGAAATTGTTTTGCTATGCACCCTGTATGAAGTAAGGTCACCTTCTTCAAAGTTTAGTTGATAAGTCTGATATGTGCACATTCATGTATCTCCTCTTAAAAATAAATAAATCAAATAACAAAATAAAAAATTAACTAATAAACAAACAAACATAAATGGGTCTGGAATTATGCTTAATTGCCTTGTTTTGTTTGGTTAGACATAGTGGTCGACCGATATGGGTTCGTTGACAGCCGATGCCGATATCTTGGAAAGCAGGGTGGCCGATGGCCAATATAAAGCAGATATCATTTTATTTATTTTAATCAATATTTAAGAAATTTGAAATCATTTGAAAATGGATTAAAAAATAAATGTGTAAAATAAATATACTTATACTTTGGAAGACAAAGTATTTTTACAAATAAATAAATATTTAATACAAATATAATTAAAAGGAAGTAAATATTGTAACCAACAGGGCACTCAGTATTCTGGGAGGTTTGTGTGCATTGGGATTTTTGGGATTTTATTTCAAATAAAGCTAAGGTACTTCTTTTACATACATCACATCAAATGACATGAATATGACAGTGGGCAAATGCATAAAGTTTGAAATCACGTTTAAAGTTTGCCAATCACGCATCTCCTGTGAAGCTGAACTCTCCTCCTGCCCCCATTCAATTCACATGGACCGACCGTCACGCAGAGCACACACGATCATGGAGGATACAAATGCACACTTTATAAGATCTCTACTAGATTCGACTTAAGCCTGGAATACACTAAGCACATTTTTCCCCAATTTTCCTCCAATTTTACAATCTAAACTAGTTGACGCTAGTTGAGGAAAGTCAGAGCCAGTCTGACAGATTCCACAGAAAACTGCGTAGTGTATTATGGTCACAGACTCCAATTTTTTAACTTCAGACTTTGATTCTATCCAGTCGGAGGATATCAAACATGTTTGATATTTTCAGCCAATTTAGAACGCATATGTTTTCATTTGTCATGCGTCTCCTAGGAACAGGGCACATGTTTCTGCAAAAGTTTGTTGTGATCGGAACAACTTTAAAGTCTGGTAGTGTATGATCTTCAGTCTCATAGTCTATGATGCCCAGTTTTCCTTTGTCACTATTTACAAAGTCGGTAAGTGTATGATGCCTAGTGTTTTAAAAATCTGTTCAGATTGTAAAAGCTGTGTAGTGTATTCCAGCCTTAAGTGTGCAAGGTTTGTGAAATTAAAATCATTCGTCATTCAAAGATTTGTTTAAATGATATGAATGCATATTTGCTGATTGCTGATGGCAAATGAGAAAGTATTACAATGTTTGCCTTTCTATTACTAATAATATTAAAGCAATTGTTATAATACCCGTTTGTATACATTTTAATTCCTTTGTTTAACAGTTATATGTGATTATTAGATAGACTTCTATCTGTATTAGACAGAACTGAAGGACAACAGCAAACAAGAGGGAGAATGTGAGCACTGTGTGCTCAGGCGCTGCCGTTCTCAGTACCGTCAAAATAAAAGTCCAGCCTCGAACAGATCGGCCAAACAGAATAACTGATCGACTGATATTATAAAATTACAATTATAACAATAAAAAATACTTTTTGTCAAAGTTTAGCATTTATAGAATCAGTTTTTCAATAATGTTACATAATGATTAGAATCAAACCTGAACAAGATGTTACAAAGAGAAAAGCTGAAGTCTTTAGAGTTTATCATTTATTTCAATCATCTGTTTTTCATATAATTTTAAGCGCGAGTGTGTGTGTGTGTGTGTGTGTGTGTGTGTGTGTGTGTGTGTGTGTGTGTGTGTGTGTGTGTGTGTGTGTGTGTGTGTGTGTGTGTGTGTGTGTGTCCGTTTTCGATGTGTCAGTGTCACAATTTATTGTTGTGGTTGCTCTGCATTTTGGATTATTTTATTTGACAAATTATAAGAAAGCAGTTTTTATGGTTTTACAAATTTAATTATGTGTGTTTGTGTACATTGTCGATGTGTCAGTGTCACCAATTAATTTTTTGTGGTGGTTTTTCATTTTGGATTATTTTATTTGAAGAGACCCCGCATAGAAAATGGACAAAACTCCTCCTCAAAATCAGAAACAACACAGAACACACATGGACAGAAATGAACTGGCACACTTCCGACAATGCAGAAAACATCCACAATGCAAAATATCACACACACACACACACACACACACACACACACACACACACACACACACACACACACACACACACACACACACACACACACACACACACACACACACACACACACACACACACACACACACACACTTAAAATTATATGATTTTTTTTTAAATAAATGATAAACTCTAAAGACTCCAACTTTTCTCTTTGTAACGTCTTGTTCAGGTTTGATTCTAATCATAATGTAACTTTATTGAAAACAGTTTTTTTTTTCAGTTCTAAAAATGCTTAACTTTGACAAAAAGTAATTTGTATTGTTATAATTGTGATTTCATAATATGTATATATGAATCCAAGTGAAAAAAACTTGTGAAAAGATATCTTTCAGTTGGTCAAATAGCAAATAGTGGAGCTCTGCAACCATCTACTGGTAAAAATTATATTTTTTATTTTAAAAGTGCAATTTCCAAACGATTGGCAAAACATTTTACACCAAATCATGTCAAATTATCAATTTTATCCCCATGAATGAAAGTTAGAAATGAGGGTCGTTTATAAAGTGAATTTTACAAAAAAAGCTGTTTTTGTATAAAAACCTATTACATTTTTTTTTATTTATTTATATAAATGTAAAAAATATAATAAATCCTCCCAAAACTACACAAATGTGGAGTAAAAAAATTATAAACAGAGTAAAATTACATTGGTTTAAAAAAAAAAAACTATTATTTTGTTACAAAATAATTTTTTGTTGCCTGTGGTCTCTAGAGACCCCAAAGACAATGAGTGAGCAACCTGAAATGAAGACCGGTTAAAAGATTGCAGAAATATTATTAATTTTAAGGGTTTAAAGTGTAGTCTTTAAACTATGTATCTTAGTCCTATTCTTGGAAACGAGCTGGCAGCAGAAATCACAGTATGGAACGAAATGTTATCATTTCATATTAAGTAAACGAGTAAACAATTTAATGATGCAATTGAAAAGAAAATGCCATTGATATGACAACTAAAAACAACAGTAATAATACAATTAATGCTGCTATTTCAATATTCATAAGTATTCTTTTTTTAGTGTTGTCAATATGTCAGTATTACACATTTAAATACTGAAAATACGTAAGTATTTGTACATTTAGATGCTGTAAATACATCAGTATTGTATGTTTTAGTGTCTGTAAAAACAAGTAAATGTACATTTTGTAGAACCACTTTTTACATAAAATACATACGAATTATCATGAGATCAGGTTGCATGTACACTACAGAAAATGATCACCATGCACTCATTTTTTCTTCTATTTTTGCATCACATTTCAAGGTATACCCTTTTTTACCTCTGTGTCTTACTGTTGTCACTGCAATCAGTGCACATCTTGTATTCTGTCACCTGTGCTCAAGAATGAACAATCAACTACTGAGCGTGTAATACATGGTTTCCCAAGATTGAGATTGTAGCGCAAGGACAATTATACTGCTTCTCTGCATTGAAACATTTATGCAAATATACTATTTCATGTATATATAAGGCTCTTCAGATGTCTTCTGGGCCTCCCCAAGCACACACGGCTAATCGCTAATGTTGTACTACTCTTCATTTGTCGCTTTGGATAAAAGCATCTGCTGAATGAATAAATGTAAATGTATTTATTTCTCCCAGAGCAATAAGAGTGGGCTTTCCGATCTTAAGCTCCAAATGTTTGTTTTTTTGTGAAGCTCCAAATGTTTTCATGTCAACGTCAATATAAATGATGTCATGTCTGGCCATGCAAATCACTATTAAATCAAGTTAGAGATGCAATTATGTTCTAATTTGGGATTAAATTACAGTTTTTGCATATTGTAGCTTATTCTGCATCAAAGTGAAAGTTTCAACATTCTAGCATTTTTTTATATTTTAAAATAAATGCAGCAAAACTTAGACTAAAGGTTAGTTGACCTGTAGCTCCAGTAATACTGTGAGATTTACTTCCTAGAAGAAATCCTTGCAGATGTAACATTTTAACATTTATATTAGTCTATAATATTCTAATATTTCTTCAAAGGATGGCCTCATGCAGATCCACAGAGGGCCTGGATATTCAGTGACCCTAGACTTAACCCTGACCCACAGGGACCTCAGTTGTCATCACGTGGTTCACGTGCTCTAAAATGTTACAAAAGAGCCATAAGTAGGCACGTGTTGCTGTTTATTGCTTTTGTTTTTCAATTAAGTTTTATTAATACGAGTGTTTATTGTAATAGTCTCCATTGCAGTTTGTTGCAGTCATGATTCAGCTCATAATATATATATACACACATTTTTGTTTTTGTTTTTTTATTAATATTATTATTATTATTTTTTTTTTTACTAAAACTAAAACTGTTACTAAAACTGTTTTTTTATGTGTTATGATAAATCTGTCATATAATAAAATTGTGATTATTTTTCCAGTACATTTTATTTAGCTAAATTATGCATTTCTTTCATCTGCTGAACGCAAAATAAGATATATTATGAATAAAGTTTATAACCAGACAGTTTTGATTCCCATTGCGTTTTTCATCTTTACAAAGGAAGTCAATGGGGACTGAAACTGCTTAGTTATTTTTAGAAATATCAACAGAAGAACATAAGCCATACAGGTTTGGAATGACATGAGGGTGAATAAATGATGACAGGATTTTCATTTAAGGTGGACTATACCTTTAGTCACATTCCTTGAATGCTCCATGCTGAGAGCACTTCTCTGTTTCTTTATTTGGTTTCCTTATAAACCTGTTCTTGGTTCAATAAGTCGCTGAGTTGTTGCCTCAAGAACAATTCATGATCATTTTGTTCGGTTTTGTGAACCAGTTCGACCGATTCACTAAGATGATTTGGGACGAATTAATGATTTGTTCATGAATTGGAGTCTAGTAAAGTGAAAGCATCGGCTCCATGAGGGATACGTGTGACTCACTCTTCTCTCCCCTTCACCGTGCTTTCAGACTGCCACTCAGACCCTGTGCCTGTAATAAGCACCAAATGGAATAACAATAGGGGATATTCCCCAGGGGCTCTGTCCTCTGCGCTTTCTCTCTCCTATTCAAACGCGTGTTTTCCAGAGGCTCCCATGAGTCTTTGTGCCCTTTCAAACCCATTTTTAAAGTCAGCTTTTGTCTCCGGCTCTGTGATTGGAGGTTGCGTTGCGTGACTTATGTCTTCTCTTTTTTCTTTCTTTTTTTCTTCACCCCTTTCAAACAACCCACGTTGATTACCATCAGCTTGCCATTCTGAATGAAAGTTAATAAATGCATTACCCCCCCTCCCCTATTATGCAATAACAATGTGCAATAACCTTATATATATATATATATATATATATATATATTATATGTACATCCCTGCACTCCTTCTATTCTACTTTATCATCTATTGCACAACTGTATATACAATAATTTATGTTTCAAATTATATTTTACATTTTTTGTTTATTTATATTTACATATGTGTATTTTTTATTCTCATCTTATTTGTATTGTCTGTGTGTCGCTGTCTCTGTGAACTGGAAGCTTATGAGCAAAGCATAAATTGTAATGATTTAGAATCTAAAACCTTTTGTTGTTTTACAATTTTGAATTGTTTTTAGCATTTTTATTTATTTAAATGTTTAGTTTTGAAATGTTGTTGTATGCATTTGATTTTATTTAATTTCTTAATTTTCTTAAATGAAATATTTTTATAGAGTTTTAACTCATAGTTTTAGTTACTTTTTCTTATTTGTAAGTCGCTTTGGATAAAAGCGTCTGCTAAATGACAAAAAGTAAAAAGAATATAAAAGCATTGATTCTTTTTTTCTGATAATTGTTGCTATATGGTTTCTGGTTTAATAAATCTGCACAATATAAATAATAAAATAGTTATTTTGCCATTTTTTATAATAATAATAACAATAATAATAAAAGTATTTGTATTTGCATAACAATATTAATTAAATGCACTACTTACTTAAATCTCAGTCATTTTTTTATTGTAGTTAATCTTCAAATAAATTGTTAGATATTTACTGGCTGCTAGCCACATTCATAATCGATAATTTGTGATTATGAACATATTACATAGCTTGTCAGTGAGGCTCTTTCTATTGCCGCTCCACGGATTTATTTTGACAGAATCTCGCATTAATTGTAATGCAGGCCTACTTTAATAATAAAAAGATTGTTTTCTAAAACATCTTGGAAATGATCTGAGAGCTGCATGATACTATATTTTTACAACGCGCCAAACGTGAGAAGATTGTGATTTATAGTCCCGGTGACTATGATAGCTATAATTTGGATTGCAGTACTTTGTTGTATTAAAAAAAATGGTTCTTGTGGCTCATTAGAGTGCTGCTTTTTATTTTTTTATAAAAGCTGGAGAATAGTATGTATTCTTACAGTATAACATATATCTTTTAATGTGCTAAAATATATATATATTTAATAAGTGCTGGGGGCGTGGCTCTTGGGCTGAGCGTGGTCAGATTGTTTTCACTTTGATAATAATCAGAAATGTTTCTTTCAAATTTGTAATGATTTCTCATAGCAGGTGCTTTGCATCACAGGAATAACATTGCATTTTATAATATATTAAAACTGCAAACAGTATAATGCAGTTGATAAGCAGAAGCTATTTATTAAAGAATCATTAATTGAATGTAAGAATAAAGTACCTGGCTGTTGTTTTGTGGTGTGTTTGTCCCAGCATTAACTGACTGAATTAACATACAAAATAAAAATCTACACCACAGGATGTATGGAGAGATAGTGTTCTCCTGTCGTGTGTGGGTTGCAGCTCCTGGATGGCATTGTGAAGATTTCTCAGTATCTCTTTGCTTCTCTCAGACATGTGTTTGTGTCAGTTAGACAGATGACATCAATGCTTTCCCCCACGGTGCCTTGCTCTATCAGAGTAGGGTAATGCTTACTTCGCCATGTGTTTGTTTTGACTTGTCAAACCATAGGCTGCTCTTTTTGTGTCTGTGTTTGTAGATGCATTCATGTATCTCAAGGTTTTGAGGTTTGCAAACACATCCTTGAACCTCTCATATCCGGTTTAGGCAGTTTTGAGATAAAAAGCTGGGAATAAACATTGTTGTTTAACTGCTTACATTTTGTGCAAATAAATCACAGTACAAATTAACACATTTTTTCTGGTTAATAGGTCATGTAATACAAAATAAAACAATAACCTTGATGTTCACATTTCACTTGTTCTTTTGAATTAATAAATACCACGTTCATCGCTTGAAACTAGACTATAATGGCAATATTGATCTGCATATCTTTCTGAACGTTTGCAATATCAGAAATAGTTTATTTTTAATATTTTTTGCAATCGTTTCATGCAACACATTTCAGTGTGGTTTGTTTTGTGAAACTTGTCACAATGTAAAAGCATGACCCAACAGCACTGATTCTGATTTCTCATATACATAATACATTTACATAAAAGTCTTGTAGGCACAATAACAAGAAAATAAATGTTGCTGTTTATTTGAAAAATGAGAGAAAGTGTGGACAAATATAAATTAAATAAAGCACATTGTAACTGTATTAAACCTAAAAGAGATATTTTTTTTAAATAAAACAATCAAAATCAAAGCTAAATATCAAATAAAATCAAATTAAAAACAGCAATAATCTAAGGCTACTGTGTACCTTAATGAGATTACCTTGACAAGTAAAAACAAAAAAAAGATAAACCTAGTTTTAATATATGCCTCAGTCACAGAAATGTGTTAACTCAGTTTCAGAACAGCTCTTTTACCGTACAGACTGTGAGGACTCAAACTTGAATACAAGCAAGTGTATGCATGCGGGTGGTGTATGTGTATATAAACCATTGTGGTGGACAGAAGGCTCGCCAACACACATCACAAACACAAGACAGACTTCTGATGTGGGCAGTCGCTTTACAGTGATGACAGTAGCTTTTTAATAACTTATCAAAGGGGAAAGTGTTGGTGGCACTGCGATGGACCAGGTGGTGTTTGTATGACTCAATCAGATGGAGCACCAGCCCTCTTAACCTTGCTGTGTGTCCGTACAAACACCCTCACTGAATGTAGGACAGTGGTTTGCTGGATTCCAGACAGAATTAGAGACACCCTAGATAGACACTAGTCATTAATAATCCACACAGACTAGTCACCAGCCTAGCCAACTTTGTTCGTCACACTCTTTCTTTCCTTTTCACGCTCTCTCTTGCCCATGTTTTTCCTCTTTCCCGTCCTCTCACTTCAGTCACTGTGTAAATGTAGGTTGCGTTCAATGCACCACTCTCACGTATGCTCCCTCATTACACCATCCTTGACAAACAACCTGTCACATTGTGTGAGAGGAGTAAGTGGCATTCCCACCCACTTCTAAAACATACACACACATGCATACAGTACACTACATAGCTGATTGCGTCTGGCCTACCAAGATCCATTTTTTACAGATGGGTTTTTGAACTCCTCAGCAATCAATCTGGACCAATTATGTTTGCACAGACAAATTGATGGCACCCTTTCAGAATGACTTTTTGCATTTCACTTCATTTGTCTTTTTAGTGCATATTGTATGTGTTATGTGTAATGATTAAGCTCAGATGAGCTTTATTTGTCACATACACAATTATACAGAGTATAACCAGCAGTGAAATGTGTTCTCTGCATTTAACCCATCCAAGTGCACACACACCTGGAGCAGTGGGCAGCCGACGCTGCGGCGCCCGGGGAGCAGTTGGGGGTTCAGTGCCTTGCTCAAGGGTCTCACCTCAGTCGTGGACAATTCCTGCCGGAGACGAGATTCGAACCCACAACCTCGGGTTACAAGTCCGACGCTCTATCCATTAGGCCACGAGCACGACTCCCCCGCAGGACGGGAAAGAGGAAAAACATGGGAGAGAGAGAGCGCGAAAAGGACAGAAAGAGTGTGACGAACAAAGTTGGCTAGGCTGGTGACTAGTCTGTGTGGATTATTAATGACTAGTGTCTATCTAGGGTGTCTCTATTCTGTCTGGAATCCAGCAAACCACTGTCCTACATTCAGTGAGGGTGTTTGTACGGACACACAGCAAGGTTAATAGGGCTGGTGCTCCATCTGATTGAGTCATACAAACACCACCTGGTCCATCGCAGTGCCACCAACACGTTCCCCTTTGATAAGTTATTAAAAAGCTACTGTCATCACTGTAAAGCGACTGCCCACATCAGAAGTCTGTCTCATGTGTTTGTGATGTGTGTTGGCGAGCCTTCTGTCCACCACAATGGTTTATATACACATACACCACCCGCATGCATACACTTGCTTGTATTCAAGTTTGAGTCCTCACAGTCTGTACGGTAAAAGAGCTGTTCTGAAACTGAGTTAACACATTTCTGTGACTGAGGCAAACAAAGAATATTAAAACTAGGTTTATATTATTATTTATTTATTTTTTACTTGTCAAGGTAATCGCATTAAGGACACAGTAATAGAATAGAATAACAGTAAAAATAGCCAACATTAACAACAATAAAAATAAACAAACAAACAAACACATAAATAAATAAATAAATAAAATATACAATTATAATTAGGGATGCACACAGTGTTTCCCATATGATTTTGTGAGACTTGTGGCGGTAGGTGACCTCACATATTAATTTGCATATTCATGACGTCATTGCGTCAAGTTTGCTTTCAGACGAGTTTTGGCACTTCAGATCTGTTCTACTCTATGAAATGTCACATACTGTAATACAACTGAATGCCCAATAAAGCTGTTCACATGATATTTTCTGTTGTCATACATAACAAGTATAAATAGTATGACCCATTAATACTGCATGTTAACCAGGAATCACTCTCACTATACTCCTTAAATCCTGATTTCTAATCGTGACATTGTCTGATAAAATCAATATACATCTAACTTTCACTAACAAGTGACATAAAATATGCGGTGGTTTTGGCTATATTACTGTTTTGTCTCATTCAGCGCACTGCCTTGTTTTTTTTCAGCTGAGACACTTTGGTTGCTATGATCCACGACAACATTACTAGTATCTCATTTTGAGGAATATTGATAAATATAACAATTAAGTAACCAGCCATATCAACTTCCAATGTTGTTCAGTCATTGTACAAATGGTTGGTTGTTGTAGTATTTGTCCCGCCCCTCCTCCAGTGATTGGGCGGCTGGGTAAAAAGTGACAGCGATGAGTGCTGTGTTTTACCTAAAGTTGTACAGTTACAAAAAAAAAGACAAGGCAAGGAAAACAAACTTGTGAAATATTATAATGTAGTGCATCAAAATTCAGTGTCATCAGTTTGACAAAAAGAACACAGAACATTTTACTCACCATTTACATGTGGTGGGGAACAGGTGTACATTTCTTTCATACCAACTAACATTTAGAAAATGTTCATGAATTTGGTCATTTACATCAGTGTGTCTTTAAGAACAATTTACACAACTTCCTTCTGCTTGTGTTTCATGAATGTGTATTGTTGTGAATGTTGGCTATTTGTAAGCACTGCTAACCTTGACCTACAGTATTCTTTTCCTATTGAGAAAATCATATAGAGAAGTGTTGTGATAAGGCCAAGATCCAGGCGTGATGACAAGTCCCACAAACACTGATCAGTTTTTGTTTCTTCAATCATTCTGCAAGCAATGCAACAAGCCTCTCGCAAGGACAGCATGAAACAAAATTGATTGTGTTTATTTGTGTAATAAATGTACCTGGTCTCATTTTGCATGATTCATCAGAGATAATGATGAATGTTATATGATGCTATTGTAAAGAAAAAGAATGATGAAGGCCATGCAGGTGGAGAAATATTAACCACAAATATGAGCTGGATTTTCACTATCCAAATCAATTCCTGTTAAATCAAACCAAGTCTTGGCCTACATTACTACTCCTGCTAAATATTGTTTGACTCGAGTACATGGTGCATTACAGAAGTCAGATGTGTTGCAAAGGCTGTTTCATGTTGTCTTTAACTAAATCGAATCATAATTGGAATATGCACTCGGCATATGAGTCACACAAGATCTAAGTAATGTGTACAAATTGTTTCACATTGGCTTTGGTCCAGCCTGTCCGCATCTGAAAGTTCTGCCTGTCGCTTTCCCATCAAACATTTCACACCAGTCTTTGTTTTAGCCCCTCAATCAGGCAGAAGAGGGCGGACCGCAATAGAGTCGGGAACTTGACGCAGACAGATTTCAAACAAACCAATAAATGTCCACGTATTTATCAGAGAGTCAGAGATGGCCAAGACTGCTGCTACTGCTTTTACTTAAGAGTTGATCTCCATGGCAACAGGCTATTATGGGAAATCTGTCTCTATGTCTTTCTCTCGCTCTCTAATTGCGCCGCTGTTAGCTGGCAGTACTGCTGTTAGGTTAGCACATACATTACAAAAGATGTACATCATTTACGGTGGACATGCCAAAGAACAGGAAGTGCATGCTGAGATATAAACAATGAAATATCTGGGAACTTTTTATTAACCGCCAGGTCTGAGTTGCTGAAGTGGCTTTTTGAATATTCATCTCGAAAGAGCACAGACACAAGCCACCTCTGGTTCCTCTAAATGCCACCTCCACCTCATCTGCACTGGCAAAGTCCACAAAATTCAAACTGCTGCCGAAGCCATATTTCATATATAGCCGTAAAACATAATATCGTCACTATCAATATGGTAATTTTCCCCATCCCAGCCCTAGAGATCATAAAGCCTGTATTTGGTAGCAACTTTTCATCAATAAAAGAGAGCCTGTTCTTGAGTCTGCATCCTGTGTTTAAAAGCCCCATTAAATCACAATGTGGTTGTAACCGAGGCCCTGGATCTCGTCTTGAAGGTTACCTTAGCAGCCTCTGGATATGGGCTCCAACCGAATGTCTTCAGTTGTTTGCTAATAGAAACTATGGCAAACATCTCACTGCACATGTTATCTTCTATCGGCTACAAAAACCTCTACCATCTGGGGGATTTTGTATTCATAGTTCTGAGACTAAGATATAAAGTGTAAGGTAATAATCTAAACATTGTGATTGGTTGTTTTATACAGTACATCATTATTTCATGTCTGACTACAAGGTCTAAATATTTTATCCAGCATATAGGCCTACGTTTCAGGAGAGAAATTGAGACTGACAATGTATGTGTGTGAATGTATATACAGGTGCATCTCAATAAATTAGAATGTCGTGGAAAAAATCATTTATTTCAGTAATTCAACTCAAATTGTGAAACTCGTGTATTAAATAAATGCAATGCACACAGACTGAAGTAGTTTAAGTCTTTGGTTCTTTTAATTGTGATGATTTTGGCTCACATTTAACAAAAACCCACCAATTCACTATCTCTGTGTACATTGAATTTATTTAATACACGAGTTTCACAATTTGAGTTGAATTACTGAAATAAATGAACTTTTCCACGACATTCTAATTTATTGAGATGCACCTGTATATATATATATATATAAATAGAGCTGTAGAGCTGTCAACGTTAATGCGTTAACGCATGCGATTAATTCAGAACACTTAACACGTTAAAATAATTTAACGTATTTAACGCAAAATTACTGAAACACAATTTATTTTCTAAACCCTTTTTCCCGATTTCGCATCTCTGTTTGCAATCAGATCATTTTAAGCTGCTAAACTCCAGGAACGTTTTCAGTCCAGTGATCCAGCAAGCGAATCCATTCAAGCAATCAGTTCAAAACAGGGCTAATGTAAAGAAAACTAGGCTGATTACATAAGTGATGGCGAAGAGAATAGATACTCACATTGCAGTTTCAGTTAATTATTCATTCAAGTGTGTTTCGCTTTAAAACACAAGCTCTGAGTTTCTGAAGAGCGCAAGAGCTCACTCAGGCGTCACGCGTTGTGAAATACAGACTGAACGTAACATGTCAAAACATCCCACCACTGTATGATATGCAAACTACGTTTTCTCGGCTGGATAAAGCAAACATATGTTGTATTCATGCAGAGACACATTTCAGTGCATTCATATTGTTTCCACACACATTCAGGATAATGTTTTGATCTGTCTTGTGTATGTTGCTGTGTTTAGTCGGTGTGCACAAATGTATCAATATATGAACTTCTTATATCATTTGGTTCTTTGGAGTTCTTTTGGAGTCTCCCAAGTGTACTTTTTTGAAAATATATCTACATTTTTCTTGAAATAAGCTTGCGGAAAATACAGTTTTGTGAGAATCACCCTTCAATGTTTTGGTTTACTTTGCTGGATATAATAAATAATGGCAAAATTGTTTGTAGACTGAAGTAACATTTATGTGTGAATGAAACGACTGCTTGTGAAGCTGTTTCATACTAGACATATACATTTTAAAACTTCAATGTTCCTGATGTATTTGGTTTTACAACTGTTTCTCAAGACAAGCGTCAGTGGAGCGTGAGCAGTGCATGTTTTGTTGCTGCCTTGATACTAAATGAGAATGTCTGTAATGCTTGTTTTTAATACTGTTTTATATACTGACAAATCAGTTTTATATTACTTTTAAGGTTTTAAACTAAAACTGGCCATACTTTTTCTGTTTCAGAATAAGATCATTCTGGACCCGCTAACATTCAGTGAGGCTCGCTTCAGGCCATCACTGGAGGAACGTCTGGAGAGCATCATCAGTGGCGCCGCCCTTATGGCCGACTCCTCCTGCACACGCGACGATCGCCGCGAACGCATCGTAGCCGAGTGCAACTCCGTGCGCCAGGCCCTGCAAGACCTGCTGAGCGAGTACATGAACAATGTAAGTCATGAACAATTTTTACATGATGCAAGTTAGCTTGAAGGGTAACACTTTATTTTGATAGTCCACTTTAGACATTCTACTAACAGTAAGTAACTTTGCAACTACATGTCAACTAGCAGTCATTAGAGTATTAGTAGACTGTCTGCTTAATATCTTCTAGCACCTTATTTTGATGGTTCCACAACATACTGATTATAAGAAACTTTGCAAGTACATTGTCAACTTATTCTACTAACCCTAAACTTAACCTAACAGTCCACTCTGAGAGTTAGTAGACATGTAGTTTCAAATTAATGATAATTAGTTGACATGTAGTTGCAAAGTTAGTAGAATGTCTAAAATGGACCATCAAAATAAAGTGCAACCGCTCAAGGACTAAGTCACTATTTTTAGTTTTTCCGGAAGATTATTGTTTAGTTTCTTCAAATTGTTTTTAAATCAAACTTTATCAAATTGGATTTATGTTTAGTGATTCACAGTTTTATTTGCCGTTTACAGTTTTTTTCAACTGCTTACTCACATTTTCAAAACTTTGCCTATTTTTTTCTTCAAAACAAGATGTGCAAAATGCCTGGCAAAATGAAGCACTGCATTCAAAATATCGCAAACACATCTCAAAAGCAAACATTTGCAAACACCTTTGCCATCATATTAATTCCTGTTAGGTGTGTGTGTGTTACATAGAGAATTGTGTGTTGTGTTTAGCAAAAAAGTGTTTTATAAAATTGAAAACTGAGTAGAAGGCAGATAATTAGTGTTTGGTTTTGCAGATTTGGTGTGTGGTTCTGGTGTTTGAGTTTCAGGTTTCAGAAATTGTGTGACAAGTAAGATTTTGTGTGCGAGTAGTTGAAAAAAAAGAAAAGAAAAAGCAAACAGTAAATGCAGTTTTTTAAAGGTTTTGTGAGGGGGCTACTTGAAGAGCCTTTTTTTCTCCTTTTATTCTTACACATCCTGCATTGCTTGTGAATCCTCCCTAAGGCCGGATGGCTAGAAAACTGACAATTACCTTCAACAGCCATGGTTACAGTAGACATACCTTTCAGGGAGTTGACACATACCATTTGAATACACATAATGTTTCCCACAGAGTGGTTATTTATTTAATCAGCGCTGACATGGAACATGGAGAGATTTCTGCATGGAAAGCTTTAGTGCCATCACATATAGCACCATGGCTGCATTAATTTGATCAAAAGTACAGTAAAAACACTCATATTGTGAATTGTCAAAAACTTTCTATACTCCAGTCTAGTGTCACATGATCCTTCAGAAATCCTTCAGAATTTCAGTATTCTTTGAGTAATAGAAAGTTTGAAAGAACATTTATTTAAAAAAAAAAATTGTAACACTAATTTCAAGGTCTTTTGAGCAATTTCATGTATCCTTGCTGCATTCATTTACCCCCCCCCCAAAAAAAAAAAAAAAAAAAAACAACAAACAAAATTAACATTAGTGTTTCCATCTATGTAAGCGACAAGTCTCCATATTTATCTTCTGACCTTCAGTCATGGCTAGATAACAACTGTTCATCTTGAGAAAGTTCCTGAGTTAAAGGGTCTTAATATTCTTTGATAAATCAATACTCTGACCTTTCGTCTTTCACAAACACATATTTTATGTGTCTATTGGTGTTTGATATCCTTGACTTAAATGAAAGGCTTCGAAGCAGATAATCCTATGGAATTATCAAGGTGGTGTGTGTATGTGTGTGTGTGTGGTGTGTGCCAGTTACTGTGAAACAGGTGTCACAAAGCCATTGACAAGTGTTCTGTGTATTGATCTGTGTGGTATCAGTGGGGCTGTCTGTCTCTGACGCTGTGCAGTAATAATGGCTTCTACCCGGCTATAATCAAATGTATGTTTCTTAGTGCTGGTGTGTTCAAGCACCATACGGGAACAGAGGGATATTAAATACAACCTCTCATTCGATTAGCAATGCCCCTTAAGTCAAAACACTACGCCAGTGGAGATGAATATCACATCGGCACTCCGATTACAAGCTCCTGCTCTGGGAGGAAATGTGTTTGCGTGGCTGGAACGCTCATTTTATATGAGTTTTAGTCTCTCAAGATATTAATTGTGTTATTTTTTTATTGTTATTTGTGTCTTTGAATTGATTTGTTCATATTAATTATTTTAGCACAAATATAATGTCATTGCACACTTGTTAGATATACTGACATTTACATGTTTTGCATCCAGATAGAAAATTGATATTAATACGCTGATCCTGATATCAAAACACTATAAGTTTTTAATTATTTATTTATACAAACATTGACAAAGTTGTGTTGTTTTCATGTCAGATACCTGGCTTTTAATGTGGTAAAGTGCTATCTAATGTGATCTGATCTCCAAAAAATGCTAGTTTATGCCTAGTGTAGAGTGCATTTGTTGTGTTGTTATCATATAATGTTTTGCGGCTCTTCTGATGTAACAGCTTTCTAGTCAACCAGGCTGAATTGCTGTAGTTTCTCAGTTCAGTTTGAGATGATTCACTATTGTTGGTAGTTTCTGCTAGTGAGCTACAGCTGCCGTCATGGAAGTATAGCGATCTAAACCAAAGACCAAAGAGATGGCAAAACTTGAAATTATTTATTAGTTATTGGTTTGTTTTGATATCACTGTGCTATATGTTAGAGCTGCACAATTCTGGATAAACTGAGAATCACAATCTTTTTTGTCACAAAAAGAAAAATCACGATTCTCCCACAATTCTGAACTAAACAAAACAATATGCGACAAAATATTATCCAAAAGTTATGGAGGACGAGAAATTACTTAATTATAAACAAAATAATACATAGATGCATAAATAAATGACTTAAGTATAAACAAAATAATACATAGATGCATAAATAAATAAATGTATAAATACATAAATTAATAAATTATTAATTAAATGCTGAAATAAATAAATAAATGCAGATATGCATAAATGAATGAATACACAATTGTCAAGTGTCATTTATAATTGTGCTATTTTTGTACAATTTGTTAAACATTTATTTCTACATGTGATTTATGTATTCTATGTTTATTTATTTTTACATTTATTAATGCATTTCTACTTTTCAACGTTTATTTATTTCTGCATTTCTGTGTCCATTTGTCAATAAGATAGGCGGTCCTAACCTCTCTCAATGCAGAATTGGTTAAATAGGATCGTTATTGTTACGGCTGTACTACTGTGGATACTACCATTGCTAATGATTTGCGTTTAATAGCAAGTGATGTATAGTAGGGATGGGCATTTTTGGCAATTTCTATAGGTTTCAAAAACGATTAACCGAGTACTCGGGGGGCGGGGCATAGCCGTAATGGAGATAATACAAATATCTGACTACTGTTATGATAATGGATGTTATGTAATGAATGTTGTTCACACTCCCGAGGTGAACTTGTGAAGTTGGAGCTACCAAGGATGCAAGTCCAAACTTTGCATACTTGGTATTTAGAAACGGCTCATGTATTTTCAAGACACGGCTGGCTTGACCACAGTTAATAAAGTTAGCAGGCTAACTAGGCTAATTGTTATCTCGTGTTCATTCCTAACAGAAACGGTTGTTCTGATTGGTATGCCTAATTGACCAAACCTACACTGAGAAAGGCTTGGGCCGCCTATCTTATTAACGTACGGACACATAAATACAGAAATAAATAAATTTAGAAATACATAAATACATGTAGAAATAAATGTAGTATAACACAAATTATACAAATGATAAAATAAAAAAAAAATATGCATTTATGCATATCTTTATTTATTTATTTAAGAATTGTTTTAATTATGTATTAACTTCTTCATTTATTTGTTTATTTATTTCTATATTTATTTATTTATTTATTTCTTCATTCATTTATTTATCTCTGCATTTCTGTATTTATTTATTTATTTATACTTAAGTAATTTATTGTCCTCAATAAAAAGTGTTTAATTAATTTAATTAATTATTATTGCATTTTAAAATATAATTATGTAATACACCAATTTTTTATATTCAAAGGATGAAATAAGTGGTTTGAATGAATGATTCAGTGACTCACTCAGTGACTCATTCAGTGACTCACGTACTTCACTTGTTTCATTACTGGATGAATCAGCATTTTTGAAGGAATCTCTTGAAAGAATGATTCAGTGACAATTTTTTAACAGTCACCTGTCACCACCTGTTGGTGAAAAAATTTAATCGTCAAGTTATTTGAAGCGCCAGTTACTTTTAAAAGGGGATTTTCACTATTTTGATTGCTACCATAGACATCAGTGTTTATATCCGAACTATAAACTTCCATCCCAGTATTTCTGTGATAATATGAATGTCTGTAAGACAGAAATAATACAGTCTAGCTGAAAAGACTACCTAAAAAAAATTACCATTGGTTCAGTTTCTTCTTTAAAACCTTTTCGACTTCTGCCACCATCCTTTCACCTTTTGCTCTAATCGTTCTTCAAGCTCAAGCCTGAACGACTTGTGGAATGGCACGTGCTTGATCAATGTACTGGTTTGCAATAAATTACGTTCAAGTGACAGGAGAATGTCCATACTTGTCCTGGCCGGTGGTGATCGTTGATTGGTGACACCCGCCGAGACTCCCAGACCACTGCTGAATCATCAGAATTGGCTGATTTAGTTACGGCAGCACAGACAGGCCAATCTATCAATTGATCGGTCGGAGTAATGCACTGCTGACCTGGGTCAAGGGAGCTCGGGCTTGTGGCTATAGGTTAAGGGGGTCCATGGCTTTGTGGGTGTGGTGGTTCACCTCACTAGCCTGGCTTGCAATGCACTAAAGAGGATTTAGGGAGTTGGTTAGCAGAATTTAATCTTGCACTTAGCGGGACGTGGCATTCCGGCAGTCACACTGCGTTTACAGAAGACGGATGCCTATGTTCTTCGGCCCTCCAGGGGGCTACACAGAAATACTTGATCAAGAGGCAAGGTCTCTGAACACTCCATCAGCCTAACAGTGCTGCTACCAGCCACACAAGCACAGAGCCTGTGCAACCCAAAGGATTACTTAAGAAGAACTGCAGATCAGCGAGTGATAGAGAAGGAAATAGAAACAATGGGATGGATAGATTAGAAGCACTTATGAGATTTGGTGTCACCTCCTACTCCATACTGCACTACTGGGGGTGGATGAAGATGCTATTTTTTGACTTAATATAAAAAGTTGGGTTAGCAGCACTTTATGTGCATCAGATGCCGCTTGCACATAAAGGCCGGTGTCCTGCAGAGTTTAGCTCCAACCCTAATCAAACAGGTGTGTTTGATTAGGGTTTGATTAGAACAAGCCAATCAAGGTATTCGGGATCATTAGGACTACAGGCAGATGAGGGCTTTTTTCAGGGTCGGAACCAAACTCTGCAGGACATCGGCACTCCAGGACCGACATTGCCTACCCCTGGTTTAAAGTGTTTGCAAACCAAATGTTATTGCATTTTTGTTCATATAGAAGTACTTTTAAATGAAAAAAGTGCACAATACACTACTTTTGAATTCATTATTGAATTTTGTGCATAATGCAATTAATCGTGATTAATCACAGAAAAATCATGTAATTAATCGTTGCCCAGCACTAAGTCGTGGTCAGAATTGGCACCCTTGATAAATATCATCAAGAATTAAAATTGGCACCCTTGATAAATATCATCAAAGAAGGCTGTGAAAATTGATCGGCATTGTTAATCATTTTGATCTTTTATTTAAAACATTCACAAAAATCTAACCTTTCATTGGAGAATAAGAATTTAAAATGGGGGAAATATCATTATGATATAAATGTTTTTTCTCTAATACACATTGGCTACAATTAACGGTACCCTTTTATTCAATACTTTTTGAAACCTCCATTTGCCAGTTTTAACAGCTCTAAATGTTCTCCTATAATGCCTGATTAGGTTAGAGAACACCTGACAAGAGATCAGAGACCATTCCTTCATCCAGAATCACTCCAGACCCTTTAGATGCCCAGCTCCATGACAGTGCTTCTTCTCTTCAGTTCACCCCACTAGTTCACCTATAAACAAACACAAACAAACAAACAACAAAAAAATAATGAAATATTGTGCATATTTAATATAATTTAATGCAATATATTATATTAAAAATATATACTGATCTGATTTTATATACTGATCTGAAGAGTTGATATTGTAGCTCAGTTTAAGGGGTTAACTCTATAGTTCAGAATGTTCCAGAACATTGACATCATTATTTAAATAACATTCCAGAATAGAGTTCTAGAATGGAATACAAAAGTTACAAAATGTTGTGACTTTCTGCCCATCTCCCTAGGATAGCTAATAACAAGCTGTCGTGACACGATAATGTCATGTGACTGCTGGTGCCTCTGCACAGTGTCCTCCCAGCTGCACAAGTACTTTGATGCCTCGATTTGGCAAGTGCTAGACACCGTCTCACTGGACAAGACCAGTCATTTCAGAGAAAATAACCCACAGCATGCACAAGAAAAAAAAGCCTTTCTTTCCGTCTCACGCCGTCTGCATCAGTGCAAATCCTGCCCCAAAAGACACAACCAAAAATTCACATGCATATCACACATTCCCCTTCAAGCTTTCAAGCAAAGTCTCCTGCAAACATCTCCTGTGATTTGCTCTCTACTTCAGCTAGCACGACTTTCACTGTTCTATTAGCCTGACTACACAAATGTTGAGTCATCTTGGTTCTTTTCTAGCCTGGCTGAAGTTTGAGGTATCTTAGCTGTTGGCTATAACTGGTGTTTGTAGCATTTGGAAGTATGCTGTGTGTTTGGCATCTCCTGCGTCCATTACCAGTGACTGGAGAGAAACACACAGCGTGATAGTCTGCAGGGAACCTGGACTCATGTGAGCTTTTGTTTTCTGCATCTGAAGAGATCAGTGGGGCTTTAGGTTTTCCAAGACTTTAACTGCATCTCTACTTGATGGCTCATGCTGCTTGTTTAACTTTCCCATCTAGCTCTTTCCAACCTCATTAGACATCATCTCCTCCTCTTATTTATATTGGTTTCTCCTTGCTAACAAGGTTTCTCCTGGCTTCTGTGGTAGCATCATGCATGAAATACTCCATATAACATGATGTTCGTTTGTAGTTTGCCCCAAAATAAACAATTAGCAAGAATCCCCCCCCCCCTATTGTATAAGAGTTTCCATATTTCCAAAATGACTCGTGAGTTGCGAGTCCAAACAAAACAAATATGTTGTCAACAAAAGAAAAGGCTTTAAGGTCCCCCTGCGTTTTAAAAAAAAAAGAATAAAAAAAAATGATTTCTATAGCACCTTTCATACAATGAATTCAGCACAAAAATATCCATAATTAATATAAAATAGAGATTTAAAAAAATCTTACTTTATAATAATTCAAAAACTGTCTAAAAACCTACATAAAGTGCATAGCAAAAATGAAAACTAAATCAATGAATAATTGCATTAAACAAAACAGCTATAGTTTAACTTAGAAATAAAAAGACTGCCATACATATTAGTATTGTTATTTTATTGTTGTTCTGTAAAACATCATCATCATTAATATTATTACTGCATAGTCATAATCAGTAAGGGGGGAAACAGGTTTTCCTTCTTGTTTTGTCCTTGGCTGATTGCATGCCTGAATTTGTCATAATTTGAACATATCACCGATATAACTTTGTTCTGCAGAACACAAAAGATGATGTGTTGAAGAATGTTTCAGCTGTTTTTGTCTATACAATGAAAGTCAATGGATATTTTTAAAAGATCTTCTTTTGTGTTCCAAAAAAAAGTGCTGGAAAAAAGTTGGATGAACTTTCCCTTCAAGGATGCATATGCTCTCATTTGGTTTATCGTAACTTTCATATTCTTCATAACCATTCTTCGGGCAGGTGAAGCTGCCATTGTAACAGGTAGCAGACAGAGAGATACCTAATTAATGTCGAGCAAACAAGCCACAAGCATTTCACACAATTAAGCTTTCTCTCCCAACATGTCAAGCTGACTTAATTTCAAGACTCATATTAGACTGTTACATCAGATCACTATTTCTGAAACTCTTCCAGCGAGATTTTTTTCTTACCAATAGCAGGTTAGAAGAAAAGTCTTGGCTCGTGGCTCATCTTGGTGCTTTTGTGCTAGATGTCGTTTTTGCTTTAAACATCCTCACTAGACTTGACCTTTCTTAGGTCATCACAAATCAAAGATCACCTTAGGCAGTTTGGGTTAGTTTTTGCAGCGTTCCTCATCCACTTCCTCATCGAAAGCCTCTTTCCAGCCAGATTCCACAATTACGCCCTATTAAGCGGCCTGTATGGAGTGATCCATCAGCCTTTTCCCATAGCGACATGCATCCTCCCTTCCATCTGTCAGGCCCTATCGCCCCTGGCTTGCTTTGCTCCTCCAATGAGAGACACTTACTTCATGTACGGCCCTATTCCAAATACACAAGCAAAGTATGCTCTCTGTTGTTTTAGTGCACAGTTGTATAGATGCCTGATATATTGGTGTAATGTTTGTTAACAGACAGTAAATATAAACTACATTAAATAGTTTGGAGTCGGGGAAGATTTTTGAAAGAAGTGTCTTATGCTCACCAAGGCTGCTCGGAGTTGAAAATACAGTAGACGCAATTCAAAATAACAGTTTTATTTTTTAGTAGATTTTGAATGCAATTTATTCCAGTGAAGCTAAATATTCAGCAGTCATTACTACAATCTTCAATGTCACATGATCATTCAGAAATCATTCTGTTTTTCCCCTCAGGTTTCTTTAATAATAATAATAATACCTTTTATTTATAAGTGCCTTTCAAGACACTCAAGGACACCGTACAGTAAAATACAAAACATAAAACACAAGCATTATAACATTTAACACTTTAAACAAGCAAATCATTAAAAGCTATTCTAAACAAATACGTTTTATCCGAACTTTAAAATGGGAAATTGAGTCCAGCTGGCGAATGTGCAAAGGTAAAGAGTTCCATAACTTCGGCTCTGCACAACTAAAAGCCCTACCACCAAAGAAACTCATCTTGAACTTTGGAACAGACAATAAGTCTGCAGAAGATGATCTCAAAGAGCGCAAAGGAGTATACAAATGAAGAAGATCTGAGAGATAATGAGGTGCCAAATTATGAAGAGCTTTGTATGTTAGAAGTACAATTTTATAATGAACACGATAACTAACAGGAAGCCAATGCAGCTGAAAAAGAAGTGGAGATATATGGTCAAAAGTACGTGAGTTAGTAACTATCCTAGCTGCTGAATTCTGGATTAACTGTAATCGATGAAATTGCTTTTTTCTTTGACAAAATGTTGACATTTTTATTAGAACAACTTATTTATTTATACGAATTTGTCATTTTTGAAATTATTTACTGTCACTTTTGATAAATGTAATGATTTTCTTTGAACAGTAGTGTTTGTTCATCATTTTCTGTATTGATTGATATTGGATTTTTAATCATGCACTGCTGCAGTCATATAACTCACTTACATTTTGTTTTAAACAGTAACAATTTAATGTTACTATTAAGCTTAATTTTTGGCAAATATCAAAATGAAAATCTTATTTTTCTAATCATTATTCTTATTTGTGGTATTCATTTATATATTTAGTTTTTTATTTATTTTTCACTTTACATTTTAATGTAAATGTTTATTAAATTAACATATGGAAATGATCAACTATTGGTGTCAGGCAGAAATGTCTTACTCAAAAGTGCCATAACTTTTGACTTTTGTAGATCCTCAGCACCTTCACAAAGGCATATGGAACCAGTAATGAGAAAAGTAAGAGGACGCACAGTTGCAAACTCTCAAGGAGAGACCTTTTATCTCCCAATTTACTTTACAAGGGCTCTTGCCTGCATGCTGGCCCTTGGCCTTGCTCTGGTAATGCAAGGAGAGAAGGACGCAGGTGAGAGGTGCATTTCTTTTACAATCTTTTCTCCCTCACATTTTCCAAAGCTCTGGCTCTATCGGTGTTAAACCAGACTTGCTCTGCCAGCGATTTTGTCACTCCCTCCACAAAAGAGAGGTTTTCAGGTTAGAAAACAAAATTGCTCTCCATATATAGTCAAAGGGCTTAATTCAACAGCGCTATGCAAGATAATTCAGGCAGGGTAGGAGTTTATAATTCCCCTACATTTTCATTAATTTGCTCCTCATGTTTGCTGCCTGCAGTAATGAGGGGAATGAAATAGGGCTCAGAATGATGATAAATCACTCGGTGGCCATGTTTTCCGCGGTGCTGCTTCATTACTGAACGGTGATGAGAGTGAAAATAGTCTCCGCATTGCTTTGTGAGTCAGGGGAGGGTGGATTGTGTGTGTGTGGGGGAGATGTGTCATTTTCTACCCTCTTACCAGCTGTCTGTGTGTTTTGAGCAAACATGCACTCATGTCTACTTAAACTTAAAGTTTTGCTCTATGTCTGTGTGCATTGAACATGTTTTGTGTGGGTGAGCATGTGTGTTAGTATGTAGAGGTCTGCTTATTCTCTGTCTTTTGTTCCAGCTGTTTTTTTTCTGTTATATTTGTTTGCTACAGGCTGAACGAGCACCTCACTCATTTCATTTTTGGTTAGTTTGTTTTGGTTTGAGCCTGTCCGTGTGCTTTGTGTCTGGTTGTGTATCAGTCTTTGGGTTAGCATGGTTTAAAGGCCTGAATGTGAATCATAACAGGGCAGAATCAATCTTGCTATGGTGCCTTTCTTTGTCTATTTTGTTCCTCTGAATGACTCACTGGTCATTCAGCTGTTTTCTTGTGCTATCTCTATGCTGATAATGTGATATGTATACCTGTATCCCTCTATGTAAAGGATTGAAGATGCAATTTTTTTATAAAACCATGTTGGAATTAGCTGTGGTGTTGGAAATAGCTATTGATTCACCCCATCTAAAAACACAGTCACTTTTGGAGTTGGAGTTTGTGTTGAGATGTGAAAGGGTCAGATATTTTCTTCAGTCAGTTTTGTTTTAAATGGATGGTTCACTCAAAACTCATTATTTTATGACCTCCTGTATGTCCCCCCCCCCATGAATCACAATCAATATTGACTCTTTTCTATTCAAAGACTGCTCAGAGTGACCTTGGCTTTTTGAAGCTTAAAAAAGGACAATAAAACCACAAAAGCCTAAAGTTATCTATATCTCTCATGCAATTTATTCTAAGCATGAATACACAAATATTACAATTCCAGCAAGCTGATAATTATTTTCATACTCATGTCGTTCCAAACCTGTAAGACATTGTTCATCTTCGGTGCATAATATATTTTTGATGATATTTCTAACCCTGCACAGGCATCAACACAAACTGAAAGGTTCAAGGCTCAGAAAGGTAGTAAGAACATTGTTAACCTGTTAGCCAGCACTCCCCATTTTGGGACTCACAGTTGAAAAAGTAGAAAAGTAGTAGTAGAAAAGTAGAAATAGTCCATGTGACATCAGTGGTTCAACTGTAATGTTATGAAACTACGAGAATACGTTCTGACGTAGAACCCAGATGCACTGCACCTTATTTACAAACAGAAGAAGCACACACTGTACATAAAACAATCTTCATAAAATGTCTGAATATTTCAACAGAGAGGATGACTTTTGGATTTTTGCCCAGCCTTATTTGAACCAGAACATACAGATGATGAACTCTGGCTCCTGCGTCAGCAGCACCACACATACTGTATGTGTCGTGGTACTTTGGTGAACATGTGTCAAAGACTGACATGAAAGAGAAGAAATTGTTGAATGAAGTCATCTTTTTTTTTCACACGAAAAGTATTAAAAATGTAAACCACTGATGTCATGTGGACTATTTTAATATCCTTACTACATGTCTGGATCTTGAATGACTCAGTTGTGTTACAGTCTATGCATGGTCAGAAAGCTCTCGGATTTCATCAAAAATTGCTTAATTTGTGTTTTGAAGATGAACGAAGGTCTTACGCTTTTGGAACAACATGAAGGTGATTCAATAACGACAGAATTGTCATTTTTTGGGTGAACTGTCTCTTTAAGTCTGAATACCATTCTAAAATGGGAGTTTTTTCTGTGTTCTTTCTATTGTATTTTTATCTTATATATTTTACTTACCCTTTTCAGAATTTGACTCATTTGGTCAGTCGATATGCCTGAGTGTCATTTAAACAGGTAGTCCCACAGAACCAGTGTGATGAGGCATGACAGGTCAAAATGTCTGATTCACTCTTAGTCATGCACATTCCTCTCTTTAAATAAGCATTTGTGTTAAAAAACAACAACATCTGCCTCTCTTGAAAAGTCTCAGCGTCCATCCGGTGAATTAGCTTTCTGCTCCGGCTTGACTTCAACATTCCCTCGGCATCCTCATTGCATGCTTCCTTTAATAAAGTCAGGGAACTGCTGTCTGCCAACAGTCATGCTCGCTTTCAATTAAGGACGTTTCAGAGGCATCGTGCCGTGAATCAGAGTACCCGCCACTCTAGCGGGTCCCGAGACGCTCACATCGATGTATGCGAATGCGAGTCCGTGCCGCAAGGCCACGCCATTCTCCGCCGAGGTGATGCAGCCAACCGGGATTTAATTGGGTTTTTAGGCTATTTCATATTAGGGGAAGAGATGGAATTAACTTGAGACAAATTAATGTAATAAAAGCTCTCAGAGCTGCATGCCCATTGCATTAGCTGCGATGGCACTTCCCCATCCACCTCGCCGAGATTCAACTTGACCACGCCCCCCACCCTTAAGAGCCGTCTGTGGTGAGAGCAGCTAACGCAATTGACATTGATAGGTGGATGGAGCTGTGGAATCGAGTGTAATTGTGTTAAGTGGGCAGACATGGATCTGAGGAGCAGGGCTCTAACTATGTTAGCACGCTACATATGTTAGCGTTATGAATGCAGGGGTGAACTCGGCTGGGTGATGGAGCATGCAGTTCATCCTGCGGCCCAAGCGGAAGGAGGCTGGTGGAGAAGTGCATGCTGGGCTGTAGGGGTAAACCATGTGGAACCGTTCAATCAGAAATCAGAGCGAAAGAGCGGGAGGAATGTGGAGAGAGAACATGGAGAATAAAGTAGATGTTTAGAAGAACGCCGACTTATGGGCCTGCCGCTTGCTTTTAAACAAGAATCAAATCATTCGGGTTTATTGCTACTGCTATTATTCTCGTTGTTGTTTTTTTTTGCCCCTTAGTAGGTTAGTAATGATAATGCACACATAAACTGAGTTGACATGGCATTTGACTTGATTGCAGTCACTTATATGCTTTTACTTGCCTATGTGTGCTTTTGTATGGTCAAATCAAAAGCATTCGTCTACATCAGTGATTGCCAATCACTTTGAATCAGCTTTGTTAAACTTATACAACAGACATTTTGATTTATTAGACATATTAGTTTTGTTAAAACTACAATATAATATGTAAGTTTGTTAAAAAAAATCATCTTCTGTGGATTGTGTTTTGTTATGTCTAGTTTTGTACTAGTTGTGTACTAGTTATGTCTAGTTTTAGCAAAACAAAATAAAATAAATAACATAAAAATTATAATAATAATGAAAATATTTTGTTTCCATCTGTTATTTTCTTTGTTTTGTTAGTTTTATTGAAACTAAACAACTAAATAATATAATAATATATGTTTGGAATGTATATAATAATAATAATAATACTGCTACTAATTTATATAAATAATACATTTATTTATTTATTATTTTAAATGTAGTAGTTTCCGTGGATGACAGTCCTGTTTCCATCTTGTCAAAATGTTCAGCCAGTAAAAACATTATCAAACTAAATGCACTTGTAAAATAAACACGCTTCTGTATTTCTCAAACTGCTTCAGTTTGAATGAAAGCTCTTGGTGAGTCTGTATTTTTTACCCACATTATTGATAGTTTTTTCTTAGTATAGAAGTGAGTCATTGTACTGATGACAATTTTAATTATATTGAAGAGACTGCAAAGCGAAATTAGTATAATACGAGTTAAAATATACATATTTCTTGTTCAGCGATGATGAGCCTTACTGATGCTGTGCTGAAAGCTTGGGAAACACTGGTCTACATTACAGAGCGCTTTCAGATTTCCTTTAATTGATCTTGGATATTTAGTACACATTTACCATAATTCAATATCTGTGGCTACAAGATCACACTTAATGAATCTATCGAACATTAACTCAACAATGATGTTTGCCATTGTTTCTCATTCCCCCACGAATAGCTGGCTCGCACATAAGAATCCTTCACCAGTCTTTGTTAACGTTCCTCTGCAGGTTTTTATCCCGTCAGCAGCACCTAATATGTAGTGTTAATCCCCTTTTTTTGTTTGGAACTCAGAGCTCCATAAATATTTTCTGTCAACATGCAAACATTTATAAATAATTCATATCGCCCCAATGTTACAGCATGGTTGCATGCACACCCCTTCGACGGGTGAAAATGAATGTCCGTCTCGCCCCAGTTTATTGCCCCCCCCTGTTTACTACATGAAAACATGAAATATAAATGCAGGTGTGAAGACCAAGGCACTAGGGTCATGTAAGATGCATGAGATTATTCACCCTGATTCTGCGTTTTTCACTGTCTTTTATATTTCACACAGAACAGACAGTTGTGAAAGTGAAATGACTCTTGAGCTGTCTTTGTGACTGTGTGTTTGTGTCTCTGTGACCAAAGGAGTATCTTTAAAAAAGTCACATGTTTAGTGATTCGATAAACAAAGACTTTTTGGTTTGCTATGATAGCACATTTACAATGACAAAACAGCACAAGGTCTCATACTAAATCC
This sequence comes from Ptychobarbus kaznakovi, assembly GCA_027422405.1. Taxonomy (NCBI): domain Eukaryota; kingdom Metazoa; phylum Chordata; class Actinopteri; order Cypriniformes; family Cyprinidae; genus Ptychobarbus; species Ptychobarbus kaznakovi. Next base: position 7,300,316 of record CM049799.1, read on the forward strand.
TGCGTTAGTTTATATAACCTTGTCGACTTAGGTAAGCAGTGTACTTTTTTGGCATTTTGTCAAAATAATTGTATTATTTAGACAAAAGTCTTTAATAAGCATCCAATTAAAAATAAAATGACTTAAGTGCTGTAATGCTTTCTATATTTAAGCGCACTTTGTAGTCAGAGTTACATAATGTTTGCATGTTTTTTTTCTCCTTCTTGAAAACTGAAGTTTGTCTGTAATTTGAATGATGGCTTATGGTTAACATGATCTCCATTAAACACCGACAGCCTCACTAAATGGCAAGAACTGAAGTCCATTCCTCACTTGGGCAATTAAACCAATATAATACAAATAACTTGAAAGCATTTGAAGATGAAGTGTGTAAGTTCAGAAATGACAAAATTGTAGGAAAATAATAAAGACAAATTATAATAAAATGATATGGTTCAAATTCATATCAGATCTTTTTATATATAATACTTAATTTGTATTGTTTATTTGTTTTGCTGGTTGTTATTATATCATACTGTTTATTAATTCAAGGCCAGATCAGACTACAAATCAAGCCTATAGAGGACATAGACGTATGGTCATAGTGGCTGTAAATCTTATTAGTGTTGTTTCTAACCTGCAATGGTGCCACAAATGGGATTAATTGTTCTTATCAGACCAATAAGACCCTCGTTTCCTCCTCAACCCACAGTTCAGAGCGACTGCTCATCAATTTATCTGATACGAGCTGTTGCTATTAGTCTGTCTGGGTTTTACGGCCCTATCCTGTAAACAGGAGGGTAACGGGGGCCGCTGAGTCCAATTTATAGAAGCTTGACAGGCTATTTACTCAAGCCAGGCAGAAAAATTGTTCCGATAGTAGATCTTTTGATCAAAAGAGCTGATGTCCTGTGTGGTGGTATATAGTTGAATGCATTTTAACCTTGAAAATTAATATTAAACAATACTGGGAGAGGAGGTCACTAGAGCATTTGATGTGGAACCAGAGTCCATTTGTCTTCAGAGTTTACTTGGTTCGAAACTGTAATTGAACTCTGGATTGGATACAAAAAAATACACCTACATTTATGTGTTTGAATTGCATATCAAATGTTCATCCATTTGGATTATACAGTTTTAACATATATAAATTAAACTTAATGTGAACATTTATTTTAAACATTTATTTGATTTTATTTAAAACAATTTAAGTTGCTTGAAATTGTCTTAACTATGTACATTGTAAAAACAATTACATTTATTCAGTTAAAATGTATGGACATAGTTAAAATATAGCTAGCTCTGGAACTGGACATATTTAATTAGTTAATGTAGGAGATTGGAACAAATTGGATTTATTGTTGATAAATACTGTATATAAACCCAGTTATTTTGTATTTAAACACATTCATCTTTCCTTTTGTATTTATGTGTGACTGACAAATATGATTTCTCGTAGCTGTTCGTATGTTTTGCACCCCAAGACATTGCCTCTCTCTCTTTTCCTCCGCTGCTTCTCTCCTCCTACGCCATCATATAGGTGAGGCTTTGACCTTAATTCTTCACGGTCTGTCACCTGCTCCTGGGCTGGCACAGTGGGTCATCAATAATGTCTGGCTCAGCATTGCCCACTGTTGGCATGGCGAACCTGCGGCTGCACTGCGCCCTGCCAAGCCCCGGGAGAGTATATTAATGAGACTAGCTTGAGTGGGCATAGGTGAGAAAGTGTGTGTATGTGTGGGAGAGAGACAAGACAGTCTTTTTTCAGTCTTGCTGCAGGGGTTCCAAACTTTAGTACTAGGGGTCTGTTTCCAAGATACCCATTTATTAGAGGAACCGTTTCACCAGCCATCTCTGAAACATGGGTAAGAGTCAGGAAATGCCCTGCGGGTCAGTTCTCCAGTGAACACCTTCACACTGCCTGTCTTTCATAGGAAATGTGCACTTTTACCTGTCTTATTGCATCAGGGTTATTATAGTTGTATAAAACTAAAATGAACAGCTTAAAAATATATAAATAAATTTTAACTGAAATGAAATTAAACTATAATTGAAACTTGAAATCGAAATAATAATAATAAAAAAAGCACTGAAAAATGACTTTCAAATAAAAACAGATTTAACATATTTAGGAGAAACATAGAATAGTATCTCAGTTAGGGTTGCAAAATGATTAATCAGTAATTAATCACATTCAAAATGTAAGTTTATGTTTACATACTATATGTGTGTGTACTGTGTATATGTATTATATAAATACACACATATACATGTATACACCGTAGGCTATAAAACTCCAAATAGGTGGAGGTTGACCCAACTACACTGTTTTTAAATACGACTGTTTTAACGTGATCACAGTTACAATAAAAAAAATTGTACGTTTTTTCCACGGTTATTCAAACAACAGGACAGATCGGGACTTCAAAGCGTGAATTATTTGATTCAGATCGGAAATTCAAAGCACGTATCGCAAATCATTTGAAGATCGGTATGTCGGAGCGGGTGGGCGGGATGTTTTTATAAAAATAATACAGCATAGACCAGAGGGGGGATACTATATACATTATATTACATATATATTATTTATTATATACTTACACATTATATACTATTATATATGCATACAAAATATTACAGTACAAACACACATATAGTATGTAAACATAAACTTTTATTTTGGATGCGATTAATCATGATTAATAATTTTGCAGCCCTAATCTCAATGTTAGCCTACTAAAATATTACTGCATTGCACTCCTAAGGTCCTTGTGTCATAAATAAGTATGTTGCGAAACATGAGTCTCTTAAAAACTGAAAAATTATAAACAAGTCACTCGTTTTGCAATTATTATTATTATTATTATTATTATTATTTATTATCTGATTGTTTGGCAATTTAATTATGAAACCTTTCAAAAGTCTGGAAGAGTTTTTCATGCATTTATTTTTTTTTTTTTTTTGTGGAATTGAAATTGTTAGAACCAGATTACTTAAATTCTTTATTATTCTCATCCCTGTTCCTTGCACAGTGTACTTAGAGCTGAATAGGGAGCAGATTGAGACACAGTGTTCCATAACCAACTAGTTTGTCAGGGACAAAAAGGGAATCACCCATCACAGGTGCATATTTCCTTTTACTTTAGGCTCCTGCTTTAGTGGCCAATGCAATCTGGTGTGCTGGGCATCATTATTTCAGCAGAGCTGACACCTTAAATCAGTAGCCTTGCTTTCTCTGGGTCACTGTGGCTTTCTCTAAGAAAGCTGAGTGGTCTCATTCTCCCACATCTATCCACCTTCACTACTGTAATTACCTAAAAGCATTTGAATACGACCCTGAGAATGACAGAGTGTAGGTGTCTGGATAAGCTGGGTTGTAATGTGAAGACTGTTGTTAATGTGTCCATGTTTGCCTGAAGATATGTGAGCATGTTGGTATGCATGTGTGGAAACACTTTTACTCTTGACAGCTGGAGCATCAGCTTTCTAAGAAACGTTTCGAGTCAAATATTAGGTTGATTCCTTACTTTCTCTTTAAACTTTTCCTATCTGCTATTTATTTATTTATTTTAAAAAGCTATGGATGTTTTGGTGGAACAAGTTTAATGTAGCCTGTTTGCATTAAACACATTATATATATATATATATAATATATAATAAAGTATTGGCAGCCTGATTGCTAAATTAAATTGCTCTACATGCCCTGTGCTTTTAGTTTATTGAAAGTAAATTGTTTTTCCTTTAACTGCTCAATGAAATTGATCTTTCTGTAGGTTACTTGTTAATGCAAATATGCACAATATTTTACAATTGATTTTAATAGTTTATTGTTTAATAGTTTAATGTTAGCATTTTGTCAAGTTAATGGCTAGACACTGTACACATTACAATTTATTTTTAATTAAATTCCATATTACATTACCTATTAAATTAAACTATGAACTGATATGTTATTTTATATTGTATGGTCAGTAGGTGTGCTTGTAATAACAACTAATCAATGGTAATCAAATTTTATTTTCCTGGTTGCAGTGCATTCTGGAATTTCCTTCTCTGTGAAGGATAAAATGCTAAAAATATTAGTCATAAAAGTTGGTTTCTAAGGCAAGGCGTGGAACATGTTGCTACCCAGAAGGCAAAGGTTATCATGTTTGTGGCATAGATTATCATGACTTTGGTTGCTTTGAAAGTGTGCCTTAAAATGCTGTCTAGGCAGGGAGCTTTTTACATTTCCATCATTACAAATCATGGAGTTTCTATATCTATTTCCCAGCAGGCTGACATCACTGTCCTGTAAGGGGAGAGGAGTGTGTGTGTGTGTGTGTGTGTGGTGTGGGTTGCCTTAGCATCTGCAGAGGGTCTTTTGTGTGTGCACAGCAGGATGCCACCGCAATAATTAAGACAATTAATTCAAATGGAGAAGAGCGTTGCACATTAGCCAAAACATTTGCACACTGCTGATTTCAGCCGCTGGCTTTAAGAAATGTCAGTGGCATCAGGGCTAATCTGATTAAGTGTTTGTTGTCTGTTAATGCACAATTAAAGGAAGGGAGGAGGGGGGGGGGGGGGGGTAGTATGTCTGACACAGGGCCGTTTCTAGCCATTTTGACGCCCTAGGCGAAACCCCTATTAGAACCCATCCAGCTCCCACACCCAAACAAGATTATTAAGATTACATACAAATAAACATAAAACTGATGATGTAAACACTCAAATCTTAAATAACAACATTTACAAATTATATTTATATACAGGTTATATATTTATAATTTATTTTTTTTTCAGACATCAATTTCTTGTCACATTCAAATTGGTTGTCATAGTAACGGCACTAATTTGTGGAAATTCAGAGCACTGTGAGTTCCACAAGTCTGAGCGCATTAGGCCTATTTGTAAATTGACCATTAACATAAAACATTTTGCACAGTTTATTATTTGTGATATCATTCTAGCCACTGGATGCCTGTATAGCTCTATGTAACAATCCCTAGTTGCTAAGAAATTGTCATCACACATACATTATATTTTATTACATTTGGATTTGGGTAAATGTTTAGATATTATCAATGGCTCCTTTTTGTACTTTATTCTTTTTTTGCTGTTCAATTGTTTTGTTGTTGTTGTGTCAGTTATTGCATTATTATTTCAGTCAAACCTATACAACCCTTTGTTACACCAAACGGCATAGGCCTATAAAAGACTGATCAGTGACATAAAAGTAATCAGAATGCAGCTACTTGTTCTTTTATTACTCAATGACGCGTGAACTTCCCCTTTTAAACAACGTGACGCTCTGCCCTCTATATGTATGACGCTACTCCCTTTAAGCGCTGTTGGAAGATAATTCTTTTTTTTGGAAGCTAATTAATTGATTCAGCATTTCGACACTTCCGTAAGGATGTGTTAAATTTGTCAAAGAGGTTTAATAAAGTATGTATTGACCTCGTGAATTTGCTATTTTTTAATTGGCAGTAAAGGTTTTATATGGAAATATTACACGACACACTGAACCTTTAACGATGCATTGGTGCAAAAACGCACACCTTTTAGACCAGTTTCACATGAAGTATGATTTCTGGACTGCCACAAATACTGTCAAAACAAAATACGGATTTTGTGCACTTTTTATGTAACAATATTTTGAATTGGCCTTTGAACTTGCATGGCAAAAAAAATTGACAAAGTTGCCAATACACTAACAGAACCCAATCATCTAATGGCATTGTTGAGCGCTCCAAATCCAAATGCAAACTTTGCATGCATCAATCAGAGGCAGCAATTGACAGCACTCTGATCCAATGGCATACAAGCATCATCAGAATGACAGAACTCTAGTCCAATGATGTTGGTGGATCCAGTGGGGGCGGCAATCTTATTTCAGGGTGTCCGTACCATTCTTGATCACAATCCTGTTAAAATGTAGTGGCAGTACGTGCGCTCATTGGCACCCCCTCCAGCTGGTGGTGCTCTAGGCGACCGCCTAGCTTGCCTATGCCTAGAAACGGTACTGGTCTGACATATAATCACACTCTCCTCTCCTCTATAGAAATGCCCAAAACCTCTTCATAACCACCAATTGTTTTGTAGATGATACCTCATTTGTAAGGGTGTAACAATACATTTCACAATACAAAAATGCTAAATGTATCGTGGATAGTGACAATGTGTATCGTGGATAGTTTACCAAAAAATTAAAGCTTAGACAGATTTATTCTGGGCTTTCAATCACATATATACAATTATCAGTGAACATACAAAGAACACATCAAACACGATACACCTGGAAGCTCGCAAATTTGAGCTTCCATGTTGTTTAGTAATTATTATTAAATCTTAATTCAAATGCATTATTTAATAAAACTCTCTCTCTCTCTATTCTGATTAATGAACACAACATAATGTACATCTATCTTAAAAGTAATAATTTAAGGGAGAATTGTAATTTTTTAAACAATTTTGTCTACTTTGTCTGTTTAAAGTATCATGACAGTATCATACTGTGAGGTCAGTATTATGTATCGAACTGAATCGTGATGTGAGTGTGTTACACCTCTTAGTGACTCACAAAATAGCATGACCTTGGGACTGCCGGCCTATCACCCTCTTCTCCTTTCAAATCTCAAGAAAATTGGTGTATCTCTTTCTTTCTTTCGATTTGCATCTCTTCGTCTACCTTTCTCTCGTTCTCTGACCTTAGCCTTATCATATTAAAGCTCCTCTATTTCCTGTAAGAGCTGCTCAATGGCTTCGTCTCCAGATTGGGCTGTTAGGGAAGAGTTCACCAGGCGCCTATCAGGCACATTTATCCCAGACTGTTCCAGAAATGAGTCAAGCAAATAAGCAGGGGAGGAGGTGCTGGCCGTGCAGATGGCTGTCTCTGACACAGAGAACAAATTATTCACCCCATAGAGGCTAATGTACATTAGCGAGGCGGCGTCTGCTACCGGGAGGAGACGACAGGGACAGGTATCCCCACAACTCTTCTACTGTGAGCCACACAACTGCAGGCTTTACAAAACGCTCATTAATCCACCGCTGATGGTTTGGTCTCGCTACAGTCGTACGGAAGGGAAGCTGGAAGACCAGATAGCAGAAAAGACCTGGGTATGACTTATCAAAGATAAGAGATAAAGAAAGAAAGACAACATAATACAACAGGGACATATTCACCTCTTTCCTCTCCTCTCCCTGATTTTCATCATGTGAATGCTCAGGATTATGTACTGTATGATTGTCTAGATCAGAGTTTACTTGGCGTTTTCTATAACCCAAACACTCAAAGGTGATTGACTGTTATATTTGCCATACTTTAAAGTAACTCGCTCTGTAACTGACAACTAAACTCCACATGCTGCAGCACTAGTGCTTGCTTTAATGTTTATCTTTAAATTCAGCTGTTTCGGGGTCTGTCATTTTTGCTATGCTTCGACAACCGCACGTAAGCGAGTTAGTCATAAGGGGCAGTATATAAAAAATGCATTTCCTGTTTGACAACCATGCAGCAAATGTGATATTCACAAATGTATAGAACATGAGTTTCTATATAGCCGCTGAGGCTCATCTGAAGTGATTAGACATGTTGGGGAAATTGAAAAGGGTTTGACTGTGATTGATTAAATAGGGCATTTTTCACAAACAAATGTGTTTACATTTTTTTGAATTCTGTTTTATTTTTTGTAGACTCTGTTTTAATGGTTAAATTAAATTGTCTAATTAATTAACTGGAATAATGAAACGTACACAATTTAACAGTGATTTATAAAAGTTTCACAAAAAATAAATTTTAAGAACCCTATGAAATATGTTTTTGTTTTATTTTATTTTTTATAAAATAAATTGATATTATAAAAAAAAAAATTTTTTTCAGAAATACTGTTGTTTATTTTTTTTAAAAAAAATTCCGGTAGATACATTCTGGTAAATAATGTTAGTAAATATTCCTTAAAATAATGTTTTAATAATTGTATTAGTAGAAGTACTATCATTTGTGACCCTGGACTACAAATCCAGTCAAAAGTAGCACAGGTATATTTGTAGCAATAGCCAACAATACATTGTATGGGTCAAAATTATTTTTTTTTCTTTTATGCCAAAAATCATTAGGACATGAAGTACAAATCTTGTTCCATGAATATATTTAGTACATTTCCTACCATAAATATATACAAACTAAATTTTTGATTAATAATATACATTGCTTAGGACTTTATTGGGAAAAAATGTATAGGCGATTTTCTCGATATTTAGATTTTTTTTTCACCCTAAGATTCCAGATTTTCAAATAGTTGTATCTCGGCCCAATATTGTCCAATCCTTACAAATCATATGGAAAGCTTACTTATTCGGCTTTATACATGTAAAAATACAGACGCTAATAACTGGTTTTGTGGTCCAGGGTCACATTTCATTAAGTAATATATTTTTTGTCACAGTTTGTCAAGTTAAACCAAAGGTATATTTTGACGGGTTGTTGTGAAGACCTTTACGTTTCTCTGTTTATATGATATGACAATGGAGAAATGCTCATGAAGTGACTCTCAGAGCAGCTCTTGAGATTATGTTTATGTGTTCATGTTCCGCATTATACAGTAAATTCCATTATTGTGACTGGATTCCGCAATTCCGTCCACATTCTCGCATTTCGGAAATCATAGGGCTCTAATTAGAATAAAAAGCCTCTCAAGGCTGCTGATGTTTTTTAAGATGGGTAATTTAAATAATCCTAACTGTGGTAAAATAATGCAAGTAACAAATTAGTGTTTTTTTTTTTTTTGCTTTGTTTGCAGTAACAGCAATATGACAAACACCAACGTTTGATTGCTTGTTTACATTTGTATGCTTTGTAATAATTTGGCCTGTTTGTTGAAGATCTGTTTTTTGTCTATTGGCTTTTTAATTTTTGCAGTAAATTGCATTTCTAAGTTTGAAACTCAATTTGAAGGTCTGCCATCTGAGTGCCATCTGTGTCGGCTCTTGTGGTTATAACTTTAGCTTAAATCTGATGTATCTTTGAAAGCCAATATGGAAGCTGACATCTGTTCAATCTCTCCGAATGCTTCTAGCCATCTTATCCATAGGAGATCTTTCTTATTGGCCTGTGGTCTCCAGTAAATGTTCAATCTCTATGGTAGTCGACGACCTGCTGCAGTAGCAACAGTAATTATGTCTATGATTTGCTTTCAAAAGCTGATTCAATGTGAGCTTATCTAAGCAGCAGATATTTGATCATAAGGACTCTTTCCAAGCAAACACATTCATGCTTTGGTACCTACAGTGCCTTTTATTGAGTTAATCAAAAATAATTTGCTCTCTAAAAAAAACACACACAAGGATGGACATGCATTTTCATCATTCAATAATAGCAGTTAAAAAAACCCAACTAAAATAGGGCATAACAGTTTATCACAGAGAGGGCAATGTGTGGAACTGAAAAACATACAATATGGGTGGGTGAGACTTCTAGAGGGAGAGAGACGTTGAGCAATACGGCGCCTGGATGTAGCTAATACGAAAATGACCTTTTCCAGAAATATATTGCATTGGAAACAGACCACATTTAGTCAAGCTACACTGACCCATGCCTAGTAATGATTTATGGATTGACCCACCGCTCTTATGAACAACAAAAAACAAACAAAAACATTATTGGGTTGATACCTGCACTCCAATATGTTGTTACACCTCTAGCACTGCCTTTTAAAAACCCATTTCCATTGAACAGACTGTCGGTGCCATTTTGAGCTGACTTAAAACTTTTGTTGGTAGTGCCAGGCTGTGGCAGGAGGCAAATCAAATTGTTATTGATTGTTGTGAGTTTCCAAAGTGAACCCACACTTAAACAACATCTTAGTTTACACTGGCGTTTCTGCGGCGTTTCAGAAACGATCTTTGTTTACACAACACAACCGAAAACGCATGTCACATGACCATTCATGCAGGTACAAACCATAGATATGTATAGGTAGATCCCTATTATTTAGATGGCGGACTCATCTGTTGCGTGCTTGGAGCGTTCGAATGGGGAATCTATCAACACATATCTATGGGTACAACAATGAATATGATGTTATTGTTTACACGGTCATCAAGGATACACAGAGCGAATGTGGGCAGCCACGCTATCATTTTCAAAAGTCTCTGGTTTGGTCCGTTTACACTGAAATGCAACCCCGGAGTTTTCAAACTAAAACGGGATCTGCAGCGTTTTAAAAAGTCTCAGTTTTCGACCTTGAAAATGCCGGAGTAGTGTAAACTTAACCGTTGCAATAGTTATGCATTTTAAAATGAAAACGCACTACTGTAAACGGGGTCTTAAAGGTGCTGTAAAGAATTTCGGTAATAGTGCTAACTTCCAAAATTTTGTTAGCTTCAACCACACGGCCACTCTCCAAAACCCCATCCAGTTCACAGACAAAGAGTGTTTCTGATTAGACTGTTTTCCTATTTGTTTAAATAACAACAACAACAACAACAACAATAATAAATAATAAAGGTAGTAATATAATTATTACTAATAATTAGACTATTTAAGGCCATTTTTCCCCTTTCACCTGAGGTTTGAAGACTCTGTAGGGCAGAAGTGTTACATATACTGTTTGAATTGGAGTTGTAAAATCTAATGACAGCTGTTTCATTCTGAGAATAGTAGATATGTTCCTTCTAATTTGCTGGTGCATGATCTTCTTGTTGTTGAAATTTTACCATGTCTCAAGTGTCAGCTTATCGTGATTTGAATTCCATTCCCCCCCCCCCATAATCATTAATATAATTACACAGGGTTAAGCCATTGGGGAAACCCTAATTACATTCCCGTGTCCCCTTCCTGCTTGTTTGTACAGGCTGTTGACCATAGAATATTATTTTCTCTCTTTTTTCTCCTTATATCTGTCTTATATGTCTCATGAAAGTTAACATTATTTGCTTTGTCATTTTCTTTCCTGTCTAGTGTGCACTAATTTACACACCATGTACTTGGCCATTTAGTTTATACATTTTTAAAGAATAGAATCATTTAAAATTATTCAGTTTGTTTTTACTACTAGCTTTAGAATGTTCAGTACGGCTGACAGACAGCTAGTAAATATTTACAAAATTATTTATTTGTATAACTTATTACTCATTACTTATATATGCTATCTGCATATATAGTTCGCTTCGCACTGTGTTACTGTATTGCTTAGATTACAAAATTGTGTAGAATAGAAAATATGACTGGTTTTCTGAAGCCAACAGGGTAGTTAATCCAGCACACAGCCCCTTAAACACGCCATATTTATTCTGTTTCAGCTTAATGACAAAGGATGGACTTTTTCCGTTATTACTCTCCAAACGGGAGTCCAAAATGTCGAAGCCATGGACCCAGAAATGCAATGACAATGTTAATTTGGTTATGTCTGAATTATTGTATCTCCTGCTGCCAGATGGGACTATCTGTAATTAGCCCAGTGAAAGAATCACTTTTCCGTTTTGGCAATGCTTAATGAATACAGTTCTCTTTCAATATGAGACTCAAAAGACCATGTGGTTTTTGCTAAGGCACCTGTGCCAGTCTCTCTAGCGCTAATGCAATCCTACAGGAAACAAACTGGCTGGAGCAGACAGTCTTCAATAAAGCAACAGATTCTACCATTTATCCTTCTTGATTGTGCCAGAAATGAGACCTTACGGTTTTCACATCCTTTTTCTCCCGCTTAATCTCTTTCTCATCCTCTCTGAGTCCCTGGCCTTGCCCTCGCACATCTGTTTTGACAGATGTTTGACTAAAGAGATTTGGCTGGATGTTCTCTCTGCGGTAACTTAAGTTTTCCCGATCCCTGTTTGATATTGTTCCACTAGCAGACAGTTACCAAGAACACCTGCTAGTGTTAACTCGACTCACCGCGTGGCACTCGGAGAGTCATTTAGGTTCACCGCGTGTTTCACATTTCTGTGCTCGCGTGCGACTTTGCAGGTACCAGCCACCCTCCGAGACTCAATTATCGTCAAGGATCATTGAGGGGGACGAGCCGTGGTATTTGAGCTTGATTAGCCATTTCGGTGAATGGTCCCTGCATATCTTAATGAGACTAAAGAGAAGCTTGATGTTGTACAGTGCAGTTTGTCTCACTCTATTTTGAGCGCATTAGCAGTCTATGAACTACAGCAGGCTTGCTTTATGGAAATAGCAGTTTATATTATTAGCTTTAGAATGCTTTAGGGGGGCAGCCGTGGCCTAATGGATAGAGCGTTGGACTTGTAACGCGAGGTTGTGGGTTCGAACCTCGGCTCCGGCAGGAATTGTCCACGACTGAGGTGAGACCCTTGAGCAAGGCACTGAACCCCCAACTGCTCCCCGGGCGCCACAGCGTCGGCTGCCCACTGCTCCAAGGTGTGTGTGCACTTGGATGGGTTAAATGCAGAGAACACATTTCACTGCTGGTTATACTCTGTATAATTGTGTATGTGACAAATAAAAATAAAACAAATATTCTTAAATTAGGTATAAGCCACTATGTCCACTATGATGAAACACACTAAAACACAAAACTGTTTGTGAACAGAAGTTAATTTTGTTTTTATTTAAATACAGTGTTTCCCACAGGATTTTGTGAGACTTGTGGTGGCAGGTGACATCACATATTAATGTGCATATGTATGACATCACTGTGTCAAGTTTGCTTTCAAAGGAGTTTTGGCACTTCAAATCTGTTCTACTCTATGAACTGCCACATAGCCTACCGTAATAGCTACAACTAAATGCCCAATAAAGCTGTTCATATTATATTTTCTGTTGTAATACATAAACGTAAACACAACCCATTAATACTACACATAAAACAGGAATCACTCTCACTATACTCCTTAAATCCTGATTTATAATCGCAACATCTTCTGATAAAATCAATATACATCTAACACTAAAAAGCGACTATATGCAGTGATTTTGGCTATATTACTATATATATATATATTATAAAAAAGCCACCAAAAGGGTCTGAAAGTTGCTAAATATTTGGCTAAAGTCGCGCTCGTGTGCGTGAGACACAGGAGCTGATGGCAGCCGGCGGTGGATATTGTGGTGGCCCGCCACAAATAAATCAACGTATGGGAAACACTGGAGGTTGTCTGTGGAAGTGTCGACAGTTCTTGAGCGCACAGAACGAGAGCAGTACGAAACACGAGGGGAGATTTTCCACTAGTTAATCGATCGCGGATGGTTTCATTATCTCGGGTGGATAAAAAAGTGGCCGCCCAGGTACAGTCTATGTGTGGGAAGCATTGACATACTTTCTATCTATCTATCCACCCATCCATTCATCCATCCATCCTTTCTATTCTATTCTATTATATTCATTCATTCAGCTAAATAATCTGGGGGTCTAATATTATTTCCTGTAAAGTTTTAGAAGAGATCTCAACAACTTTACAAAGTGTGCATCAAGTCAAGTACTTGAAAGGCACTAAATAAAGGGGGGTTCTTTCAGAAATGTCTCATGTCTCAGTTGTGTCTACTTTTATTTCTCCTAAGCGTTTTTAGGAGAAACATCCGAGACACTGTTGAGACTGAAATGAGAAATACTCGAGAATCACAACAAGTCTCCTGAGGTTAGAAAGAGCAACCACTGATCAATAAACTATTCCTCTAATGGAGTATTGATAGAAATTGCAGTAAGACAATAAAGATATGTTCTATGTTTCTTCCACCACATTCTCAGTTCTGACTCTTTTTTTTAAATATTTCTCATGTCTCATTTGTGTCTTCCGTTTCTCCTGAGGATGTTTAGGAGAAACATCTGAAATGCTGTTGATGCTAAAATTAGACATAAATGTGAATCTCATCTAAGTCTCCTGAGGAAGAGCAACCACTGAGCAATATTTGTTTTCCTATGGGTGTATGCATTACTTGCTTACTTGTCTGAATGTAAAGTTTGATGTCAAAATAGTGTCATATTTTCATGTCACACTCTTTAAAGTTATCTGTCATTTTTGCCCTAGACTGTAGCCCATGAGTGTAAAATCCAAGCAAAAAAAATATGTGTTTAGGACACTGTTGCAGTGACCCAATCATTCAGTTAGAGAGAGAGAGAGAGAGAGGAGAGAGAGAGAGAGAGAGAGAGAGAGAGAGAGAGATTACAAGGTTTTGGAATGCACACCTGTCGCTGTCACATGACTCACGCTCAAGGCCAAACAAACCCATTCTCTGCTTTTGTTCCTCTACAATTTCCATTAAATATCTGATTGTAAAGTCCATATTTGCATTGCTGGCAGGCTGCATTATATATGTATATCCAGTGGCTGCTGTAATTACAGCATTTTCCATTTGAAATTATCATAAAGAGATGTAATGAAGTGACCAGGTTTCCATTATGTGACCCACTAAAAATGAAATTTAGAAATCCATCTGACTCTGTCTATCATTCCATCCATCTTGTGCATATTTAATTTATTTAATGACCAGGAGTTATCCAACACTAATAGTCCCTGTGTGTGAGAAAGTAATTCCCCCCCCCAGTTAAATCAGAATAATTAAAGCGGCTATTAGAATCAGGCGACTGCACACAGCCCTGCAGGGTAAAAATCACTCCTTTAGATGTTCCAGCACTAATCACTGAGCAAATTGTGTCGTGATCACTGCAACTATTTGATAAGTTTATGAAATCTTGGTTTATTTTCAGATTTAAAAAGATATCCAGACAAAAATTGTATAAGAAAGGAAATCAAGAATGATTCTAGGTAGCTTTGTCGACGTAAGCAAACGTTCTTTTCTATTGTGAGCTCTGTACAGTTACACTTACTTTTCAACATGTTGGCTCTAAACCAAATAAACAGACTGACCTGCACAAAGCTATCGTCATAGCAACAGACCATCTCTCTTTCTACAGCCATCATTCACGCCTTCATATCTCTCAGTGACTTTTTTCTCTTTCCTTTTTCAGTATCTTCAGTAGGTGGACGCTGGAATGTAAAGTTTGGTGTCATCTGTTTAATGAGTAATCTCAATTCATCTTAGAAAAGCTGTTACAGACTTGTGTGGCCTTTGCATATTTAAGCTTGAACAAATGTTCTGGGTTTAAGACAAGTTAAATGAGCAGTAAGTCTCATCTTAGGTCTCCTTGGGAAGTTCACGTGAGTTTATCAGAGAAGAAACAATGCCTGATTTGTGAATGAATCACTCTTTTAAGTTGCAGTTTTTACAATTATATATATTTTTTTTTCAATGAATTGTTGATTTGCTTCACACAACCCATCTCTAGGGTGAGAAAATAATATGTAGAGTGAGTAAAAGATGAGTGAATTATTATATATATAAAACTCCAATGGAATCATGACACCTAGCGCCTAGCTCACGAAGTGCCCTGTTTTCTCTGCTACACATTTTCTTACTTTTTTCTCTGTACATGATTAATGGCGTAATCAAGCATCCCTACACGTAAGACTAGGGGGGATGTGAGAATAAGCATTTTTCATGGTCGGCTAGATAAGATTATAGCTTATAGGATCAGATAAAATGTCTCTCTCTCTCTCTCCTCTCTCTCTCTCTCTCTCTCTTGCTTTATTTTTGAAAGTGGCCTAGTTTTAAAAAGTTCAACACATAGCGGAGCGGCATCAGAGAAGCCGAGCATGTGATGTGAGAGACTGAGAAAGAGTGGGGCAGTGTGAAGCCACAGGATGCTGCAAGGTGTGTGTACATGTCGGTTTCATTTTTGAAAGAGCAATGCAACAACTAAAAACAACTTTGTGAACCCAGTGGTATTTTATTCCCAGAAGCACTGTGCACATTGTGGTGGTTACAAAAAAGTGTAGCGGCACAGTCGGCGTGTATGAAAAAAAGACATGAGTCGTATTTTCTCTTCTCTTTCTGTTGAAAGAGGATGTCCCTCAGGCATGAAGGCCAGAGTATAGTGTTTAATAGCAAAGTTGTATCTGTTTGTGTGTCTCTGTGTGTTTGTGTGTCTATTCAGGAAGTCAAGTAGGTACAGACGAATAGTCCCATCACTCTGTGTGACATTGACTAATGAAACACATTCCTTGTAGCACACACAAACAAACACACTGAAGCTAAGGCATGACATGACAGCATTAAAGTGTGTCATACTAGCTATGTTTACATGCACAATGTTTGGTTCAATCTGACTGAATTAATTCCGATTGATGAATCTGAATGTAGTGTTTACATGAACGCTAAATAAAGTGATCTGGTTGATGTGTGTGATTATATATCACAAGCTTCAAATCGGAATTGCACTGCACAAATATAGATTTCCTCACCGTTTGCACATAATAACCACTCTCCTACACTGTGTACTTTATTTGTTTTTAACAGCAGAACTTAATATGTATCCATAAACCGTGCCGTGCTGCTGATATTTATCACGCAGCAAAAAGGCCCCTCTCTGCACACAAAACGGGTTGCCTGGGGATGAGAATCAAGAACTGGTGGGACGAATACTCTGCCGAGTGAAAGGAGAGTTTTATAATGACAGGACACACATTTATACAACACTTTATTCAAAAGGAAGAACCGCTTGTTCCACGCATTATGCTATTTCTGCATCATTGCACAAGCGCAGTCCTTTCAGTTTCGGTTTTCAATCCGATCGAGTGTTTACACGCACTCTCAATCGTATTAGAAAAGGAATAAACCACCCCCTTCAATCCGATCGAAATTTCATTCAGATCGAGCTCAATCGGATCGATTAAGGTGTTTACATGAAGGCTTTTCATTCCGATTGAGCTGTCAATCCGATTACAAACCGAATATTTGGTTACATACAATTGTAGCCACTGTGTCTCATAGAATTAATTTGGGTCAAACAAATTGTCCCGTTACACGCTCCCAAATTAAATTCTGTTCTGGTTTTATTCCTGCCCATCTGGAATGTTGTTGTTCAGGCCATGTTGAATCATGCATAGTGTTTCATAACGAAGTGTGTGGGACTTGAAAATTAACAGGATGCCCAGCCGCACAATTAATCTAATCCAGACTGGAAAAGTCTACAACAACTTATGGAATTATATATATATAAATTATATCGTGCAAAAAGTGTGTGGGACTGACAGGAGCAGATTAAGGTTAGGCAATATTTTACATTTATAATTTGAATATAATATTATTAGTAGATTGGGCAGTATATTAATATATTAATGTTGAGTGTGCGTCAGGCCCTTCTCAGCAGCACAATGGGATTTGTTGGACATTGCACACAGAGCTAGAGCTGGAGCAGAGCCTGTTTTGCTGGCAATATAAAATTAAGGAACATGGTGATTGATGTTAATGTGCTTTTTATTTGACCATTACATCTTCTAAAGAGCATGCCATTAGACTAGTTTCACGATTAGACTAGAAAATGCTCATTAGACTAGTTTTGCAAGCCCTCCTTGTCTTGTGACATGATTATGAGTGTGCTAGGACTGTAATGTTGTCTCAGCATCCCTGATTTAAACTAGCTGCAAAAAGCAAAAAAAAGTTGATAATTTGATGTCAGCGAAAGTCTCTTATTCTCACCAAGGCTGCGTTTATTTGAGTTTAAAGAAGAAGACAACGTTTGTTTGTTTGTTTATATAATATATGTGTGTGTACTGTGTATTTAACATTCACAACACAGTTGTACAATGTGAATGTAAGTGAATATGCAAATTCACTCTTTACCACAAGGTGGCACTTATGGAACATCAGAATTATAGCCTTTACATTAATTTAAACATGTGCATACAGGCATTATACAGAGGTAATATGAAAAGAAAATGCTATCAAAACTTTCCTGGCTGATTTAAATACCATAAATCACACAAAATATTCATTATTCATCATCAGTAGATCGAAACAACGCAGCATGTTGGCATGAATGTTTGCTGTTTGGTGATTGCTAACTGCATTTTTATTTTGAAACTTGCTGTGTTCACGTTTAAATCACAGCCGTATAAAGTTTAATGATCTCATTTAAGCAATATGATGATTCCTATTTTTCCATCCCTGGATTTAAATTGAGACTTTGAAGCAGCACATTTGATGGAACACAATGACTGAATCTAAAACCTTCAGCTTACACACAGATTACATCCACGCAAGTTACTGAACTTGCACTGTATGACATTACAGAACGTTGTCCAGTCCAGTTCCTTTCTCACAGCAGTTGTTAATCTGCAAATTAACTTAAAGACACTCTTGTGTCGGGCTTCTTTATTAGCACATGTATTGTACATTCCACTCACAGTATATTGGTGAAACACGTGTAACATACCAACTATAAAAACTGTATGGGGGAACCTAAACTGAACAATTCACTTTATAGGCTACTACATCCAGGGTGTCACTCAAAATGAGTGTGTGAGTTTGTTTACAGAATGATGTTTTCACTGCTGCAAACTCCCATATAAAGTATTATTTGAAAAATATAATTTCCTTGCAGCCATTGGGCCTTCTTTCCAGTGTAGGCCTCTGGGCTTCAGCCCCTTAAAGCCTGTGCATTAATGCGACCCTGCAAATATGGTATATATATTGTGAAAATATTTACCTCTCTATATTATATTATATGTGAGATGTAAATTTAGCTCATATAATTTATATTACATATAAATATATACACATACCATATTTTTGGATATTGCATGGTTCAAAATCATCCATTTTGCTTTTATGTCAAAAATAATTAGGATATTAAGTAAAGATCATGTTCCATGAAGATAATGAATTTCCTACCGTAAATATATAAAAACATATTTTTGATCAGTAATATGCATTGCTAAGAACTTCAATTTGGACAGCTTTAAATGTGATTTTCACAATATTTTAATGTTTAGCACCCTCAGATTCCAGATTTTCAAATAGTTGTATCTCTGTCAAATATTGTCCTATCCTAACAAACCATGCCATTTACATGACAAAAAATAACATACAGTCACTGATATTTAATGCTATCAGGTAAATCACCTGATTTGATTTACATTTCACTTCTGATTATAACCTGCATAATTTATTATGTGACGAATAAAGAAAACCTTGAGACCTTGAACCTTGAACCTTGTTGAATGTTTTGTTTTCACTTTATCAGAACTACCTCCTATATATTGAATAGCAAGATGTTAAACTTGTATTTAAAAAAAAAATATCACAAAGGGTCACAAAATGGTACATTTTATGTTATATTAGGTTACATTTTCACTGTTTACAATGGCAGGGCCTGCCATCTTTCTTTTTGGCTTGTTGTTTCTGATTGCACTTTAAAACCAAGGGGGATCCAGATCAAACCACAGAAGGGAAAATACAAACTAAATAAAGTTAAAACTTGTTTAGAACAATTTATTTGTCATCTGCATATTGATTTTAAGTAGGGAAAAAAATATCGATTTAAATCGTAAATCGTTTTTTTTTTTTGAAAAAAATAGGGGATTTTTTTTCTTAGGCCATATTGCCCAGCCCTAGTGTGTGTGTAGGGGATTTGATGGTCTCTTCTTCTGTTGTGCTTCTGTTGTGTTGTCTCTTCTTCTGTTTAAGTGGCTTAAAGGACACAGTTTTTTTTGCTTTAATTTCACACACACGCTCACACATACAAATGGATCCCGTTATCAGCCACTTAAAACCTGTGAAGGCTAGATAGGCTCACGGCTAAATTGCTACACATTGCTCTCTAGAGAACTGACCTCAACTGACCTCAAATTATTCAGCAGCTCGTGAGATCTATTAAAGCGTCTTTAGCCTCAAGAAAGGCCCGTTAGTGTCACATTAAATGTTCTTTCGTTCTTTCTTTCTTTCATTCTTTCTTTCTTTCTTTCTTTCTTTCTTTCTTTCTTTCTTTCTTTCTTTCTTTCTTTCTTTCTTTCTTTCTTTCTTTCTTTCTTTCTTTCTTTCTTCTCTAATGGGAGTTTTCACCCCCTTTATTGATCTCATTAATTGTTTGTTAGATGTGTAATTAAACAGTAGAGAGGGAAACATCTTGTTAGCAGCTGGGGTCTTTATGTGCTCTTTGGACTCCAGTCTTAGTTAAGCTACTGTGAGAAATTAGAAAGCCGTCGCTAAGCCCAGTGGGAACATCTGCGGGAGACTGGAGCCCCAGTTTGGGAGCTTTTAATAGCAGATTCTGTAGGCTCCATTAGAATGTATTCAGCGTCAGATACACTGTAATATGTTTAATGCCAGGTTAATGGGCATCTTTCGCATATATTTTGTCAGAACTGTATGAAACAACTACACTACTGTTAGGGATCAGTTTGCACAAAGTAATAACTGTTTTCAACGTTGATAATAATAAGACATGTTATTTGAAGGCTTTCTGAATGATCATGTGGCACTGAAGACTAGAGTAGCCTAATAACTGATTAAAATTCAGTTTTGCCATTACAAGAATAAATCACTGTCCTCAAACTAATTCAGTTCACATATATTCATCAACAAAGCTTTTTTTCTGTGACTAAGACGAGACTTTGACGAGCTAAAATAAATATCTGATGATAAAAACTATGACGAAATGTATGCCACGTCTTTTTTAACAAGATGAGATGGGGATACAATTTTATTTGAGGACTACCGGACATTCAACATCAGGCCCGGTTCTTGCCAGCTATAAATAGGTGGGCGGACAGATATCCTGGGTGGGCAATTGTTGTTGGGGGGGGGGGGGGATGGTTGGGGTTGTGGTGGTAGTAGATAGATAGATATTTTTTATAATATTTATATCATACAGTATTTTTACTCTTTGGTATCTACTCTAGATAGATAGATAGATAGATAGATAGATAGATAGATAGATAGATAGATAGATAGATAGATAGATAGATAGATAGATAGATAGATAGATAGATAGATAGATAGATAGATAGATAGATAGATAGATAGATATTTTTTATAACATTTATATTATACAGATTTTGGGGGACTGAGGTGGAAGGAGTCGGACGTGTGTCTGAAGCGGGGAGCTGGGGAAGTTGGAGTTTGTGAAGCAACAGCAGCCACACCATGGTCACTGCTGCTGGAGCCACTAGGCTTCTTTACAGGCACCAAAAATCTATGCATTGCATTTACACGCAAATACTATGACTTTTTAACGCTCTTTATCGCTTGCGAGACTGTCAGCGTCTGCTTCTCCGTGACTGTCACTGAAGCCACCCGCTTCGTGAGTGTAAACCGCGCCGTTGCTTTCAGCCAATCAAAATACTGCAATTTACTGGTGTTATTTTGTGATTGGTCGGGGCATTCAACAGCCCTTACTCGAACTTCTCAACACACAGCCCGCCTTAGATTGCTTTTAATCAATACACAAATCGTAAAAATGAGTCACGCTGTCTTTACGTACATTCTGATTGGGTGGGCAAGACAGACGTTTGGGTGGGCTTAGCCCACCCCTGCCCATGCCTAGAGCCAGCCTGTTCAAAATACATCCTATAGGCTATGTTAACGGTCTTGTCTTTCAAAATGTGCGTCTCTGTCATTGGATAAGGGGCGTTTGCATATCTAGTCTCAGTATGGCAGCCGCAGTGGACGGATAGGCTACCAAAACGCGAACTAGCGATCTGAAACATTGGCCTCAGCACCCGAAGGGTTAGGGACTGGGTGACCACATGTCCTGTTTTTCCCAGGAGTCACAATTCGTTGTCGATTAAAGGCGGGATAGGCGGATTCGCGCAGATAGAAGTGCTCTCTCATGCACTTCTTCAGTTCTCATACAGCGGCGCGATCAGTTATCAGTGCTCACTGCTCAAATACACACATAGCAGTACAAATGTCTATCGTGTAGAGTATCTCACGTAAATACAGTCGGTTATGGCTTAAGTGAGCATATAACAGGTGGGTGAAAACTGAATGTGTGTCAGTATTACATGCATACCTACCATCTTAAAGGGACAGCGTTCCTAATTAATTACCTATCTGTGTAATCAATGTTAACATCAAAAGATTTTAAATAAATGTATACTTAAGTAAACATACTGTATCTTAAAAAAATGAGTTTAATTTGTATTGCTACCAAAAATAAAATTTGTCCTAATTCAATCCTTGATTCAAATGTATCATAAGCTTAATCGATTTGGTCTAAAGAGAGAATAATTAATGACTATTTTTGTTTGAATACTACATATAAAATATCTACCAAAATAAATGTTGGTAACTGCAGTTTGACTAAAAATATGACTAAAAGTTTACTAAAATGCAATGAATTTTCGTCGCCTAAAACTAGTCAAAAACTATGAAAGACTCAAATGACTAAAATGTGACTAAGACTATTAAGCATTTTCGTCTCAAGATAAAGACTAAGACTAAATAAAAAATGCCTGGTAATTGTGTCAATTGATGGATTGTATTTCATATATTACTTACTGCTACAGCCAGGTCTAAAGTCAATTACTTTTCGGCACTGTTCAACTAGCCTGCCTGCTTGACAAACTACATCAATACGGGCAACTGCCATGCAGATTGCAATTTATATTTCTTCTCTTCCCCTCCATACTTCCTTTTCCCTGTGTCTGGCATTTGTTTATGGCGAGCACGACTGTGTCTCTTATGTTTGTGGCCTTATATGCATGTTCACTGAATAGATTTTTGATCATCACAGGGATAGCTTGTGAAATATCCAATTTCCAGCCATGTTGTATGCAACCGAGCATTGCAAATGTAAAACAAACAAAAGCTTTTACAGCTACGCAAAATTGGATGTATATTTACATTTCCAGAAGTAACTAAGATATGTTTGATTTTGGGAGATATTGTGAAGTAGGCTTAGTTGTGCGAATCAGGGAACTGCTCTCAAAATGCCAGGTATTGAAATCACTTTTGAATGAGCACTTATGTTTTTATTTTGAATTCACAATTTGTTCCCGTTCGCTGTGTACAGAGAGCGGCAATGCTGAGTGTGCATTCTACAAGATAGCACATTTGTCAGATGTTGCACAACAAACCCTCCACCCTGGCCTTGTCGGTCATTTCGCCTTACACGTAATTAGTGAACTCTTATTCCTGCTGTGCTGTTCGCGACTCTGCATATTGTGCTGGATGAGCAGAGCAGATGTTTTAGTTTAGAATTAAAGTGAACATTATGCAACTGAATTAAAAAAATATATATTTCCTTAAGAAAAAAAGAAAGCATAGTAGAAAAATGTGATGTAGATGTAGCGGAGGCATCCTCTATACCAGTGTTACTCATTGCGCGGCTCGCAAAGCTTTACTTTGTGGCTCGCATGGAAATAAATAATACAATTATATGATGACATGATCATGCAGTCAATACAGGTATTTCATAAAAACATTAAAAACAAGCAGGGCTATAACATGACCCATTAAAAAACTCACACCATATCTAAACCGGACGCGAGTTGCGCAATCCAACAAAACACAATAAAACCCATCAGAGTATGTGAGCGGAGCGCGGAGTAGAGCGGTGTGATTTTACTGGAGGGAGGAGCGGATTTTTTTAAAGTCGTAGCGTCGTGGTTTTCACTCGCTCCAAGAGCGCTCCACTATCACTCCATCACGAGTACAATTCATGCCAACAGCCCGTAATAAAAATGCATATTTAACAAGAATTCACGTTAAACATATTTACCTAGCTTGATAGAAAAGGACCACTCAAATAAAATAAAGAATGTGAAGGCTATGATGACTTGAGCGGGAAATTATAGTTCTCAAGGAATTAGTAACTTTGTTCCTTCTTATAATGAATATTTCCAGGTGAACGCATGATTTAAACAGGTATAACACTTATTCACACGCAATCGCTCTCTCAAAAAATGCATTCAAACAAATGTAATCTTACAGTGCTACTTCATCTGTAGGCCTATCTGATTTCAAATTAGCAGAAAGCGATAATAGTAAAATAACTGACTAAAACGCACTTTTAATCAGAAACAACATTGACACTGCATTTAAGAGCAGCATTATATATTTTAATTCTGGTAAAATTTAAATGTAAAGTCTTACTCAGTCATGGCGGCTGGTAGGAAAAAACAGTTGGCACAATTCCAATTAGCCACTTTGAAACTCTCCTGTTATTTATTTTAAAAGTTAAAACATCATGTATCCTCTCTTCTTTTAATATACGTTATGAACAAAACTGTGATATTTCAAACAAACTGAAATACTTTAGACGCGGAGTGGTTTTTCTGATATCAGTGAGCGAGGCTGCTGAGTGGAGCAGGTTGAGCGGCAAATGGTGAACATATAAAAACTGGATTCGCTGAGCTAACAACAAAAGGAGCGGTTCATTATTATTCATTATTATTCATTATATGATTATTAAATACTCGGAGCGCGGAGAGGAAATTGTTGCCGCTCCACTCTGCTCATATACTCTGTAACCCATTGATTTTGTTTACACTGGATGCGGCACGGCACAGCGAGATGCGACACGATCCCAATCAGTAAATAATGTCTCGTTCTATTTATGACAAGCTGTATTGGCTCTACATTCAAATGATTTGCAACTGTCGCTTTTTCGCGTCAAGTGTAGACAGACATTTAGCACAGCGGGGCGCAGCACGACAACTGTCTGGTCTGGTGTAGACACGGTAAGACAGTGTCTGCTCTATTACTATTAATTTATATATATAAAAAAAACTAAAATGGCGGCATTACAAGATGGAAATATAGACTAGAGATATTCACACTTGCTACATCCATGACACTGACTCACTGCGGAGTAGCCAGTTTTAATCTTAACAGCTCTTAACGCCGAACGTGCAATTGGATGGTTAGATAATAGATACATGATGGGCTAGTATAGAAAAAAAAATTACGTAAGATCTTCCCAATATTAAGGTAATCCTGCTTTTTTTTAAACCATCTTGTCCTCGTTAACAATTTGACTGGTAAATGATAAAGAATGATAGCCTCTTTTGTATTGCATTGCATTGCATATCAGGGATGACAGATTAGTTACGAGAAATCTCGTGGCACAAGATCTCGCCACACCTCTACTCTGTACTTAAATACAGTGCTGACTTGCACACATAGGCCTTGCATATTATTGCATTCTTACAGTACAATATTAATGTATGCACATACTTTATGATGGTACATTGAAAACCCATTAAATAATTAATAGTGATGCACAGAGTCATATATTTCTAAAGGAGTGTAGGGAAAATTATTAGTTTTTCTTTTTTAACTTTTAGTTGTGGTTGAAGTATTATATTTTGTGGATGTAGATATATTTTAATAGTTTGAGATTAATCAATCATTTACTGACCGACTGCAGTACTGCTGTGGACCCCCAGGGGTCATGGACCCCTATGAACACCCCTTTCGAATGAAAACTTGGAATTGACCTGTGTTTGCTCCCCTGCATTACTTTTATTTTTTTGAAAGGGAATGTGAGAAGGAGGGCATGTGTTTGCACCCTTGTTCTCCTTCAGCTACCAGACTCCAAACCTTTTGGTTCAGTACAGCAGTAAGTAACTGATATAAATGCTTCTTAAAGAAAGAAAGAGGGAAGTGGGAGCCTGATAAGGGTATTAAGTGGGGAAAATGGATTTTAAAAGTATGGTAAATCCTCCCTGGTCTTTGGTTTCTATAAATATTAATGTTATCCCCAGCTGTTCGACAGGTATGCATGGAATACAAAGCCAGTGATAAGTTTCCCTCGGTTGGCGTGTGCTGCATTCTCCCCTCTCTTTCAATTGTTCACCTGCAGAAGTTAAAACGCCTTGAAAATTGAATAGATCCCCATCCACTCATCCCCTTCTGCCTAATTCTTTAGCTTCTTTTACGCCCTAATACCCACTGTAAACAACGCAGCAGCCCCGAATCGTTGTCTTTTTCCACTTGAAATCACGCTCATCTTTGAGCCAGTGGAGCAAAAGGCAGAATGCCTTTGGAAGCAAAGTGCTTCTGAAAAGTTATCTCAGATGAGTCGCTGCCTTCCTTGCTATTTTTGCAATCGTTACACTAGGCAAAATATGAACTTGAAGTGCAAAGTTTTAATGTAAAGTGCTAAAAGCAGGGCATTATGGGTCATAGAACTCAGTACTTCTTAAGATTTGTTGATGACTTAATGCACGGAAGAGAACAGAATGCTCTTGACATGCAGTTTTAAATAATACATATTTTAACTTCCCTGTCTTGGGATATAGGTGTCAATCTAGTTCATATTTATATAGACACAATGCAAAACCACACAATGTGAATGAATGAATCAATCAATGAATCAATCAATATTATGTATGTGAGTAGATGCTTAGAAATCAGACCAGTCACAGTTCAGTATTCAAATAGTAGCGTAATCATTGATATATATATATATATATATATATATATATATATATATATATATATATATATATATAATTTTAGTATTTTTTTAAGCTTTAGCTTAAATTTATTGATGTATTTATTCATTCATTTATTTTGGTTGAAATTTTAAGATAAAATATATGATGATGAGTATATGTATAATGTAAATGTATAATGAGACCTAAGTTATAAGAGTGACACTTTAAGGCTAAATTTATTTACATGTTTGTATTCATTCTTTATTTTAAGTGGTTTGGGCTGAATTATGCAATTGTAAGCATGTGATGTCATTAAAGCATCCAGAGACTTGGTTCCCAGACTCAGTGACCATTTCCTGCGGCCCTAATCTTTGCCATAGTAGGGCCACTACAGGGGTAGTTGTCTTTTAAGAAGCACTAATGAATCCAACAAAGCTTCAGTGATCGATCGATGGCCCTCTGCTGTGCTGTTTAATTGTCTGTGTTTTATGTCAGCATTCACTGTGTGTGACAGTGCAGAGGACTTAAGCGCATATGTGTTATCTAAATAGAAAGAGGCCTTTGCCGCTTTATGCACCATTTCACTCAACCTGGCAACCGTAATGTGCAAATTTCTTATCTGATAAGCTCTGTGAGGAGTGAACTGAGATTGAGAATATGAGGAGAGCATGGGGAAGGAGGGTGAGAAACAGAGACATGGTTCGGGTTTTCTAAAGTTATTAATTTAGCATAAATCATGAGGTAGGGCCTGTTAATGACAAGCCCAGCATTTAGACAATCAATAAATGTACTTAAAATAAATGTCCCTATTCTAATTTTGCTCGAGTCACACGTCATTGCTTGCGTACATACATACATACATATGTACTCATTTATACTTTTCCATCGAGATCAGGAAAAAATATATATTTTAACAAAATGTAACACACAATTATTTTTTTTTTCTTAGAATTGTGTGATATAAACTCACAATTGCAAGTTTAGAATTGCGAGGTAATTCTGACTTACTTATATCTCACAATTATGAGAAAAAAAAAGTCAGATTTGCCAGATGAAAAGAGTCACAATTGCCTTTTTAATTTTTAATTCATTGGTGGAAACAGGCTTCCATAAATCCTGGTTTGATTCCAGAAAAAAAAAACAATATATATATATATAATATATATATATATATAAACATTGTATTCAAACCAACAACTTAAAGACACTACACACCCCACATAATGTTATACAGTTTTTAAACATCAGAAGAGTCACTGTGATTATCAGTTAATAGAAATGAACTAAACCCATTTCTCATCATGCCTCACCTGACAATTTTTTAAATGTTCATCTTAATGGTCTCGCCAGTGCTAGGAGGGTAAGAGCGATCATTTGGCAGACACCTGGCACTGTGTCATGGGATGTTCAGCTATCCTCAGCTAACCAATCTCAGAGGCCCTAACCTAAAATATCACTCACTGTCCTCCCTCTACGACTCTGCATTTCCCATCTGTACATGTTCATGCCAGAATAAGACAAGTAAGTAAAATGGCTCCCATTATGTGCTATTGTTGTGAAAGTGGCAGGGAGGGGCAACTTTAAATCCCCTGTGCCTGATTGCATTAATTACCATGTTAGCTTCATTAGTGCTATTTAGCAATAAATCCAGGCAACTGGGAAATGAAGCATGCTTTCTCTCTATTCTCTTTTTTTTTCTTTGTTTATTAAATTATTTATTTTCTCAAAATTAATCATAGAATTCGGCATCTTGCTTAGAGCAGGATGAGTAACTCACATGCTCTAAAGCACGCAGAGTTTAATGATCATCTATTAATAAATGTGACCTTTATTCAAACACAACCACATCAACCCCCGCTTGCTGCAAAAATGTTTGATTTTAGAGGTATTTATTAGATGTGCTCTTAAGTCGTGTTGTGGGGGGTGGTGCATCTGGGAATAACGGCTATGTGTTTTTGTCATGGAATCGTTAAGGGTCAAGCACAGCATTAGTGGAACGAGCCTCTAAACATCAGTGGATCCTATAATTGTGTACCTCTGAAAGCTCAATGTCAGAGATTAGCAAACAAATGCGACGCTAACAGTGGCTCAGATGCACCGCTAAATAAGGGCTCCAGGGAATTCATTAAAGTTTATTTTTTTGTCAGGGCACAATTATATATTTTTTTATTATGTTTTCTTCCCCTCCCACCACGGACCTCGCGGCAGCCGCATTACAATCTCAGTGTTTGATTGTTAAATCATAGCGACATGATTGAGTGAGAGAAGACGGGGAAAGAATGTTTTTTGTTTGTGGGAGTTCAAGGTGATGAAATTCAAGCTAAATGTGAGGAGCAGATTGCAAGGATGGATGCTCATTACTGCAAAATAAATCACGCCCCGACCTCCCTCGTTAGCAATTACTAGCACACATTAGCGTGTAGCACCTCGGGCTCTTTGTCATATGCAGTCAGAAGCCAAGAAGCACGGGCTTCGGCACGTTGCACATCATCTCCCAGGATGCATCAGTGCCGCCAGCTAACATCCTGACAGAAACGTTATGGTATTTGCTCCTATCATCAAGGTGAAATGTGTTCTAGGGTCATAAGATAAAAGCTACTTTCCGGGTGGTGTATTGGAGGTCATGTTTATTTATGTGGAGTGTGTGCACTCGAGGAGTGCGTTTTGTTCTGTTAATAGGGAGTTTGTGTATGCAGGGAAAACATCAAGGGGATGGAGACTGACACAATCAGTGAATCTCATGAAAGCTGAAGTACAGAAGTTGCAAGGAAATTAATACAGTTTATTTTGCTTAAAGGCAATGAAGACCTTTTAGGACTTTTTGGACATTCTTTGCAATGGGACATTTATTTTCTTTTATTAAGCAGTTTCCTTCCCATTTGTCAATGTTGCTGTAAGCGTGAATTCATTAATTAATGTAAGCAAATAAATAAATAATTAAATAAGTAACTGTATAAAATTATTATTATTAATAGTAGTAGTAGTAGTAGACACTTTCACAACAGTTAATGTACATTCATGTTTTCACAATGATTAAGCAGATTATCAGTCAAATTTACTCTGGGAAAATAAATGTGATGCGATCTAGGAAAACCCAACACATGGTGAA
Source organism: Ptychobarbus kaznakovi (assembly GCA_027422405.1). Lineage (NCBI taxonomy): Eukaryota > Metazoa > Chordata > Actinopteri > Cypriniformes > Cyprinidae > Ptychobarbus > Ptychobarbus kaznakovi. Next base: position 7,329,576 of record CM049799.1, read on the forward strand.
ATTTGACCTTTTTTAGGTTTTGATATCTTATGAAAGCTGGGTTCAATCCCTTTCCATAACTGTTATTTCGTCCATAGCTTGACCGTAACGAAAGTTATGGCTTTCTGAATTTGGCTGATATCTATGATTTTCAGGAATGGAATTTTGAGAAAAAACGCATTTAAAGGGAGACGGGTTTAACGAGAGCTGTCTGTAAGGAGCACTATACTGCATCATTACACAAAGAGACTAACGTTACCTGAAAAGGACAGCTTTTCATTGTTTATCTTTGGCATAGTCTCTGAACATTTGATCATCCCTTGTTTGTTTACTTCAGAAAAGCGAGCACAGCAAAACTGTTCGCGCACCTGTGTATATACAGACTGTCATCGGACTCCTCTTTAGTAACTTCATCATCCTTAATCTCTGGATGTGAAATAGTCTATTAAAACATCGAGATTGAGCAAACTGAGACGAGCAAGATCGTTTAATTGAGCAGCTAGACTGCATTGTTTTCTTGCGCTCCGGCATCTCATAATATATAAATGTATAAACTCTGCTGCATTGATACACCTTTATTAAATATATGTTACATGATTTATTTTGATAGTATAGGTTAACTGTTTTTTGTGGTGTTAAGAGAAAGCACTCATTCGAGAAAGACAGTCTTTTCTGCTTGCTGCTCTAAATCACTCTTTTTCTGTACAGCAGGGGCAATTAAAAATAAAGACATTTAACCTATTTTTCAAATTTCCTGAAAATGTCCCAGCGTGACATCCGGCATGTTTTCTCAGATCGCATTACAAATGAATAAATTATATTAATTAATTTATATGTACAAATACATATATAAATGTATTTATTTATGTGGATTATGCATTCATACAGTACATTGCACACACAATCAGCTTAAGCACTGTAAAATAAATGCAATATCTGATAATTTGCTATTTATAATAATAATAGGCTGGCATTTGTTTATTTATTTACACTTACATTACCATAAAAGCCATTTGGAATATGCCTGTTCTTCTAAATGTATATCAGAGCAATAGAAGATAGAATCTGTGGGTGTCGGCACAGTGAAATGTATCAAGCAATTTATGGTTATGGCAAACAGCTGGCTGGATCTAGGCCTGAAACATCTTAGAAACATTATGCTGTAAGTGACCGTATTGCTAAAACACACTTTAGAAACAGCTGCTGGAAGGAGCGGTGTGTGACATTATCCATTAAACACAGAGGCGTAGTAAAAGGTGGTACATAAAATTGTGCAGCAAAGAACGTGCTGATGGCCACTAGCTGAGAAATGCTTTGCAGTGCTAAGTATTTCTCATAATGTGCAGCATTATGCTGAAGCTCTTTCTGGTTTTTCATGTTCTGCTCACTCACATTCACATGACTTGACCCGAATGGATTCTGCTATTGTTTGCTGCAGGCGTCTAAAGGAAGGCCAGTAATAGGTTTCTCAGGGACGGGCAGATAAGACACGCACGTAAAGCTGGAAACCAAGGGGATAAAGAAAGTTTAAATGGGAGGAATTGCATTCAAAACACTTTGCGTTGTCTTCTAAATATAGCTAAACACAGCCTTGTGCCTGCCAAGGTACTCAGGAATAAAGCTTTTTTGTTTTTTTTACAAACATTGACATAAAGTGTCCCTTTAGGATAACGTTGTTATTGATAACGATGGTCTGCTTCTGTTGCTGATTAGGTTTTCATTAGAGGTAAATTGCTAAATTAGCAAGAGCCTTATTAGTTGTATTATGCTATCTTGATAACTGTATTGAATCTGAGGTTGACTCAAATTCAATTTGCCTGGGATGCCCAGTTGTCAAATAAATTTAATCAATTTAGTAATTACTTTTCGAAAATCGACATGAGTACATTTGCAGAGGCACTATTTATTATTTAAAAAAGTCTATAATAATCATCCTAAATTAAGAGAATGAATGAACGAACGAACAAACAAACAAGCATTAACCCCTTAACTGCCCCCCCCCCCATGACAATAATATTGAAAGTGCACTATTTAAAGTTAAACTGTTATAATTCATGAAAACTTTTGAATACAGACCTAAGGTTGGTCTTTTTTTAAGAAAACAACAAAACGGAAAAAAAGCTGGTTACATTACTTACAAGTTGTAGTCTGTTATTGATTCCAAATTGCATGATACAATTTGTAGTTATAGTAATGAAATATATTACATTACACATTTTATGTAATACAATCAGACTGCTTTTTTGTTACATTTAACCTAACCTGTTTATCACATTGATTTAAATATTATAATGTTGTACCAAATTTATAAAAAATATGATATATTCCATTAATTATTATTAAGAGAATAATGTGATTTAAGCATTACATTATTTCAAGGTTTCCCAATCTAGGGTTCCTGAAGGAACTGCAGAGGGTTTGTGAGTTTAATAAAAGCAAATAGTTAATAAAGTCATACAAATGTTAAATTAAATTAACTAATTTTAACATAACATCAATAAAAAATAAAACACTTACTAAAAAAGGAAATATTTTGTTTACCTGCATGTCATGTATGCATTTTAGGAACATTTAAAAGAAGAAAAAGATAAGAATTAGGGACAATGTATTGCTATTGTGTGCATGTAATCAAGTAATCAATAAAATAGTAACTGTAGTCTGATTAGGAGTATTTTAAAATGCAAATTTATCAAATCACATATAGTTAATTTTTGGAATCTGATTGCGTAACCCAGATTACATGTTATCAGTTACTACCCAGCTCTGGATTTAGATTGTGCATTGGACTTGTGAGCATGTCTGTTGTGTGATATAGCCCCAAATTACAAGTGAGAGAGGCCAACCTTGTGAGGCCCGTCATCACCTTCAGAAGTGAGATTTTTTTTTATTTATTATAAAAAACAAAGTGACAGCACAAATCACTTCTGAATTTCAACAGCCACTAATGGCCATTCCCAGTGTTTTTTTGTTTGTTTGTTTTTTTATATATAAAAAATATATTTTTACATTCACATCACAGTTTGTGCCAGTGAATGTAAGCGGAACTGATGTCATCCAACTGTATTGGTGCCAGTGGTCTGTATGTCCTCTGAATAGGATCAGTCATTTGTTAGCTGATGGCTGTTTGGCTGTGGCGAGTGGTCATTATCCAGTGTGGTCTTGTTTGAAGCTCTGACCGGCGTGGATGTAGCCAACTACCCATGCTGTTAATCCTGTTGATCAGGGTGATGATTTAAACGATTAATCCTGTGGTACAGTGAAAATCTGCACCGTTCACTTTTTTGTGGATAATGCCACTCCCTGTGTCTTTGGCTCTTTCCTGCTGGCTGCAGCACAGTACTGGCTCTTTCTCGTGTTGAGAGGGGGGCTTTAGATTACTGTGCCCCTGCTGGATCAAGAGTATATTCCGTGCTTCAAAAGGCTGGCAATCACGTTGAATAGAAATATGCAAATATTTAAATTTGTATAGGTGGTCATATGGATACATGTTGACCACTCATGTGTGTTAATGGCTTTGTGGAGGTGCATTCACAAAAGCACAGTTGCAGCCACAGTCCATAATGGACAGCAAATTAAAGGTTTAAATACATTGTTGGCAGTATGTATAACTGCACCATTGTCAGGTTCTAAAAAGTAGCTGTCCATGGTGCTGAAGTGCTTTATTGGTTTTAGTGGTGTTTATTTCATTTTTCATGTTTTGCAGTGTTGGCTATTATAGTTCTTGTTTTTGTGTTTATTTTTTTTCCCTCAGCCTTCAGATACTATAGTATATTTAATCAGCTGAGCAATTTTCTTATCGCACATAATGTCAACATAGGCTCATTGTAAATACGTGCCTCTAAATCAATTTCTGCAAAACTGAAAAGTGTACCTATACATATGTATCGCTGCAGTTTCCAGTTGAAATAAACACTAGAGACAGTAAAACTCAGACAGCTTTTATTCCTTTTCACACAAAGTATGATTTTCAGGTCCACAGTTTCAAATAATAAACCTCAATTTTCCCACAATTACTTGAGGAATATCATATTCCACAAAACAGTTCAAACCTGCATATAAGGAAGTTCAAATGGCACGACTGCGTCAACAAAACCGTTTTTATACCATATCCACAGTTGTTAACACTTTTAGGTAGGTTTAGGGTTGGGTTTGGTGTATGGGGCATTTCCAACATGATAGAGCATTAACTGCCTATCTATTGTAATTATGAACAACCGCAATACATATCTGAAGTCAAGTCAAGTCACCTTTATTTATATAGCGTGTAACAAATTAGCTCAAAATGAGATGAACATAACTAATCATAACGGGTTGTTATAAATCATATTCATCTTCATGAATTAACTGTAGCATTAATGGTACAATATAATTATTTGTTTGTCCGCTTTACGGACAGTTTTAATCGTCTATTGACTCTAAGGCAAATTATTTCTCTGGTCACGAAAAATAATTTCCTTACTAATACATTGCTCACAGAGCATGTAACAAAACCGGTACGTTAAAGTGACCTCGTTCTGTAAGCAGCAGACACAGGCAACCAAGTGTGAATACATGTGGTTGTTTATTAAACTACACTACAGGGGAACATGCAACATCTAACTAAATACAAACATACACACATTAAGCATAGATGCCAACTTAAGGAAAGCATGGAGAGAGAGAGCATGGGAGAGACAGGGGACGCTTGCTCGCAAGAGAGTAGAGTGTAATGGCAGTATTTACACATCAGCTAAACACAACCTGTTAAGAACCATCAGAGAATCATATCACCTTAATTAAAAGGGGTCGAAGCCTAGAAGTGCATCTAGTTAGTTAACAAGCGGTTACTTGCATTGGTTTTGTTGGTGCTGAGAAAAGTTTCCTGGTGCTTGTATAATGCACAGATTCCTGATGAATTCCTTTAGGGGTGAAAGCTCCGTCATTCTATCTACGGGTTAATTGGTCCGAAGTGAATCGACAAAGTTACTGAACGTAAAACTGCCCGAAGCTCGGACTCCCCCCAAAAGGGGAGCCGCGAGATTTCCATGGTGTGTCTCCAGGGAACCCAAAGTAAAGAGAAGAAGCGACCTTTTGTGTGTGGGAGAAGTTTTATCTGGTTTCCCTGTAACACCCTGTTTGGTTAGTTTGACCAATAACAAGGTACATAGTTTCAGCGGGAAAGTGTATCTTTTACCCATTTGACACCTCGTTTGCATGTTTTATGACTAGTGAAGAATCGGTGTAGTTTTTCTCACAGTGCAGTAAAACCAGTATGATGCATTTCACGATCACATAGTGTACATCATTGTTTTAGGAATAAAGAGCAGGTATTTTTATATCAAGATAGAGACATCTAAAAGATATTAAACCAGAGATACATTCATACACCTGAATATAAGTGTTTAGAGCTTACTAATGCGAATATCGGGTGGTAACTAGGCTAATATAATAAGAAAACATACAAACATCACATGATACATTTGTAACTGATTAATTATGGTCTACATAAAGAAAATGTCTCTCTGTGTGTGTGTGTGTGTGTGTGTGTGTATGTGTGTGTGTGTGTGTGTGCGCGTGCGTGCGTGCGTTGCGTGCGTGCGCGTGCGCTTGTGTGTGTGTGTGTGTGTGTGTGTGTGTGTGTTATGTGTCGTGTAATCGTGGGGGTAGTCCAGTGATAAGCCAGGCCTGGTACCGAGGGTCGTTTAGCTCTCTTTGGAATGTGTTTGAAGTCCGATGGAGAGAACAGATAGTCGATCTGTTCAGCATCTTTTTGACAGTGTGTGTGTGAGGGGGGGGCTGTGAATTATATGCAAATGTCAAAAGGCTAAAAGGGTCTCTTAAGACATAAAGTTCCAACGACCATCAAGGATCATAAGCAGATGTTACAAGCGCTTTTAACAATACCGATTGTGTCAAAGCAGCTTTACAATATTAAGTAGGTAGATAGTGTGTCAGTAATGCAAAAGAACAATACAACAACAAAAAGGACAAAAAGGGCCAGTTCTCCTCTGAAGCAACATAATAAGAATTACTGAAATTTGCAGTAAGGTATGTGATAATTGTGTTGCAGAAATGTATTTAGAGGGACGTATTTCTAATGAGCCGGGGGTGTATAATGAATCTATGCACACATCCAAAGCTGACAGGACCACATTTTGGTCACCAAGTCCATGCAGGGTAATCCCCCCAAAGAAGAAAAGAAAAGAAAATAAAGATATTACTGCAGTCTAATAGCAATGAGGTCCAGGTATCCTGGAGATAGGGATAGATGACTTACCGAGACTCCTTCATCAAACTCCAAACAGCTCAAATATATAAACAAACAAAAAGAAGCCTACAGTAGCTTTGATAGGGAGCTACTCACACAGCAAGACTTATCGATTCCCCCACAGTGACCTTCAGGCACTGGCTAAAATATGGATTTGAAGAGGGAGGAGAGAAGGAATTATTGTGTGTGTGTGTGTCATATTTTGATACCAGTTTTTTTCCACTTAATTCTCCTACACTTTTAAGCTCAGGTGGGAAATCGCCAGGCTTATGTTCAGAATTTTATACTGCCATTTGTGACTATACCGTATGCCAAATGTATATTGTGCACATTATGCAAATATTCTACATGTTTGGAATGCACAGACATCCTGTTGTATTTGTTAGAATGTGAGGTATACAGCAGACCTTGAATATGGCATGCCACATATTCAGGAACTGTTCCTTTCCTACAGTCATGGAGAACCTGAAAATATCATGAGATTTTAATGTTGATTTTCTAAAATGTGATGGAAACAAGCAATTTAGATTGTATTATTATAATTATTACTTATGTAACAGTGTCTATTACTGCGAGAAACTAGCATACATTTTTTCATTTATTTAGTGTTTACTACTAATTCATATATTGTTAAATAAAATAGTAAATGTTATACATTAAGTATTCTGAAGTGGAATTCCATACATTCACTTTTTTCCCCATGGTGGTCATGGGAAAGTAAAGCTCTGCCGCATTTTCAAACTGCTGAAAAAATTGGAGGAGCTGCATGCAGCACAGTTCACACTGTAGACGTTCTCGCTCTGCTGGCTCCACACAGCTTGACTCAGTTGATTAGCTCCCTCGTGTCAGACGATGGTGCACAGTTGAATTAATTTGCTCTGACTGTAACTTTCAAAAACCAAACACATTGGAAATCCAAGCCGTATGTGTAAACCTCACCAACCCTGGCTGCATTTTTCTCGACCGTTGTCATGTTAATGGCCTGCGGCGCCGCTGTAATACACCAGAGATGAAGTGAGAAACACTGATGTGTGCCGTTACTCCACAGAGAGAAAAACAAATATAGACAAATCAATCGAGTCTGCGCTTGGCATTCTATCGCATCCCACACTACTGTCACGTGTTCTACTTTGTTCATCGACAGGTAGATATTGCTCTTGGTGGGCAGGTGAAGCAAGCGGCTCACTTAATTGAACTAGAATCAGTTAAGTCATACTCAAACGGTAGACATGTATTTTGCCCTTACATTTTTTTATGTTTTTTGTTTTCTCTGAAAAACTGTCATTTGATGAAATTTGCACTCTTGTTTGGAGATATCTTTTCACTCACATGCGACTATGCCAGTGTGCCAGGATCACATTGAAACACCAGTGTCTGTCTGGTAAAGGTTTATTAACCTTGAAATGAAACCGGGCCGTGGAGGCCATGGCCTCTGATACGCCATGTGTAGCAGAAAATGAAAAAGCACTTGATATACAGTCTGGAGGTAATAGACTCCTCTGGCCCTGACTGATATGTCATTACAAACCCGTACCTTTTTATAAATCAGTTTTTGTCTTGGTCTTTTCATGCTTGGATTGATTTTTCTTAGATTTTTCTTAAGTCGCTGTTTATTTTATCTTGTTATGTTTTAATTTAATAAAAAATGTGTGTTTGTTGTTTTTAGTGAAATCCACTTGGTTTCAAATTTCATCTAATGCAGTGGCATTCACATACAGTATATTAAGTGTGGCTTAAATGTCCAAATACTTTCAGGGCCACCGCATATAGGGCCCTATGATTTCCGTGATGAAGAAAACGCGGACGGAATCGTGGAATCCAGTCATTTGCGGCTGCCAGCGGTGTTGTTTCGCAACCAGGCGGTGATGCAGCCAGTCAGGATGCTCTCCACAGTGCAGGTGTAGAAGGACCTGAGGATTCTGGGGCTTGTTCCAAACTTCCTCAGCCGTCTTAGAAAGAAGAGACGCTGATGTGCCTTCTTCAGCACTGCATCTGTGTGAGCAGACCATGTGAGATCCTCGGTGATGTGAACGCCGAGGTACTTAAAGCTGTTTACCCGCTCCACAGGTGTCTTGTCGATGGTGATGGGTGTGTGTACTCTGCTCTGTCTCCTGTAATCCACCACCAGCTCCTTGGTCTTGTCGATGTTGAGTGAGAGATGGTTCTCCTGACACCATTTAGTCAGGGTACTCACCTCCTCTCTGTAGGCCATCTAATCGTTGTCAGTGATCAGGCCTATCATCGTTGTGTCATCAGCAAATTTGACGATGACGTTGGAGCTGTGTGTGGCTGTACAGTCGTGTGTGTACAGGGAGTACAGGAGTGGGCTGAGAACGCAGCCCTGCGCCTGCGGTGCACCAGTGTTGAGGATCAGGGGAGATGAGGTATTGTTGCCCATTCTGATCACCTGACTTCTGCCTGACAGGAAAAATTATAAGGCTACAATAAGAATAAGTAAAAAACATGTGTATGCATTCAAATGATTAAACATGCTAAAACACAGAATTTGGTAGCAATAAAACATAAGGTGAGAAAAAATGTAACATTTCATACGGCCCTAAACATGTAATTTTTGTTACACTTTTAATAAGTTAATGTTAAATTGTACAAGTTTCATAATTTTTGTTAATTAAACATGCTTTTTGATTAATACAATTTAATTTGATCATTAAAAAATTAAAACGGGAAAAAAACGGAATCCAGAAAAGTTTTTATGGAAAAAACAGAATTTAGAAAAAAAATTAATGGAATTTGGGAAAAAAATAAAACTGATTTCATAGGGCCCTACATATATATCTGGTTTCTCGCTTTGACTTAATTATTTATGATACCCAATATACTATAGCATATATTCATACACTATTCATCATAGCTCAATATAAATTATGCAGTCATCACCAAATTTTGTGGTGTGAAACAGACCATCTGCAGTTAATGTTGAATGCATTTCTTTTCAGTTTTTGATATTCAGTGTTGATTAATTGCTTTAAATATTCTCAAAGGGTTATGAGGTCTGTTTCATTAATTTACCCAGAAGGCTGTGGACATTTGCATGGTTCTAGGTTACAGATCTACAGGTCTTTTAATGTAACATGGGACATATAATTATGACCATTCAGAATGCCAAAGTGTGCAGCAAACTTGCAGTTCATTAGACAACATGTCTGTGTGTGCTATTCTAGAGGGGTGCAAACTTGTCACCTTTCGGTGAAATTTGCCGTTTTCATCTTGAAATAGGTAAATCACGCAAATCGTGTAGATCTGTAAAAAAAACAAAAAAAATTGTGTGTGTGTGTGTGTGTGTGTGGGGGGGGGGGGGGTCGCCGTCATCGTTTGTATCTGCGAGTCATCTGTGTCAAGTCACCTGTAGCGTCCCATGTCGGCAAAGGAATGGACCCGCCCTACTCTGCCTCTGATTGGCTTACCTTAATGTTCTTTCCCTCAACCAACCAATCTCTCTCCTGAAACTTAACTTTTATATGCTGCAGGCAACTGTCCATATAGATTAGTCTGTTTGTAGCTAGCTAAATTAAGTTTGCCGTAGAGCAGGACGGAATG